>ML675620.1:53715164-53766018 GCA_007922155.1 Mesoclemmys tuberculata
TTTTGAGGATTTCAATAACTCAGTCATGGGTTCGGGGTTGTTATAAATGTGTATGGGTAGGGTTTTGTGGCCTGCCTTGTGCGGGAGGTCAGACTAGATGATCCTATTGGTCCCTTCTGACCTATGAGTCTATGAATCTATGAGTCTATGAGAGATCACAAGGGAGGGAGACCTCTGTTCCTCTCTGGTTCTGTGGGAAAGGACTAATGGTAGAGAAGCACTATGAATAATTTGCTGCATGTAACTGTGTTGGTGAGGAGAATGTAAATAAATCATAGGAAGATGCTGCTCACTGGACAGAATTAGAGTTTTCTGGAGCATTTGGGGAAAAGGATGGAGCATGCCCCATTAAACAGGGAGCTTGTTTGGGATCTGACTCCCCCAGCTTTGGTAATAAGGAAACTAGACAAGTAAAGCCATTGTGAGGATTTAGCCTCTGGTTGATGGAGCAGCGGAAGGTGCTGCAAAACACTATGCAGTCCTTCCAACAATCACACAAACTGGAAAGACAATCCCTGCTGGCATGCCAGGCCGAGCAGCAGAATAGCCTGCATACATTTACAAGGAACAAGCATGAAAGGAACAGCACTTCCTTCAGAAACTGGTGAGTCCCAGTACAGGGAACAACAGTCGGACACAGGGGGTTGGCCCGTGTAAAATGGAGCATACGGCTGGCTCCGATGCATTTCTAGTTACATTTGAAAGGATAGCGATGGAAGCTGAGTGGGACAGACAAAAATGGACCTCCAGTTAGCACCTTATTTGGATGAGGAGGCTCAAGCAGCCTACATGGTCCTGAGGGACAAACAGGCCAGTGACTATGACACTGTGAAGGCAGTCATATTAGAACAAATGGAATTGTATACTGAGTAGCATCAGCAGCAGTTTTGGGCTTCTAGATGGGATGGAGATGTGTGGCCTGCAGTATTTGGCCAAAGCTTAACAGGTAACACTACCCGCTGGTTAAGGCCAGATACATAGAGTACGGGTGAAACTGTGGACTCAATACCCTGAAGTAATTTCTACAAAACCTCACTGAGAACACCCTTGTATGAGTTAGGAGACAACCCACAAAAATGGAGGTGGTGGTAGTACTCACAGAGGAGTTTGAGGAAGCTGATTTCCCCCCCACACAGGGTGCGTCTGTTTAACAGAACAGAGCTGGGAAAGAATATTGAAGAATTGGCCAGGGTAAAGCCTTCAGAGAAAAAAAAAGAGATGAGACCAGAGGAACTCCTTTGTGGAGTCAAAAAAATACCTACTACCAACATGGGTGGCTGGGACATATAAGAACAGACTGCCTGTATGTGAACTGCAGGCTGGCTGAATTTTGAGGTTAAACTGAGAACTTGGGGTTGTGGCAGAGAAAAATGCCAACCATTGGTCTCAAAGTGTGTTAGAGACTGGTCCATGAGTAGTCTTGCCTTGTGGTTAAAGCAAGAGTTTGGCTTACCAGTTAGAGCTGGTCCAGAGTGAGCAGGGTTCAGGAACGGGCCAAGAGTCAGTACTGGAAGGACCGAAGCCAAATGACAGAGCCAGAGGGTAACCAAAGTCATAAGCCAGAGGCAGAGCTGAGGATTAGTACTAGAGAGACTGGGCCTGAAGCAGAGAAAGAGCAGGAACTGGATCAAGCACAGCTGCAGACATGGTACACACTGAGTTGCCACATAGCTACTGCTTCTGAATGTAAAAGCCAGACAGCTTCCCTTCCTGTCTGGTCAGGTAGCACAATCCATCAAGTAGTCTGCAGCAGACCAATTGTGCTTATTGGGTTGCCAGGAGCCTGACTCTGCTGCAGGTCCCAATCCCTGACAAAGCAGGCAGGAGAAAGGGTGTCTGGTGTCAGGGGTTCACTGGCTAGTAAAGATGTGGTAAAACTGCTCTGTATCCTGTCAGGGGAAAGGCCGAAATTAGAGTGTACCTAAGGGGAGAGAGAACTCCGCCCAATGGCCAAGATACCCTTGGAGGTCCAAGAAAAATTCAGGTGGAAACGGGCTGAGATTGTGGATAGGTTGCCCCATCCAGTGGTGCTAGGGATAGACTGGAGAACCTTCCCATATGGGAAGAAAGACAGAACCCATGGTCCACAGTGGATAAGAACTGAGCTACTGGAGAAGCTAGAGAAACAGCTCAAAGTAGGAGAGCCAGAGTAGAAAAGGTTGTTTACTGTAACTGTGGTTCTTCAAGATGTGATGCAGCAGTGTGTTCCACTTAGGTTTGTGCATGTCCAGAGCATTGGAGCCAGAGAATTTTGCCTAGCAGTACCCAAAGAGGGGTGAATGTGCCTCAAGCTCATAGCCCCTCCCTAGTCATAAGAGGCAGAATGTCCTTGACACTCCCCCGCCCCCACGCTCAGTTCTCTCACCCAGACACTAGACTCTGACGCAGAGAGGATGGGTTGGGGTTCTGGAATACATGCCAGCATCACATCTCAAAGAACCACAGTTACAGTTAGTAACTGTTTCTTCTTCAAGTACATTTTGTTACCACAGCATTGGAAAAGACAAACTGACTGCCTATTTGCAAGAGCACCCTGGAGTGTGTCTCCCCACCCCAGCATGTCCATGTAATACGTCACGGTGGTTTTGTCAGTAAGTAATCGAACCACTGAGCTTCTGATCCAGTCCAGAAAGGCATGACAGGCATTGTAGATGGCCCAAAGCTCCAGCATGTTGCTACGGACTAAGGCTTTCTTCTCTGACCGTAGACCCTGAAGATTTAGTAACCCCAAATGCCCATCAGGAAAGTATCGGTGACCTGTTTGGTTAGGGCCAGGCAAAGGGAATGCCCTGATATATATTCTCCTGAAAGGTCTATCACTGCCAGGAAGCCAGGACCAGTGGAGGGAGAGAGACCAATCTGTCCAAGGGGTGAAGAGATGGGGTGCTTGCGGCGGGTGTGTTGACTGCCTGAATCTCAAAACCCAAAAGCCTCCTCTTCTGGGACCTATACCTCTTTCTGGGGTGGTACCACTGTCTCAGGGGAGGGAAAGGCCATCCAAAGGTGTGGTGTAGGTAAAATTGTTGCTGCTGCTGTTGTTGACCACAATAGTGACACCTTTGCAGTTATGGTTTATACACCCTAGCCTAAACATTGGGTAGCTTTAGAATCCCTGAATGAATGCAGATTCTCATCCATTTTGTCTGAAAATCATACCCTGATGTCAAAAGGTAAATCCTCTATAGCATGCTGCACTCTGGGAGCAATCTCCGAGTTCTGTAGTTGGGACAGCCTTCTCATAGTCACTTTTGAGGCCATCAGCCTGGCCGAAGTGTCTGCAACATCCAGCATGGACTATAACAGTGTCCCAGATACCAAGCAGCCTTCGGTGAGGAACACTCAAAATTCCTCCTTGGAAGCTTCAGGCAGCTGGCCTACAAATTTAGACATAGCTGTCCAATTCACAAAGTAATATTTGGAGAACATGCCTGCTGGCTCACAATTTGCATTTTCAGAGAAGAGGAACTGTAGATCTTTCTGCCCATCCAATCCATCCTTTTAGAATCCTTGTCCTTAGGAGTGGACTTAAATCTGCTCTGTTGTTCACTGTGATTGGGACTGGGGATTTAGGGGCTGAGTAAAAGCCCTCAAATCCCTACCCTAGGTCAAAGCAGCCTTTCTCCAAATGGTTTGCGGCAGGCGACACCAAAACTAGCAGGGTCCAAAAAAACCTTTGCAGGCTCCAGGAGCTCATTGTTAACCATGTGCTGCCATGTGCTGCAGAAGGTCGTGGTAGGCCTGGAAGTTCTCAGGCACAGAAGGAGAATCAGAGTCAGGCACTGATGAATCATATGGGGATGATGAAGAGGTGGTTAACTGTGCCAGGAGCAGATCCCACTCCATGGAATGCCTCTGGAGGCTCTGCATAGGAAAGGCGCACTGGTTCCTGAACCTTTGGGGTGTCAATGGCCCCCCCCCACTGACATGCCTGGTGATCTTGCCTTGAGCTAAGGTCAGGAATGCGACCTCCATGACCAAGGAATATGTCATGGATTCCATGGAGGCCACTGGGCACAGTGCAGATACTTAAGCTAATTAGCTAAGCAGGCATCAGCTGAGGGGTATAAGAAAGAGACAGGAGCTGGACTGTCTGAGCCCAGTGTGTTGAGAGATCTTAAGAAAGGGAGACCTCAGTTCCTCTCTGGCCCCATGGGAAAGGACTAAAAGTAGAGAAGCTCTATAAATAGTTTGCTGCATGGGAGTGGATTGGTGATGGGAATGGGAATGTAAGTAAATCAGATGAAATTGCTACTTACTACTCAGAGTCTGAGAGATTCCTGGGGCATCAGAGAATGGGGACTGTGTGGGCCCAGTACAGGGGCATACAGTCATCATGTTACAGGTCTACATGTTCTTCTGGCCTCCAAATGTTTCAGAAGAACTCATTTGCACATGCAAATCCTGCATTTGTGCAAGATGCACACAACTAGATGTCTAAATAACCAACTTGTGCTGTTCATTTTCTGTACACAAATGGTATGTGTGGGAACATGGGGATCGGCACGTTTTGGAAGCCTGCTGAAATCTGCCCAACAATGTCAAAGTAATAAAATCAACCAATTAGTATGCTAGTTATATTCTGATAAGATAAAGACCAACACAAAACCTCCCTGGAATACTGAACTAAAAGTATCTGTTGCTGTTATCAAAATCTGGCCCTGTTTTAATTTTATTTTAATCTACCCGTGACAAGAGGACTACTAAGGCACTGGACAACATTACCTCTACTTAGGAAAATATTAATTTTTACCATTAGGATCAAAGTACGTGGGTGAATACTGCAATGTATTTGTTTAAAAGAAATCATGAAATGCAAGCAGAGAAGTGTTAGAGATCCTTTTCCTTCTTTGAACCACGGGTGATTGTGGTTCCAAAAAAGCAGAGAGTGCATGTCAGCACTGATGGTCACTGATACATTTCTTATTAATTTCACACTATGCTTGGCAGAAACAGAAATCTGACAAGCATCAGCACTGTGATTGGCAGGACCAGGATTGACAATGCAAGTCAAAGCAATTGGCAGCGCAACTATGCCCCCTCCCAGAGTCCAGAATTTACTTTCAAGGAATATAAAGCTCTTTTTCCTTCAGTGATCTTCCAGCATTCAGACCTTCAGACAGCTAGCTGTCTGAACACTGCATTGGGGCCAGGAACTCTTGAGAACTAAAATCAGCTCTTACACTTACTTCATTTGGGACCGTGGACAAATCATTTAGAGAGCAAATTTTCAAAAGTGGCCTCTAATTTTTGGTGCCTCAATTGCTGGATGCCAACTTTAGGGCTTGATTGCCAGAAGTGCTGAGCAGCCATTGCTCCTACAGATGTCACCTGAAGTCACAAGTACTCAGAACCTCTGGAAAAATTAGGTCTTTGGTGTCTAAAGCTGGGCACACAAAAATTGAGACACTCAAACAGTTTTGAAAATTAGGACCTTAATGTCGGTTTCTGTTCCTCCAACTGTAAAAGAAGATAGAAGTCTTTTGACCTCAGATGACTGTTGTGAGGCTTAATCAGTTAATGTTTATAAAGCACTACAAGACAAAAAACATTATATTAATGTATAACTGTTTTAAATTATTTCATTTGGCAGAAGTGCTCTCTGTTTTGTGCCCATCTCAACATATCCTAATTTCACTAATTTCCTTCCCTTCTCTTCACCCAGCTAGATCCTTTGCCTTTTACAGGTAATCTTCATCCTTCTTCATTCTCCTTACTTGATCCCCAGACATGCTTCCCCCCTCTCCTTCAGTTACATACTCATTTTATTCTTTCTAAGTTCATGGGTTTTGCCTGATGAGTCCCTTAACAACTCTCCCTTAGGAAATCCCCAGAGGGTTCCAAAACCAGCCCTGCTCAGAGACTGTGACAAATGTTTCAATATATAAGCAGAGAGGGGACCTTTGGGGGTGAGTGAAAGGAGAGAAGCACTTATCAGAACCCAACCTACAGAAAAAAGGTCAGGCTGGTTTTTCACCTTGTTGTTCTGATTCATCGATCCCCAATTATTTACGCTTCTTTCTCAGCTGCATTTAAATATATATGTAAGCATGTAGGGGTAGGCGGCTCTGCCTCAGGGTCAATCTCTGAGGTAGGCCACACCCCCTGACCAACACGCCCCTGGAGTAATGGCCCAAATCAAGGGGAAGGTTAGCAGTCCCCAGTGCTTAGGTAGAGTGACCAGATGTCCCGATTTTATAGGGACAGTCCTGATATTTGGGGCTTTCTCTTATATAGATGCCTATTACTTCCCCACCCACTGTCCTGATTTTTCACACTTGCTGTCTGGTCACCCTAGGCTTAGTCCCCCAGGAGGGCACAGGAGTGTATGGTTCAAATGCCCCAGACCTCCAGCAGGGGCAGGGCAGTAGGTAGTCTAGGGCTCACAAGCAAGCGGTGAGCATCAACAGAGTCTAGGGCTCACCATCAGGGATGAGCCCCAATGCAATCTAGGGCTCTCAAGAAAAGGGGTCGAGCACGAGCACAGTCTAGGGCTCGCCGCCTAGGGGGATTTTGTCTGACACTCTAGGGATGGGGTAGCAGGGTGGTTAGGGATCCGGGCCTGCCCTACTCCACTGGGTCTCAGCCCAGTGAAGTGCTGCAGAATTCCACTACTAGGTTGGCATGACTCCAACCGAAATGTGTCAACCGGTGGTCTAGCCCCTGCACACCCAGACTGCTGTTGGCTATCCCTGGGCTTTTTCCTACTCTCCCCTGGGGACTACCTGAGTCCAGGGGTGCTCCTCTGTTTTCCTGGAATATACGGCCATAGTAGCCTCAGCAGATCCTCAGTCTGGGGTGCTTCTGATGGGTCTGGTGGCTTGGGTTCATTCACTGGACAACAAAAGTCTCCAGTGTTGTTTGGCTTTGGTAGCCAGAGGGGAGCATCTGCCTCTCTCAACATCTCTAACTCTACTGAAGTGCAGGGCTGCCTTTTTATACTTCCTGTTTCTGTCCTGCCCCTTGGCTTTTGGTCTGGTGGGTGTGAATTTCAGCGGCTGGGCGGCCCTCCCTCAGGGCCAATCTCCAAGGGAGACCACACCTCTCTATTACAATGTACCATAGCCATTAACACTGGTAAAGTATTTTGTTCATGATTTTTATATCATTCTTATCACCTGGTATCTGAGGGTATTTAATGTGGGGCTGTTGTAGGGAACTAGGGCATGGAGGAGGCAGGGGTTTTGGCCACTGGAAGATAGGACCAAATTGGGTCATTTAACAGGATTGACTAGCTATGCTGGAAACACTGCTTGCGAACCCAGCCTGCCATCTCAACATGCTCAGTTGTTAAGCTACCTAGAGACCAGCGATCTTGAGATGAATGTCATCTAATCCTATTATTCAACCCCCTGAAGCATCCTGTCCTCATGCTGTTTTGTTACTGAGTTAGACCCTTATTTGACATGATAGTAGGTCTGAATAAGCCATGTATCCCATTGGCAAATTTTTCTTTCCTTTCACCCCTTTTTATATTTTGTTTCCTTGCTTTTTCATACTACTCTGCATACAAAAGAACAAAATCTAACAAAAAATCTCTACATTTATATGGTCGCTGCTTTAGATGGCTTAAGGCAAAAAAAAATCAGTAACACCCTCTGGCCATCATGACTAGTTCTCTAAAAACAAAGCAATTTTAGATTCCATATGCGCTGCAACACCTAGGCACAACTGGATGGGTAAGCAATGGCTTTAGTCTTAAATCTGAACATTGCACAGCTTTTAAACTCTGCTTCAAACTCAGGCTTTATGCCCCCTAAACTGCTATGGTGCATGTTGCATTCTACAAAGATTTAAAATTCATCAGACAGACAAAGTGTACATTTAATACTCACATGAGGGAATACAGAATGCCTTTCAATACATCAAACTCCTAAACCTTTTACATCTTTCATTTTTAAGCTACATGGATTTTGATTTGTACAATTTTTAAAATATTCTGAAGCCTAGTCAATCTAACACTAAAAAGCACTGTTGCACAGTAAGAAATCAAGAAATACAATTCAGCAAACCTGGTATAGTTGGTCCCCAGGGAAGTTTTTTCCAATTCTGTTTGTCATAGCCCAGATCTATCATGTCATGCTAGCCTAACTTACTACTACTTTTTTTTTTTTGCACACTCCAACTATTTTCTGTTAAACTAGTGCTGTCACAAGAAAACATATAAAAATGCTCTTTTGCAAACACACTGTTTGGTCTCTACTGAACTCTCCAGAGCCACGGATTTCTCTCACTGTCTTTATCAGGGGTGAATGTTGACAGATCACTGAACCTTACTGTCAGTAGTGACAGGCTTAAAGCTGTTTTGTACAAGGTGGAGAAAAAACAAAAAAGCGTTTTGTGCCTTGCATCTAGGTCCCTGATTCAAGAACAAAGGCTTATGTTCAAAGATGATTAGCTTAAAGGCATTTCAGAGAGTTCTGATTGTAGCAATAGTTGGGTGTCTTGCTAGTGGGAGAAATATATATTCCCATGAGAAGAAAGCAGCAATTCTTTTCTGCTGAGATGGCAACTTTAATAATTCCATATATTTATCAGTATTGTGTCAAGACCTTAGGGATTTTGCCCTTCAGGTGAAGTTAAAGGTAGGTGGAATGGATATAGCTCTGAACAATCGTACTAGGACATACATAGAAAACTGTCCATAATGTCCAGAGGGAGAAATAGAAGAAAGGGTATGAATATACATAACATAGATAAATGTGTCTCTTTAGAAAGAGAAAGATGAGGGTTTTACATGGGCATAAACCCTGAGACCAGGCATCTTTCTTCAAATTGTGCAAGAAAAAGTCTTAATCATGTAAATCATTCAGTGTTGTTTATATCAAACAACTGGGAGAAAAAAAAAGAAATTGGATTAATCATTTAAAACGATAAATATGCTTTACTGGCTGTTCTCATGGATTAATTATACCATAACCACAAGTGCAAATATCATAGTTGGCTCAGAATGAAACGGGGAAGGTTACTGTGATTAGTAATAGTATGAAGCCAGGGCTTAGCTTAGCACACACCCTGCATCTGAGCTAAACTCAGACAGTGCACAGGAAGGCACTGTTAGGTACATAACAAGTTCTGTAAGTGGACAGTACTTTATTCTATTCCAAGACTTCAGGCCAGATTTCATTGTTCCACACTGATAATCACCAATGTGAAGTAATGAGTAATTTGGTGTGGAGTAGATATAGCTCTTCATGTGCCATCAGAGGGAACTTTCAGGAGGAAATGTCTTCTAATTAATGATAGTACAGAGCCTTATGAAGTGTGAAGGAATGTGTAGAATAAGCATGATTCCAAAGGGTAGCATAGCAGTAGGAAGCAATAAAAATTTAAAGCTAACATACAAGACAGACACAGTGCTAGGTAGGTGGAAGCAATTTAAGGTCAGGTTTAAATTATTTGGACTCTCTAGAATGATAGGGTCAAATCTTTATACAGTCCTTAGAAGGTCATGACAGGCCTTTGTCTTTCAAAGGTCAATACATTGAAAAGCATGCATTTTGGGAGGGAATTGCATTTTACTGTGTGTTTATTCAATAAAAATGATGAGCTGTTGGTGCTGTCTCATTAAAAAACTTCATGACACCTTACGGTTTGCCATGATATCACTGGTCAAGATTCCCCCTCCCCCAATTCTCCTGTGAGTGTACAGTTTACTGGTTCCTTGCTGTTCTGAAGACCAGTAATGACTATAAAGTGTATTTGGCTGAAAGGCAGTAAATGTTAATACCTATCTTTTACCAGTGTGTGAGTTATAAACCTAAACACAAGAAGAATAAGAAGAATGTTAATACATGTAGTTTAGATTGTAGGGATGTGTTAATTCCTCTGAAGTTATGGACAGAGAGAATGGTTAAAATGTCAGAAACAAACTTTCATACTGTAGAAAACTGTATGCAGATCAATTTACTAATAAATCATTACTCCTTTGAGATGTTTTTCTTGTGATGCACCAAATTCTGGAACTGTGTGGACACTGGCCATCACTGGAAAAGTAACATTGTTTCCCCAGGCTCTGGCTGACAGCAGCTGCACTCATAGCCTACACTGTCCGTGGAACAAATTATTCCTGCCAGAAGCACTAATTCACTGTGTGGTGGGAGAAGCTGTCCATGGGGCCACTGTTCAGTGGACTGGGCATATATGCAAAACCCATGCAGACCACAATCCCAGAACCCTAGGACCTATCCCAGAATGCCCTCCATATTCCTTTTATAGAAGGCTTGATGATGTTTTGGCCTCTCCATATGTTCTTTGGGAGGACCCAGAGCAGCCAATTTCTAGTCCACACTTCTTTTGTACAGCACAGGAGGTTTGGCAGACACTGATACAGTTTTTCACATGAAAAGAGAATTTGTATAATCTAAATTACTCCAACTTTATATTAAGGAAAAGCAACAAAACAAGAAAGAACAAGGTAAGGTCTCCCTGATAAAGTACAGTGTGTATCCTGCCTGCATCTGTACAGAATACAATATGGGATCTCCATCCCGCAGACAGTAGACTCTTAAAATGTAAAACACTATACAGCTATAAACACCTCCAAAAATAATTACACAGAGGTGAGAGAATTCTACTCATGAGGTCCTATCCCTTCAGCAGCTCTGAAGGTCCCAGCACAGAACAGGTGCAAAACATCTCTGTAGCTGTCCCTTCCACACTGGCCTGGTTGGGGGACTGGTCAAACTGGGGCAGAATGGCATGCACAGTAGTAAAGGGACTAATATTCCATGTAAGTAGGGTGACTATACATCCTGTTTTGGCTGGGACAGTCCCTTTTTAAAGCCCTGTCCCAGTCATCCTGACTTTTTTTGGCAAAAGTGGGCATTTGTCCTGTTTCTGACAAATGCTCACTTTTGTCAAAAAAGTGGGGTGTGGAGAAACACGTGAGGCGGGTTCCAGGGGCAATGCCAGCCCCATGCAGGAAGTGAGGTAGGACTCAGGCAGGGGGCAGGCTCAAACAAACAGTGACCTTGGCCTCATGGGGGGGAAGGGGTAGGCAGGGCTTGGGTGAGCAGTCACGCCAGCCTGGTGAAGGAAGAGGGGACAGGGCTCAAATGAGCAGACGGACCCAGCCCCTCGCTGGGGCAGGGAAGCTCAGTTGAGTGGCTCAGGCCAGCCCCATGGGGGTGTGGTGAGGGAGGATGGCACAGGCAATCTCCATGCAGTGTCTCATTTTCCCTTTGTCAAATATGGTCCCCGCACATGTAAGAGAAGATTGGGATTTGGCCTTATAAAAGGATCCTACTGTAAATGGTTCTCATACTTACAAGATTTCTTAAGTTCCAGTAATTATTTCCTTCGCAGGTGTGACATGTTATGAACTCAAGGTGTAATATTAGCTCAATGAGTATTTTTTCTCCATTTAATCTCTAGAAAGAAACTAACTTTCCTCATTAGTTTGGATTATGCTAACATAACTAAATTATGTGTCCATACATACTCATACAGCTGTCAGGAGAATTCTGAAAAGTCTTCCTACACAGTTTCCAATTACAGTCTATTAAAATATCGGTTTCCAGAGAAAGCAAACAGCAACATATTGTGGAATAGGACCCATCCCGAAGAATTCACCATACTGTGAAAAAACAAAGAACTAATAATAGTTAGCAGCATAAAAACAAAAGTAATGCAGTTAGGGCCTGATCCAAATCCTACTAAATTCCATGGGAGTCTCTACATTCTCTTCAATGGGTTTTGCATCAGTTCCCTAGTCACTTGCTTGATAAAATCTACAGCCAGCAAAGCATATTCACTTTTTTGTTTGTAGCAGTATTGGCTTGGCTGGAAAGTTTTGGTCAGTTGTATACATTGTTAGATTACTTTTTCCTTCCTCATTTCCTCATGTCTGAATAATGCCCTTTGCAGCTTGTAAGGACAATCAAGTATGATCAGATGATAAGTTCTATTTCTTTAAATTGCCATTATATTGTTGAGTTGAAAGAAGTTCAGTCTGCACTGTTCTATGTTGAGAAGTATTATGCTGATTACATTTTTTCAACTATTATTAATGTAGATGGAGTACATATAACCTTTGTTTACACTCTGTTTCATCTTGCCTTCCTTATAAACTTGTAATTTTTGACCATATCCTTGTGAAGGGTCAGGATGTCATATTCCCTTTAGTCAACATTTTAAAAAGCTAATTTGAGTGACTAATTGCATTCCAGTTCAAAAGATTATTAAAATAACTAGTTTACGGGAGTACATCCATTGTAATCAGAACGCGTATTCCAAAAGACTTGGAATAATAAGATTAACATCAGAGCTGCATAATATTCAGCAACTTGTGCTTGCAGGGCTGTATGTGAAGAGTATTTGTCAGTTCTGGGTCACATGGTTTTGCATTCATTGAATATGCTCTGAGTTTCAGGTTCCAACGGACCCAAAAAATCAAAGAAAACTCAGTGAACCGTCAAGTTATACCTAGCTTTGCAAGGAAAACAGACCAAACCCCTGTGTTTTATATTATTTTTGCCCAAAACAGTCATCTGGCCCAGATCCTCACAATATCAGCCCTCATTTACTCAGCATGTAGTCATTTAAAAGTTAGCTCTAGTTCAGTGAAAGGCTGGCAAAACTCAATGAACATTAACGTGAACTTGGCCGACTTCTAGGTTTCACCTTCTTTTGTTTCACTGTAACAGAGCCATGCAGTGACCCCCCCAACAAACAGAAAAGAAATAGACAAAGGAAAATTAAAGGGAAATCTGGTTTGCGTACCAATTCTTTGTTCTGGCTGTAATTTCTGTGAGGTTGTTACATAGACAACAAATACGAAAGCTTAAACCAAACTAAAATCTTAAACAGAATTAATATTCCTACAACACTGGCACAAATGGGCATCATGCTGCTCAGAGGCTGATCAGTTCTAAACATAAAATGGATAATTATCCTGAACTGCCTGCATTCTAAGACAGCATCTATATTGGCAAGAGTCACTGATTTAGGCAGGCTGGACTAAATAGTGCTAAAATAGTGTCTGTACTGTATCCATGCTATAGCTCCAAGTTAAACAATATGGTGGTAAAAGGGCTTTAGCACTGTCTGCACTACAGTTTCTAGATTTCCTTCCAGTGGTGGGCTGCTGTGGTTGAACATTACATATCTGATGTTTCCTAGCATGGAAAATGCCACAAGGATAAGATTGGACTATTTCTGGCAATTCACAGGCTGCATACACACTAGTGTTTTCAAAGACTACTCATTTATGCTCATTTAACAATATATATTCTTCACTTAGATTTTTTTTTGTTTGTGCTGGTGCCTTCCTGAGGTTTCTCTCAGACTATAACTGAACCCAACAAAATATCTGAGCTACAGTTGTTTGGATCCCAGCCCATGCATAAAGAGCCAATAACTTCCATTTGTAGAGCCTTTTATTCCCAAAGGATCCAGTACTTCACAAAATTAAATACAAAATAGACCCACCATGTTGATATGGGGTACTTTATGACAGGAATTTAAGACAGGAAGTGAAGAAAATTACTAACCTGTAGAGCTGTGAGGAGAATCCACAGGCATAAACTAATGCCACTAGTTCCAAAGCCAAGATGCTAGCATTAGCACTCACATCCTTGCAAAAAGTATTACGTTCTGGGAGTAATTTTTCCCAGATCCCCTTCTCAACATGACAGTCTAACAGCAGTTCAGAGTTCCTTCACTGCAGTAGTGCCTGACATTCTTTTTTCTCTCAGAGATCCACATATTACCATTATTTATTATTTGATAGTATTGCTACTGAGGAGGGCCCAAATGAGATTGCACGGTGGATAGCACAATGGAGCCCAAATATATAGTGAGACAGTTCCTGCTCTTCAGAACAAGATGGTTAAATGTTAGGAGGGGTAACAGAGACACAGAGAGGTGAAATGACTTTCCCATGGTCACCTGGCAAGACAGAGAGGTCGCCACTGAACTCGTCTCCTCAGTCTCAGTCCCAACACACTTGTTCTCCACCTGTCCCTTAGTGAGGAAACTAAGGTAAATGACAACTGGGCATCACCCAACATGACTGCCATACTACCTGCCATGCCTTTTAGAGTAGGTTCCAACAATGGCTGCTCTCAATAGTAACATTAAATTTCATTGTTGCGTCCAGTAAATATTTGAGTGAAAAATACAGCTGGAGATGAACAGACAGAAATCAGACCCTTCCTGGTCCTTAGGCGTTTGCTTCTGTCTGCCCACAATTTCATATTAAATAATAACAATATAAATTAACTCATCCCCCACTCCCAATTCTTTGTTACCACACATTTGTTACCATGTCGCCATTAAACATTGACCTGTTAAATGTGTACCAAACTGGAATAAATATTGTTTTCCTTTAAATGTGCAGCATACATTGGAGCCATGTCATATTGTTTTTAGTGGCAGGACATAGTCCATTGTGACAGATAAGAGAAATTTAAGGGTGAGAAGCACTTTTTTTTATATCAGCTACTTGCTATCAGTTTGATTTTGAAATAGGTGGGGAATTAAAAATGAAATGAACTTCAATATGTCATCATATTGAAAAAAATATAAAACACATTTTGCCAGCTTCTCAAATTATTTTGTGGGAGTTTTATTCTTCTACTACTACTATTAAAGACCAGAGACGATATAAATAAATTCATAGCAATGAGTACTGGCCTGTTAAAAATTAAACATTATTACAGATAGAAACAGAAGGGCTTTGTGCTGCAGAATGGTGATCTTACGGTGTACATCTGGAGCACTCTGCTTAAACCTTGATTTGCAGTGAAGGTTGAGGACATCAGATGTCATTAGTCAGAAAAAAAAAGTGTTACTGGGAAGAAATCGTAATGTGTACATAAGCACACAAAACGGTCATAAATAAGGTAATGTACCATTTGTAAATTTGTTAGTTATTCTTTATTTGTAGCCCCAAGGCTTCTGAACATCCATTCTCCTTTCCTGCACCTGGCCCTAACTACAAAATGGGCATATTCCCGGTGCTGGTATTTTTGGGAGCGCTGTCATTTCAGCCACCACCAAAGCATTGACCCCTCTCCCAACTCCTTACTGGAGAACTGCAAATTAAACACATATCCTCTCACCAGGGGGACAGGCAAGCAGAGCTGTGGGAAGCTATAATTCTGTGTATTGTGAATATTCACTACTTCCCGTAAAGCTTGGGTAAATTAGGTCCAGGGTGAAACATCACCGGTTTGGTCATTGAATATTGCCTTCTGCAGCAAAGCTGGCAAAATACAGCGAAGCCATTGCTCACAAACATCAATCAGAATTCCACTTCAGCTATGCCCTTACTCTTTTTCATTCACCTTTTAAAAATGGGATTTTGTGGACATTAATGTTTGGGGAATGTTTGTTCTTCATTCAAATACCAGTATCAACAAACAAAGAAAGGGATTTAAAACAGGGACAGGGAAAAAACCCTATATGATGTAGGTATCCAATCACAGGCTATGACTAATAGATAACCAAGGAGAATAGTTCTCAAAAAAGCCATAGTTTGAAACTCATTGGCCTTAAATCATTGAACAATCACCCATAGCAAATAAATTCACAAAAATCAAAATCTAGTCACATACAATTAGAAAAGAGAAAAAAGACCTAAGAAGTCAGATAATTTATTTTCAATGAACAGTTCGATCAGTTATGTTCGGAAGTTTATGTGAGAATCCTGCAGACTTTTAAAAGTTATGTATTTACCAAAGAGATCTTCAATGGAAAATCTGTAGGAAAGTAAAATGTGCACTGATCTTTTCTGACATTTACAAAAGTCATTAATTAATATGATTAAGCAAATTAGACTGAGCCAAATTCTGACTGATTTTAAGAGCATGCTGCAAGAGCCACCTGTTTGCTATAGAGATCCTATGGTGATGGGAACTAGAGAACAGAGAGATAAAAAAAGATAAAGGAGAGAATGCTCTGTATCTATCGATACTGATCTTTCATGTCTTTCATATCTGTTTTGTATAACATCCATCACCACAGTATCCAAAGTCCTCGAAACTATGGTGGCCCTTCCTATTCATTAATTGAAAGAGAAGCCCCTAGCCATGAAATGAAAGGAATATCTCCTTTAATTATTAGTATTAAATGGCTTATGACACACATACGAATAATTTTGATTCCACCAAGCTGAGGTACTTATTGCCATAGTATCTAAGTGCTTTGTTACCCAGGGTTTCTTGGGTCTCTGTGAGTTGATATTAGGAAATAAAAAAAGGAAAAACAGTACCTTCACCTGCTATAGGGCTGGCATGGACAAGTCAAAACCAAGTGCTCTTAACTTAAAGCTTTACTTCCTTTTTCTCCAGCAATTCCCATTGGAATTACTTTTATCAGAAATCTCCACATACTAGTCTTAAGCACATACAAATACAATAGGTGATTGGAGTAACCCAAAACTTGATAGTTGCCCCACAAGTCTGAGGCAGTCTTCCAGCAAATCAGTCACAGATTTACAGATGGCCATCCTTCCGTTTGTGCCTGGAGATTTTTCCAAATGTGTTCACACAGTGATCCGCCTGACTCAGACTTGCTACCTCCCTCTTATACCCTCAAAGTTATAGAGATGTGTCAATCAAAAAATGTCACATAGTTGACCAAACAAATCAATCACTGGGCAGAAGCAGGCGTTACAGAGACATGTCACTAAAAAAAAAAAATATTGTTAAGCAAGCAATCTTAAGCTGTTAGTCTGATACCTAAATTTCCCCATACCAAATATTTTAAGATAAACCTAGACTTCATGTTTTTCACAGACATTTGCCCCAGCATATTCATAGAGAGAGAATGCAGAGAGCCAGGATAACTTCACGTGTTCACTGTCTAACACTTCCCCCCACCTTGGTTTGCCTAGTTTAAGCCTACAGAGGTCTAAAAATAACTAAAAGCAGCAAGCAGAATAATTGTTAGTCCATCCCAATAATTAGCAGTTGCTTGGACACC
This sequence comes from Mesoclemmys tuberculata, assembly GCA_007922155.1. Classification (NCBI taxonomy): domain Eukaryota; kingdom Metazoa; phylum Chordata; order Testudines; family Chelidae; genus Mesoclemmys; species Mesoclemmys tuberculata. The sequence goes on from ML675620.1 coordinate 53,732,091, forward strand.
TGGCTGATTGCTAATATGCCCCTCTTCAGCCTCACAATCTTTATTATTTGTTTTTGTACTCACAACACCCATGTAAGGTAGAGAAGTACAATTATACCCATTTTACAGAAGGAGAACTGAGTCACAGAGAGACCAAGTGACTTACCAAAGGTTACAGAGAAAGTCTGGGTCAGAGGCAGGAACTGAACACAGGTCTCCAAAGCTCCAAATTTGCACATTAACTGTTGGACCATCCTTCCTCTTCTAAACCAGGCTTCTTCACTTTGAGGACAGTGGTGTGTCTGCACACACATACATTCTTTACAATATTATTGACTGACTCTTCACTTGTCAGTGAGGGGTTGCTCCACCAAACCTTTGGTCAGTGGGTGACCACATTTTTGCTGTGCTATTCTGTGAGGTGTCCTATGGCATTCACCTTATGTCATTCCTCTTCACTTTAAAAAAAGTGATTGGACACTTCCTTCTCAGAGGTGCTTTCCCTTTATTTTATAATAACTGTTATTGTTTAATGGGACCAGGATCCCATTGTGCTAGGTGCTGTACAAACACAGAATAAAAAGAGGGCCCTTGCCCAAAAGAGCTAAAGAAATAAATTTGTAAGCACCTAGGGGATAATCGGGTTATAAGGGACAGTCAGTATGGATTTGTAGAAAACAAATCATGCCAAACCAACCTTAATTCCTTCTTTAAAGGGTTAATGACCTAATGGATAAAGGAGAAGCAGTAGACATGTTAGATCTTGATTTTAGTAAGATTTTTGGCACAGTCCCATATGACATTATCATAAGCAAATTAGGGATATGTGATCTAGATGAAATTACTGTAAGGTGGATGCACAACTGGTTGAAAGATCAGACTAACAGAGCAGTTAACAGTGAAGTTTGCTGTCAAACTGGGAGGGTATACCTAGTGTGGTCCAGCAGCATTCGGTCCTGGGTCTGGTACTATTCAATATTTGTATTAATGACTTAGATAACGGAATGAAGAGTATGCTTAAAAATGTGTGGGCGGGATTGCAAGCACTTTGGAGGATAGAATTTCAATTCAAAAGGACCTTGGCAAAATGGTCTCAAATCAAGAAGATGAAATTCAATAAAGACAAGTGCAAAATACTGCACTTAGGAAGGAATAATCGAATGGACAACTACAAAATGGAGAATAGCTGGCTAATTAGTTATACTACTGAAAAGGATCTAGGTGGTAAATTTGAGACTCCAGAGGAGAGAAACAACAATTATTAATGTGTAGAAAACCTGCCCTATGAGAAAAGGTTAAAAAACCTGAGCATGCTTATTCTTGAGAAAAGAAAAACAGAGGGTAGCTGATAACAGTCTTCATATATGTTAAGGAGTACTCTAAAAAGGGTGGTGATCAAATGTTCTCTGTGCTCATTGATGGTAGGCAACAAGCAATGGCTTATTCTGCAGCAAGGGAGATTTGTGTAAGCTCCCTTTCTGCACTGGCTTAGAACCTGTTTTATGTGCAAACAGGAGTGGAGGATCTCACATCTTTGGACAGTTCCAAAGTTTGTCACCTTGGCTCATTTCCTGGTGTTGCTGGTAGGTGCTGGACTCATCCTCCTGATGTTCTAAAGAATAAAGCTACTTGGCAGTGCCTCCAGTGAGACAAGAGATTAACCACACAAAGACTGTTGCTACCACACTTGAATGCACAAATAATTCAAACTCACACAAGCAAACCAATTAAAACAACAAGAAGAAACTGCAGGTAAGGGTTTGATTAAAGACACATATACAGTCAGTAAAAATATGAAATGGTTAAAATAATCAGAGATATTAATAATGCTTTTTAATTACTAAAGGCTATGCTGGCAAGCATATGAGGTCATGTGATCACACACTCCTCCAATGTTCCTAAAAATAGTTTCTCTCCTTTCAGTTCTGTCTGTCCCCCATGTCTCAGGTGGTGTACATGAAGGCACCTTGCAGGCCTGTAAGAAGCGGCTATTAGAAACACAGTTCATTATACTGGGACTTGGCAATGCAGATCTCGATGATCCAGGTACAGAAAAGCCCTTCGGCAAATGCATCGTGCCTTAGTGATCCAAGATTAAACCCCTAGCTATCCATCGAACTATAATACAGGGTAGTCATGTTCTTTTTGTGACAGAGGTCAGGAAATTGATGTACGCAAGTGGGTCTGCCCTGGGGATGGGACTAACCACCTGCCCCCTTCTGGAACCATGCTGACAATATTTTAAACTTGGAACCAACAGGTTCAGTTGTAAGCAAGTTGGGTCTCTGAATCCAGAACCCCAGATCTGGTGTGGGCTGCTGCAGGGCAAGCAGGCTGTAGGGGTTGGCAGGAGAGCCAGGTTATCTCCTCCTGTTGCTGGCAAGCTAGTGGCAGGGAGAACAGATTGTGCCCTCCTGAGACTTTTCTGCAGTCAGAGGCCGGCATGCTGCTGAGGCTCGAAGTGCTGTGCTGACAGGATGCCTGGAAACCTTCTTTCTTCCCTTCTTCAGCTGGAAAAGTCAACTCTGTGATGAATCTCCCCTCATTGGAGGGTTTTAAGAACAAGTCTAACAAACACCTGTCAAGGATCATCTAGATTTACTTGGTCCTTCCTCAGTACAGGGGGCTTGATTTAATAACTTCTCAAGTCCCTTCCAGCCCTGTATTTCAATGATTCTATGAAGTATAAGACAGGAGACAACAGATAGATACAGAGAGAAACCGCAAGAGACATGATGATGATTTTGTCTGCAGTGATCAAGAAAGGAGCTGGGGGAAGGGCTCAAATGGAAAAATTAAGACCTATGTTTTAGCCGATTTGAGCATCAGGTGATGACTAGACATTTAAGAGAAGATGACAAAGAGACAGGCTGAGATTTTAGTTTGGAGAGAAGGTGACATGTCTGGAATAGAGAGGTAGATCAGTGAGTTGTCAGCATAGGGATGATATCTGAATTTTTATTTGCAGATGAGATTATCCAGAGATAAGACAGAGGGAGAAGAGAAGGGGACCAAGGACACAGCCCAGTTGAATCCCCAAAGAATGATGAAGAAAAATCCTCTCACACACACCCTGAATGAATTATTAAAGAGGTAAGAGAAGAACCAGGAGAGGACAGAATCATGGAAGCCAAGGGAGGGCAACTGACAGGTCAACAAGGATGAGTATGAAGTAGTTGTTCTGAGCTTTATGCAATTGTATATGCCTCACCCCCTTTTTAATGGCGGAACTTTGGTTCTTTAGTATTTGATTATCTTCATATAACATGGCTCTTAAACTGAATAGGTATGTATTCAATGCCTCAAGTGTTTGGGCAGAGGGTGGAGTGGTACTTCATAAATTAGGCTATTGTGATTAACAATATAATGCATTTGAAAGTGACACAATAACTATTTTTTTCAAACACAATGTCTGCAAAGAGAAAGTACCTATAAAATCTGATCAAATTGAAAAGAAGTTTTTATATATAAAAATTAATAAGAAGTGGACCCTGAGGTGAAATTGTAGGCATATAACTGTATCTTTCCAGAAACACTTTCAACCCTGATCAACCCTATTCTCAACTCTGCTGCTTGCAAAACAGACGTTAATAGAACAATATATTAAAGATTCAAAAACTGCTATTTGAAAGCTCTGTCACAAACAAACCCTGAAAAACAAACAGAACACACATTGCCTATGCTATTTGTGAACCAGTGGATCCAATGGTTCACTTACTTTTCAACCTGCTTTGGAATAACTTGGCACATCTCTAATTTTAACAAGCTTCAGTGGGATTAGATATAAGGCAAACTTTGTTTATGTCAATTAACACTCAAAGAAGTACAAACGAACTTGTTAACTGCATTTATCAGTAAAAAAACAGCAAAGTGAGAATTAGCCCAAACTAAGATAGTGTATAACTAACTCAAATTGCCACAGTTATTATCTTTTAGAAAACCCAAAACTTCATTTTCAAACAGGCAGGTGTGATCTGATAATATATTTTTAAGTATGCAGACACCACTTAAATTCAAATTTGCAGTATATCTATATTATCAGTTCTATGCATACCAACTTCTCAGTGAGTACTGCTATACAGTATAATGCTGGCACACACACAGCTAAACAGAAAAAGAAATATTATGCACAGACTACATTCATCATGTCTCCATTATTATTTCCATTTCCAAATCACTCACCTTGAGTGACTGCAATAACTTTCTACAATTGTGGTACAACTGGAGACAGAACATAGGTCACTTTAATCCCAGTCTAATGCATTAATCGGAAAACCACCATACCTCGTGATAGAGGACCCAAACAACTGGATGCATAAAGGAATCCTAATCCAAGGTTTGAGAAAGGGAAAGGGAATAAAGAAAGAGTTCAGTCAAAAACAGGTGAAATTAAATCAGAGATTGAAAAGAGGGGCAGAAGTGAGAACCTCATATGGTCTCATGTGTTTCTACAAGAAGTTCAATTCTTTATGTGTTATATACCAACACTTTCTATTACTGTATTATGCCACCTCCATTTTCTACTGTGTATTTAAGGTTTTAACTAATATAGGATCAATCTATACATGTTTTGCTTTCTTATATCCCACGCAGACACCTGGATCAAAGCAAACATTTTATTTCCTTTTTAGGTTGCAGGTTGCTGTTTTACTCGTCGTAAATTTGGAGAGGGTATTATCTTGTGGTTTTCCCCCGTCTTTCTATTTGTTAATTCAGGAATTTAGTGGGCAATGTTGCCATTTTAATTGTTATGTTTTTAGTTATATTTTCTGAGGCACCAAGAGGCCTGCAGGCTTGGGCACCATATAAATAAATTTTTACTGTTGTATAATTATGCCATTTTGAAGTGAAAGCAACATTATGAAATAACAGAATTATGCAGTTTGAATCCACGGGCAAGTTATCGAAGGCAGTTAATATTGTGTTTCCTGGTATTGTGATATTGTAACTTCCTCCTGCTAATGTGATGGAATTAATTCATACAACCTGATAACAAGGTTATTTCTATGCTAACAATGGTAAAAGGTGGCTCAAGTGGAACAGTCTGTCACATTTGAACATTTCAGATCAAAGGTCTATTGAACTGAAACAACAAATAGAATCAATTTCTTGAACGGTTTCTGTATTTCCAAACTTGGAACATTACACCACAGAATGTGACTTAATGAAATACAGATGAGTGGTGCCATGGAACAGCCAGTTCTATTGAAACAATGAAAATTAATGTAGCACTCCCCTGGCTGGGGAAACGAACCAGTTATTGAAGACAGCTTTGCACTTTAATACGTCAGTCTTTGAGGATAGTCAGGGCTGAGCTAACTTACTTAGTCACAGCTAACTAAGGAGAACTGGGAGAAACTGAGGGAAATGTGTAGTTTACTAAAAATTGAATGAGCCTTACCGATCTTAGTGATTTTTTATGCTGAACTCTTTTTGTGCCAGGCACATGCACAAGTCCAATACTTTGCTTTTTTAAAGCTGTGACTATTAAGTTCAACAGTGCTGCCTACAGATCAGCAAGAAAATAGTCTCCAATCCACAATGCCTTATTGGATAGAACAGTAAACATCCATGGGCACTCTTACAGGTAACAGCACGGATGTTAAGTGAAATAGTTTATATAAAAAAAGAGATACAATCCTGAAACGCATCCCAAAGGCAAATGTTCTGTAAAGTTCTGGTCCATTCTGGAAAGTACGTATATCCATTGAGAGAGGTGGGATCCCAAGAAGGGAGAGAGGAGAAAAGAGATACTGGAAGAAAAATGGCTTCAGGCAGAATAAAAAATAAAATAAACAGAAGGTTTAGATCAGGCACAGAACAGATTTATTATTGTTATTTATTATTATTATTATTTTATTTTTAGGGGAGAGGATCAAGGATTGATGGAACTGACAGGAAGGGAACATGGATTTTGTGGAAGGATCTTGCTGAACTGGAAGAACACAACATCTCTATATTGGGAAGGAAATAAGTACATAGAAGTGCTAAGGGCAAATGTGATATTCAAAGGAAATGATGCAAATGTAGCTGACGCTGCCTGGGCCAACAATGGAGTTGGGACCCAGGACCTTCATCATTAAGGCCTGATCCAGCGAAGGATCTAAACACATGCTTAACTTTAAGCATGTAAATAATCTTATTGAAATCAAGTGCTTAAAGTTAAGCATGTGGTTAGGTCTTTTGCTGAAGCAGGGCCTAAAAGCCTGAGCCTCTAACACCTAATTTAAAGGACTATGTCCTCAGGCATGAAGCAGAAGCAGACTCAGAGACCTCTGGGAATCAGCTGCCAGAGGGAGTAGTGGGGTACACAGTATGTGTATGAAACAGTTCTATTATCGTTAAGCCTGCAAGCATGCTGACTGGGAACTAAATATTTTCAGGAATTTGGGCAGACTTGGTTTGAGATGTGCATGTGTGCAGTTAATAAAAAGCGCACTGCCATCTCTCCTGATAAACCTGACACGGGAATGCTTATTAATCAATAAAGGGCATAAGGGCAAGAAGAACACAGTAGGGGTATATAAGCTTCACATAGGAATCCAAAACCTGGATCCTTAGGGTACATCTAGACTGCAATAAAAAGCCTGCAGCAGTGGGTCTCAGAATACAGGTGAACTGACTCGGGTTTGTGGAGCTCAGGCTGTGGGGCTAGAAATAGTCGGAGCCCAAATGTCTACCCTGCAATTTTGAGCCCTGCATGCCAAGCCCTTCAAGCCCAAATCAGCTGACATGGGCCAACCGTTGCATTGCAATATAGACGTTCCTTTAGGGTTTGTCTACATTGCTGACTAAGCCTGGGCTCTGTCTCAGATTTGAGCCCAATCTCCCCTTCTGTCCACACACACAAATCAGTCTGACATTGGTCAGTGAGCGCTCAGGACCTAGGACCTTGCTAGGGGAGTGGGATAGGTCCAAGTACTGCCATTGCGCAGTGTGGATGCAGTTCAGCTGCAGACTTGACTCCGAACGTCTATGTAGTGAAGCATGGCACGTTAATATGGCTGTGAGACCCCAGGTCCAGCAATTGTAAGCCCACATTTGCAATACAGTGTAGATGCTCAAGCATGAGCTTGGAAACACGGAGCCCACAAGACCAGGTCTCACAGACCCAGGTTTACAATGCAGTGTAGACATACTCTTACATCTCAGCCCATCATTGATTAACATTCTATCAGGTCTTTTGATCCCATCTCTGGTTTTACACAAGCGAATACCTCACAAATGAGAACCTTGTAACAAACATTTAAAAGTATCATGTCTCTGCTCACTCACCACTCCACATACAGCTCCATTAATTAAATAGTTTCAAAGCTATTAAAAGACTTATTTAGAACATGTGTTATTGGCACCTGTTTATTATTTGACCCCGCAGAACTAAGGCAGTAAATGTCTAATTTGGTTGCTTGTGTTACCAATAAGTCAGCATATTAAAGACAAAGGAGACAGAAGGCAACTCCATGTAACATGGCAATTCCATAAAACACAAAAACTAGTGACTCCAAGCATAGAAACAGAACATTTATGTCGACAGTGCAGCACAAATAATCTATTTAACCTAAACTTTTAATTACATGAAACATCCCCTAGCATGACATACCAGAGCAATGAAATGATGCACAGCTAGAAATCAAGATGATATATTTGTGGATGTGAAAGTAACACTAGCAGAATTCATAAAAGAAAATCTCCTTGGGCATTATTATCTTTCCATCAGGACATGTCGTCACAAAGCAAACAAGGAGAGAATGATTTTTTAAAAATGTTATTAAAATACAAAAGTGTAAAGTAGAGGGTAATGTAAAAGGAGGCAAGAGTAGAGACCGGCAAGATTAGAAGGAAAGATCCAGGTAGGAACAAAAACATCATTTGAATGGAAAAAGAATCATCTTGAAAAAACACTAGAGTGAAAAATAAGGACCAGATTCTGATACCTTGACATAAGGAATAGGATCTTACTCTGCAAATTTGCCGCCATCAGACTGGCCTACCTGGATCAACTGAGTGGCAGTGAAGGCACAGACAATCGATCTGGAAGTTCATTCAATTAAGCCACCTCCTCAGAAGGCATAGCGCTGAGTCGACAGGTACGCAGTTCCCGTTGGCACAGGGTAGTGGAGACAGCACGCAGAAGAGGATTTAGGAAGACGACGTAAGTTATGCAAGATACTCTGCATAGCTTGCATAACTCCCGTTGACTGCTGCTGAATTTCCCCGTAAGTATAGACCAGGCATTAGAGATACTCAGGGTAACTGGCAGAGTGCACCTGAAGAATCCTGGCAATGCCACTTTCTGCAGTGGGAAACTAACTCTTGTAGAGAACCTCTAAGCCAGCACTATGCCCTCAAATCTGTACCAGTGGAAAAGTGTCATGGGGTGAGGGTGGGGAAGTGTGTGCTCGGGAGAGTAATAATAATAATAGTAGTACTAGTTATAAAAGAGCCTCAAAATATCAGGAAAAAGGAAAAATTGATCCATAAAAAATCTCTTATCCTTCTTTCTCTATCTTCTCCTTCCCCATCTCTGATAATTCTGACCCTCTTCTCTGCTTTACCTTACTGCAACTGAGTTATCTCTATATTTGAAAAAATTGGCTTCCATCACTTCGATCCACTATTATTTCCAACAATACCTCACTCTTGTCCCTGTTCATTTCCCCTTTTTCTTGTTTACATTCTATTTTGCCATCTTCCTCCAGGTTTATTTCAACAACAAATGAAGCCCAATGTCCATCCCACGTTATGGTCCAATACACTCAGTTTATTAACTCTTAATCCTTAGTTTGCAATTTCATGCTAAGTATCATATTTCTTTCCAAAAATCAAGGAAAAATAAAACAGAACTACACAAGGTCAAAAGTATAGTTTTCTCTTTATTCCCACCAACATCCTAATATCAACCTCACTGCCACTCTTTTCCAACAGAGAACTTGTTTTTGCAAACCTGGGAATTCCCATCAGCTTAACTGTCTGACAGAATTTTCCTCCCTTTTCTCAGAAGGTGTGAATTTTTCAAATGCCAGTAACACACCACCACAGAATTTCTCATGAGTAGGAGGTAACTGCAACTTGATTTGCTTGGACTGTTGTTCAACAGCCTTATTTCCACAAAAGCCAACTCACTTGAAATCAGAAAAATCAGAACTGAGAATTGACATCCTGTGAGTCAGGACAAAACTGCAAGCCATGGGAACACGGATCAGATTATTTCTTCATGCTGCTGAATGGCTAGATTTTTTTTTGTTGGACATTAGATGGTGATTCTGTTAGCACTACACAATAGTCTGTAACTTCAGCTTGTGAATAGAATCTTTGAAAGCGTGAGACCAAATCATTTAAAAAAATGCAGGGACAACTTCCAGCTTCACTGCAGCCCCTTTCCACCATTCCATCAGCATACAGGCCATAAAGGGAGCAAAATGAGATACTCTCCTAGGGTAGGGGTAGCTAGGCCCATCTATGTTGCCCTACCCTGCCTTAGGGAGCATGCTTCCACACTGGGTAGACAGACATGTGCTAGCTATGCTCGAGCTGCATGCTAAAAATAGCAGTGTGGCTGCAGCAACGTGGGCAGAGGCTCCAGCTAGCCACCCAAGCTTGGACCCAGGGGTCAGGCAAGCTTGGACTCAGGTGGCTAACCTGAGATACCACCTGTACCCCTGTAGCCACACTGCTTTTTTAGTGTTTAGCTTGAGCAGAGTTAGCATGTCTGTCTCCATGCGTTGGGAAGCAGGCTGCCAGCGGCTGTGTAGATTGAGTTCCTACTAGGGCAGATCAAGGGGAGTGCCAGGAGGGGCATGCCACAAATGGGAGAGGGGAGTGGCCAGAACACTCTGGTAATTTTGAGCTGGGAAGTAGCCCTTGATAAATGTGAGTAGGCTGCTGTACAATGGACACCAGTCCCAAGAACAATCCTGAATCTGCAATGTACAAAGGTGGCTCAATATCAGTGCTCATTTCCCTGCCCTTCTCAGGACCTGGCCCACAGTCTGTGCCTCCCCCAGAAAGACTGGGAAGCATTCCTCTGAAAACAGAATATATTTTTCTACATATTCATTTACTCTAAAATCCCTTCTCTGCCTCTAATCAACGTAGATACACTATAAGACACTTACTCTGGGAAGCATACGTACTGTGCAATATGTATGTGTGTATATATATATACAGAGAGAGAGAGAGAGAGATTAGTGGGCCAGATCTTCAACTGGTGTAAATCAAAATAGCTTAACTGATTTAATGGAGTTAAGTCAAATTACACTAGATGAGGCTCTACCCCAAACTGTCTAGCACACATAGCTGCACAACACACAAAGGCCTATGTGGAATATGCACAGATGATACATCACTGCAAAATGAAACAGGAAAGCAAGTTACAATATAAAGCCATTCTTAATTGATTTAATACACGATAATACACAGTGCTAAATTAGACTGAGGTACACCTTTCTGCAATGTCCCAGGACACTTGCTTTATTACTCCTCTTCACTTGCCAGTCATGAACTATATGATGGTTCTTAAACATGAGACAATAAATGGAGGCTGTAATACTGCCCACTAGAAAATCTCAGACTTATTTGTGCAAGATATTCATAGCCTTTTAATGCACTGAGAGTGCCTGCAGCGTGAGTGCTGCATTTGTTTGAGCTGGGATTCGTGAATGTCACCTCTGAGCCAGTGTCAGCCTGAGTTACCGCTCAACGTGAGTCTGCTTAAACCTGATGAGTTATCCCTGAGCCATATAATCTGATGAGTCACCAGAGGCAATTATCTGCGGGTCTTGTGATAGGCCCCATACCATACAACAGAGTTCAGACAAGCCACAGGACAGGACCCACCCAGATGATCCCACGAGCTCCTAAGCAAAGCAGTCTCCCCAGTCTGCTCAATGTCACTACCTGACCGGGAGCATTCCCACTGCCAATAGTTTCAACATGTTCCTGCTCTAGCCATGCCTGTTTCCATGCTAGCCAGCACCTATTTCAACCTGCATCTGCTCCTGTCTCAAGCAGCCACACGGCAACTCCAGCTCTGTGACAAAAAAGGCTATTTCTGATCATTCCAGTGACAAATTAAACATTTCTTTGCTCTTCAAAGAGCTATGCAATATTAAACCACATCCAACTCTGCCCATCATAGATAACTGGCTCCCTAGAATATTTAAGCTATGTCTCCACCTCATGGTAAATGTATGCATATAGCAAGGAAGTGAATTATTGTCTATTATTTTATAGAATTTAAAATTGGGATAGCTGCCTTATGTATATATGAAAAATGCATGGTCCCAGTCCTGGAGAGCTGACAATCTAAGCCGTAAATCTGCAAACATTCACCTACAGACACTGACCTTAGTGACACTATGCCCGTACTAGAAGTTACGTATGACTCTGTAAATAAAGTTAAATTTGCAGGATTGCGGTTAAGAATAAAAAGGACAGACAAGAGGTAGGTTGATGAAGAGGAATGGGGGCCACAGTGATAAAATCATCTAATAACTTAAGTTGTTGTTGCATATGTATATCATGGTGACTTTACACTTTACTAGACAATTTTATGGTGTAAACTAATTAAAGAGATGTTAATGGATATTGTAGTTTCGGTGAAATGAGGTAAGAAAGGAGAAGGGGGAACATGTTCCTTATTTGGAACAACCTATGAAGGAAAAGGTCTGCTCATGATTCCTTCTAATCTGCATCAAAATAAAAGCATCTATGCCCTGTGTCCTCATTGTATTTAACATAATATCCTTATACCAGTAGTTTTCTTACATTACTTGCTTTTTTCTTTATGAATAAATTAAAGTGATAAGGTATTTGTTTACTTGTATTTATTTCATTGTATAATATCTATCAGAAGGCATCTACCTGGGATTCTAACCCCTTTTGCCATCAGTTACAAATACAGTCACATCAGAAAATTAAAGCAGCTACTGTTCACTCCAAAACAGAAAATTAACAGACAAGAAATAGAATCCAAACTCAATCAATATCCCCATCCACATGTAATAGATTCCTGCTTGGTATGGCACTCTGTCCCCCTCTACTGGTGGCTAGATCAGCTAAAGATTGATGAGCCTGTTACAGCCATACCTAACAGAGACGCGTCTTTTACCCAATGTAGTAGAGGCTCATGCCTTTAGCTCCAGAGGTCTGGGGTTTGATCCCTGCTGCCGATGTCCCTGTGTGGGTTGGCACTACACACAAAAACAAGCCTATAACAAGCCACTTTTTTCCCAGCAGCCAAAGTAAATGAGATGATTTTCAAGTGCACCTTTAGGTCAATAAAATCAGGAACTTGGCTCCATAATGGGGATCCCCTTATGGAAAATGCCCTGCCAGCAGCTTCAGCTGTTTTATGCCAGGTGAAACTCTAGTTCAAGCACCTCTGCTGAAAATAGCTGTTGCATTATCACATCAAACAAGGCTCTGCAGTCCACCAGTGGTCAGTGGATAACAATTTGAGAATTACTGCTCTCCATGAAATGGAGAGGTACATTTTCTAAGAGGCAGGGAGGGTGTTACTTATGCGACACTCTTAAAACCAAATCACCCTCTATTGCCTCATGCATCCCTTTGTAACATCTACACCCGACAGGACTGTCTTTCCCCAGCAGAATTTTTGCTACATAAACCACTCACACAGAAATATGTGATTCTCTACCATAATCTGGCACACATTTGTGTGCAAATGTGAGGTGCTGTCTTTCAAAGAGAGGACAGCCAAGGCTCTGCTTGCACAGCCAACATCAAAGTATCTGCCACACTCATTAAAGAGAAACAGAAAAATGGAGTAAAGTGACTTAGCCAAGTTTTTAGAAGATGTAGTGGCTGAATACAGAAATACCAGCTCCAAACATGTAAACAAGTCAGATTTGATTATCTCTGAGTGAGTTCATTTGCGATTCATGTCTCTGCTTTGCATAAGTTTGATAAATTAAGGAAATGTGCAATGTTTGGGTACATGTAAAGACAAATATATATATTTCATTAGTTTGTTTAGTACTAGCTTACAATAAGGAACCTTTAAAGATAATGATTTTACATTAATTAGCAGCTTTTGTTCAGAAAGATCCCAAAGCACTTAAACTACATACCTAAGTCTGCCCTCGGAAATGTAGACACGCTTTGCACTTCTGTAGTGCCTTTCAATTGCTGCTTTCAAAGTGCTGTGAAAACAGTACCGAATCAAGTCTCACAAGATTCCCTCTGAGGCTGAGAAATATTATTAACCCTGCTTTACAGCCAGACAAACTGAAGCAGGGCCAGATCCTAGAGAGTTTCAGTGACTTTTCCAAGGTCACATACAGGATGTCCTCACCCTGTGCTTTAGACAAGACATCATGATGTGTAAGCTCTTTACTGCTACAAAGTATCTAGACTTTCATTACAGCTGATCAGATGCTCCATAGTCATTCACTGTTTAAAAATATTACTGCATGTATAAACTAGTGATTACAGGTCTATAACAGTAATATTCCAGTCTAAATCAGACATTACCTCATTTAATAATCATCTTGAAAGAGTAACTGTACAATCAGGGCTGGTAAGAACCTATTTCCTTGGTGATAATTTTAAAAATTGCTTCAAATATCAGTTGTAAATGACTGATATTTGTTACACCTGTAAAACATTGCCTTTGAAAAAACAACCCTCCCATTCAGAGATCAATTGCGAGTCTAATCCATGTGAGATGACTCAATAATGTCAAGGAAAATACAGTGCCAGGTGAAATTATTCTCTCTCTCTGTAAATTGTTTCACTGGAACAACAACGTCATAAAAAACCCCTCTCTTGGAAAGCATTACATTTTTTAACTGTTAACCTAGCAACAATAAAATCAAGCCAGAGAAAACCGGTGTTGATACACATACTGTCCACCAGATGGCAGCAATGTGTTTTATGAATAATGCAGTAACATTGTGCAGTCCACTTCCATTTCACATTTAAATGATAAAACCAAACAATAGTTACTTCTTCAGATCTAAAAAACAAAATGAATTCATCCAAAAAGTACAGAAAAATAAACAGCTTTGAATTCATTAGTTGGTTATGGATGATTAGCTGAGATTGCTCTTTCATAGTATGCAGTGGAAATCAATGTTGCTATTTGCTTCTTCTACTCTGCAACAGTCTATTTGGGACCTTCTGTTGTTCTGCCCCAGCAAAACTACTTCACATGCACATTAAGCATTAACTGATGTTACATTTTATTTTTGTAACACAGAAAATGCCTGTGGCTTGAAATAAATATTTTCCTTTCAGATGGACAAACACCACCTGCAGGTATGAAAACTGCAGTGTAGCTGTCAAAAGCTAAGTGAGTCACATAATTTCTTGAGAAGCACATAAAGCCACCGCCTCATAGACAGACATAGCTGCAGACATCCCTCCCTAGATGGGGTCACTTAAAAAAAATTACTTTCAAGCAATTCTTTTGGTTTTATTTCAGCAGTTTGAAATTAAATATATATTGTCTAGCTAAAGTTACAGATTTAAAACAAAAAAAACCAATCAAATTATTCTTCACAACAATCTGTTTTCATTTGTGAGTAGGATTTACTAAAATACACAGGACCTAATTCAGCCCTAGTGTAAGAGGGGGCAATAATATTAGGCTTGATTATCCACTGCCTCCATACCTTATGTACTCTTTTTCATCTGTATACAGTGAGCCAGGTGGAGCTCTGTTGGGATACACCAACTAAGAATCTGTCTCAGTGAGTGTAAAATGACAGCCAGGAAAAAGGTAAAGGCTATTTTCCCATCACGTGACCCAGCAAGGAATTTAAGGGAAGGAGGCAAGTAGCTCTTAACCTTTTTCTGTTAGTATCACCCTGTCAAAAACCAATACGATACTCTTCCTGCGCAGCCTTATCTATCTCCTTTTAAAGGTGTGCATATGAACTGTTCCAGTTGCAATTTGCAAGAGGTTATTCCAGATACAGTGAAATCCATCATCAGTGGACTAGAAAAAGGGGACCGTTCATATGAGAAGTTGTTTCTAAAAGTCTTCCGTATTTGCCCTTGAAATGTTGGGTATATTTTAGAGAGTGTTCACTTATTACAGGAGATTTCCTACTGGAGGTGGCTGTTAGTGTAGGTTTCACACTATCGGTAACTCGGAGGGCTTAGATTTTTTAGTGAAAAGAAAAGCAAGCTACTTCTGGCAGAGAGCGAAAAGCTCTCCGCAGTCCCAATTTTGTAGCATGAAACATGCAGAACTCCTTTGGAACCCAAGAAAAAGTGTATGTGAAGTGGCTACAGAATCAGGCCCCAGGTAGGTGCTTAGATATTACATGTAAAAACTTCAACAAACAAATAAAGGGAAGAAATTCTGCCTAAACTTTTGTAGCAATTGTTTCTTCAGCTGCTCAAATTGCCAGCTTCTGAATAAATAGACATTGTAAGCTCACTCAACCTGGATGCTCCTTCAAAGTTCTCTTTTATAAAAGATAAAGAGTATGAGAAACAAAATCTTTATGTACATAAAATCTTCAAGTCTCAGCCTCAATTCAACTTCTCTTTGCCAGATCTTCTCCATTTTTTTCATATACTGTTTGAAATAATGTGATGAATACTGTGCACAGTACAGGGGACTCCCTCATTCTTTATAAACTACCAGCATAACTTCAGCTTCTCTTATATATGCGATTCAAGGCTTTGTTTTCTTTTTCCTGCCATTAAGCAGAGAGCAAAGATTTAAGAGTTTTATCCACCACTACCCCATATTCTGGTCACTGATTTGTATCACAGAACCACTGAGCTTATATTCCCCTTTTCTTTTTGTTTTGGCCCCAGTCTCATTACCTTGTATTTCTCAGAATTGAATTTCATCAACCATTTATCAGTCTGTGATCCTAGTCTTTCAGATGCACTCTGAGTTTTATTTTATTTTCTCGTAGTGATGGGAAAGGTGGACAATAGGAAACTATTTACTGGCCATACATGTCATGTATAATGCACAAGTTTCTGGCCAAAACAGTCCCTTTCTGTAAGCACAAAAAGCAGAGGGCTAAACTGGATCCTCAGTTACCCCAGCGAAACTCACTGCTTCATAAGGATGTCCGATAGTCTGGTAAGATCAGCATTGTTGGGCTCTGCTTATGAAATAAAGATGGTCAGTGTAATTTATACCACTGCTCTGGGTAGGCGGCAGTAAGGAGTGGTGCTACTTCAGCAGAAGCCCCAGAGTAGAGAGCTCTGCCATAATCTGTACGGGAGCATGGATGGAGCAGATTGTGTTGTCCGCACTCCACTGTGAAGGGGCTGGAACTAGGGGTTCAGGGTGTGGTGTCACAGCCCCTGGTTTGAAGTGGTTTCCATCATATACAGGGTTTACTGTTTGGTTCAATGGCTCTCAGCATCCCCACTGTACAAATTGATCCAGCACTCCTGCTCCACTGGCTGAGGCAGAGGGGGCAGAAAGGCAATGAACCTGCCTTCTCACTGTCCACTTTTCTGGTATCCTTTTACCAGGGGAGAGCAGGCGCAACAAATGCCTCTCATACACATGCTACACCATACACCCTCAGAGCATCATGATCGTTCCTCCACCTTATACCCAAAGGCCCCAGCTAAGGAAGTGCTTCTCCTCCTATCTCTCGGAAAGGCCCTCGCTCATACAAGCATAATCGAGCCCTTCAAATGGAACTGATGTTTCAAACTTATAATGTTTGCAATATGCATCTCTCTCTCTCACATGCACGCATGCGGATGCATTCAGTTCTCCTAAAACAAGCTACGTAACCACAGCCACTAGTTTTCCTGCTTTTCATTGTTAATCAGAGATAAAATATTCTGCATCCAGGCATACAGTGAAAACACAGCTCTCCCTGGCATTATCTGCATATGCTTCCATCTGGTTTAGTGAGACACAGTGTTCTACTGTAGCAGTAATTTTCTACAGCAAAAGTCGAGATCTAATGTGTGTCTGAATCTTCTGCCTTTGATGCTTATGGTAACAGCAGGTATCAAAAGAGTGAGGCAGAAAACTGGTGAAAGTGTGAGCTTAGTTTTAATGCTGCTTTAACAGAAGTAAAAAGATAATAGCATAATTAATAAAGATTAATAAATTAAAGGCCTAGTTCTCAATTCAGGGTAAATCAAGAATAACTCCAGTGATGTGAATGGAGTTGCACCAGTGTAAAAGTGGTAAGAGAGAAGAATCAGGTCCAGTTAAGTAAGCTATCAGTAAGATATCCATAAGAATTTGGCGTTATAAAGCACATGCAATCCAAAGTTTTCACTGTTTTACATACACATCTCTGTAAGATACTAATTTTACAAATGGAAAAATAAACCACACAGAGATTAAGTTCCCCACAAAAGAGTCCCCTACTTCTGCCTTGCACACAAGTTGCACAAGCAAAATGCCTGATGTGTGCATGAAGCAGGAATTTGCATAGGCACATAATTTTCCATGCATCCACCTCCGCTTGCCCATATCCATCAGCTGTTCTGTGTACACTTTAGCATGGACATTTTTAAAAACCTGAGTCTAAGTGACTCATCCAATAGTGCTAGGTAGCAAGTCAATGGTAGAACTGGAAATGCAACCTAGCAACCCTCTTCTTCCACTGCAAGTTACAAGTAACTCTCACTGACTCCAGTGGGAGTTAGTTCTATCATTCCTGGGTGGGAGGAAAAATCCTCAGGAATCCTGTCTGATAGTCCCTGTTCAAGCCTTTTTCTTCCACTCTAAATTCCTATTACTTTCAAGATTATTAATATTGCAGACGATTAAATT
Organism: Mesoclemmys tuberculata; assembly: GCA_007922155.1. NCBI lineage: Eukaryota > Metazoa > Chordata > Testudines > Chelidae > Mesoclemmys > Mesoclemmys tuberculata. Next base: position 53,749,813 of record ML675620.1, read on the forward strand.
ACTGACACTGTCATAACATTATATATGTAACCAATTATTTCAAGGTCTGAAATTAGATCAGGATAAACTCAGATCACTGAGATATCAGTTAAACCAACAAAAAATAAAAGCAGCTTCTATACATAGACAAATTAACATAAAGATGTTTAAAAGAGGGCTGGATCCATCCACTATTTATATAATATAAGGCCAAGAGAGGTTAGTGCACTTACTGTATTTGTCACTCAAAAGATTTCTGGGGATCTAAAATTAATGCAGGAGATAGAGCTTTCTTGAGGCCCAATCTGAGACTATGGAGCAAACTCTGAAAGGAACTATGGACCATCACAATCCTCACCCTCTACAGTTCCAAGTGCAAGCTTTGGCCTGCCTTCTCTAACTCAAACACTCAGCTGCATGTACATCTAAAACAAACAAAATCAAACCCCCGTATTTTCCACCAGAGCAAAACAATACACACACAATTCTAGCCCTGGAGAGAGGATGAGTGAGAGAAAACAAACCACATGTGACAGATGTCAGTCGTGTCACTTAATGCACTACTGGGAGGCGCTCAGATATTATGGTGATGAGGGCTGTTTAAGAACCTGTGTTATACAAATAGAACAGAAAGTTTATGAGTCAAATTCTGAACTTGGTGTAAATCTGGAGTATCTCCACTGATAATAATGGATTGGGTATGGATTTACACCAGCGTCACTGCGATCAGAATCAGGCATATTTTATGCTTACTAGCTGTAGGATAATCTCTTTTAGGTACAACTGTTTTTTAAACCAAAATACAGAACTTTCTAGTACTTTTACTATATTCCTCTCCTTGTGTTCTAGGCTTTCACATATTAGAATTTTATGAATATGAGTAAGCTGACAGGGCTGCAGCCTTTACATTAATGTCAATATCACATTAAGGCTGTGGCAAAAGCCTGAGAATCAGTCTCCGTAATTTATGTACCAGAACCTTTATAAACAAATGAACTTGGAAAATGAATAGAAACAGCAATGAAGTAAAATAATGATTGTGTTTGGTAAATGAATGAAGCTATTAGGGGACTAAAGCTGTTTACTAATTCATGCATATGCTGCATAGTGACCTTTTTAACACTAACTTTTTTTTAATCAACCAAAAAAGAATACCTCTCCCCCCGTCAAAAGTAATTATTCCTTGCTGCGGCATTTTGCGTTAATAAAATCTCAGTATTGTGGAGCCACAGATACATTAAGGTCAAATGAACATTGCAACTTCCTCCACAGCATGTTGTCAAAATGTTAAACTCACAAAGGGCTGTTGGGTTTACACATGAGGAGGAAGAGCACAAGCGAAGCAGGAGAAATGGATAAACCCTCTCTGAAAAGTTCTCCACAAGCATAAAACATTGAGCATCATGAACATTTTTCAACTAATCTAGTTACTAATGCCTCAGTCACCGTATTAGTGCTGGCAGCAGAGCATTCCATCACGTTGTTATTTTCTTCAGTTACAGTTCACATCAAGATGTGCCTATCCGATGTAAAATTGAAGTAAAGAAAGGGGAGAAAGGAGAATGACGGGGTGACATAGGCCCTCTTTTTGTTCCAGTTGCTGATTGACAATACTGCCATCCCTTAACATTATTTTATTTAGTTATTACAACCATCTCTCTGTAAATGACACTTAGGATTATTTAAGATTATGTTGTAATCCTTTTAATCCTCTCTGCTTTAAATTTCAGGCTAAATACCAAAGAGCAAACTAGCACTTAGCAGAAATGTTTAAAGCATGTGATTTGAACATAAATCTTTTTATTCACCATGTCTCTGATGAAGACCTAGTGCCTCACATCAGTTAGCCATAGAGAACAGTACAGTATCTTGAAGCAAATTGCTCTGATACTCAGATTTTGTTGAAACTGATTCAAATTAGTTCTATTTACTGGTGCTACATCGTCAACAAAATAAACAAAAGCAAGTTATGCTGAACCATTTGATGAAACTGGAGTGTTTAAAATGCACAGAACTAGATAATGTGCACATATTTTACATTACTTAGATCTTGTTTTGATCGGACTTACCTTAGTTTAGAAAAGGAGTAACTATTAAAATCAGTGGAGTTAAACATGTGTAAGATCAGAATTCATCCTCAAAACTTCCTGCCTGAATTTTATTTGCTATAGGTTTATATTTTTTCCCACTCAGAAAATATGTTTCTTATTAATTACGTGTAGTCCATCTCTTAGTTAGTATGCATTTACTAAGCCATGTATTATCTTAGTTAGAACTCAAATTCCACACTTCCTGCAACTTTGGATATTCCATTTGTCTTTAACACAAAATCTTAATAGTCCTTTTCTATTTGTAAACTGTAATTCATGGTTTCAAACTGAGTACACAGCTAAATCAAACTCAGAATTTTTCAGCCAGTTTGGAAACAACACAGCAGCAGAAACCAGCATTGCACTGTTTTAGTAAAAAATTAATGCTTTATTATTCAACATGTAAAAAACTAAAAATCCACTGGCCATGTTTTATTGCTCTGTTTTTGGACATACATCATATTTATTCTGATAATTTCAGAGTTAGGCCAGCTAATATAGCTAATCAAATAGCAATGTAAATCATCTAGATTTAGTTTTCCAGCAAATTCTTTCAGATTCTTTTAATTCCAACAGAACTATGAATAGGTAGATGGTCAAAGTATGGCTATATATTTTAAATAAATAAAATATTAAGAGTGTTTCTGCACATTCAATATCCAGTATAAGCCTCCTTCCTTGGTTTAAAACTCTGCCTGGACTCTCTCTCTACTCCCCTTCCTTCTCTTTCCATTCATCTAGCACCAGTCCTTTCCTAAAATGTCCCTACTGTTGGTACTAAACAACTCTTGCCACCTGGCACAGACTTCTAGTATATTTCCATCTAAGTGCTCCATCCTTTTTTGCTTATATCTCCAATTTCTCTCCCACTCAGTTATCGGTCTTCTGAAGCCCATTAAAGCATTTGTTCATAAGAGAACTGAGAATGATTCTTATCTTATTTACGCCAATATAATTCAGTGACTGCAGTGGAGTTACTCCTCACATCAATGCAAGTGAGAAGAGAATTCATCCCAAAGTCTTTACTCAAGCTCTTTCTGTAAATTAAATGAAATATGGCCTGATTCTTCTTCCCATCAGTGGTTGTAAGTTGACTTGACTAGATCTATACCCATTGATACCAGCTAAGGAGATAATCCACAGGTTGTATGAAATTAATAATACAAAATAAGGGCTAAAACCTACAAATACTTATTCAGATGATACATCTATATTCACACAAATAGTTCAATGACCTCCAGTAGCTCTGCTAAGTGTAAGGGTCTGCAGAATTTGTCTAAGATTACATTGTATCACTTTTAGGGAGACAAAACTGAAGAGTGAGAGCAAAAGTGAGTTGTTCACACTACCAGTGTGTTTTACCAATTACCCCAAAATTGTCAAAGCTCATGTATAATTGTACACATATATAGGTATATATTTTATAAATCACTGACAGATTTTAAGAGGTTAGTCACAAAAGCACCTCCAAGACTTAGGAACATATGTCCTATCAACTTTCAATGAAACTTGTGCTTTTAAATCCTGTAGGTGCTTCCAAAAATATACCCCGTACATCTTTAGATAGAATGGGTCCAAATTATCTGGTAGACCCAGAATTGGCAGGTAGGGGGTGAGCCTATGGCTCTATATAAAATTCCAAATCCTTGGACGGAAAAAATATCATCATAGCGCTTGAATCAACTCCCATGAAATCAACAAAAGTGCTTCCATTGATTTCAATGGGTGTTGGACAGGGTCCCTACAGTGGAAGTGTTGTAACAACCTTTTTTTAGATCCTGGAATTTCAACCCTTGAATAATGCCTCTCTCATCCTTGAAAGGATGGCATTTATCTTCCCATTCAATGAAATGGCATGTGGATGAAAAAAATTAAGCAACATTGTTTTCCATCAAATAAAATGATCGGCTTGTGAGAAATATATAACTTTGTGAATTTGGCTCAGAGGGATACAAGGTTGTTCTCTTTCCAGCCCTCCCCACTCCGGAATGAACCTGGGTCATCACAGCCGTGAGCAGCAATAAAAATAAACATAGTAACCACACTTAGTTGGATCAGAGCTTAAGTAAGCAATTTGAGAAAGTTGTGTTTATGGAAGTTCTTTAGGTCAAGGATTCCAGGCTTAAACCCAAAGCAATTACCTGCTAAGTTTTAAAAACAAATAAATTGAATGTGGAACATTAATCAATAAATCAACAGGTTCTCAAATATTTTTAGTAGATTCAATCATCAGGGCTCTTTAGCCTAGACAAAAAAATAGTAAACTGAGGCTGGATAAAATGTTATGCTTTTAAATTTGTTTTAGAAACAAGTGATGTATTTGATCAAACTGTAGTTTACTAAAATAACTAAACAAGGAAATAAAGCCTAAATCTTAAACTTAAAGGCTTTATACCCAAAGGGAGAATGAAATGAACAAATTGTCTCTTACCTGAAAAACATTCTTTCTACTAGATTTCTCTGTAGTCCATTCAATGTGAGCTCCACACAAATCCACCCATTCTGGTTTATACCCTGCTTTCTGCAAATAAAAATTAAAGATGAAGTATAAATTTGTGTACAGAAATAGGGACAGTTGTTGGGGAAAAAAAACAGTGGAGCAAGTTCAACTGGCAGAGTTTGTTTAACACTCTGAAGGGCCTATTAATCCCTCTTTTAGTATAATACATATCCCTTTTTAAGGGATCGCAGTAGGAATTTGTGTGTGTGTGTGTGTGTGAGATTTTAAAAATTCATTAGGCTATTTCCTAATTAAAGCAAAAGAAAAAATAACTAGATATTTACTGGTTTTTTAATGCTTATTTTGCACTACTGAACCTGAAAATTGATTGTGGAGAATAGTTTAACCATTACTTCTGACTGATACAGCCGGAAAGGACTAGAGAAAAATGTGTATTTCAGCTCCACAGTCAGACATCTTCATCTGAGCAAGTTATCAGGGTCTCAATCCCATGAAATGCCTGCATCCGTGAGTTCCACCAAAGTCAAAAAGTTTGGTGTGAACTAAGTATCTATCAGGAGCTATTCAACACCATATAAAACAGGCCACTAAACATCCCAGAAAATAAAGCTTTTTAAAAAAAAAAGTTCCATAAAGTTTCTTCTATATTTGATCAGGGCAATAGCTGAGTGGTGTTAAAAGTCATCTTGACAATTCTTTGTTTTGTCCTTTGTTTTTTTTTTTCCATTACTACTGCTTAAATAAATGTTTGTCATCGGTAGATCTCAAAGCACTTTCCAAAAAAGGACAGTATCATTTTTCCTTTTCAAAGGGAAACTGAGGCATGGAGCAGGGAAAAGACACAAAGGGGAAGACAGCTCAGGTCCGTGAGCTCCAGTCCAGTTCTCTATCCACTAGACCATAGAACCTGGCATTTTTCACAACTGTAGTTATAATTATACTCAATTTGCCAAACCACAACACCTCTGTGTCTCAGGAACACTATAATAGATATTTTTTCCTTGTTTCCAAAGGGTAAATAAAAAATATGTTATTTAAAAGTCAAGGCTGTTCTTGTGGTTAAAATACTAGGCTGAAAGAGACAGGTGGGTTCTGTGGGATACTGAGGACTCTAGCACAAAGTTCCTGTTTGGCCTTTGACCAGCAACTAAACCTCCCTGAGCCTCAATTTCCCCATCTGCAGAAGGGTAATATTGATACTTAACTTCACAAGGATGTTGTGAGGTTTACTTAATTAACATTTTAAAGCACTTTGAGATCTTTAGATAGACGAAGATTGAGGGGCAAATTATTATTACAAGCAAAATATTTTATTAAAAATGTCCAGCTACAAAATTCAGTCCTACACTTCTTTTAAAAGCACACATATACCATATTTATGGGACAGATCAATCTGTCCCATTTTAAAATCTGGAGCAGGGGCTCAGAGACAGGAATTTCTATGAAACACCTTTCAAGGGTTCCATCCACATGCTCCGCTCGATGTCATCTGCGGATAAACCATACTCTCTACTCCATTAGCTAAACGAGCTGCATGAGCTCTATTAGCGCATTACTAAAAATACTGAATAATACCAGACCCAGCACTGACCACTACAGGACTCCCAGTAGATACACACTCCCAGTAGGGCAGCGAGCCATTGATAACTCCTCTTTCAGTATGACCTTTCTCCAAGCGATGCACCCACCTTATAGTAATTTCATCTGAACCACATTTCCCTAGTTTGCTTGTGAGAATGTCATATGCAACTGTGACAAAAGCCTAAAAATCAAGCTGCAGCATGTTTACTGCTTTCTCATTAGGCTAATAACCCTGTTAAAGAAGGAAATTAGGTTGGTTTGGGATGATTTGCTTTTGAAAAATCCATGATGGCTATTCCTCGTAACCCTATTATCCTCAGTGATTCAAACTGATTATTTAGTTTCTTCAAGTATCTATCAAGGTATCAAAGTAAGGATGTCTGGTCTACAATTCCCCAGGTCTTCTTTGCTCCTGTTTTTTAAAGATAGGTACTATGTTTGCCTTTTTCCAGTACTCTGGAACCTCACCCATCCTCCATGACTTCTCAAACATAATTGCTTCTGGTTCCAAGATTGTTTCAGCTAGCTCCTTAAGTACACTAGGATTAATTTCATCAAGCCCAGCTGATGTGAATAGATTTAACTTATCTGTTCTTTAACCTGTTCTTTCCCTGTTTCAGCTTGTGTTCCATCTGCTTCTTGTTCACATTAATTGTGTTGAGTATCTAGCTACAATTAACTTCATTAGTGAAGACAAACAAAATAGGCATTAAACACCTCAGTTAGCTTGATGTCATCAGTTATTAGCTCTCCTTCCCTGCTAAGTAGAGGTCCTACACTTTCCTTTGCCTTTTCTTGTTCCTAATAACCTCTTATTACTGCCTTTTATGTCCCTTGCTAGGTCTAACTCATTTTGTGCCTTAGCCTTTCTGACTTTGTCCTTACATGCTTGTGCTATTCTTTTGTATTCTTTTTTAGCAGTTCATCCATATGTGTACTTTTTGTATGATTCCTTTTTGATTTTCGGGTCATTAAAGACCTCCTGAAGCCATATTGGCCTATTACTATTTTTTCCTATCTTTCCTTCACATCGGGATAGTTGGCAGTTGTACCCTTAACATTGTTTCCTTGAGAAGCTGCCAGCTCTTGGTTGAAATGACAGTTCTTTTTTCCCTTTGATTTTCTTCCCATGGGACCTTACTTATCACTTCTCTGAGTCTGTTAAACTCTGCTTTTTTGAAGTCCGTTGTCTTTATTCTGCTGATCTATTAGACTATCATACAGTCTCTTCAGGGAAGCAGTGACAGAAGCCACATGTTTGAGACTTTTAAAACTGGATTGAATGAAACAATGGAAAATGTAAGGAACAAATCCTGTTCTGACAGGGAGATGGAGTGGTTGACCTTATACATCTTTAAATTTCTGTGGTACTATGAGTATGTATATGGTAATACAGTTTGGAATCTTCTGAGCAATCTATATACAGGGAAGCTGTCCAATCTTTATCATGTTGGATTTTGGTGTTTGTTTACAGTTTCAGCTTTATAATAGGTAGTGAATAAAGAATATGATCCTCTAGTTCCCTTCTCACATACATGGGACAGGATGCAGGCTAAAAAAATATATTTGGAAGATGGTTACTCTTCTGCTTTCTCTACATGAATCTTGACTGGCTCTTGTTTGGTTGGAAGATATTCTCATTTGAGCAATTAAGTACTCATGCCTTTATTGTGGGATGGGACACTCTTAAATGTAGGGGTTATTACCGCCGATACAGAAATTCAGATGTTTTAATATTTTATGACTGCAGGCAGAGAATTTCCTGGAATGAAAAGTGAGACTGATAGCTGCTGGGGTATGTAAACTATCTGATTTAAACTTGCAAAAGCAAAGAAATTCAGACTCAACCATGAAACTCTTCTAATGTTGCAATTCCCACAAGGGGTAAGTAAGAGAAGGCAATGTGGCATAGTGGACAGCGCAATGGACTGAAGTCTAAGAGACCTGTGTTCTATTTCCAGCTCTACCTCTAGCCTGCTGGATGACCCTAGAAAAGTCAGTTTCACTTCTCTCTGCCTCCATGTTCCCATCTAAGGCAATGATACTGCCCTCTGCTGTAAAGTACTTTGAGATCTCTGGATGAAATGCACTATATAAGAGCTAGATATTATTATCAAATAGAACTCGAGTGGGCACATATGGCCCTTATTTAAGTGCACAGGAAGTCCATGAAGAGGTCTGACAGTACAATTTGGCCTAGAGTTGTCCTTTGTGGTGTATGCTCCCGAGCCTGCTTTGTAAGTGTGTAGGCATAAAGCACACATCCTGTAGCTGAGTGAGTTAAGGCTATCATGAGAGACCTAATACTTAATGTCCTTGCTTTGTGCTTATTGGTCAGACCAATTATGTTGTATCCATGTTGGTGGTGGGGGTTATGCTGGAAATTGATGAGTGTCTGTTACAATGAAATCTTCTGCTACATGAATATGGATTTAGGAGGCAGTTTGCACATGTGCTAAATACATCTTGAGAAAAAACTGGACTCATCCTTTTCTCAAAATTACAAATCTTTGAAAACAGAATTTTACCTAGAGAACTTTCTTGACAGCCTGATATAAGCAGATGCTAGGAATGACGCTATGATCCTTTTTGATCATGTTGTTATACAAAAAAATAGGAGTTGAACAGGTTTTGTGACTGCTGTAAAGTGGTGTGAAATACAGATTTTTGACTATGAATGATCAAGCCAGCAGCAAAAGATACAAATTTATCAAACCAATGTATTTCCTTTATACTTTTATTGATATTTTATTTGTTTTAAGCAAACACGTCTCTCAATCTCTCATTCTATACATTACACTAACATTTTTTCTAATTAATGCTAATGACAAGATCATATGGCACTGCTAACTTCAAAAGAAGAACTATGGGTCAAATCCTTCTCCCATTGCAGTCAACAACAATTTTATTATTGGCTTAACTGGGATCAGGCCCTATATCTACAATAGCAAAAAAGGGAAGCAAAGAATAACACAATAAATTGGGTGACTACAGGTATAATCAATTCTGTGAATTAGAATATTATTAAAAACTATGGTAAATATATTTTAAATTACCAATAAACATTACTCCTTCAGCAATAAGAGCAGGATTATGAGTATATGCTTTCAGTTTCCCCTCTCATGTTGCCTAAGTGGCTTTATAGAGAGGTATTGTTCTTTTTATAATAATTAATCTTTATTTTTTATTTTCACTTTCTATACAGTACTTAAGAATTAATGAATTAATAACCTTATAATCCGAAGATATATTCATCTTTTTGTTAAATCACATCATTTTCCTGTTATAAATAAAATTGCTATGTTATTAAATTCATACTACAATGAATGCACATTGACTTTATTGCATTATTTAATTAATGGTTGAGTTGCCCCTTTGCTGAAATAAACAATATTTGAAAAAATCAGTAAACAAATGATTCTTAATGAAGTTTATTATATTATTCCTTTTCAGATATCAAAATTATAGCAAGCTGAATGGATTTTAAAAACAAACGAACATTGCATTAGATACATCAGATAGAATCAACTTGCCTGAATTTAGCTAGTTTGAACAGGAACTTCTCTGATGCAACAGATCTGGGTTTGATAGGTTGGATTATGACATATTTGCAGTAATAGTCATCTACTGTTTCTCTGTGTTTTATGTAAAATATTTGACAGTATGGCAAAAACCAAACAAACACAAGTTCAACTGCATTTCCAATTTTCGATTTATTATTGAACTTCCAGTCTAACAGCTGAAAAGCCAAGGTCTAGCTTCCTTTTGTTTTGTCCCCAAAATACTCAAACATAAATCAACATTAATTTATGCCTGCAATTTTGTTCCAGGTAGATACTGCTGCCAGAGCCCCACCACCTAAAAGGTAATTTCTGACAGGAGAAGACTGATCTAACTGATGGAAGATGCATGGGGCTATGGTCAGATCAGAGGGAACACACGCTGAAATCTACAGTTATGTGTCATGACTTGAGATATGACAAAATGAGGAAGGCCAGCAAAGAGAAAGGAGAGGATTGGGCTAGGACCAAGAAGGTTACAGCAAATGGTTTCTCATTTTAGGCAGGTGCACATATTGGTTGTTGTGCTAAATTTGGCCTTTTTAAAAAATGTAAGAAAGATAATGATTTAAGGAAGTGAATATTATTCCACTGACTCTGAGCACTGCTGAAGAAGTGCATTTCCAGGGCAGGGTGTTGGCTTGACATGAACTGCTATTTCATAATATGTACTTATTTCTCATTTAAACAGAGTTAGCTTTACTTTTGGACCAGATCCTCATTCCCCGGTAAGGTCCCTTTGCCCCACTCATTAAACCATCTCTAAAGGGGCTGATGAAAATTCTTCCAGTGTGGGGGAATTTTGGACTGGCATAAACCAGACTATGCTGCCTTTTCTTGAGCCTCTAAATCCCCTGGCATATAGGGAGGTAAGTAGTCTGCAGAGGCATGTGATGGAGGCTGGATAAGGTGGGGCTGGGGTTGGAGTATATATTTCCTAAGCTGTGCCATGTGTGAATTCAGTTCAGCTCATGACCTTCATGGAATCCACAACCAAAAGGTGAACTTTTCGGGTGCAGTTTTACATACCCAGCAAACCCTGTCACCTCTGGAATTTCAGGCCTGATCCTATACCAAATTAATTCAGTGGAAGTTTTGCCTTTACCTCAAGTAGGTGCAGGATTAAGTATTTGGAACCTGAATCCACAAGGTGTGGAGTCCCTCCTACAAGCAGCTAAGCATCCTCATTTCCACTTGTGGTCAATACTGTCTAAATTCCAATCAGCGGGAAAGAGAAGTTACTTACTTTATTGTAAATTCTTCGAGATGTGTGGTCTGTATCTGTATTCCAATGTGGTACACATGTGCTCCATGCCTCTGAGACCAGAGAATTTGTGCAAGCAGTATCCGTTGGTCTGCATATGTGCTCCTGTTCTCTTCTCACTCCGTCCTGAGAGCATAAGGAGCACAGCAGACCAACTGCCTCTTCAGTTCCTTCTCACCCACAAATCCAGTTATGTTCCAAAGCAGAGGAGAAGGATGGCAGGTAGTGGAATACAATTAGGGACCACACATCTCAAAGTGACAGTTACAATAAGCTAATTAGCTTCCCTTTCTTCAAGGTTCAGTCCCCTTTGTGCATTCCATTGTGGGTGACTGACAAGCAGTACGCAGGACATGGGTGCAAGGTGCAGGCAGTATAACTGTTTATACAACCACTCATTCAAAAGAATGTGTCAGGAGAGGATTCTTGGACCCAGGCATAATGTCTTCTGAATGTGTGCATGGAACTCCATGTAGCTGCCCTGAAAATGTCAAGCAGCACTATCTTTTGAATTGATGCCACTGAGGCCTCTTGTGTGCTTGTAGAGAAAGCCATTATTCATGTTGGGAGGGAACTGTGCCAACTGATAGAGTAGGATACAGCCAGAGATCCACTTACAGCTCCTCTGAGAGGATATAGCTTGACTTCAGATTCATTCTGCTATGGCAACAAACAGTCCACATGACTTTCTGATCAGTTTGATTCTCTGAGGGTAAAATGCCAATGCCCATCTTACATCAAGGAAAAGGAGTCTCCTCTCCTTGCCAGAGGCTTGGGGCTTTGGAAAAAACAAACATAGTGAATTAACTAGTTTGTGTGACATTCCAAAAATATCTTAGGAGTGAATTAGTGGTGTGGTCAGAGCCTGACTTTTGTCCTTATGGAATATTGCATCTGGTGGATCAGTCATCAGTGCCTCAAGTTCACCTTCCCTTCCGGGTGAGGAGATGGCAACAAGGAAGTCATTGTGATGGCTGAGAATGGATCATATAATTAATGGTTCAAAGGCTCAAAGTACTAAGTTAAGGTGCCAGGGAGGGGCAGGCTTCCATACTGGTGGAAAGGTTCTGCCCAGGTTGTCAAATATTCCATTGAACCCACACTAGCAGAGGGTTCAATTTCTCAAGTGATCTGTCCAAAGCATTAGGAAAGCATCACCTCTGGAGTGCTTTCCTTGAGCTCCCCTGAAGCAGTATATGTTGCATTCCCTGTTTGTCTGAGAGGCAAACAGGTCCCAAGTGGGGGTTCCCCACTGAGTGAAAATGCTGTTCAGTACTGAATCGTGTAACTCCCAATTGTGATCGATAGCGAAATGCCTGCTCAAGGTGACAACCCATGAATTCTGGGTTCCAGGAAGGTATGCTGCCAACAGGGCAATGTGGTTCTCGATACTCTAGTTCTATAAAGTGACGGCTTTTATACAGAAGGTGGTGGATCTTACTCAACTATGCTTGTTAATGTAAATATGATTCTCATGTCATTTGACAGTATAAGTACATGGTGAAACTGGATGAAAGGCAGAAATGCTTTACAAGCCTCTCAGACAGCTCAGAGTTTCAGAATGTTGATATGCATTCTGGTCTCTTGGGCATCCAAGTGCTCTATATCATGTGACTCTCCATGTGGAGTCTAAGGTTGTTCCTATGAATTCTAAAGTCTGCATCAGAGTCAAGATAGATTTCTTCCAAATTCACACAGACTTCTAGGGATGATAGAAACTGAAGCAGTGATGAGGTTGATACAATATGTCCAGACAATGAGAAGACAGTTGTTTAAGTATAGATAGACTGTGAAGCCACTTCATCTAAGCCGTGCTGCAACTACTAGAAACATTTTGGTGAAGATTGTGGGTTCGGTTGCTAGACCAAATGGAAGCACCTGTATTGGTAGTGGTCAGAGCCCACCATAAAATTGAGGGAATCTTCTGTGGGCAGAGTGATTGTCCATGTGAAAGTACTAAGTGATATCAAGAGCTATGAACCCTACATTCTTTTCCAGGGATGGTATTATTGACATCAGTTTAACAATACAGAATTTTAGTTTGAGAATCAAAACATTGAATTGGTGCAGATTGAGAATGGGCCTCCACCCTCCTGCTTTTTAAGAGCTAGGAAATATTTTGAGCAGAACCCATGTCCTTGATTTTGAAAAGATACCTGCTGTATCACTCTCCACTGGAGAATAGATTCTACCTCTGGGCAGAGGATCTCCTTGTGAGAATGATCCCTAAAGAGGGACAGGTTTTGGAGTGGGTAAGGAGAGAAATTCAATGGTATAGCCAGATGGATGATGTCTAGTACCCCCTTATCCATTGTTATTGTATTCCAAATGTGGGAAAAGAGTGCTAGAGGGCCACCAAAGGGTATGTGAGGCTTGCATGGAGATGACAGCAACAGTGGATCACAACTCCCAAGTGTCCTGTCAAAAGTATTTTGTGGCTGGGGGATGAGACTGGAGTGATGTGGTTGATGTGAAGATGGAGGGTATCATGACTTTTGCATCCTGTCTTTTACAAGGTGGTTCACAGGATCACTGATGGTAAAACGATTGAAACATAGATCTTGGTTTGCATGAATGTTTGTGGCATTCCCTCTTCAGGGTTGGTTATTTATACCCAGTGTAGGGCTCAGAAGAATTTGTCACGCGAAATCAGTGTAGTTGGCAAGGCTAGGCCCTAAAAATCTAGCTTAGGGTGTGAGCAAGACTGGGCCTCTAACTGCTTGGGCAGCCCCTGCATGAAGAAGTGGAATTAGCCTTTGTCTGTTATTATGAGACCAGTCTTATGCTGCATAAAATATGTTAGCTATGTGGAAATTGTCTGAGATAAGCAGCGGGTGACTGATCACAAGTCAGCAAAATATCTAACCACAGGACTAAAGTAGATATTAGCAAAGGGCAGCTTCCCTTTTTTGTTGCCAGCCTAGCTGCCTGTGATTACTAACCAATAGACTAATGGAAAAACAAGTTTAAGACCCAATCTCTAGTCAAGATTGAGAGTGACGTATTGCATTGCTAGGAAGAAATGTTGCTAAGGTTAAGGGAGACAGGGGTATAATAGATACCCCCCGGGAACCACTCGGAGAGACTCTCCGTGGATCCATCAAGGCCTTACCGGATGCCCCGGAAAGGTCGGTTCCCTGGTTGCGACTCACTATTAGAGTGGATAATGGGTCTCCCCACTCTGTTGCTGTTGGTATGTGCTTTCTTCCTATGCTTTGAAATTGCTGTAGTGCGTGGTTGCTATTGCTACTGCTTTTGAAACCATGACACTGTTTATTATCCTGGCTGTATCTATAACTGTCCTTCTCATTCACCAGGTCTGTCTGCTGGTGTGGGAGGCGTTTTTAGCCCAGCTTTTACTAAGCCATCAGTATAATAAAACACTTTATTTAAGCACCTCACATTGTCAGTCTGCCTCTTTCCACCACCGAGATAATAAATTAAGAGCCCTCCGCCCCAGCGGAGTACACCCAGGAACAGAGGTTTGCCCTGGGGTCCTTTAGTGAGTGAAAAACACATCAGCTTTTTCATTAAAAAGACGGATCTCATTGAAGAACAAGTCCTCCATGTTGTTCTAGACCTCCCTGGGAAACCCCAAAGACTGTAACCCTGATTCTCAGTTCATCTCAATGGCAGTTGCCACTGACTTCGAGGCAGTATCTGCTACATTAACTAAAAATTGTTATGCAATTCTGGCCACTATCTTACCTTCATGTATAAGTGCCTGAAATTGACCTCTCTCTCACTGAGGTAATTTGTATTTAAAATCTAAAAACTTTGAATATTTCAGAAAATCAGACATAGCCAACAGTGCCTGACAGTTCAATATGCTGAACAAGAGGTTACTAAATGTAAATACCTTCCTCCCCAAGAGGTCAAGACGTTTGGTCTCCTTATTGGAGGGGATGGTTCTTGGATGTTGCTGCATCAATCTTTCTGTGTCAGCCTGAACAACTAAGGAGTTTGGTGCAGGATGGGTGAAAAGAAACTCCATACACTTATCCAAGGCAAAGTAATGTTTCTTGGTGGTAAGAGCACATATTGCTGCTGTATGCTATAAGGCTCTTGCTGATTCCAGTATGGCTTCCTTCATCAGGAGTACTATCCTATCTGACTGGACCCTGTGGGTTGCAGGATGTCTAAGAGCTTGTGCTGTGTACCCTGGACCACCTCCTGGGGGATTTGGAGTCCCTTCAACGTTCTGTGTGGCAGATCTTGAAATTGCTTGTGGTCAGTCGGAGGGGACAGCAAAGCTGGGAAATGAAGAAGATAGTCTTGCCAGTATTGGTGGAACTGCCAGATACAGCTCAGAGTCTTTTCTATCTCCTCTATAGTGGGTCAGGAGGAAACTCTGGTTGCTTTCTTAGAGGGGAGGGGAGGAATGATTCTATGTTAGATTGCACTGACCCTGCATATCATATGCATGGGTCCCATGAGCCCCAGGAGGAGTGTTTAAGAGTGGGCTGTGGAGGTCCCTAATGCACTGGTACCATCAGTCCCAAGGGGAGATTCTGGGTGCAGGTTCATTTCAGGAGGCTCTCATTCTCCTGTCTGAATGGATCTCCCTTGCAGGAGAGGATGATTGTTCCTCTGAAAGTTCCAAGTCTCCTGATGACAAAAAGGCCAGATTCAGTTCATTTGGCAGTGCCAATATCTCTGTGGGGGGAAAGCCGCAGCTAGCAGACAGTATGGAAGTGACTTATCCTGTAGCCTGTGTCCCCTGGTGGGGGATAAGGTCCCGACAACAGAGGAGATTGAGGTGCTGGGGGAACAAAAGATGTTCTCTGGGGGAACCAAAAGCTATCTCTTTATTCTCTCTGGAGTTCTCAGGGTGTCTGTCCATACTGACAGAGCCAATTTAGGGAGGCTCTGGCTTAGCAGGTCCATATGGGGTTGTGGTGGCACCATCAGAGGTTAAGGTTCCCAATGGATACTCTTCACATGGCAGCTTTTGCTTTTTAAACCTGGATTTACTTTATTTATTATGTTAAATTATTTTAGGAGAATGTATTGCTTGTGAAAGGTATCAGACTGACAGCATCTGTTTGGTCCAGCTCAGGTGGCTGTAACACTGACATGGAGGGATGATCTGCAGGTGTAAGATAGCTGCCCATTTACTCTTTTACCACTCCATTGAGACCTCCATCAAGGGTATCAATTGGTGCCAGTTGTGGAGTTGATGTGGACATTTATCCAACAGGTACATGTCTGAGATACTATGCTGTATATATATATATATATATATATATATATATATATATATATATATAT
>ML675620.1:53766028-53973416 GCA_007922155.1 Mesoclemmys tuberculata
ATATATATATATATATATATATATATATATATATATATATATATATAAACAGAATACTTTTTTTTTAACAGATCACTTTAATTAAGATGATGAAGTCAAAATAATTTTCTAGGCTATAATTCAACATAATTCTACACACAGAATTCCAAATGAATTTTAATTTATACATGTTTATTTGCATAACTTCCAAAATATATCATCATCTGGTCATTTCAGTATAAAAAGCTATTGAAATGATCAAAGAGAGCCAGGTGTCCCCCTTTCTTTTTTACAATTTTTTTTTTTTAAAGACAACCCTTTGCACATGGGGGTAAGACAAGCCAGGGGAAAGGTATCAACTTAGAGAAGATATTATGGCAAACAATATTGGTGGTTTAGGAACATAGAACTAAAAAGCTTTTTATCACCTGCCACATACAAATTAGTTTATTGTTTGTGACTACTGCCAAAAAATGCACCTTCTTGGCCATCCATCACTTCAATAAGATATGGCAGATTCGATAAAGCCTTGGGAACCTTTCACAATAGGGCTCTGTCAAACCATTCCTGCTCTGTCCATAGTATCATACACTTAATGACTCTCTCTTTCTGGAGCCCATATAAAGGTTTGTAGACTCCGACACCACAGTAACTAGCACTGAAGGGGTACAGGCTGCTATTGCTCGTGCAATGTAATTGTCACATCTCTGAAGACTAAGATCAGTGGCCTCTCCTTCAGGCACATTAAAAAGGTACTGCAAATTTCACTTTGTAGTAACTACAGCTACACAAATTGCATTCGCTGTTTTAGAAGGAGTCATAAGAAATGTTCAAGAAGGTTAGCTGGATATAGTGGGTGTCATTTCTATACTAAGATAAAAAATCACTTTGCTAACTTACAGTGTTTTCTCCTTTGGTAACACCCTTTATTAAGGTGCCATTTATAAATAGTTAATTATTATTTATTAATGCATAAGCCACTTTATAGCATGCTGGATAACAACTGAAATTCATGTATTAAAGATGCACATACATGGTTTAATACAATTTATGTCTTATAATATCCTTTGCAACAGATTCTCATCGCATCATCTGTTAAGCATTTATTACTAATGCATTTTATAACATGCTTTATAATACATTATTTGAGGAAGTAGCTGCATTTAGTGATCATTTCATAAATAAGAATAAAGCAGTTGTAAATGGCACCTTAATTTAAAGTGTTATCTTCACATTACCGGAGAGTCACTCACCATCCATCTCACTTCACAATTATTCTCAAAATGCTCCTCTTAATAAAAGATACACTAGGTTGTATTCTTTCCCCCATGCTCCACCTGATTAAAAGTTTATTGAATTATTTTCTTACATCTGTTCTCAGATGTTTGATGGTTGGCTGCTTAGTTTAATTTTATTTATTTATATATTTTGATGATGCCAAACTTCTATTTAGTAACATCCTTTCTGAAAAGATGAGCATTATAAGATAGATAATTGCCTACCAGATTGGCCAATGCTGGCTGTTTGGATTCTTTGTAGAATTCTATTTTTCCACCAGCAAGAACGATCCAAGAAGTAGACCAGTTTTTCCTTAAAAAACAACAAAAATAAAGTAAAATAAAATTAATGGATCAAGTAAGCAAGAACTATCTTTATTGTGAAAGATGATACGGTGGTTTAATCCAACAGTATTTCACATTTGTTTACATGGGTTCTAATCCTTTCTCAGAAAAGAAAATGGTTCAGATTCACACACAGTAGCAACAAGTTTACTTTTGTTGATGTTAAAGGAGTTACACCTGTTTACATCATGTTTAAATTTGGCCCAATGGGCTTAATGGGTCAATTCCCTTAATTCACATATGTCAATATGGCTCCTATCCATCAAAACCCTTAAGCATGCACACAATTTTAACCAAATGAATAGTCCAAATGACATCAATGGCATTATTCATGTGCTTAAAGTTCATATGTGCTTAAATATTTTATTGCATCAGGGTCTGTATGATTTGGCAATTGGTATTTAAGAGAGGCCCAGGACAATAATAGCAAAGATGTGATAACATCATTCTGAGATATACAGAGCTGCATAGATGACCTAAATTGAAAAAAATCAATAGATTTTCTCTCCTAGTCCATAATATTAATAATAACAAAAATTAGAATCAAACAAGAGAAGTTTCCAGCAGATCAAGTACACAGTAGTAGTATTTCATATAGGTTACAAGAAAGTGTAAGACATATAGAAGTTCTCCATGGTCAAACACAAACAGCAACAACATCTGTGGAGGGCTATAGAAGGGATAAAAACATTCTTGTAGGGTTGTTTTCAGAACACTGAAGACAACCATGTGCAAAAAAGGTAATTTCAAACAACATAGTAGATAATGAAATTTAGCACTCAGATGGATGCTTCCTCAGAGGTATTGCCTAATTAACAGAATTAGACACAGAAAAAAAATCCAAATAAAAATTTTAAGTTTGATTCTCTATGGTTTATGGGGACATATTATTATTCCAAGAAATTAGACATCACAGACCAAAATACTAAAAATGTTGCAAATTTTTGCACAAACCATTATTCATCCCAAAATGTATACCAGAAGTGATAACTAATCACTATTCACTATTAATTACTCTCCTGTTTAATATTTTTCAGTCATTTCAGTCTGTCAAGGAGCAGAACTAATACACCAAAGCTGACCCCACTGAAATCAAAGACAAAACTCTCACTGACTCTAATGCAGACAGGATTTGACCCCATGTGAATTAGTGACCACCCAGACACTATAAATAATGAGCAGCAAAACCAAATATCTGAAGGCAACAGTCCATGAACTCAGAAGCTGAAAATTATTCATCCCAATCTAATTGGTGAATATTTATCAAAAGCAAATATATTTGGAAAAAATGTGGATCCGTTTGCTAAACAAAACAAACAAACAAACAAAAGGCTAAGGATGGGATTTTCAAAAGTAACACAGAAGCACAGGTCCCATTGAAAATCAATGGAACTTATGTACCTAAATAACTTGGGAGCCTCACACTCAAATTCACAGTGAATGCTGGGCCAGGTCCTCAGCTGTTATAAACTATGCTGATTCTCAATAGCTGAAGAGCTGGTCCATTATTTGTAATAAGTACTTCAACCAGTTCTGTTAATTAATCCTCGCAATATCCTTAGGAGGTAGTACTGTAATTATCAGTTATTACCAGGGTTTGAAAAGTGGCTATCAATACAAACCAAGGGAAAGGACTCTCCATCCAAACCTTACCTGCAGCTCCTCTTTTACTGAAGACTCTTCAGTGAGAGTGTCTTTTCTTTTGCCCCCTCTACCAAATCAGTGAGGAGTGAGTGATCATTTTGGTTGATGCCACTAGTACTTTACATTCCCGGACAAAACATCAGAGGCAGTACTATGGGGATTATTTGACCCACCCACTGTCAATCTGGTATGCTTCAATAAGTCTCACAACCACACACAGAGATGGGAGAGTAATGAGTAATCTCCTCTCCCAGTCCCCTCAAGGCCTTTGACAGGGCTGTGGACAAAGAAAGGGAAGAGAAAAATCCCTGAAAATTTTACTGATCCTTCAAGGAGAGGAGAAAAGAACAAATGGTCAAATACTTGTACCAAAACACATTCGTGCTGCCTCTTGGACAGCTTTAACATCAGATGTTTGACCTTAGCCAGGGACCTGTATGCAAGGGATTTGCGTACAAGTTTACCAAAGCCCTGTCTAGTAGATATCATCAGAATTGCTCAAGGAAACAAAGGTTGGTTTTACCTCACTCATCAACATGAAACCCAGTGTTTTGGGTGCTGAAGGTCATAAGAAAAGCCATATGAAATATTAATGATACTCAAAATCCTACCAAATATCAGGTCCCCTTACAAACTCAGATCAGATGGTTCCCTAAGGTTTGCAATCTTTTCTGTGAACTTGGGCCTAACTTCAAGAGAACATGACCTATTGACAATATTGCACTGAAGATGTGGAATTTGGTTTTGCACAAAGCCAGGTAAAATGGTTATTTTGTCTGAGGGCATATGTAGTCTGTAATCCCAGAATGGGGTTGCAGCTTGTGTAGCCTTATTTGAGATAGCTTTAATCTCGCTCACTCAGGTGCTAGATCAGTAAAGCCAGGACAGCATGGACTTCAGCGAGGGCTGCATGAGCCCATCCACAACCCCAGGTAATTAGTGTCAGGGCTTGCCCACACTGTAGTCTGTGCTGCCACAGATTCACTCTTCTGGTACTCAAGCTAGCTAGATTAAACGTGACATCTATTTGAGCGGCAACCTCACCCTGTGATTGCAATACAGACACACCCTGAGTTTTCACTTTTAGAGTTCATCTCAGCCTGAAATACAGGTGAAACTAAGGAGTTGGAAGAAAAATAAAGGAATTCTGAAGAATAATTTTGAAGGCTCCCTTAAGAACTGAAAGAATTGAGTTTCACAAGAGCTATAATCGGAGGTGCATGTGTTCAGTTACAACAACCACTGCATCTTTATACTGCATGCATTGTTTGGGCTCTGGAATACTGAGATATTATGAAGTAAGAGCACGTCTCAGATAAGGTCATTTCAAAACATTCTGCATCATGACTTCAATGCCACGTGGCAATAAGCAATGAACTTTGAGTTCTCTTTTTTAGGGGAAAAATTGGTTTAACTCAGCGGTTCCCAAACTGTGAGGCACACCCACTGGGTGGGCACGGAGGTTGCTGTGGGGCCTAGGCCAGCCCCTACACGGGACAGTGAAGGAGTGCCAGCCAGCCCTGGTCTGTCCCCAGCTCTGCTCCAGCTCTGTCCTTAGCCCCCACCTCCCAGCCCTGCTCCAGCTGCACTTCTGGCCCTGGCTCCCCTGGCATGTGGACTAGGTAAGGGGATGTCATGGACCAAAAAAGTTTGGGGATCACTGGTTTAACCCCTTATGACATATTAAGATCCAAGGTGTTCTTGCAAAAGATTGTGTACCAGAAGCAGAATCTGTCAAGAAAATGAGTGTATCACATTTGAGTATAGCTTCACGACAAGATGGGGACTTTTTCCTACCAGGTTCCCTAAATTCAAAATTCTCTTTAAATCAAAACTTCATTGTTTCTACTTATTTCCCTTTAATTTTTAATTCACAAAAGCAGTCTTTGTTTAGAAAGTGCTTAGATGGACCTTATTGAGGTAAAATATGGTTTGGGGGCTTAACTGGTCTCTGTAAAAATGGGCATTCATGGGGAATTTCGCTGGACATGTAAGAGTGGGGGCAATGTTTTCTAGCCCTTGGGGAAAGTCAATTCAGCAGTAACTGTAATCTTTGCTAGATGGATATCCCATAGCTTTGAAAAAGTCACTCAGAGTCAGTGAACAGTAAGGGCTAAATAAAGAGAGGGAGAAGATGGATAAAGTGTATTTAGACAGGAAAATTATCTTTATCTATATCTAATCCCACAAAGAGAGACAGATCACCCTGATTGTCGGTATGCAAAAAGATCCCAAATGAAAATCAAAAAGTATATTGCATAAAATCATCTTTTTTAATCAATAGAATTGTTTTATATCAAATGAAAAAAATGGTGCCAGAGCCACCCAAGTGTGAAATCTGACATGTTCATAATGTAAAATGAAGCGATATACTCAATACATCAAGCTTACAGCAGCTACAGTATTTGCATTCTATCAAATGGACACCTGATGGCAGCACATTATAACACCAACACTGTTCACAATTGCTCTGTCTCATAAAACAGTAGTGCTTTAAAATCCGAATGGACAAGGCCATGTTTATAAGTGCATTGATAATATTCTGAATTTGCAGTGTGTAAGTATATGAGTAGGAAACAAACGTATTATGCATGCTTTTCTGTTCTGAATGCTATATGGTATTAACACGTGCAACTCCTACTTCTTTCCCATACATAACTTGTGTTAAAGTAATGTTAAAGCTGTGATAGAAAAATCACAAAAAGCAAATTAATTCAAAGTTTCAGCAGATATTTCTTTTATACTTAGATCACTAAAATAGTATGAAACCTTGAAGCCTACTTGATTCCTCACTAATTCTGGAGTTGCAATAGTTGCAAGAAATGAATGTATTCTTCTAGTCCAAGATTGCCAGGAAACTATGCTGCTTCCTCTCAAATTAAGATATAGTCACAGTGAACAGTGTGTTTGTCACCTCCAGATTGGACTATTGTAACACTGTATCTGGTTTGAAGACAGAAAATACACTAGAACTATGGGGAGTGGTAGATACCCTGGAAGATAGGGATAGGATACAGAAGGACCTAAACAAATTAGAGGATTGGGCCAAAAGAAATCTGATGAGGTTCAACAAGGACAAGTGCAGAGTCGTGCATTTAGGAGGGAAGAATCCCATGCACAGCTACAGACTGGGGACCGACGAACTAGGCAGCAGTTCTGCAGAAAAGGACCTGGTTACAGTGGATAAGGACCTGGATATGAGTCAGCAGTGTGCCCTGGTTGCCAAGAAGGCTAATAGCATATTGGGCTGCATTAGTAAGAGCATTGCCAGCAGATCGCGGGAAGTGATTATTCCCTTCTTTTCAGCATTAATGAGGCCGCATTTGGAGTATTGTGTCTAGTTTTGGGCCCCCCGCTACGAAAAGGATGTGGACAAGTTGGAGAGAGTCCAGTGGAGGGCAACAAAAATTATTAGCGGGCTAGAGCACAAGACTTATGAGGAGAGGCTGAGGGAACTAGGCTTGTTTAGTCTGCAGAAGAGAAGAATGAGGGGGGATTTGATAGCAGCCTTTAACCTCCTGAAAGGAGGTTCCAGAAAGGATGGAGCTAGGCTGTTCTCAGTGATAGCAGATGACAGAACAAGGAGCAATGGTATCAAGTTGCAGTGGGGGAGGTCTAGGTTGGACATTAGGAAAAAGTTTTTCACTAGGAGGGAGGTGAAGCACTGGAATGGGTTACCTAGGGAGGTGGTGGAATCTCCATCTTTAGAGGTTTTTAATCTGCGCCTTGACAAAACCCTCGCTAGGATTATTTAGCTCAGGTTAGTCTTGCTTTGTGCAAGGGGTTGTACTAGATGACCTTCTGAGGTCCCTTCCAACTCTAATATTCTATGATTCTTCCATGGGTTCCCAGCTTTTGGTGTCTATTGAAGACTCTGGTTTTAATCTCTTAGACCTTCTATGGGTTGGCTACATCAGACTCCACCTCTTCATTTGCAACCCACTAAGATCACCCATAGAACAACATCTCAGAAGAGCTTGCGAGAGGGAGATAAGGCATTCTCTATTGAGGGACTCTGCTTGTGGAACAGCCCCTGGAAAAGATAAGACTTAACCGAAGTTTCACCCTTTTCAGAGCTCATTACTGAAACTTACCATTTAACAAAAGCCTTCTGTTAAAAACCCCAAACGAGGAATGACAACAGATAATGACAGAAGGATAGGTACTTTAGTGGTCTTACTCCATCTTTATAGGGGAAAGTTGAATCAGACCCTGAGTTTACTTCTGAACATCTTTGTTTTGATTAGTTCTTGTCATTTCTTCATAATAATTCATTTTTGGTTAAATTTATATAGGATTTTGTTACCAGAAAAAATAAAATAAAATGCCTCAGAGACAGTGAATGGTCATGCAATGTGCCCTTTGCAATGTATAATGCCAAGGAGTATTTGCTTTCAGACACTTTTGAAAGCCCGGTTTACTGACCCAAAAGACACAGGTGTTTTATTCCTATCTGAGAGTTAGAGACTTTAAAATGTAGATTTTTTTCCAGATTGTATTTTATAATATATCATGTCATTTGGCTAGTGAGCCTCGAGAAGGCAGAATGAACCGTGTCATTGTTGCTGCCATTCAGGTATCTATAGAGGTAAGATTTTCCTCAGCTCTTAGTGTTTACCTAACTCTGCTCCCACTGAAATCAATGGTAAAAGATAGGCCAACGCTGACTGCTTTTAAAAAACTTACCCTAGGTGCCTATATGGAAGCAGCAGTTACACGGCTGCCCAGATCACACCCCTGAAGTCCACCGCAGCTGTGCCCCAACTTTGTTCAGCTGAAAGCTGTATTATCTATTTGCCTGGAGCCCAAAGGCTGCACCGAATGTGCATAAAATGGAACTGAATTGCAGCTGTCCTCATTTTTAATATGGAAGCAGGGCTCATGGTCACATCATATAATGTAGCCTGGCAGCTCATATCAGCTACATTCTGGGAGCTGTAGCCTCAGCAGGCTCCAACAACATATTAAACATGAGAGCACCCATGTGCAAAATAGTAAAACTGTGGATTGTATTTGGTCCATATGCCAGGCATTGGCCACTTCTGAAATCGTGATAAAACTCATATGATTTCTGATTAAATTTTACATAATTGACAGGTTCTATAAAATATACAGTACCTTAACTTCTTGCCTCCATCTGCAATTTTAGCTTTTAGAAGATATCCTTCTTTTTCCACTACCTGCAAGAAAGAATATTTATATCTTAACCCTATCTTTTATTATTCTGAACCAATTTATTTAGTACATGCTACAAGTCTCTGTACATAGGGATGTCTAGTATCATAGAATTTTATCACTTATTATTTTAATTATCTGTGATCAGTTATTTCCAAGTGTTGGCAAATTATTTATCTTTAATGTCAATCAAATATACAGTAATAACCTGCGGAGAAAAACTGAACATGAAATCTGAAAAAAAAATTTAAGTGCAACTAAAGTTTCTGATTATAAATGAAAAATTGGTTAAATATATCATATTTGTTTACTAATCCATTTTGAATTATATGAAACATCTATAGGAGTTTTATGTTTGCTTATAAGCTACATAGAACATATATTATCCTAGAGACATAGCACCCTCTGCTGTGAAATTGTTAGCTCTCATAAGCTACTTAGGGTCAGGTATATGAATGGGAGACCTCCAAAAGATCGTCTAATGTAGGTGCACCACCATAGGTGGCATGTCCCCCTTTGAATTAATACTAAGCCAAGACCCCTGCAAGATGCAGAAAGACATTAGGCTTTTAGTGGTGCTGCCTTTCGGATGAGATGTAATACAAAGGCCCTCACCTCTTGCAGCCATTGAAACGTCACATTTAAATGGGAATTGTGTATGTTCATATGAGGGTAACATTTATCCCTAAATTTACAATTGCACCAAAATGTTCTAGTGATATTGCCTAAGGAAAGCACATTGTTAGGAGCTCATCACTAGCACCACAGTCTTGAGTGGGAATGACAAATGTAAACAACACAACTTGTGTGTATCTACTATAACTGGGCCAGAACATCTGGTGAGGCCAAACTGGCCAGAGCACAAATATGTGTGCGTAGAGGTGATTTCAACCTCACCTTTGTAGTTCCCCAATCCTAATGCTGCTCTGAGGAAGCCAGTTCTCCCTGTGCAGTGTTAGAGAAACCTAAGGACTGCTCCAATTTACACTAGCCTGCAACATTCACAGGGGTCCAAAATTGCAGCTGAGGACTGGCATTGCACAGAGTTCCTAGGTGAGATCTATAGCACTACCTGATCATCCTTATATTCAAGAAATTGAGGGTTTGGTTTCACCAACTTCCTGGCCGGATTATGCTGGCAGCGCAGCAAAAAGTAACCACAATTTATTGAAGGATTTTGGCCTATTGTTTTACTATATGTTGAAGAAACTTTTATTTTGGCCTTCAGCTAAGCCACCTTGACCTGTGGGCCCATCACATTTCATTAGCTAAACAGAATCAAACCGGGTCAAGTACTTGGAAAGAGAATTAAAGGAATACCTAAATGGAGAAGGAAGTGAGACTGCAGATTTAGAAGGTTATTGTCTTCCCTTTCAATAATTTATGAACCAAGCCCCAAGAGGATGCTGGTAACTTCATATAGTCACCACAGCTTAAAAACTGCCATAGGATTAGCCTTATGCAGGGTTACACATAGCAATAGAAAGTATACTTTATAATATAAAGGAAGATTTTAAAATCAAATATACAAGGCTATTTTATTTTGTTCAAACAGAATGATGTATATAATGGTACCCAAAAAATATTTCAGTTTCTCATCAGAGTTCTAATTTGAAATACACACTATTGTGTACACTGTATATACATACATATTTGTACATGCATACTGAAAATCTGCAGACTCACAGACAACATTTTGGGTGGTGTCCTCATTTGACCATATTGGAATTTGTGTTTGCCTTTTTCTACAACTTACATTTGTTCCATTCATAAATTTCGAGGCTAGAAGGGAACATTATGCTCATCTGACCTGACCCCCTGTATAACACAGGCCATAGAACTTCCCAAAAATAATTCCTAGAGCCTATCTTTAAAAAAAAACCATCCAGTCTTGATTAAAAATTGTCAGTGATGGAGAATTCATCATATCCCTTGGTGGATGTTCCATGCAAATCCCTAGATGTCAATATGGAGTGTAGAGAAAAAAACATTTAGGACCACAGGCATTGTTCAACAGAATCATATCTTCACTCCATCTAGCTAGAGAAGGGTGAATAATTTCAGATAAAATGAGAGGTGACCCTAATCGCCTCCTACTTTTTCAATCAAATGTGTATCAAACCCTTTTCCATCCCTTCTCATCCTTCAATTTTTGTTGCTTTACGCTTATGGTCTTTAGTCAGAGACAGAGGTGCCAAATGGCACATGAGGTAGGTTAGTCTCCCAATATTGAACAATCCTTATCCTGCAATTTGGAGGATTTAAGAATAGGATCCATTTCTTGATTAGAACGCTGCTCCTCAGACCCTTCTTTATAACCATCTTGAACTGGAAAAGCAAATTCATACATCACGAAAACTGAGAGAGCTAGGGAATCCAAATCCAATCTGCACAGCTGAAAACCATCTCTTATTTTAAGCTAGATGTCTAGTTCTAATTTATATATTTCAAAAACATAAGAACTGGTATTCCACTCCCTTGGCTTCTCCTGGAACTAGAAATTCTCCAGGTAATATGCAGAAGACTCCTTGTTTCTATATATGGTAGTTGCTTATATATTATTCTGATTTAATAAGCACAGTGATTACTTTTAAAAAAATGCTAGAGCTGTCTTTGATAACTTGATATTATCATAGCATTCACTGATATTCCCTATAATTAGTACAGGGAATATCAAGGGAATACTGTAGTAAAATTTTAGTTACCAAGGCAATTGAAAAGGTTTCAAAGGTACTGCTATATCTTTATATGAACATTTACTGTACAGTGTAATATATGCACAGATATTGCACAGTATATCTGCTAATGTCCCCTTTCTTGTCTCCTGTGATATCACAGAAATCCTTCTAGGACAATTCAGTTTATTCTTTCAGTCCTTCATCAAATGGATGGGGTTACAAAATTGTAAAATGTCCTTATAGTACTCTCTTTTCTTTCTGCCTCAATAAATATCCATCATTGTTTTCGAATTGTTGACCTTCCTGCACCTTTCCAGCTGAAGAAAGGTTGAGAGAATAACCCAAAATACCCTGAAAGAATTAGCATAAAAATAAGACACTAGAAGCCTCAGACTACTTCTTTCTGCATTTAAAGAAAGTATTAAAAATAAAAATTATATATGTGTTTGTGAGCGCACGTGTCTATTAAGTGTATACATAGTGTGTGTAGCTATCACAGACAGGGATGCACATTCATGTATTTGTGTGTATAAATATATGAAAGAGTGAGGTAGACTACTAGTGTTATTGTAAAATACTATTAGAATATATAATTAATACTATGTCAGCTGTGTTCTCTATAGCTTTCCTGAACTGAATTATATATGGGAACGGGGCCAAATTCTGAAGACTTACTCAGATGAAAGTCCCCTTGAAGTCAATTTCATTATCTTGATGATTCTGAATTTCCATGCTAATGTTTTTTTTTTTTTTAAAGAATCTTTTCATTTGCCTCTATTTTCTCCAGCAAAATTCTTCAGATAACTTATTATATACCAAAACTGAGATTAAAAATATAATAGCATGGCCAAAGGAGAAAACTGGATTTATTCTCAAATGTATTTTTTCTCTTCACTAAATCTCAGACACTACTAAAAACAAATGTATACATAGCATATTGCTGGACTGGACACCTGTGGGAGAGAATCTGCGTCTACTAGTTGGCACAGGACTCATAGACTCATAGACTCATAGACTCATAGGTCAGAAGGGACCAATATGATCATCTAGTCTGACCTCCCGCACAAGGCAGGCCACAAAACCCTACCCATACACATTTATAACAACCCCGAACCCATGACTGAGTTATTGAAATCCTCAAAAGTGAGATTTGAAGACCTCAAGCTGCAGGGAATCCACCAGCAAGCGACCCATGCCCCATGCTGCAGAGGAAGGCGAAAAACCTCCGTGGCCCCTGCCAATCCGCCCCGGAGGAAAATTCCTTCCCGACCCCAAATATGGCGATCAGCTAAACCCTGAGCATGTGGGCAAGACTCACCAGCCAGCACCCAAAAAAGATTTCTCTGCAGTAACTCAGTTCCCATCCCATCCAGCATTCCCACAGACCATTGAGCAGACTTATCTGCCAATAATCCAAAATCAATTGCTCAAATTAAACTATCCCTTAATTGTACTGATTCTGCTAATCCCAACTAATATTTTTTTAAAAGAAATATAATCAATTAATTAACATCCAACTATTAGTATTGCTGAAATGTCAGCATAGTGCTACTGATTCAATAGCAAATTGAAATTACATATCATTAACTAAAAGGTTTTGTAGTTTCTAACATAACAATTTCTATTGAGTAACAAACTTTCCACACATCCTTGCTTCTTTTTATTCCCTTAACGTACTAAGACATCCAGATCCTCAGTGTTCACGTTTAGTAAAATATGTACTATATTTCCATTAAAAATTTTAAAGTAAATAAGCAAAGCAATACACGGATTCTATAATACAATTGCTTACCGTTTGTTCCTGTGGACTAATGATGTCTGAGAGGATTAAGTTATGTTGGGAATGATTCCTTCTGTGACGAGATATCTGAAAATATAGAATATAGAATTTAGCTTGTTATAATTGTACCAAATCAAACAGGGGTTTACACAGAGGACAGAGTGAAAAAATCTGTTGACAGGACATGTACAGTGTATGTGTATATGTGTATTTTATATACTAAATAACAACAAAGTTTCTGAAAACCTGGTTCACCTTGAGTATGAACAGACTCTAAAAATCATTACTAGTCCTAATGTTTGCAGTGCAACTCTTGGCAAATTAAGCTAAAATCAAGAGGCAGATAAGACTTCTGAGCTTATCTAGGGCTGGGTCTACACTGATGGCAGCAAATTCGCCGCCGTCAGATCAATTGCTCTGGATCAACTGAGCAGTCAGTCAATTCAGGAATTGACACAGGAAAACCACCCTGGTAAGTGGCGCAGCACAGTGTGGACGGTGCACGGAGTAGATGCAGCGAAGTTGACGGGAGATACGCAAGTGATTTATGTCACTTGTGTATCTTCCATCGACTGCCGCCAAATCTGGAAGGTAACTGTAGACCGGGCCTAGGACACTTTATTCAAGGATCTCAGAACTGTTTAAAAAGACAGGTAGTATTATCCCCATTTTACAGAGAGGGAAATTGAGCCCAAGGGCACATTGCAAGTCAGAGAGAGAGTAAAGAGATAGACTAAAACTGGGTTGTTATAAATGTGTATGGGTAGGGTTTTGTGGCCTGCCTTGTGCGGGAGGTCAGACTAGATGATCATATTGGTCCCTTCTGACCTATGAGTCTATGAGTCTATGAGTCTATGAAAAAACCTAATGTATTTAATATATTTCAGCACATGTAAGGACTATTTCCAAACCTTCCATAACTAGAAGATTACATAAATATTTTGATTTGGATTCTGCAGCATTCCCAAGGATTGGGTCCTTAATTTTTCTTTTTTTTCACGATAAAAGTATACAAAACTGTAATTGACAGAAGCATTACACATGACTCTAGGAAATTATCAGAGCTGCATGAATCTTTCACAATGAACCTAAAATTCATCTGGATTCAGGTTTTTCTACATACGTGAAACACAGGCCAAGTTACCCAAAAATATGCCAGGTCTTTTTGAAAAAGTTGGTTGCGCTTTAATTGAGTTTCAAACAAAAAAGGGATGATTTATGATTCGGGGATGGAATCCTGTAGAACTCTATGGTTTTTACGTGGTTCTAACCAAACTCAGAAAAAATTGAAATTTTGATGGACTTTTACTATATTCTTCCCAAAATTCATTCTCTTCTTATCTACTAAAACACAGTTAATAAAAAGCCATGCTGTATGCAGTTTACAGTTAAATGTCTGAATCTATCAAAAGTTTTTAATTAATCCATAGGCCTCCCTTAAAAAGAGTTAACCATGTTATGATCCCATATTTTTCTGAACATATTGCCTTCATCTTTATTAGTAAGCACTGAAATTTTAAGCCCTGAAATCTATATTGTAGATACAGCTCTGCACTCCTAGTCAGAGGTAACGAGCTTAACGAATTACCAGTTATAAATGTAATATAAACATTTCAGAGAAAAAGATAGTCTTCACAATTCAAAAGTTTCTCTGACCTATTTATGAAGAATATCACTTAACAATTTCATTAGGGGTGAGTAACAGCTGGTGACATGGCTGTGTCCTAAAGTGTTTTTCTCTCTTAATATTCTGCATCTTAAGCAATCGAGCTTTCATAAGAAATACTTTAGTTAGTGGCAGTCCCTCCTTTGGGGAGAAAAAAATGTCAGACCACATTTTCTGTATTTTGCAATCTTGTTTTCAGGAGTGTCATGTTCCTGTTTTATTAGCATGTAGGGTAAACAAGAATGATTTGCTGATGCTATTGAGAGAACTTCTAAGACTGTGGTCTTTCTATTTAGATTTTGGATTGAACTTAATATTAATGCAAACAGAGGCATGTGTATAAATTCAAAATAAATTAATTCAATTTATCTTTTTTCTTTATCTTCAGCATTTACAGATGTGGAGATTGTATACTGCACAGGACATATAACTAAACTATTCAGGTCTGCTCATTTAAATTCTCTCTTATAGACCTCCAGACCTAGTTATTCTTTACATGTAACAAGGCATATTGCTAAATGATGCTTTTTAAAATATCGTTTTCTCTCAGCTATATTATATAAAAATGACATACCACTATTCCGTAAGGTCTATTTTATAGCCAAGCAATATTCAACTTGTGGCTCAAGAATCAAGATGCGGTTTTTGTGGCCCTGCATACCATTCTTGTGAAGTCCACTGGACTGATCACAGAGCTTCTTTTGCTCTGATCTGATAAGAGGATAAGGAGAGTGGTCCCCATGCTGCCTGACATAAACTAAAGAAAATGGACAAAAGCCACTGAGATATACCTTGAAACAGCCAGAAAGAAGCAAGAATGAATGGTTAGAGAAATAAAAGGAAGTAGTATCCCTTCATTTCCTCCAAAAAGCCACAACTGACATGTGGGGAAAGGGATGTGGGAAGGAAAGAGAAAGAACAAAAGAACATATAGGGAAATATACAGAACAGGGCAGCTGGAATGACCCACCCCTGACATTTCATTTCTTGCATTTGGCATTCAAAGGTTTAAGGTCACCCTCAGCATGGTTTGTGTTCGTGACCATCTTGGCTAATAGCTATTGATGGACCTCTCCTCCATGAACTTATCCAGTTCTTTTTTTAACCCAATTATATTTTTGGCCTTCACAACATCTGATGGCAATGAGTTCCATAGACTAATTATGCACTTTGACAAAAAGTATTTTCTCTTTTTGTATTAAACATGCTGCCTATTAATTTCATCATGTGATCCCTGGTTCTTGTGTTATGTAAAGGGGTAAATAACACTTCCTTAATCACTTTTCCACACCATTCATGATTTCATAGACCATCACATTCCCACTAAGTCCACTCTTATCTAAGCTGAACAGCCCTGATCTTTTTAGTCTCTCCTTGTATGGAAGCCATTCCATACCCTTGATCTTCTTTGCTGCCCTTCTGTGAATCTTCCGGTTCCACTCTATCCTGTTTGGGATGGGGTGACAAGAACTGCAGACACTATTCAAGAACTGCACACAGTGTTCAAGGTGTAGGCATACCATAGATTTACACACTGGCATTATGATATTTTCAGTCTCATTTTCTCTCTCTCTTTTATATCTCTTTCCTAACTAGGAATGATAGTTCCTAACATTCAGTCAACTTTTTGACCACTGTTGTACACTGAACTGAAATGTTGTGAGCACTATTCACGGTGACTGCAAGATCTCTTTCTTGAGCAGTAACAGCTAACTAAGAGTCCATCATTATACATGTGAGGTTGGAATTATTTTTTCAAATATGCATTATTTTGCACTTATCAGTGTTAAATTTCATCTGCCATTTTGTTGATCAATTATCCAGTTTTATGAGATTCTCCTCTAACTCTTTGCAGTCCATTGTAGATTTAACTATCTTGAGTAATTTTTTATCATCTGAACTCTTTTGCATTTCACTCTTCACTCCCTTTTCCAGAACATTATTGAATATGTTGAACAGCACAGTTCCCAGTATAGTCCTAGGGAACCCCCTATTTCTCTCTTTCTCTTATGAAAACTGAACACTTATTCCTACCCTTTGTTTCCTGTCTTTTAACCAGTCACTAATCCATGAAAGAATCTTCTCTGTTATCCCATGACAACTTAGTTTGCTTAAGGGGCTTTTGTGAGGTATGTTGTCGAAACTTTCTGAAAATCCAAGTACACTATGTTGGCTAGAACATCCTTACCTTACATGCTGACATCCTCAAAGAATTCTAATAGATTGGTGAGCCCAGACTTCCTTTTACAAAAGCCACTGTTGCCTCTTCTGCCAACAAATTATGTTTATGTAAGTGTTTGCCTGGTACTGAAGTTAGGCTCACTGGTCTGTAATTACCAGTATCACCGCTCAACCCCTTTTAAGTATTAGCGTTACATTATCTATTCTCTGGTCATCTGGCACAGAGGCTTGTTTCAGCAACAGGTTACATAATACAGTTAGTAGTTTTGCAATTTCACTTTTCAGTTCTTTCAGAACTTGTTGAGTACCTTCTGGTTCGTGTGACTTGCTACTATTACATTTATCAATTTGTTCTACAACCTGTTCTCTATTGATACAGATTTGTCACCCAAAAAGGATAGCTCTGATGTGGGCATTTCCCGCACATCCTCTGCAGTGAAGACAGGCAAACAGACTAACAGAAGATAATGCATTCAAAAGATTTCCAGAAAGCAACAAAACAATTGGCAGTTCCAGATATAGATGAATTCCTTGCCTCATTATTTTATTCTTTAATAACCTTCATTGTACATGCACCAGAAACATTAATTGAAACTGCACATGTGTGTGTTTAGAAAGAACAGGATTCTTCATTGTTTAGACTGTAAATGACCGGTATATTAGTAGTTTTGTAGAAATGATACCATAGTTCCTCTAAAAGTTGAAAATACGAAATCATGCCATGTACTGATGGTGGATTCTGATGCAACTCACACGAGAACATCCTTCAGCCCCGAGACTAAATCTAGATCTAAACTTTAAATCTGTGGCCCATCTCTACAGTGAATCAAGCCAAACCAACACTTTCATCAGAGAACTCTCCAGACATCTAACTCTCAAATGAAAGGAAAGTTTTTTCTATTCATTGTAGTTCATGATAAGCATTTGACTTTACGGAAAGCACCACTCTTTTATTCAGAACTTCATAAACTGAATCACAGCATCCTGACAAACTCCTGGCAGAAGTAAAGGCACATTGTGGAGATTTGTCTAAAATGTCATCAGAACATAAATATTTATATTTTGTAAATATCCCATCTATTAAAGCAGTTATTGGTCACATTACGTCATTGCTTGCCAAATATACTTATAGTCAGTAGGAATCTGTTCTTAACGGGTTCATTTGATTGACAGAGGAATGCTTTGGAAACCTAAATTTAGAAATAAATCCCCAATTTTGCTTTATGTAAAATACTGAAAATCTAGTTGATTACTAACAACTTCAAGGTGCACATACACTTAGAGTAGGATACACTCCATTAATTTGGTTCCAAGATATTTATGTTTTATAGGTACACAATAAGGGGCATGATTTAGGATTTATCCACCCCAGTACCGTACACCCCATTATCCTAATAAAGTCAAGCTGAACCTAAATAATATCTGTCATAACGCCTCTATCTCATCCCATAGTTTGTTATGAAAGGAAGAGATTTATACAAGTAGTTCTAAAAAGGAATCTCAAGGAAAGTCATCTTATCAGCAGTTTTCTGATTTGATGAACATTCTTCAGTCAGCAGCAATGTCACCTGCAGCATTAAAAATCCACTCAGTGAGTGCCTGCAAGTCCGTGGGCAAGTCTGGTTTTGTTAAATTCAGCCTCAGCAACTTTTTCTTCCCGTCCCTCTGCCCCACCCCCCCAGTTAGCTAAAGGGTATCCCTCTACAACTGCAGTTATTCTAGCATCCAAGAACTGATCCAGTGTCATACTTTCTGCAAACACACAGAGCTTCTGTGAAATACTCCTGCTACTCTGTGGGCACTGAGAAATGTCTCACAACTACTATTTTAACACAATTAATTTAATGTAAATAAAATACCTCAGCTTTCACAATTACTTGATCTCTTATTTCATTTCCTTCCGTGCTTCCATTTTTTCTCAAGATGCTTTCTAAAAATAATATATTTTGCTATGGGGGTTCACTCTTTGTGCCGATAAACCAAATCCTAGCGAAATGCTGTTCATTGCTAGTTAATCTCTTATCACAGTGGAACCCTGATCCTAAAAAGGGATCTTTGGGACTCAGTTTTAACACTGGAAATCTGATTCTAATCCAACTCATCTTGGCAGTAAACAGAAACTTACTCTGATCTTTGTGTCTAACCAAAACTAACCAAGATAGTTGGGATTGAAAATTTGGACTCTTAACAAACTACTCAAGAACAATCTACAAAGAATTATTGCCTGGAATTATTTGCTGAATAATTATGAACAAATGAATTCCAGATAATTGTAAGAGGTTCGTGGACAATTCACAAACAGAAAAAAGAGATTTA
Organism: Mesoclemmys tuberculata; assembly: GCA_007922155.1. Taxonomy (NCBI): domain Eukaryota; kingdom Metazoa; phylum Chordata; order Testudines; family Chelidae; genus Mesoclemmys; species Mesoclemmys tuberculata. The sequence goes on from ML675620.1 coordinate 53,785,070, forward strand.
ATTTGTTGAATAAATTATTTACTATGAATTATTCACCCAACAAACTCTACCTAGGAGCAACAGAATCACAATCTACAGACACTATGACTTCCCAAGTATAAAAATCTGATTTGGTTAGCAGAATTAAGATGATTTGCCTCCATAATTTCCTCAAATATGCTTGTGTTACACCACCAAGAAAGTGATTTTCATGGATGTTTTAGCAAATATTCCACAAGGATATTTTCTATCTCTCCAAGCTTTCACCTCCCTTTTAAGGGATATCTCCAGCAGTTATGTCTTTTATTTTACTGCATCAAACTCAATTGTAACTTCCTTAATGGAGAATTCCTTGTAAACACCCCAAAATGGAGACTGCACTTGCTAAACTCTCTGGCCCTGATCCAGCAAAGCACATAGGCATGTGCTTAAGTGCTTTGCTGGATCAGGGCCAGAGCATTCAGCACATTTCAGGATCAATCTTTCCAGCTGCAGCTTGCATTTGTACAAATACAAAACTAGCCACATGAACTTATGTTACTCCAATTCACACAACAAAGGAAGGGCAGGTAACACTGATTCAGTGATGTCTGTATTCATTTCATTTCATTTCCAGTCACTCAGATACCACAGAAATGAGCAGCTTTTAATAGCCTACACAGAGATAAGATAATTTACTGTAACTTTTTTAATAGCACCATCTGTGGACAAATGTTAAACACTGTAGCATCTAAATTTACAACTGGCTCCCAAATAAAATGTGTTTTGTTTTTTTTAAGTTTAAGACCCATTCTTAGGGGTTATGGGACAAACCAAAACCACCGTCTGAGGAAATGGTTTGGGAACAATTCTGTGAAGGGGTCCTTTATGGAATTTTCTGTCCCCTCCTAGTCATCTGGAATATTTTATGAAGGTTCCAGCCCAGAGATTTTCCCTAATCATTTCATCATGAGGATGACCCCCACACTATCAAGAAATGACTTCTGCACGTCCCCCAGAATCAGCAGGCCCCCAGAACTTCAACACCAGCTCTGTAGCCCTTGAAGCACTCCCAGGTTTCCTCATAACATAACTCCAAAAGAACTCTGTTGGAGTCACCCTGTCAGGACTATCCCCACCAACTGTTGCTCAAGGGACTCCCTGTAAAGGGGAGTGGGAACTTCTCCCAGATAGAGGGAGTGATGGAAATCATAATGCAATATAAGGCTGAATTAACTTTTTGGCCTGCTTTTCCACATTGCTTCATGGGAAGAGGGAGGAATGATATATGCCACCTGAATCTTGCCCTCCACACTCCCCGTGCTGTTCCTAACCTTCTCCTTTCCCATGAACAGAGGCTTCACAGTATCCATAGGAGATAGCAGTACAGTGCCATGGAAGTGATTGAGACCTCTCTGCATGGGAATGATGATTTGCCTGGAGGGAACTCCTGTGCACCTGCTAGGAACTGGATAATCTGTCTATACATCACGTAATAAAGAAACCATTCATGGTCCTCGCACAACTGAGTATATTATATCTTGTCATCAGAATCTGTAGACTCCAGAAAAAACAGTTTTGTGTTACATTTGTTTTGCATGTCTCCTTTGAGAACACTGCCCTCTATATTCAGTTCAGATCTCTTGAGTCTGAGAGAGTAATGATAATGATTTTGTTTCCCTTGACGTCTTGATCACTTATAAATCAGAATTCTATAAGCCCTTTCCACACTGAGAGGGTCTCCCTTCGTATTCAAGTTGATAACGATATGTATTTTCTATCAAGGCAATTAGCTAGAAAATGGAGTGTTCTGCAGAATCAGGGCTTAGTCTGGATAAGCATCCTAACAGTCAGATACTTACTCCACATGTAACCAGATTTATTCAGCTGCTTTTGACAGTAGGAGTAAGAACACAAAAATGTTCAGATCTTAGGTTAAATTGGGGTTGATTCTTAAGGTGTACTGGCTGATAATAAGAGCAGTAATTATGGGTTCTACTCCAAAAAATGGGGTTCACTGAAACTGTCATATTTCCCTCCTAAGTTCTTACTGGCCTATCTAATAATTGATATTTTTGCCTCTTAGAATTATGTCAAGAATGACTCTTTTGCCTATATCAGGCATTAGATGTTTATTTGAGTTTATGATACCTTGATTCTAAGGACCATATCTCAGCCCAAACTATGATCCTTTTACACCTCTCTGGCAGGGGACCAATTAAAGCTGGTCCAGCTGGGAAAGTGACAATTTCCCTACCTTGAGGAAGTTCCCGTCTCCTGTAGCAGGTTCTGGGTCAAACTTTTCTACTTTCCGCTGATATAGGAACCAGGTCCAGTTCATGCTTGCGGGAGGAGGCACAGTCCCCAAGGGCTTTTACCACTCCATGTAATGCAGTGAACCCCTAAGGCTGCTCTATTTATGTCAGGGACCATTTTGGCTCCTGACAGTCCTGGGGATTAAAGAAGCATATAGGTGGCATAGAGCCACATTTCCCTCTACCTCCTAGTTTCTTCACCCTTTGCCTCTCAAGTGGCCCCAAAGATCAAGATCTAAATCTATGACAAATATTATACAGGTTTGTTGCACAGGTGAACATTTTGAACAGTGAAACAATAAGTAACCTGAGAGGTAAGAGGGGCTTTTTATGTTTTGATATCTGTTTTTTTTCCAGTATTATATACTGTAATCTTTATGCACATCAGTAAATAGCACTCATCTAGTGAGAAGTCACAATATGTTAATAATACATGTGTATCCATAAATTGGTCCTTTTTCAGTTTGCCTTTCTATTGTTCTTAACATACCTAGTGCTTTTGTTTAGCACAGCAGTAGTAGAAGATACCATACTGTACTTATATATTGCAGGTGTATGGGGTTGGATGGTACTTTCATGAAACTGGATATGAAACAGAAACAACAGGAGGAGCACCAAGACAATAGAGGCATCAACAGTAGTTTGGTACATTGTGCCTTCACCTGTCATGTGTGTACCTGTCATGTGTTCTTGCTGTTACAAAAGCAACAGCTCATGAGAGTTGTTAAAAACAAAAAAGAAACTATATACTTTCTGTCTAATTTACTATTATTTTAATTAAAATAACAGAATGGGCAAGAAGAAACGTATAGTCTCCATGAAAGAACCCAGGATGTTTAACTCACTGTATCAGCTATTCTGAACTGATACAGTTCTCCAAAATGGTAGCAACAGGGCAGATGGGTGGACAGATTCCTTAAAAACTGAAAGGTATGTATACAGAAAACAGTTACATACTAGTTACACAACTGCATTCACTACTCACTGAATGCATTACAATAGTCCTTTAATGCAATTTCTGTAAGCATTGTCTTATTGGAAGAAGAACAGTTAATAATGTCACAGTGCTATAGATCTGCAACTACTACTTATCTGTATATAGATAGATAGATAGATAGATATAGATATAAAAGGGAATTCTCAATACTCCAAGACCTACAAACATATTCCTTTCTAGTCGATGCTTCATTAATGTGTCTCTTTATCCTGCCTGCCTAATTCATTCTCCCAGATTTAGACAAGCCAAAAGCTCACCTTATGCTACTGCAGAAGCAATTTTTATTTTTGAAGGTTAATCCAACTCAGCAGGATTTAGGGATGGCACTTTTCCTTGGTCGTAGGCATGTTGGCTCAGGCCAGACAGCTGTTTGGACATTCTCCACTGGGAATCTTGCCCTCAACACCCACAGTTGATGCACATACATGGTCTACTGGCTGCCTACTTCCATGCCCATCTGTTCAGATGGCATGGTGCCCACTCACAAGTTCGTTGGATCCTTGCCCTTAGTGTGTAGGTGCCAGGCAATGATGGGCTTAGATGGGCAGCCTGAAAAATACTGTAAGTGATCTTTTTTGTTTCTAGTAAGAAGTCCTTCTTCTGTTATAGCACTGCAGCATGGATACCACATGCTACCCTACACTTAATCACACCTGTGAACATTTATGTGCCAAAAAAACATAATAAGGGCTACTGCAAAAGGAAAAGAAAGGAAGATACAGACTGATAAAAAAGACGATTCTCAGTGATTGACAGGTTATGCTAAAACCAGTACCTTAGATATCCAGCCGCAGGGGGACTGTCAAAAGATTTTTAACATAGGTACGTAGCCCATTTATACTGTACTGCAAAAAAGCAGTCCTATAGAAAACAATGGCACCAATAAAAGTGACAGTAAAGAAGCTCACATTTTAAAGTGTGTTCTGGCTTTGAAAAGTCAAAAATAAGCGGCAATATAATAAACCCAAATAAACCCTTATAAGTAATAAGATGTGTGTTCTCCTCTTACAAGAAATAGATAACAAGGGATTTTGTCCATGTTTGTTAGGTCTGAGAAAAAAAACTGATTGTGGATGTCATAGTAAAAAGCAACACTAATAACAATAAAAAAATCATTCATTTTCTTCTCAAAGAGAAGACTTTAGTTAATGGTAGATTAACACATCGTCACAGTTTGTTTCTTTAATGTAACAAATAGTTCAGTTGATAAATAACACCTTTTTCTGTTTGTGAATTATCCACATATAGACTTTAATGTTTACAAATATGTTGGTCAAATAATTTCAATAACATATACTTTATGCAAATATATTTCAGCCCATGGCTTATTTGCAAATATTCACTACATCTATATTTTTACCTAATTGTTATGTGTTGTCCTGTCACATATTATTTTTTCTGCTCCCTGACTAGATGACTGAAACCTTTTTCATGAAAACAAAATATCACACATATAAATTCATGGAAAGTAATAACACGGATTATAATATCATGACAGCATATTCATGTATTTACTCTAACTAGTCTTTGAGAATATTTTTTGCACTATGCACCAATGTCCAGTTCCAAAGATTACAAATGCTGGTCAGCAGTTGGAACGGAGACGTAAGAGCTACAGTCATAGCTGGATCTGCATTCTGGACTGGGACTCTGGATTCAGTCAGAAAGCAGTGGAAGACTGTGCCTAATTTAGGACTGGTCTACACTGGGAATTTATACCACCATAGCTACATCACTCAGGGGTGTGAAAAATCCACAACCCTAAGCAAAATAGCTCTTTGTCCTAGTTGCTGGTGTGAACAGCACTAGGCCAATGGAAGAATTCTTACATTGACCTTGCAACTGCCTCTTCGGGAGGTGGATTACCTACACTGATGGGGAAACCCAGCCCACCAGCATAGTTAGTGACTACACTGAAGTATTCCAGTGGTGCAGACATCAGTGTTGTCTTTGAGCATGCTTGGTTGAATCAGATGCGTGACTACTTGGTCTGCGCTAGTCTGGACATGTTGTCAATATGCTGACTCCAAGTTTCACTGGAGTAGTGCCGAAAAACTGGTGGCTCCAGAATTAAATTAGATTTAGCTGAAACAAAAGCCAAGAAAGTATATATGAATGTCCATTGACCAAAACCAAAGAATTCAAATGTTGTTTTAATAGAACTGTCACATGAAAAAGTGTGGAAATTGCTCTGTTTGGAATTCAAATTTAGTCCAACTCTTAGTAACAAGAACAGATCAGTATCAATACCTTCAAGTATCTTTCCAGCTTTTACTTATATTTTCACCTGTCAATGGATTACTACATGGCCTAAGGGGGAAAACATTGGATTTACAATAAGAATACTATTTTTGTCAGTGGAAGAATTTTCAAAAGCATTATGTTTTTACAAGTGATCACAGATAGTTTTATCTCCTAGCACTATCGAAAATCAGGATTAATGAACCCCTGATTTAATATTGTTCATCCAGAAACCTTTAGGGATCAAAACAGAAATGGAATGAAACCTTTGGGTCATCTCTGAACAAAAGAATATCTAGACGACTGTCAGTTTTATCACACACTCTCCCTCCTCTTTGAACCAGCAAACTGAGGAAGCATCCAAATGCTTCCAACATTCATCTCCTTTATCACATCATTTCCTATAATTTCTCAAGAACTTTTCAGTATTGCTTAAAAGGAGACCAGCACTCATTTGAAAGGTGCAACAATCATAGTCCATGGTGCAAGATAAAAAAAAAATTAGCTACAAGCACCCAATGTATTATTATAACATCAATATGAAAAATGGTTACCAACATTTGTAAGTGCTATATTTAAAGTCTCCTTTCAAGTGAAAGGGGATTTTACAGAAATCAATTGTTCAAAGGCTTCCTTCCCTTTTTTCTACTCTACCTTGATGCCTGGAGTACTCCTTGAAAAAGGAGGAGGAAAAGATTAAAAACACAAATGTTTTGTCTTTCCCTTTACTTTTTCTATTAGATTTCTTAGTTTTTCACCTAATTTGAGCATTGCAGCAAAGCACACAGCATAACCGTGATTGCTATTATAGTGTGACAGTCCAGTGACAAGCTGGTCTCATGGTCAGGCAGTGGGTCTACAGTTTCTTTAACCTTAGTTGTTTGAAGGGGGCCACATCCTGAGTGCTTCCATTGCTCTGCTTGGGGTTCCACTGCTATGAAGAAGCCAGGGAAGGGGAGGCAAGAGAGAGAGACCCTGGCCCACACACTCCACCAAGTCCCAACCCAGGACTCTAGGGGTTTGTCAAAGTGTCCAGACAAGTTATTGATCTATCCCAAGTTACACTTGCCCCATGGTCACTTCCTACAATACTGGAGCCCTTGTGTTTGGTGGGTAGTCACGGCCCACCAAAGTACAAAGTAGTCTCTTTTAGGGCTTTCAGCCCCTAAAGAGGGAGTGGCAGGGACAGAATCCAGATCTCTGGTGCTACGGCAGCCTTAACAAAGCTGTAGCCACTCCTAACCCAGCTCCTGGCCTCAGCCTTACTGTCTGTTGCAACCTGCAGCCCCTTTCCCAGTGTCCTTTTAAACTATTCTTCCACAGGGTGCATGTCCTGCACCTGCTGAAGGATGGGGCCTCCCTTGCCCAGTGTCTCTGTATTCCTTGTCCTGGTTCATGTATGGTCTGTAGACCCCATCACAAACCCTCCCACTCACCTTCAGAGTTATCGGGAAGACTTGTCTCCCCCCATTTTGTGAAAATAAGCCCTCATTTTTATGATCCTTGCCAACTCAATGTAAAATTTCAAAAGAACTATGGTTGCAGAGACCAATACCATCTAGTCAACGAGTGGTAAGACAGGCAGAGTTGAGGACTGAAGCCAGAAGTCTGAAGCCACAGTGGAGCAGGGCCTGGAAGCAGGCAGGAACAAAACAGGAGCAGGGGTGGGAAGAGGTTGAAGCACAGACTGGAATCAGTGTAAGAGCACCTGCAGTCGTGATTGAGCAACCACTGACCTGCTGTGGGGGCCAGGCTTACAAGCAGGGCTGCTAACCCAGCAGCCAATCAGAGGCTGTGACTAATCCATCAGCTCCAAGGCACTGCAGCTAGGCTCACTGATTACCTACCAGCAAAGTTAGTCAGGAAGTAGGTCCTAGCTGGTCTGATCCCTAACAGCAACTTTGGGAGGGGTTTCTCAGGGTAGGCCTGATGGAAAGCATGCAGGAGGTTTGGGGCATGGACATGTTCTGTAGGTTCTCATGAACACTCAACTGGGCTGTATCCCTCCCACTTAATATGAGACTGAAGTCTTTCAGAGACTCGGCAGAAATCCAGAATCTGCTGAACTACGTATTCCTCTTGGCCTTACATGGTTATCAATGGAGGGAGATGAGTAGTACAATGTGGGAAGGGAGCCTTGAAAGATTTCAGGAGGGAGATGCAGGACATGGGATGGATCTTGAGGGATTCTGACAGCTGCAATTGAAAGGCTACCAGATTAAGTTGTTCCACAATCACAAATGGTCCCAGGCACATGTGGTCCAGTTTTGCAGATGGATGAGTGGATCACAGGTTTCTGGAAGAGAGCCACATCTTATCTCCTAATTGAGAAGCAGGTTGAGGGTCGGCTGTTAGTGTTGATTGGCATGGAATTTGTATGCGATCTTAGCCCTTTCTAAGTGGTGCTTAAGTTCTTTATGTACTTGGTGGATGTCTACAATCACAAAAGTCAGCAGTGGTGGGTACTGGTGGCACTGGTGTGTTGAGGCGGATTTCGGGATAATACCCAGAACCCATAATTTGCAAAGAAAGGATTCTGCTGTGTTGTGGCATGTAGGGACTTGTTGTAGGTGAACTCTGCATGGGAAAAGATCATCAGTCAATTGCTCTGGTAGTAATTTATGAATCAGCATCAGTACTTTTTCAGGACCTGATTGACTCTTACTGCTGTTGGTACTAGGGTGGTAAGCACTCTAGGTGTGAGGTTTGATGCTCAGGAGGTGCAAAAATTCTTGCCAAAAGCAGGAAATGAACTGGGATCCCGGGTCCTATGCTTATGGGCACCCCTTCAAGCTGGAAAACATTGCCTTTGAACAGATAGGCTGTTTCCTGGACTGTGTGGAGGTCGCAACATGGCATAAAATGCACCATCTTTGTCAGGTGGTGAACTACCACTATATTTGCAGTGTCCCTATGGGAAAGATGTAGCTTCTTGATGAAGTCCATAGATACAATGGCCCAAGGTTGAGATGGAGAGGGTAAGGGTTGAAGGAGACTATGCGGTTTCACACATGGGGTTTGGGTCAAGGTACAGAGATAACAGGACTAGACACAAGATGCAACCAAAGCGTGAAGGGCCAACCATCAGAAACTCCTCGAGAACAGGGCCTGAGTCTTGAATTGACTGAAGTGACCTCCCAGAGAAACACTGTGGTAGGTGTGGTAGGTTCATAGGTCTTGCAGTCTGGGTTGACCATTGGGTACATAGATATGACACTTCTGATACAGAATTTCTTCACAGAGGGAGGAGGTAAAGGCAGTTTGGGTGTTGGCATTGTCTAGGGCTTGATGGATCTGAACTGCAAGGGATCATTGGGCAGCAGGAAACTTATGGAAGGGAGCAGGTCATGGCCAGTGAAACCTAAGATCAATGTGATGATTTGAGGACCATGGATGGAATCTCTTGGACAGATTCACAGTACATTTTGGTTTAATGCATCTGACTTCCCATTCCTGGTTCTGGGGCAGTACATCACTACGAAGTTGAATTGTGGGAAGAAAAGGGAGAGATGTGTAGCTAATTTTGGTGCTGAGAAGTCTTCAGAAATTCCAAGATTCTGTGGTCAGTGAGGACTTGGATTGGAAACCTGGTACCCTCCAGGAAATGTCACCATTCCTCAAACCCTGTTTTGATGGCCAATAACTTCTTATCAAGGATGTCATAGTTTTGTGATGCTGGGATGAGCCTGCACGAATAAAAAACATAAGGATGAAACTGACCATTGGAGGTTGTTGTCTGGAAGAGGACATGTCTCCAATGCAAAGTTTGAGGTATCCACTTCTACTATAAGTAGCCAGCCTGGGGTGAACCAAAATGGGGACTGTGATTTTTGATTTTGGTGCTCAAAAGCCTCTGGGGACCAAGAAAAACAGGCTGTCTTCTGCAGGAGGGCTATGACTGAAATGATCATCCCTGAGAAACTCTTGAGGAACTGTGCATAAAAACTCAGGAAACCCAATAAACACCCCATCTCCTGGGTGTCCCTGGGTGCCACCCAGTCGATAATGTCACTTTGTGTGAGCCAGTCCTTCAGGGGAGATGATATAGCTGAGATATGTCTTGGTTGAACTGGCATTTCAGGTGATGTTGGAGAAGTCTTTCTAAGGGCTTTTCTACACTTGAAATGCAACTGTACCACTGTAGGGCTTTAGTGTAAACACTACCTATGCTGATGGATGGGCCTCTCCCATCAGCATAGGTAATCCATAATAATTCTAAGAGAGGCAGTAGCTACAGTCTCCCTTGATCTAGTAAAGTCTACACCGGGGGTTAGGTTAGCTTAACTACATCACTCAGGAGTGTTGATTATTCACACCCATGAGTGATATAGCTGGGTCAACCTAACTTTTTAGTATAGGCCAGGCCTAAGATATCTGTATATGCTGGTCATGTTGTGTTTGGTCATTTGAAAGAATATCAACGAGATAGATAATAATGAACTGATCCAGCATTTCCCTGAAAATGTCACTGATAAAGTGCTCAAAGGTCACAGGAGCAATACATAGACTAACCGGAATGACAAAGTATTCAAAGTGTCTGTACCACATGCAGAAAGTGCTTTTTCATTCATCTCCTTCTTGCACCAGCACAATATTATAGGTCTTGTGGACATGTAACTTTACAAAATTCAGGCAGAGTATAACTGGTTTAGGAATGAAAGGCAGGGGCAGGCATGATGATAGGGGGCGTGCCCAACTCCCGTAGGCCTGTTCCTTTGTAGCAGCGATTCCCCATACAATGACACAAGTTGCAGAGGATACCAGTTCTCTCTCTGGTCTCAGGAAGGCAGAACTGTTGGCAGTAGAAGAAGAAAAATGCCCGAAGATACAAGGGTCATGGGCAGTGAACCAGGGCATGCTCAGGATGACCAGAGGGTGGGTCCCAAATCAACCCAGACTGATGAGTCTCCCTGTGTCCCTGGAGGGTAATGATTCCTAAGAGGAATGTTCTGGTGGGTGACCAGTCAGAGCCCATCACAGTTACGCTACCTATATTTGTACCCTATTCTGAGGTACTGCACATCAAGTTCACCCCCACCCACACAAAATTAATAGTACTTCACTGTTTTATTGCAAACTGTTGACATCCTATATTGCTAAATAATGAAACAGAGTTTAGAAAAATGTTTTTTAAAAAGCCACAATTTTGCCAGCTATTAATGTCCTTCATTTTGTGTGTCTGTCATACATTTTAAAGAGGTCACTGTCTCCCATTTGAGACATGAGAGGCATGACTTCAAATCACTTGGGTTGTTTTTGAGCACTATTTGTGGTAAGTCAGGCAAGAAAACAAGAACATGTTTGAAAATATACAGTACATTCAGTTTATTGTACTGATTCCAGAAAAGTAGTTCATATACTTAATCCAATATATAAAAAAGAAAAATACATGTATATCTATTTCTAACATAAACTCATTGAACTCATCTGATTTTCTGCTTGCTGCTTTACAGTGACAGTAAAGGCACATACCCTTAATATAGTAGATAAAGAAAAAAAATAAATGGAATTATTCTGTTTGAAACTTCTGAAGCATCCAGACAGACTGGAAATTGCCACTGATTTGATTTTCCTCACACTGCTTTGAAAGAAAAGTCAACCTATTTACATGTAATAATAAAAAAAGAAACATCTGTTGCTGTTAGAAAATCCTCCATTGTATAAACACAGTACTTTGAACAAATATTTCAGTACACTGCCACTGCACTGACAGTGAAGTCAAAAGGATAGATACATATTTGTGGGAGGGGAAAAAACTTGTCTGAGAAATTAGTTATTAACAAGTGTGTTGATGTCTCTCTTATGTCCAATGAAGGCTTCAAAACAGCTTCTTGATACTGTTTTCTCCTTGTTTTTTCACTCTTTAATAAAGGTAGGAATATGAATGAGAGCAGAATGGCACAGTTTTAGCTCAAATAACAGGGAAGAATAGAAATGGAGAAATATCTAATGGATTGTACTTGGTGTAGTAGCAGGACTTCTATTGGAGATGTATGTCCAACCTCTACTTTGAGTTACAGTCACATTGGATCTACTGCCACTTTTAAAATCCGGATGACAGCAATGAGATGCAGTGTCTTTTTCTGGTCTATAACTGGCCTAGTCTGTGACTGTTCCTCCCAGATAAGGACCTCACAATGATACCTTCATAATCTTAAAGGTAGATTAATGCAATAAACTCCTGTTGTGGTAACCTTTGAAAAGCATAAAGGAGCTTCTTGAGGGGGACTCATCTTTTGAATTGGGCAAGCCACAGTGAGCATATACCACCAACATGCTACTCTCTGCATTGATTACCTATTTGCTGCTGGCCTCAGTTCAAGGTGTCAGTTAGACCCTACAATGCCTTAAAATGTTGAGGTCCTAATTATCTGAGAGATCACCTATCTGCTACATCCCATCAGGACAGTTACAATTGCTCGTCTGATCTTCCTACCTGTTCCTGAGGCTGAATATTTCAGAGTGAATGGAGAGCCCGTGAGTCTTGACTTCTGCACTGAGAGTTCATCAAAGCTTGAGTCTGGCAAGCTTTATCATATACATCAAACTAAGTTGGTCAAGCATTTCACTGACCATTGACTTCTCCTCAGTAACAGAGTATAAAACTGTTCTGAACTATGTTGTGTCGTTCCGTATATCAGTAAGGTAAAGAACTACTGTTTCAATATGCTTAATTTCTTTCAAAAGTAAACAAAAAAGCATGTAAAAAATTAAAGAACTTAATTTTCCAGTGCCTTGCACCTTGTATGATCATTTACAGCTGTGCAAAATGCTGCCAAATCAGAAAGGCAGCATTTTACATTCACTTTGTAAAGGCATACACAGCAACACAAGCAACACAACAGTGGAGAATCAGGCCCCCGGTGTTCTCCCTCTAACATTACATACTTAAACCCATTTGAAAACAACGTACGACTTAAGGCCCAATGGATTCTAATTCCTTCACTGGTTTACTATACATGCTATTGAAAGTGCCTCTGAAACTATTTTCTATGAGGATTTAATTATCAAAGTTAAACAGAGCTCTGAATTTATATTTTTTTTAAAAAGGCTTTTCTGGGTGTATGGCAAAGGGCCATTTCAGCCACAGTTTAGACCTCAATGACACAGTAACTGGGGCTGACCTGAAAAAGGGATCCTAATTCTATCCTACAAAATAGTAGATTTATTATACACACACACACACGAAGTTGGTGTGAATTTTCAGAAAAATGCACATAACATTACCTTCCTAATTGGAGGAGCAGTCACAGTAAATACATGAGCAAATGACAAGTTAGACATATAACTGGTTATTTTTGTGTTCAACCCAGGAGAATTAATATATCTATGGCAAGTTTGCATGCAAATCAGGTGCACAATTTATTTTTGCTTCTCTGAAAACGTATTCAATTATATTTCAAATAAAGTTTGAAAGTATAATAGGTACTTGAACTGCAAGCTAATTACTCTTTGGACTCTCTACTATTCTTAAAAAAATTGCTTACATATGCTTTGTAAGTGATATTTTATGAGTCTAACACTCTCTGCTTTGAAGGTCATATGGATATATTCAGGCTGTGAGGACACTGATGGCATTTGTCCTTTAGCCTTCTGCCTCACAACATGATTGAGCATCCATATACCTTGCAACCATACACCCTGTCGAGTGTTATTCTTACATATCGCAATTTACCTCTCGTTCTCTATTCAAACATGCAACCAAGCTGAACAACAAGCTACTTCAACTGCCATGTCATTTCAGTTTTCACAATTTTTCTCTTTTTATGTATGCTCTACATCTCAGTGATGTCTCAGCTCCCCACTCTACTGCCATGGGCTAAAAATCAGGAACAAAGCTGAGCCTCAATGTCAAACAGAGTGAAAACAGGGGAAAATCACACGAGAGAAAGTTAATGGTCACAAACAGTACTCTGAAGCTTCCTTTCTTATGGATTTTACAAGCTGCTACTGCTCATGAACAAAACATGAACTAGAGAAGAATGACCGCATTTCTAGTGTTAACGTTGTGGTCTTTGTTGGTGCTATCTATCAAAATGCACAATACAGCGTAGCTATGCACCCACAAAGACATCTTGTACTTTCTTCATCTCCTAAAACTTAAAAAATGAAGAGCTGGCCTAGAGATGATGAGAGCTGCAGAACTTGAAGCATGTGTTATAGTCCTGCTTACATGTCATTCAGAACATATGCCAGACAATCCAAAATGGGGAAATTAGATTAAACACACATATATTGTTCTCAGCGGGAACTTTTTTCTGCAGAGCTCTTCTGGACAACTGAGTAAAACCCAAGCAGAAAACAATTACCTGGAGCTAAGGCTGAACGGACATAACATTGATGTTAAAAGAATGTATTAAAAGAAAGTTCAGTTGTTTTTTGTAAAGCTACATTTTGGTAGCAATAAGGTTGCATTTTGAAGGAGAAACAACACTGGGAAATGGTCCTGTATCACTTGCATCATTAGCACTAGTGGGGACACAGGCAATCTCCCACCTTTCGCCTTCCCATTCCTTAACAATTTATTGTGTAAGATTTAGGTTAACATTTTCAAAAGTGCCTAAGTGATTTCAGAGACTTAGTCCCAGTTTAAAAAGTGGCAGATGCCTAGTCTATACTAGCAAAGGTTTGCCAGCATAGCTATACATATGTTAACCTTATATATTGACATTTTTTGCTACAAAGAGATTGGTTGATCAGCTATTTCACCACTTTCTCTCTTACCTTTTTTGTTGTTTGAAATGCATTATTCACTGGAGATTTGGGACCTAGCCTTTCTGTTGTAACTGTGAGTTTAATAAAGAATTTCCTTTATGCCTCTGTTGTGAGTAGCTCATACTGGATCAATAATAACCAGCGAAGAGCAGCATTTTATTTATGATGCATCTTTGTTTATTAAGTTATCATTTCTGGGTATGTGTCAACACAAATTGTGTTTTGAATAATGTGAAGCTGATAACCTCAATTAACGAGTAATTAGAGTTATTTTCATATTAGGCAGTGTCCTTAATTGTTTCTGAAGGCTAAAACTAAAATTGTAATAAACAGTGAGCAGCCAGAACATGCACCTGTACAGAGCTTTATCCTGATCCTTCCATTAGAGTTTGCTCAAACTGCATAAGTAAGATCTGTGTGGATCCTGGGAAATGGTGCAAAAGCTGCATGGTGACTGTATCTCTGCACTGCCTCCTCCCCAAGACACTTCCCTCCTTCTCTCTAAGTCTGATTCCCTCTCCTTCTCTCTGCCTGTACCTATTACCTCTCTTTCCTCTTGCCTGGACCCATCTTCTGAACTTGTCATGTGACAAGTGTGTAATGTGACGGAAGGTTTTATATCCTAATTATGTCACGTCCAGAAATTCCTCAGCAAAGAAATCCCAACAATAAATATAGTAGAAATTTTCATTAGGTTATTAGAGTTTGCAGTAATAATCAATTATATCGAATATTAAGTAGCTTGATGTATTCCAAAGTATCATTACTTTCTTTCCAATGAACAGAAAATTTTGTTGGCATAAAGAAGTCATTAAAAACATAACAGTCTGCTTTTTCCATGGGAATCTGTGCCTAAGATACATACTTTTGCTATTGGCCATTCTGAAAATGTGTTTGCATTTTTGCTACCCTGTTCTTTAATATGTGTCATACATCAAAATGTCTTATAGTAGGTTGGTTCAGGTAAAATAAAGAAGTTCAGATTTATTTAGGTTTTTTTGCTTTTAAAATAAATACATTAATCTTGGATTCTAGGTGCCTTTGCCAAAAATTTTTAAAAAACAATCAAATTCACAAGGAAAGCCAGAAGCTGCTTTCCACCCCAAAACAAAAAACAAACAAATGAAAATCCCACACAGCAAACTAACAAAATGCAAAACACCAATTATAATAAAACAAGTCCAAAACACCTTCTTTCTCCACAAACCTTGGCCCTTGTCCAAGGCGTTCTTTCCCAAAAACTCGAGTAAGGAGACAGGCCTTGCAGATGCACTTGACAACTTCTGAATCTGGAGCGGCCACTTGTGTTACTAGGGGTATCCTCTCATGAAAGGCCTGGAAGCCACCCTCCCACAAGGGTTGCAATGATGAGGACATTTTAAAATTCAGCCAAGGTTTCATTGGCAAAAGATTGCCTTGAAGAGGCACTGAATTGGTGCATTTTCCAACTAGTCTGTCCATCCTCACCTATCATTGGGAGAGTGCTGGTTGGTGCTCTGTCCACATACAGAGTGCAAAGGTGACATTACACACCCACTCCTGGTAACTACAGCCTGGTTTGTGCCAGAGAAAACCAGGTCAGCTTAGAAAGCGAAACAGACCCATATTTTTAATATGCATTCCAATATTATAATAAACCAAACTAGGGCTTTAAAAACAGAGAAAAAAAGATATCTTGGAAATTACAGGAAAACACTGGTTGTGGCATAAGAACAGCAGATCTTAGGGAAAGAAATACAAACATTTAAATAATAATATATCTTGCTGGAAATTAAGCTTTGTGAATAATCCCACTGATTCCTTTTAACTAATTTTATTAAAAGGTCTCTTAATGCTTTGCTTGCACTTTGTGGCTGTGAGAGATGTTGGAATGAAGAGCTATCAAAGGTGGCTATCAAAGTTTTTTTTTCCATTTAAACTTTTTCTGACTATTAAGCAGCTCATTTAGTGGAGACAGTCATTAGTGTCTTTAATGTGAAACAAAGCTTCTGTATAAGAGCTGCTCGCTGAAGATCAATATGAAAGATATCATTTCAGTTACAGCTTTAATAACTGTAACAATAGGGAGCCTGGCATTGCTGTCTTTACGCATTAATGTAATTTAGAATCTACCAGGTACAAATCTTATCAAACATTAGCAGTGGTTGCATTGGGAATTTCTAGGTAGGGGAACTGTGTGATAAATGACACATGTTTTAAAGGTAGATTTCAATGCACTGGGGCTCCTCCACCACATGATCAGGCAAGAAATACACCAAGAAAAAAAAAGAAAACCAATTCCTGAAAACTAATTTCAGTTTCTAATGAACTAACAGCGTATATGTGTGTGCGTTCACGCATGCATGCACATGTGTATATCATTCACACATACCTATATATTGGTCCGTTTATTTCATTCAAGACAATCAAAGATGCTTGGAGCCTGGGACAGGAGCTGTCCTGATGTAGATATGGTATAAATCACAGTATATGTAGGAGCAGCATCTTCCCTATGGCAAAGCGCTGCTTGGTGCGTGGGGGGTAGGGAGTGTCGGGGAGCCAGAGGCATTTGCCTGGTGGCTACTAAGCTAGAGCAGATGCAGAGCTGCTCTAATTTACATCATGGGTGTGAGATCCCTAAAGGTTTCCGCATTCCTACCTTGATGCAAACCTTTCTCCAGATCTCCTGAGTTAAGTCTTCAGCCCCTCCACATGCCTATATTCTGCCACTTCAGCCTCTCCACCAGCTGAGAGACAGCTTCTCCACTACACACGGCTGCAGCTCCCCTGTGCAGCTAACTGGCCTCTTCCCACACAGCTTCTTTGGATCCATTTGCCTACCAAACCACTCCTTTGCCAGCCTTTCCTGCTCCACACCCAAATACCCTATCCCTCTCTCATTCTCTGCAGTCCAGATATTTTCACACTGTTGCCACACTTATTCACCTTTTCTCCCCTTCATCAATCTACCCACATCCAGCTGCCACTTACTGTTTCCCCCTCCAATTCCTAGATTAAAAAAAAAAAAAAAGGGCTTAACCCCTTATTTGGGATATGGTACAACCAGTTGGCAGTTTGACGTTCAAACATTTATTCAACTTGTGCCCAAATGTCTTCTCGGTTTAGTGCTTACAGGTGACCACTCAACATTTACATTTTAATTCTGAGGAAGATCTAACCAGAAACACTGAGATCTCTTTTGCTGATAAAAATGGAAAGCTCAAAGTTGAAGTAGCCAGCTACCAAAAAGAATAACCACCTGAAACTTTAACTTTTTTTTTTTTTTTTTTTTTTTGCAATGAGATTATAAAGTAGAAGGCTGACTCCAGGATTCACAAAAAAGAACAAAGAGTTTTTAAGGATAACAGAACTGTTTATTTGAACCTCAACTGATTCAAATCTCGGATTTCGTTCAGATAATCACCCACATTTTGAATGCTTATCTGCATTCTCTACATGTATTGGGGCTAGAAATGTCAAAAGAACAGACTTTCTTATCGCAGCTGCTCCATTTCTAACCACAGCTGAAAACGCAACTAGAGTCATCTTTCTTACAGTATTTTTGTGGGGATGGGGAGAATTTGGTCATTTCAGAACCTTTCAAATTTGGTTCCAGAAATGGAGGAAGGTGTTCTTAGTAACCAGTACATCCATTCCTGAACATTTTAATTTTTCTACCGTTCAGCAGGATTTTTCAAAATATGTAAGAGAACCATTCATCAGGAAAAAAGGTAATTGTCACCAACGTTTAGCTATAATCAGCACTGTCATGAAGTAGCTAGTGTGTACATATAGCACTGACCTCTGCTAGACAGAAAGAAAATTATTCAGATGTGTATCATAGGACTTATACTGTTAACAGAGATTATCCTTTAATTCCATTAGTAGGGAGCCTAGGTCCTTGGAACAGGAGGATCTGAATTCCACTCCTCCCACCCCCAGATGTGGAACTGAAAGGAACCATAATGTGCAACATAGTAACAACTGTATAGTCACAGTTTACTAAGGATTTCTTTCAACTCTTAATGAGTGTGCAGCATCTCAGTGAACAGAAGATCTGACCCTGCACTTCTTACTTGGACAAAACAGCCACTGACTTCAAACGGAATTTAGTCTGATTTAGGGCAGAAGGCTACTCCTAGTTATGTGTTTGTCTAACAGGGGCCTTTAATGTCTGGTTTTAAATCTTTTCTAAGTATATTTAATAACAACATCTGGTTGTTGTGTCTCTGTATTGTGCAAACACCACAGGTCAAAATAATTCAGTATTATTTTATTATTCCAGTATTACAATTATTTCACTACTGTAGTACAAAAACCTTATTTCTTTACCACTCCTGTCATGTTGTATTGGATCACTTTGTATCACATGATGTGATGTAATGTAACTCAATGCAAGAAGACACATGTCCCTTCTCATTGGAAATTTAAAGAAACAGAGCTTACTTTTCCCCCGTGGGAAACAAAGCAGGTCAGGTGCCTAAAACTAGCTGTGGGAAGTTTGACATAATCATCTCAGTTTCAATACCTACATATTTCTAATCTAATGGCATTTTGAAATGCAGTGTATTGGATACCACAATTTAGCTGCGGTAAATCTTTAAGCAAAAATAATGCAGAAGGAAAATCATTCCATGTCACTTGCTGTAGCAAGAAGCACATCTATTTTAATATATTGCAAAGAAAAATTCTTGTAAATAAAATTATTGTTCGAGAATCATTTCCAGATGTATACTATGAAAATGGAAGGCCCTGGGGAAAATGTGGCACAGCTGGATGGCCCATTTGCACTGAATTCAAGTGGATGGGATAAAAACAAAACCCCCTTTTTTTAGTAAAAAAATGTGGAATAGTGAAGTACTGTTATAGGAGAACAGCACATGAAGGCAACTTAAAGATATGGGGCAAAATTCTGCTCCAAGTCATACCCATGTAAGTGCAGTGTAATTCCACTTCACATTAATGGATTTACCATGATGAGAGTGGAATTTGTTCTTATCACCAGCATGGTTGAAGGGTAATACTGCATCTAGCTCCTATAGAGTGATTTTCATCTGAAGATTTCAAAGCACTTTACAGAAATGGTCAGCAGCAGCATCCCCATTTTAGATGGGAAGTCTAAGGCACAGAGAGGTGAAGAGACTTGGCCCTAATTCACCTACTAGGCCAATGGCAAAGCCAGGAACAGAATCCTGGTTTCCTGAGTGCTAGCCTAGAGCCCTCTTTACTAGGCCACACCAGAAGAGGAGAAAGGAAGACTTTAACATACAATGCAACTGAAATTCTACTTTTGTAATATTAAATGCTCTTTTGAATGCAAAGTGTGTTGTTTCTTTACATCCAGCTCCAGCAAGTGGGCCAAAAGCTTTAGTTTTGTATTTCTTGGTGCTATTTTAGTTCCAGCATACAGGATTCAATGCCAGTAGCAAGTCTCCATACACGCTAGCTGGGAGCCAGCATATGTGAGGTGACAGAGAACAAAAATGAAAATTTAAAGACCAACATAATTCACAACAGATGCAGGAAAACTTTTTCTCTTTCATAAAAAGAGTGCTGTTTAGAATAGTCTCTTAAGCAGTGAAGCTGACAGAAAAACACTGGGACCATTTTAATTTGAGTTAAATGTTAAACTACAATAAATAACGCAATTAGGGGTTTACTATTTATATAAAATCTTAGGTTACTCTCTCAGATGATTCAGTTTCTTAACTGTGAAAACTAAATGGCTTCACTTTGCAGAAGTTTATGCAAACAGGTTCTGCGCTACCTACATTTGCATCGATCCCTCCTGCCTTTTAGATTGTCTTTAAGGTTTGAACAAACCATGAAATCAAAGAGAAACTCAGTTGTAACAGTTAAGCTTCACCTGGTTTCCCATCAAAACCACAAATTTTACATTGTTTTGATGGAAAACCATAAAGCAGCCTTTTTTTCACTCAAAATTGGGACTGGCCTTATTTGAAAGATTTGCACCCCTTAGTCTTTCAGTAAACTGAGGTTGTACAGCTCTAGTAACAGGTTGCCTTCAACAAATGTTTACTTCAAATTGTAACTATTCCATAATCTTACCTGTGACATACTCAATCAATTTGACCGTCTCACATATCCTATGTGCCTACTCCCATAAATGGTGCCTTTCAAAATTTCCATAAATGATATGTAAAAGCAAAACTCAATAGTTTCAAAAGGGGCAATTTATAAATACAGTTTACTTGCTAGTGCAGCACTACATTTCCTAATCTTGAACAACTAGTATTCATTTTAAAAAATAATGTTTTCCCCTGAGTTTTACTGTTCAGAGATGCTGCTTTTTATCAGTTTTTAATATTTGAAAATTGATGTTTACTTTACCCACTATCAAAAAAGTGAGTGATTCAAAGGCAAAATGAAATACTTTCCTGCTTTGCTACTGAAACCTGAGAGGACAATTAAATAGATGGTAAAATAAAATGAATTTCAGGACATCTGGAAATAGGGTGTCTTATTAAAAGCATTGCACAATCAAAGGAGGAAAAACTCTGGGAAGGATTTCTGCAACCAACACCTTTGAACCAGATTGTACCTTGGGAATGATGTCTAATAATCCCTTTTGGGAAATCTTTGTGCTTTAAGATCCCGAGTGCTGTAGCTCCACTCCCAAATTGATAAGCAGAAGAACAAAGTCATACTTGAGAGAAACCATGTGAGTCCTCAGGAACTGTAAGTCCTGTAAGAAGGCATGTGTGTTCAAGCCAAGGCCTGAGAATAGGACTTAAGGATTTAGGTGACTGCGGGTCACAGACTTTTCAGCAGGCATGTACGCCTTGATGTTGCCAACTGCCTGCTCACCAAATCAAGAGGGGAACTGCAGCCAGACATCTTATGTGGCGTGTGTGTTTTCCTGCCTGAAGCTCTAGTGACCAGAGTAAGAGAACCAACAACAGACAGATCCTTTTACAAGTGTCAGCTCCTGAATATGTTCTACTGTGGGGAATTCTGCAACAGCAGCGCAGATTGGGACCTCCATAGGTTAGGGCCTGGTTACTAGCGCAAAGAAGTGGATAAGAATTAAACAAAGAAAATGTAAAACAAAATAAGTGGAGTAGGACGTGGCTTTTTTTTTTTTTTTAAACCCACAACAGTTATTCTGGTAGATGCTGAAAATATTCATAATCTACCTTTCAATTTTTTCCCCTAACGTATGGCTGATTCCAGTAGATACATAAAGCAAAAATGATCATAACTGGGACACACACCCCTCAACCACATATCATCATTATTTGTCTTCCTTCTACCCACTTATACTTTTGTAGTGACCATATTGCAGCTAAATTGTTTCCTCTGAAACCAAAGCATTCTTGTTTGTTTTTGAGGAATAAATGCACATTTACTTAATGCACATAAACTTCCCAAAAGGCTAAACTGGATCTACTATTATGGCAGTACAAACACCTTATTCTCTCACTAAATATTGGAGGAACCGGAGGGGAAATTTTTATGTGGAGCAAACTGTACTGGAAAAATGTAATCGCACTTTAAAAACTATTCAATAGAAATGTATATTAATAGTAAGTAAACCTTATAATTAATTATGTTTTCAAATGACAGATTATGGAAATATAAAAGATGTTGATTAATCCATGATTCTTCTTCAGAGCATCTCCCAAATTTAAAAACAAGAGAGTTGTTTGGCACAGACTTGAATTTCTGTAAAATGAAATGCAACTAAAGTATCTCCTTTACCTGTAATCTCTAGTACTGTTCTGCCCCCTTGTGCTGCTACAGTGAACTCAACTGAATAACAGTTTAGCTTAATCTTTGTACATGAACACCACACACAAAAGCCACCACTGTCACTTTTCACTTTTCTGGCAAGTTCAAGGTCAGTGCCTAGCTATTTTCAGCTCATCTCTTCTTGATCCGTGCACAGAAATGACAAGGTAACGTGATTCGGGGTCAGCTGTATTACAGGAACCGTTACATAAACGGAGAAAGTGGAAATCAATCCTAGCTGACAGTGTCTTCAGGATAATCAGCGCTCACTCCATGCCGCTGTCAACTCCCCTGAATCAAACACCATGTTACTTCTGTCAGATCTTTTTAACAAAGCCATATTCTCACTTTTGGGAACGTAAATAAATATTTCACTTAGGCTTGCATTGAATTAATTGTTTAGCAAACTTTAACACTTTGGATTTGCAGACAATCCCCATATTTACTGAAAAGAGATCTCATGTTGTCATATCCACTGTTGCCTAGGAAGGTTGTTGGCAAAGATATAATCTTCTCTTATGACATATACTGTTCTTCATGCTATGTTTCTTCATGCAGACCATTGCCTTATGAATGTCTGTTTTCAACTAGATCTCAGCTTCCCAAAATGTTTACTTAAATGATCATCATCATGTAAAAATATTAGGGCTCTGTGCTAATGTTTTAGGACACCTTAGTCAATTTGTTTGATTATTATTACTTTATCTGAACCATTTCCTCCTATAACTAGACATCTTCCTTAACACAGAATTATGAACATATCATTTCGCAAGACGTGCTGTGATAGTTGCGTTTCGATGACAGCACATGGTATGTCAGTTTAGAGAAAGAAAAGCTATTCTATCTCTCCCACCTTGTGGTCCCATGAAACTGCCAAGCCTGCAGTACTCCACTGAAGAACAATTTACCATAATATTAGTTGTCAGTAAATTCAAAGACGGAACTCCTAAAGCTATAAAATGGATTAGAAGCAATTTAAAAAAGAATTAACAAACTAGAGTAAGAGTACACTGTCAACAAACAAATGCTTCATCATAGCACTGTAATTTGGAATTTTAATTACCCCTCTGCTTCTGTAACAAAACAATGTCTGAACTGGCAGCCATTTGAATCTCTCACAGGTCATTGAGCATTCTAGTTAATTACTCTATGAATAGCCTGTTTTTCTCCCCTCTGGAAACACGTTTCTAATGGCAGTCAAGGTCTGACAAATGTGTCATCTACATAATTAGCTAGGAAGCAACACAAAACATTAAACATGCTTTGTGCCGACAACTATCAAAACATTTCATTTGTTGTCAATTATTCATTACTTTGTAGGTTCTGAAGGGGTTGTTATTATGGAAATAAGTCCAGATGCTAACAAGGTTAGCGTTTTTGATTCAAATTAGTAATCAGAGGACTAACTTTAAAAAAAAATGCATTCGATGTACATTTATGGCAGTTTTCAATCAGAAGTAAAGTATAAATGAATTTAGTTAGGTTCAAGTTAAAATAGCCTGGCATAACACGTACACTAATTTGTAGAATTGCATCTCTCTTTGAAGTGTTAGGATCTAAACTGAAGTAGTAAACTTTCAGAACCTTTGGCAAGACCAATTTGTACTTAGTAAATAGGGTGAAGATTTTCACAGCATGAGACAATGTAAGAGAGCAGGAAAAAACCACCACACTAGAGGTTTTTCAACCTTTTTCATATCCATGTGTCACATTGAGTAAGAGTCAAAAATCTGCAATTCCAACTCGTATACTATCTTGTCTGAACTTCAGTTTGATTTAGCAAACACCACAAACTGGTTACATTCACCACATCGTCAACAGAGCTGAAATGAATTTAGTCTGGCTTTCAAAAAGAAATAGGTACTGGTTATTTATTTTTCTGTAAGATCTTATGATGTTGTCTATCAAGTTAAACAGTTTCAATGCTATACTGAAAATGCCTTGAATATAGACAGATGGAGATTTTACCAATAAAATTAACTTCTGCGTTTTTAGTCAGGATCAGTTCAGTTCTGGTATCTATAGGATAAATATACAATACACACTCACGCAGCCAAGTAACATACTACATGAACAAAATAAATTCAGAAAATCTATTTTGAAAATAAAGATCTTTTCTAAGCCTTGCTTTCCATATGTGAAAAAAATGATAACGTATCTGACAAAAAATGATTGGATAAGAAATCACTGGTCATGAAAAATGGCAGTTGAGTAAGTTACACTGTCCAATCTACCTTGTACCCTGACTCTAATTTCTTGATACCTTGATCAGTTTTTTCTTCTAAACTAATATGTGGGCCCAGGCCAGCACTAAGTTAGTTAGTTCCAATGCAGTTTTGCCCAAGTAAAGCCTGAGGTACTATTCCCACAAATGCTTATTGACTTCAATAGGACCAGTCACATGCTTAAAATGAACATATGTAAAATTATTAGAAGAACAGGAACCTAAGGAATTATGACTGGACTTACAATTTGTGAACATTTTATATGCACAATACTCTACTGTACAACAGAGAATAGAGTTAAAATGCCATTTTGATTTGATGACGTAAAATATATTTGAACCACATAGTGTAGAACATAGAGATGAGGCATCTGAAAGATTCTATTTTATTTTCCTGCCCCTGGTAGGAAAAAGAGTGGGTTATCTAACAGGTCTTTTCCATTTCTAACTTCTATGATTCCATGGACAATCTTGTTGGAATTACTTTCATACAAGTCAGTATCACTGATTTACTTCAAATCTACTTATTTTATACATACCACTTACATGCTTGGTGAAATAAAGTGGTTGACACTAAAAAGTAAGCATTTACCACATTTTGTCATCTGAGGTGCATTCATATCACTGTTCTAGTACTATTCTTTGGACATGTAACAGCTGAGTTACCTCAGATACTTGTGTGCTCAAAACTGTTCCCTTATAATGGTATCTACTGTATTTTTCATTGAAAGCCAAAGAAAAAATGTGTATCTATGTCTGTATATATCTATATCATTATAGATATAGCTTTGTATATATATAGATATATGTGAGACTGCATTCTTAAGAGAGTAAAGTGTGGACAGCCCTTTTTAGAATAAAATATATATATATTTTTTCAATTTCTGGTATTACAAATGGGGAGACTGCTTAATTCATTAAGTCAATTACTTATTGAGAGACCATTTTTGTCAATGCTTGTTTTTCTCCAGAAAAAACAAAAAAGTAGAAGGAAAAACAAATCTTCAAAAACTTCCACTAAGTAAACTATTTTAAAACTGAGTTCTAATGATCTTATAGAGAAGGAAATAATCCATTTTCAGCTTACACGACCTACAGCAATAAGAGAGAAATCATGAAACTGAAAACATTTTTAGAAAGGACTGTAGTCTGTATTTTAATGAACATTAAACAGATAACATATTTATGAGGAAGTCAAAATATTTTGGAAGCCGATAATCCTGTAAGCCTTAACGTTCTATAAAAAAACAAATAAATGCAAAGTGTTACTGTTACACATGCCTGCCTGATCAATGGTTTTCACATATTGATCTATAAATGGAGTTGACAGTCTGTGTTGGCTGCACATTTTCCAAGCAGCTCTATTTTTGTACAAAACCAATACGGGCAATTACCTTTGTTTGAGATGCCAAGTCTTATCAATTCAATGTGATTTAGTGTCATTTTAATTAAATATCAGGATCTACTTCAGGACAATCTATACAAAGCCTCAAACTTGACTATAAGCTTGATTTGAAATAAACATGTACAAGCCTTGCAATCTCATGATATGGCTCAAAAACTCTGCTAAACAGAAGGCTTGTATTTTTAGCCATTTTATTTCTGTCTTTTTGGCTAGTCATAACTTTGGCAAGTATTATATGATCACAGGAGTAAGAAACAAAAGAAAATTGCTTCCTTTTTCTCTGATAATGTATCAGAGAGACAAATAAACCAACAAAGTCTGTTTAATCATAAAGAATTCTAATACATTAGCATTCTGGAATATCTAAACTAGACCCTAATTCTTTATCTAAACACCAATAAAAAGGACATTCATTGTGAGAATTTGCTCTGAATGAAACAAAATGCATTTCTCTGGGTTTAAGAGATAGAAGCATTGAATATAAATATAAACTGGTGGTTGCTATACTAATATTCAACACTGAAAGAGCCCTTGCCTACCAGTCTGTGTCCAGCTTCATGATTCGTGCTCTTTAAACTCTACATTAATAACAGTTCCAACCTTTGCAGAATACTTGAGCGTTTCCATTGTAAATAAGGCAAAATAAAAGCCATAAATATCTACATTAAGCTTTTGCACCAGCTGTTTCTCTATTCCACATCAGCATCTTTACTACTACAAAATGCACAGTTCATATGGCCATTCTGATGTACGCTGCATTGTCACACTATGGAAAATAATCTGTTCACCTTCAAAAGGAAAGCCCAAGGAGTGCATACAAACAAAGCACTGAATGCTTTGGAATGCCACAAATCACTCAGAAAAAATTATATAGTCTCATCTCTACACGTCACTAGAGATCCTTCACAGGTATGTTTCTGACTTTTGACACACAAGATTTGCTAATTTTTTTTTCAAATATATTTTAGTAATATTTTTTCTAATGGTTCAAAATGCACCTAACTGAATTGCTTTAACTTACACAAAACTCTGACTGAAGTGACTAGGTTTTGCATGGGTTAGGCAAGCAAGATTTGGCCCATCATCCATAGAAAGAGAAACCTTTTAATTAACAGATCATAGATAATAGTAGATATTTCTAAAGCATTTCCATAAGTGAAGTATTAGAGTAACATGGAGCCCCGTATGCATTTACTCATATCACTAATGTTAAAAAAACTCTAAAATTTGAAGACAAAGAAATGCAGTTTATGTGAAACCAAGAAAAATGTTTGCAAACAATCAATATGCATAATCACTTAAATATATTACACAATGTATCTTAATAGAGGGCCAGATTCTCAACTGGTATAAAGGAGCATAACTCCTTTTTTGCCCTCCAACACAGTGTAATAAAATTCAATTGGCATGTTGTTATATGTACCTTTTAAGCACTGCTTTGAATTCCTCAGGATGTAAAATGGAAAGTTGTTTTTTTAAGTGTATTGTAACTACAAAGTAAAAGTACATTACTGATAAAAAAAAACAACCCAAAAAACAAAACAAAAAATCAATCCAACAACAAAGAACTCTTCATTTTTTCAATGCACTTGACAAACAAAGGTTATATCTTCTTCCTTCCATATCCACCCCCAAAATGCTTTACTAATCAGGCTTGTAGGATCTGATAGGTCGAAATGAAAGTGATACAGATTTTTTGGTAAATCTTTGGCACTTAAATAACACTACATTTTAAGCATATATTTCAATATGTTTGGATTCTTGTTTAAGAAATGTGGTTTTAGTTTGGCTTGAGCAAATAACGTTAACAGGAACATATAAGTAAATATGGCAAAATACTTTTCAGTATGTCAATATCTAGTCAGAAAATTTTGCATGGCAAAAAGAGATGAAAAGAACTGAAACAGAAAGGAAATCAGTAGCATGGCAAGCTTTCAATCTATGATATTGAAGCCAAGTTTGCTTGGTAAAATGACATATACTGAGCTAAATACCACTTTATATAATGAGCTACTAAACAAATATAACACAAAGCAACTTTTCAGCTCCCTACTAATGAACATACATTGTACCTGCTATGGTTATGGGAGCACAGCCTTGAATATTTATGCCTAGTTTAACTTTTTAGAACTCTTACTCTGTAACAGTCCAGCATACTACCCCCAAAACTAAAGTTATGTAACAAGGTAATATCAACAATGAGAAACTGCATGATAAAATCCTGCCCAAAAGTGAAAAATGCTAATTTTGTCTCATTTAGCAGCTGGATACAGAAATGCTCATTAGTTTTAAGAGGGTTAATCCTTTTAACTTTTGCATATTGATATGCCAATTATGCCTAATTGTACAAGAGGCATCAGTCAAGGTAATAGTGCATAAACACATGAAAGTTATTAAGTACATCCCAACATGTAATAAAGTAGGTGTTAATTGGTAGCTGAGTTCTGCAGGCTATTGAGGTGGATAATTCATTGAGAGATGGATCACTTGTAATTTCTCTACATAATTCCTTTTGCAGTCTCATGCTGTGATGTTTTCATGCTTGTCAAAAACAACTGCAGCCTAGTGCCGTTTGTTAAACACAGCCAATAAAATATGTTAGGCATCATTAAATATACTTAACTTTTAAACTTTTTCAAAGGTACAGTTCTTACTGATAATGCATTATAGTATTTCCAATAAATTACTGTAAACACTGTTTCAAGTTCATAACTGAGGGAACATTTCACTTAGGATAAAAATAAAGGAATATGTGCAATGTGTCTGAAGCAAATGGTACTTTTAAATTGGAAAGTAACCATACAGAAATGAATCTCTCATCAGTTGCCATGATCTACAGTAATAATATTTTCAGTCCAGAAACATAATGATTTGCTTCCCTGAACTAAACTCATTTAAGTCAAATAGAAAAAAAAAGAATGATTAAAATCATATACTTTGCAAACTACCCTGATGAAAGTATTGTGTTTTAATTTTTACTTGGAGTGAAAAATACAGGGAAAAACCAATTGGTATAGCAAGTTTATTCCATTTAATAACTCAGTTAGTATAATGGATTCCCATGAAATATTCAGCTGAATAACAGAACAGCAATGAATAGCTCACATGGTTGTGAAGAGTAACTGAGTCTTGGGGGTCTGTCCCCAGCTAACTTAACTCGTTTGCATTCACTGAGAACAAAATAGATCTGGAGTCCAAAAAAGTATCTAACATTGCATAAATAATTTTGTAACATCATATGGCCTCAGCTGCAAGTTGCCACCATTACAGAAGAAAATTAACCAGGGGAGACTCATACCAATCAGTTTGTTTAGTAGCTCAGAATGAGTACAGGGGCAAGGACATAACTGGCAATGGAGTTCATCACTAACTACTTTATTTTCAATCATTTTTAATGGATAAAAATGACAACTGTTCACTGATAACATATTAAGATTCGTTCAGTATCAGAGATCTGCAAAACTATCATTCCTACAGCAATACTATTTTAGGTATATCAGTTACAAAGTTTTCCTTTACTTGAAGAATTTTAATGTCTGTTTCAACCCTTTTTTCTGATTTTAGCCTCTGGCTTTTAGAAGTGATATCATTTTTAGGCCATGTTAACACTACGCACCAGCACAACCTGATTTTTTATTACAATGAAGCATGACAGTGGAGATCCCGAGTAGGCATTAAAGGTGCTAGCACCAAATCCATGATGTATTTTTGGATTACACAGTTTTACTTTAATAACTGTTGATACTCTACTTGAAAAGTGGCACCTGTAGGTGTACAGGTTCCTCCTTGCAAGGGTTTCTAGGAGAACTAATAAATGAGCCTGAAGATAATAATTGGGTTTTACAAAAATAAGATGAGGAAACGCTTGTGGAATTTTACTTACAGGTTCTTTGACCTTCACATTCTCAGAAAGGATCATTGATTTACTTTGGCTATGCCTGTCATGGTGGCTGTTGGCACTTTTGATCCTCATTTGAACAGCCCCTATATTTTGTTGGGTGGGATTCACTTTTTCACAGGAGGTGTCAGAAGCAGGAAGTCCTTGCATGGTTACAGTATTGTCCTGAAAATCACAGAACAACAAAGTTATTCTAGATACAAGTGCTCTTTACCAAAAAGCATATAATTGCATATTGTATTTCTCTAGAGTCAATAGCAGACACAGGCTGAACTTGTTCAGGAAATCTTGATTATCTTTGAACATCAGGATAACTAACAGTATCAACCTCCAAGCTGACTACTGTACTAATCACTTACCCATCCCATCCAAACTGACTTGGAAGAGTTAATGCAGTGTTGATGTAGCCATGTCAGTGCCAGGATATTAGAGAGGCAAGGTGAACAAGGTAATATCTTTTACTGGACCAACTTCAAGAACTTAGAAGTAAAGATATTACCTTGCTCACCTTGCCTCTTGAAATAGTTAAGTGTATGTAAAAGATTATGCTTATCTTAAATGCCATTCTCCTTTATGATATAATCTCTCTGTAACCTTCTATTACATCCAGCTGGCAGCCATCAAACTTTGTCTTTGGCCTTGTTCACACTATGCATTTTAGACCATATGAAGGAAAGTGACATGGTTTGAAAATAATTAACTTGACTGACTTCTACGTAAGAAAACTATGCTGGAATCTTGTTAGAATGATCTTCTCAAACACGGACCAGTTGAATCCTTTTAGCTTCAATCATTTTATTTATAGCAAAAACTTTTTGAAAAATTATATTGAGTCCTCTGGCAAAGACTGAGCCCCTCAGATCCCATATGCTAAGGAGGGTCAGGCCTGGTTAGTACTTTGGTGGGAAACGTATAATAAATGTAGAAGTCCTATAGGAAGTACTACGATGATGTGGTATAAATAACTTATATATGCACCTCTATGGTTTTAAGGAGCACTGTGACTTTCAAGGTGTCATAATTTGAATGAAATGCCACGCCATGGTTCTGGCTTCTTGTTGTTATCCCCCCCCCCCAAAAAAAAATCAACACTGGATGTTCTTTTAAAAGATATACTCCAAAAATATTTGGGGGGAGTTCTACAATCGGTGGTTATGCTGGAGGTTATACTAGGTGATCACAATGGTCCCTTCTGGCCTTGGAATTATGAAAAATATCCCCTGGATCTTTCAATAGAATGGGTGCTAAATTTAGAATCCTGGTCACAGTGCAACTTCAGTCATTATACTTTTATCTAAATTTCCCATACATTTTCCTTTGGTGAGATACTTTGCATTTTCTGTGCCAAACTTCAGTGTACTGTGCACCATTAAATACTTGCTGCATTTCCACTTACAAATCACATATTTCAAAAGCAGGTGAAGTGATATGTGATACTATGCTAGGAGAAAGAGGGGGATGGTAGCAATCCACATATTTAGTTATTTAATACTTTTCATTGTAAAAGATTGACAACTTTTTTTGAATAGTTCCACCACCACCCTTTGCAACAGTCCTTTGCAATCTGGCAGATGGATTGATTTGGGGCCCGAGACATGTAAAGTCATTGAGACATGACTGAGTAATAACCTGTTGAAAGTCACTATTTCCTGGGTGTGTTTTCAGAAAACAAAGGTGTTTCTGAGTGAACCCCAAAAAACCCGCAGAAGCTTTGTTGACCTTTGACCCATAACTTGAGCTCAGACAACCAGGTAAAATAATCGTTTAAATCTTGCTAAATTATTGCAAATAAAAATAAATCTAGAATACAAATGGGAATAAGCAAAGAAACAAAAATGGACTTTGCAGTGAGCCTGAAGCCTAGTATTTACCTTGAGGCCTAGTGGTAATAATAGTCAGCATATTTTTATGCTGACATAATAAAAGTTGGCATTAGTAAGTAACCTTTGTCAGAAGATTTAGCAATATACATTTTGTGATAAACTAGCTAAGGCTTTATTCGGCCAGACTTCTTTAATCGAACTGCATAGAGAAACTTCCATCCGCACATATGCTTATGACAATTGTTAAACATCAAAAATAGATAACAGGAATAGCAAATATTGACAAGAGGCCAAGACTTGATCAAATATGTTTTCCAGAGTATAAAAAGGGAATCAAACCCGACCCTCAGTGGGATTTCTGGATAGTTGGATGGGGACAAACTTAATGTTTAATCTAATTTTAAGCGGAACCCACAACTCCATGGATTCACGACTATACCTGATGTCTATTATGCTGTTATTCTGATCTTGTTTTTATAGTGCTGTGATTTTGCTTATATTGATCATGATATTAATAAAACTCAACATCTTTATGTGTCTCACCAATTATCTTCTTAATTAATCTCTAACAAGATTGAATGAAGAACAAAGAATGAACCCGTTATTAGTAACAAATTCATTTTGCAACCAAATTGATCATAAGGCTACACTTCCAAAGGCCTGCACGTGCACCTTGCCCAAGTGCCTCACTGTAGAATTCCACCGAGAGCTGAACCTTCTACAGTACATGGACAAAACAGATCAAGCCGTTGACATGGAGGACACAGAACACAGGGGAGGGTAACGACAGCACAGAGAACACTGCGGGCCATAGCACCCTGGAAAAGAGCACAGGTATGGAAAAACAGATCCAGAACCCTCAGAAGAGAGACAGAGCATCGAAGGAACAAGGAGACACAAAGTTAACACACAGTATGCAGAGATCACTGGAAGGTGACAGAAGAGCAGTTTGTTAAGTCCTCCTTAAGAAGCTTGTCCATAGAGCCTAACAACCGTCTCCTCATGACAGCTAGTCTTTTAGTTCAAATGGTAAAAGTCTCTGTTTCATCAGTGAATATCCAAGGTTCAAACACAGCTATTGATGCATTATGCAGGGTTGGTACAGTTGCATATAGTAGAATTTGGTTTTGGATTTTTTTCTTTAAAAAAAAAAATCTAGGAAATGACATACGAAAACGATGATAAAAGAGTATTATTTAGATTGCAAAGGCAAGCACTCAAAAGCTAGGAAATTCTGGATTTGAGGTTGCCTGTGCAATCTTAATTCAGCTCCCATCTGTGTATTCATTATGATACAAGTTTGATGATCATGTTATTTTTTCCAGAGAAACCCTGCCTCATTCAGTGCACACTACAGATGAATTACCCAATGAATTACTCAGGATGGTGAAGGAAATGAGGCTGTTGTCTGTAGGACCCCTGTAGAGGTTGAACTGGGCTTAGAGAATGAAGGTGAGGACAGCAGGAAGTGTTAGGATGGTCTTTTGGTTAAGGCAGTTGAATGTTTATTAGAGTAGGGACTAGAATCTGACTCTGCCCCATCCCGGGAGAGTGCACTAACCACTGGAATATAGAATTATTTTTGCTTGCTCTTTGTCCCCATGAATATTTTATACAAAATGGAATGGCTTTAACAGGAGAACTGAGGCTCGTGCTGTCTCCCTTGATACCACAGCCCTGGAGCCAAGTAGCTAGCGCACTCACCTGAGATGCAGATGGTCAACAATGCTCCTTTGAGGCAGAGTGGGGCTTTGAACATGGTTCTCCCACATCTTGGGCAAGTGCTTTTGCTATGGGGGGGAGGAGCACCTCTATTTATTTATTTATTTGGTGAGAAAAAAGATGGTCTGGCATATGCGCCTAACTCCAGCAGAGGTTTCACACCTCTGCATCCCAACTGGAGACTGTTACCTGGCTTTTGTGGTTCCCATTCTTAGCACCTAACTGTCCCTGTCCATTGTATAGGACCCTGGCACCTAGCCTGGGGCTGTGGATTCCACAAGGTGACAGCTTCCTTAAAGTTAGGCTTTGCAGCACTCATCCTGAGTTTCCCTTGTGGATCTAGTTTCTGGTGCCTGAATGACTAAGTAATGGTCTGACCTCGGACAAGTCACTGACTTTCTGTCTACATGCACTCATCTATGGAATGAGAATACCAGTACGCACCCACTTCCATGCTAGGGGAGTTGGGAAGATTAATCAGGTAGTGTCTGCACACCGATTTGCACACAAACTGCTATAAAAATGTTACGTACTATGACAAAATCAGGTCAGTTGTGTAAAGTTGGAGCACAATCACTGAGCTGCACCAAGTTAATAAAACAGGAAGAGTCCTGTGGCACCTGAAAGACTAACAAATTTATTTGGGCATAAGCTTTCGTGGGCAGAAACCCACTTCGTTGGATGCATAAGTAAAGATGTTGGCCTTGGGCTCCTTGTGCCTCAGTTCCCCTTTTGTGAAACTGAGATAATACTACCCTCAGGCCTCAAACTTATTCAGTAATGTCTGTGAGAAACTCAGATACAATAATCGGCACCATAGAAAAGATGTCATATAATATCTTTTAAAAACCAGCTACAGCATAGTGAGAACTTGCAGAATCTAAAGGAAATTGGGTAATTTTTATCTTTGTTGAAGTATAGTGTGCAGTGGCTACTGTAAAGGGATCCAGTCAGGAAACCTTTTGCAATGCGCAACAACAACTTTATTATGCTAGTACATTTACAAACAATGTTACATATTTTTGTATGCCAGGAGATGGCACACTTTAGATCAACTACATGCACAGAGCAAAGGCACATATTGCTTTTATACAGAGCTCTGGTAAGAGCTATTATAGCTCTTGAGCAGTTCTCTTCTTTGGAACCAGGAAAGAAAAGATTGCAAAGGCCAATGGGGAAACACACCTTGGTTTGCCTGCATCCAGACTTAGCAAGAATTACTGGTAATTCCTAAAGTCAATTTGAGGCCTCATTTTCAAAGGCTGGCTGGATGTTTTGTCCAGAACCACGTGTGGCATTTTATGTTAATTATCTAATTTGCATATTTACAAGTAATCTTCATCCAGCTGTAAACATCAGACTTGAAAACTTTGTGTGACTTCAGTGCTGGTGAAAGGCATTGATTTGAATCAGGATTTGCCTGACAGAACTCCCTGGAAAAGTGGGAACAGGCAGAGAGAAGCAGGACCTTATTGCCCAAACCTTTCTGAAGAGAGTTTAAGATTTATGGGGAACTAGAAGCAGCTTGGAGGCAGCTAGAGTAGCTACTGGATTGGGTGCAGGGGGTGGGAGGGGTATCATTGCTGGGCAGGAGACAACCCAGAGGATGGAGGAGGTTGCTATGCGTTGCATCACCCCTGACCCTCCATTAACCCTCATTCTGCTCGCTCATTAGCCCATTTTCACATGTTCTTCTCCTCCCTTAGCTCCTGCTCCTTTTTAATTCCTTCCAGTAGCTTCTGTCCCCACCTTTCCCACAAGTAGTCCCTCCCTCACTTCCAACACAGCTGTTGTCTATCCCATCAGCCCCTGGTCTCCTTCATCTACAGCCCCTCATCTCTTTTGTCTTGGTGCTGACTTCCATCACAGCCACCTCTCTGCTGCTCCATCCCCGTGTCTGGGAATGGCAGCAGGAGCAGAGAGCCCCTAAAGAGGCAGTCAGAGAGAGGCCACCTGGCTGCCCTTCAGCAGGCAGCAGAGCGGTGCCTTGCAATGATCAGGCTGAAGAGCAGCCCAAACCCCTTGTCTTTCCCAGAAACCTGCTGAGTGCCTAAAAGGGCTGCAGAAGCGGGGAAGGGACCCTTTCTGTGCTTTCATGCAAGCGGCATGGCAGTTGGCAGAGACTGCATTTTCCCAATCCTAACTTCCAAACATGCAGCTGGTGACTGCAGGGGGTAAATTCTGTCTTGGGAGCTCATGGGTGAAAAACTAACACAGCCGATTGCACGTGCAAAGCGTGCACACTTAAAAGTAGGCCGGCTTCTGAGAATCAGACCCATTGTCATCAGAGAGGCAGATTAGATTAACCCCGTGTGTTGCTGAGCTCATCCAGAAATATAGGGTCTCTCAGCCACTCAGGAGCTGGCTGGTCCTGGAAAAACAATTTTAGAAGGACCCTCAGGAAGACACAAGCTGTACGGACAAATCCAGTTTTAGCCCTCAGTCCTGCCCATTGCCTCAGCAAGTCAGCCCAACATTTCCGTTTTGTCCAAAAATTGAATCAAAGTGTCTCATGCAAAGTCATTTGATTTCTTCAAAATTCCCTGTTGGATGAAAAGTCAAAGTGAAACATTTGATGTGATTTTTCATTTCCTTGGGGTTGGAAAATTCCCATTTTTATTTTTTTTAATCGCCAGCAGTGGGAAAAAGGGTGGCGGGAAGTGAGAGAAAGTGGGGTTTTCCCACTAAAATAAAATACAATTTTAATTTAAAACAACATGCTTTGTGAAAGTTATTTTTTGACCAGCTCTAACCATTACCATCCTTAACCTTTTGGTTTAACTGATTATTTCTAAAGAAGACAGCTATTGGGGCTCTGCTCAGGCACAAAGGTCTGCCTGGATGGAAAATCTTGCAGGACTGAGGCCTTCATCTTTTAATCCATGTATGCATTTTTCTACAGAGCAGTGCACAGTACCACAATGTTTGCTTACTTATATGGTGCGGTGCAGGTCCTGGTTATCTGTAGGAGTTTTCATACATTATTTAAAACTACTTGCATTAATTCCATGATGTCAGTCCCCAGCCTTACCACAAAGCAAAGCAGAAAGATGATTCTGAGGGGAAAGCAGGATAGCATTATTGCTGAATTCTAATTTGCAGACATTTAATTTGCCCATATGACAACACAATATACAGTGCAGACATAAATTCATCACTATCTCATAGCAAGAATTTGCAGTGAGTTGTGGTATTGTAAGTAATTTCTCTCACTGGAAAAAATTTGTGACTGTGGTAACTCAAGTAGCATTACCTTTTGTGTTTGTTTTTCATGACAAGATGACAATTATCTTTTAATCTAATTGTAAGGGTCAGTTACCAAAATAAACTTTTAATTTTAGTTTGCTTCCATCTCACTTTTCTCTTTTTTCCTCCTTGTGACTTTTGCACCTCTATTAAATCTAATTTCCCCATAAATTTCTAATTTCTACTTTCTAATTTCTAATGTCTTCTGTAATTTTTTTCTAATTTCTCCTGTAAATAGAAAGCATAATGAATAACAGCTATGAAAATGCCAAACATAATAAAATGGAGACATTGCCAGGGAGGAAAAAATTGGACCTTGTCACAGTTTTCACAGGTTCAGATCTTTATCTGCTACTCTTTCTCCAGGGTAAATAGGATACTGTACATCAACAGTTAATATTATCCATACCAAGCTGGTTCAATTAGTCATTTTAGAGAACACAAAAGGCCAAAACTGCTTTCACTTTTCACTTTCACCATTAAATCAAACAATAAAAAGCCGAGGCCTGTGACTTAGACAAAAAATAAACCATAAAAGTTGAAGATGCTGTCTGTACAGGAAATCAGACTTACACAAAACAGGCCGGCCCTACTCAACTCCACAGGAAAAACAACAACAAAAAAAGGCATCTCAACTATTATTGAAAAGGAGAAGGCAGTTGATTCAAAGACCTGTTCTGAAATTTTCTGCTGGTTATTTTTAGTTTAGGATTCTCAGTGTCAGTGTCCTCCAAGCTGTACCAGATTATTGTTAATATTATTTGTATTAAAATAGAAATCAAAGCATGCTGGCTACTGAGAAAACACGTAGGATGGCAATCCCTACTCTCTGGAGCTTAAAATAAGTGGATAAGATTGCCAAACCAAATTCAAGTTAAATGACTGAAGGATTAGGAGGCACACATCCTGTTACTTTTTTCACTGCTCTAAGTATCTCTCACCTGCCCTCCCTGCCACTTTGGATAGGCTCCCCATCAGCCCGTTCTGTCACTGATGTCACACAAACATGACTTTTTCCTCAGCAGAGATTTAAGCTCAGCTGGAGAGCTTAGGAGATGGACAGGAACAGCAAGTCACACGGAGGCAATATTAATGGCATCTGACTAATGGTGTTTGAAGGTCAGAGGCTTGCTGTGGTACAGGACTCACATAGCCTCTCCTGTTCCCTGAAGTCACTTGGTAGCTCGTGCTTCTCACATATTCTTCTAAAACCAAGGAACGGACCACAAATCTGTCAGATATTTTCCTTCCTGGAAGGTGATAGCTCACATAACAACACGTTATGAGAGAGTATTTGTGTCCCAATTACAGCAGTGACATGTAACTGTTGACAGAGGGGGGGGGGCATGTATTTTGAATCCATTCCCCTCAAAAAGTAAAAATAAAAATATAAATTCCATCAGAAATTTGGAGGGGCACGTGATCCTGTTTGCTTCTCCCCCATGAATCACCTTTGCCCAATTATCCCCTAACAGCAATGATTTCTATCCTGAAGCCACTGCAGGAATACATGGATACACTCTCTCAGTGATTTACAGCAAGACAAATATTTTTGAACCACATCAATTTTAGCAGCAATGTAAAAAACATTAGACCCCAATTATCAGCTGTCTTGGGATGTTTTGTGCTATGCTGGCAGCCAAAACAGCCCTTACACCAGTATATATGGGTATGGAAAGACCTCTGCAATCACTGGTAGTTGAGAGTGCAGCAATTCCTATGCCACATTCCCCCCTCACTACAGTGGGTGCAGAGCACAGCTGGACAGACTTTTCAACAAAACCTTGGGTTTTTTGGCCAGAAAATGCAAATTTGTGGAACCAAATCTTTTAACAGAAACTTATCCGTTTTGATTAAACTTTCAACAGGAATGTTTCTCAGGTCCAAGTTGGAATTTCTGATCAAAACCAGAGAAAGAGAGCATATATCTCTCTGGATCAGCTAAAAGCCTAATGGTCATAGCATTCATCTGGGATGTAAGAAACCAGATCTTTGCTTTGTCTGATTCAGAACTGGGCCTTGAATCTGTCTCTCCCACATTCGAGGTGAGTGTCCTAACCTCTGGAGAATGACCTTTTTCTTAAAAAAAAAAAAAAAATTCCCAAAGGTATGATTTTCATTACAATGTGGAAGGAAAATAAATTTCAAAACTTCAAACTTTTTTGTGAAATGTAATTCTTGTTTTCCTAGTGCGGTGGAAAAGGAATACTATCAAGGTCTGGGATCATTTGCAGCAGTGTAATTTAGAGCCGCATTAAAGCCCTTTCGTGAGTCATGCTGTGCGTATCTCAACAATACCCGATTAGGAACTGTTCCAGATCAAAAACTATGCTACACAGTGTTCCTGGGTGAGAGTCTCATCCTCGCTCTGGCCCCTGTTCGACAGAGAAAGGATCTGGAGTGGTGTAAAGAGGCTCTAAAAGCCTCATATCCAGTCAAGGGGGGATTCCTCCAGCATAGGCTTAGTAGAAGACAGCCATGAGGGCAGAAAGCTTCTGAGAACTCCCTCACAAGCTCAGCAGTAAGAAGTATACTGGGGAGAGGCTGCAGTTGGGAGAAGCAAATGTTGCTATGTTTCTAGGCAGCCCTGCATAGACTCTGGACAGTGCCGTAGTCCATAGGCAACTTAGGTCCACAGGTCTGACTCCTTCTCTCCAAACAGATGTAGAGTAAAAGTACCTAAATGATTAAGAGCCTAAGATCCAATAACTTTCAACAGAACTTAGGTTCTTAAGTCAATTAGGCCCTTTTGAAAATTTTAACTGTAGTCTCTTCTTGCTTCTCCTGGGATATGCCAAGTTCTGGTTTACCATATCTTCTTTGCCAAGCAGTTTTCTTCCAATATTGTGAGCAAAGAAAATCGGCATCAGTCCGTCTCGTAAGATTGTCTTCTTTACTGTTCACTTGAAGGAGTCTGTCTTCTTACAGCCCTCTTGTTATGTTGACCATTACAGACAATAACACATTCTACCAAATACATAGCCCAGACCAAACAAAGAACAACAAACTGGATAAAAAACCTTTAAAATTAAAAACAAAAAAGAAGGATCACCAGAAAACAGTAGCCACTCCAGCGCTTTGTTTATGCAAATTAGCAGTCAGTTTGTTCAATACCTTATATTCTCCTACAGGTGGTGACAAATTCATCAAAGAATTCAGAAAAAGGTCTTGTATCCCTTAAAAAGACACAGATAAATATAGTCCTTGTCCTAAGGAGCTTACTATTTTAGAAATGATAATGAGCTGACAGGATACACTGGGAAAACCAGAGAAAGTAATAATCTAAAGTTCTTTTGTTTTTCCCTTTTTTAATATAAAAGCACAATTTGTTCCAACAAATAATGACTCCCACTGTTAAAAGCATATGCCTTCTTTCTAGTTTTAATTGGTCTTTTTTCAGCTTCCAACTGGATCTTCTGTTAGACTGAAGAGCCATCTATCACACATCTCTTTTCCATGTAGGTATTTGTAGACCATGATCAAGTGACCTCTTGACTCTCTTGGATAAACTAAATAGATTGAGCTTCTTTAGTCTCTCATTATCTTTTCCAGACCTCAAAACATTATTGTAGTTCTTTCCTGAATTCTTTCCAATTTGCTAACAGCCTTTTTGAAATGTTAACACCATAACTGGATACAGTATTCCAGTAATGGTCTCACTGTTGGAGATGAAATACCACCTTCTGACTCCTCTTGATATTCCCCTCTCCTTATATGTTAAAGAATCCCATTCTCCTTCTTTGTTACAGCATCACATTGTGAATTCATATTCAACTGGTTATCTACCATTACTTTCTTGTCCTTTTTGGTGCATTCTAGGATACTTTCCCCTATTTTGTAAGTATGATTTATATTGAGCCGTATTAAAATGTATTTAACTATGTTAAAACATGTATTGTTCAAATGAGCCAGTCTACTAATTAATCCAGCTGGAACTGTATAATTGACTTGCTCCCATCATTATTTACTATTTCATCAATGTTTGTCATCTGCATCTTTTAAAATTTTATATTTTCTTTCAGATTATTGGTAAAGATGTTGAACAGTATTGGACCAAGAACAAATCCCTGCAGAATATGGCAAGGACCATGTTTTAGTATATATTTGCACAGTTCCTAGCACAATGAGGCCCCAATCCTGACTGATGGCCTGTAGTCACTACTGTAATACAGATAAAATGTTTTCTTACAACACTCTTCTTAAGGAGCTTTAATATCCCAAACTATCAAATCCTGTATTCTGTGTTGTTCTGAACTAATCTTGTACATAGGATGGCTATTTTAAACTTCTTTCTTTCATTCTTTCTCTCTCTCTTGCAGTTTTGAAACATTACATATTTTTGCAGGATAAAGACTAGTTAGACCAAGGCAAGTAAACACAAAATTTCAATCATGAAAAGCAAATAGAGGATAAATCCCTAACAGTATATATTCAGAATAAAGACATTGTAGTTCTTATGAAATTATGTTTCCATTTAACGTAGTTCTTTACAATCTGTACAATATACTATACCTACAGAAGTCATAGTACCCTTGTCTTGATTCTGATCTCACTTACTCCACTGAACTCAAGAGAATTACAATAGCAGACAACTGGGTTGAAAATAGATCAGACTTAAGCTCTGATTCATCACATTTCTTGAGGAAAAAACAAACAAACCATTCCTCCAGAACATTAAGAAGTCATGCACAGAATTAACGTACAGTAAGACAAAGATGATAATGTCATGTGTACATCTTAGTCAAACTATACATCTCCTATTGCATTTTGGGTAATATTTTAGTCTGCTTTTTTGCTTCTTTTCTTCTTCAAACTCTAACATCTACAGTTCTCTGTATATGTATTAGAGTTTAAGAAAAGCACAATATTTCATCCTACATACTTGAGATTTGCAGCACGAATCTGGAATATGGCTTACATCCATGCCTTTTCTATGTTTCCACAGAGTAGGTCACAACATACTCCATGTTTTAAAGCACGAGTATTGCACACAATAATATAACTTGCAAACTGTTATTGTTCAATTCAGTGATTTCCTGTGTGCTAACCATAGCACTAACATATATTAGGAGTGGTTTGTTGCCCAAGGGTAGTAGTTTGGTTGTAACTTGTTTTTCAGATATTTGTTTTAGTGGTATCTTTACAGTATCTTAAGTGACAAAAAAATTAAGGCACTAAAACCCAATAAAGCAACTGACTGCTTTGTTGCTGTCCTTCTTTGCTTCACATTTAGACAAAGATAGGTAGGTGCTACATGCCCACCTTTGTTTATTCTTGTTGATAAAATATGAAAACTCAGTAAAAAAGCCAGGTATTTACACAAGCTATAGTTCAGTTTGTCTCAGGATTAGGTGAAAGGAAATGTGAAGGAAGAGAGATGGAATGGGTACACTTTGCACAAGCTGAGAGATGTTGAACAGTAGTCCCATAATAGGATGTTGGTGATAGCTGCCCTTGATAGGTGTAAATAGAGGACCAAGGCCCAGATCCTGCCCTGCGTTAGGGCAGCTTTGTGCTACTCTGGAATCTTGCCAATATTATGACTGCTGCGCTGGGTTCAAAAATCCAACACCTTCCCCACAGACATGCATGTGTGCATAGACTCCTAAACCCAGCAGAATCAGGGCTGGAAACATCTCCCAGTCTGGCTAAATAGACTTGTGCTAGATCTTGTCCAGCTAGCATGCTAAAAATAGAAGCATGGATGTTGTGGAGCTCAAATTAACCTGTCAAGTCAAAGCCCACATATGCCCTGGGTCTAACCTCACATGGCTAACCTGAGCTGTCACCCATGCTGCAACGTCCACACAGCAATTTTTAGCATGCTATCTCGAGCAGAGAGAGCACGAGTCTCTCTACACAGGCAGGGAGGCATACTCCCTGTTGCAGTGTAGGCATACGCAGAGACAGACTCATTAGTAGGGTGTCTATACTGTGCCTTCCACAGAGATGTGCTCTATGATGTTTCTGCCACATTATCATGGGAAATGTTTGAAGGACCAGGCAAACAGTGAGTGAGACAGTGATGAGCCAATAGTTCAATAATTAAGAAAATCTAATGTTCAACCTCATAAACATACTTTTGTTGACTTCAGACTCTTCTCTTTCATTCTGTGACCTGGCAATTGAAGATTCCATTTCCCTCTCCACCCATCCCTGTGGGACTGCACAACACCTGCTCATTGGGGAGAGGATTAATCTATAGAGCAAAGGGAACATAATAGAGTATACAGTAAAGAGGATCTTTATGTCTATAAGTGTCTACTGCATAAATCAGTGCACACAGCCATATTCCCATTCACATTTCCCTTGGTTTTGAGTTACATAACAAGAGGGTTATTTTTAAGGATCAGGTGTTTTACAGTTTTTCTAATGTCCAAAGACACCGTATGTGACATAACCTTTGAGGCTTTATTTTTAGCCCCTTTACTGAAAATGGCCTATGGAATGTGTAATCTTAATATTTCAGTTTTTAAATAGTGTCTGAATTTCAAAGTGTACTTTGTGGGTTAAATTACTTTTGTGGCTTACCTAAATTACAAAAACAAAATAGGCGGCCAAAGGAATCCACATGAATATGAACTATTGCAAAAAGTACCCTCGCCATGCACACTATTACTTACAGTCCTTCCTGTTTGCAACGTATTTAATGTCTTACCTTAATACATTTGACTTATAATCAAGGTGGTTTCCATTACTTGGTGGCG
Source organism: Mesoclemmys tuberculata (assembly GCA_007922155.1). Lineage (NCBI taxonomy): Eukaryota > Metazoa > Chordata > Testudines > Chelidae > Mesoclemmys > Mesoclemmys tuberculata. The sequence goes on from ML675620.1 coordinate 53,828,052, forward strand.
TAAACTACATAAAGTATGCTCCAGATATGTTGAATATTGACTGTTTCAGTTCCAAAAACAGCTGGAAAAATATCATCTGATTTTCAACAAACTCGATATTGTTTGCTCATTATGTTGGTGACAGTAACAATTGCTGTCAGCGGCAGAGGTAGGCTTACATTAATCTAATTAGTTTAATACTAGACGGGATAGAGGTAGAGGAATGCTGATCAAGGTGTTCCTACCATTGCTCAACACAGTCAATTGTGCTTGAGCTCCTACAGGCCAATTATACTCCCAACCATGTGTAGCGAGGGGAAAGAAAAACCTTCCATCAATAGAGAAATAAAAGACTAATTAGCTCTAAACACAAAACTGTCACTCTACTCATGCATATGAAGCTTTTTTATTGTTGTTTCAATGTTTCTAGAATACACACAATGAAAATTTCTCATTTTCCAGTAAGAAACACAATGCTTTCCACCAGGAAGTTGGATGGCATAAGAATTCTGAATTTTCGACAATTTTTAGACCCATACTGAATGGAACCTTTTTTGAGATTCAAAATTGTTCCAAAAAATGTTTCATTAGTGCTATCAGGCCAGATCAGAGCTGACAAAATACCATGAGAAAAATGTTGCAAGAACAACCTACAGAGGCAGCAAGAAGCAGAAGTGCTGGAAATCTCACAGAAAGCCCATTTGAAATATTTCCAGCCCCATTTTGCAAAAGCTAGCATTCAGATAAGCACTCAAACTCTAGATACTTACCTGAACCAGGCATCTGATGAGAATTTTGGCACAATTGTACATGTAGCATCCAAGCACTTCAAATGAGTGAAGCAGTTAGAACTATGCAACCAACAGAGCCATCTGATAAAGAATTTGAAACAGCTTGAAAACTGCATTCTATTGGCTCAAGAAGATCTTCCTTTGTTGTACTTGTTTTGTCTTCACAAATCTGCTAGCAGAAATTTCAGTTTCATTTTGACTATAGCTGTGCCCTCACTAGGAAAAAAGGTGTGTTTTTAACCCATGTTATGCTAACTTCTGTTAAAATCCAAGTGAAGACAAGGCAGTTGTAATTTTAAACTGTTCTCTGGGCACAGAAAATCTAAAGGGGGAGCCTCAACCAGCTAACACAGGTTAAAACTATTACTGCCCTGTCTTCAATGCAACAGTAAAACGGGTTAATTAATACAGGTTTAACACACTCCTTTTTTTTCTAGCAAAGACAAGGTCTGTAAGATTGGTGGCTTCAAGTGATTGCATAGCAAGGGGAAAAGAACAATCTTTCCCAAGTATTTAAAAATAGTATAATTTTTTTAAATTGTGAGGCAACCAAAGGCTTTTTCTTTCTGATGCTAGGACCAGTTGCAGTTAGTGTCCAGAATAAGTGGTAGGGATTTTATGTCACTTGCATATCTCCCGCCGAATCCGGAAGGTAAGTGTAGACTAGGCCTAGGAAACTTGCCCAAGGCAACACAGGAAATCTATGACAAACAACGGAATGGAACTTGGGTCTCTTAAATGCCAGGTTAGCATCCTAACCACTGGACCATCATGTATAAACAGGCTGCTTTGCTGTTACAGTCATATCCAGAGACACCGTATTTGTCACGAACAATGAAACATTTGAAACAATAAAAGAGTGAATAGTAAGAGTACTGGTGCCATATCTTGCAGGGAATAGCTTAGTGTTGAGGACAGTTGATAGCACTTCATCTGCTTCCAAAAATAGATTATTAACAGTAATAATTGACAAATAATGCATCTGCACAGGAAAAATGAGATAATTATTCAGAAAACTTGTTGTGAAAGCATTTATCCATTTTTCTTGTGCTAATTCAGTATTTTCACAAAACAATTGGTATGCCTCATTTTGCATGGCTCACCAAGTATATGGTTCTTTGAAAAATTGTAGACTATTGCTATCGTACATTGAGCAACAACCTCCTGTCTGCACATAACATACCACCTGAGTATCTACACCACAACACACAATATAGCTAGTATAAGAAACCTTAGTTTATTTTTTTAATCACTTTGTATTTATATATTATTTTCACATTGATTTATGTATTATTTTGTGTTCCATATCTTAGTGAAGTTCCATCTCCTCATTCTACTGCCCTTTGGGAAATGGTTGTGCTATAAAGATCCAAATGTACAATAATGAAAAACAATTATAAAAATCAAGGGGAAAGTCGGCCACTCTTATTGACTTCTCTCTCTCCAGGACGCTCTGGTTCTTCAGCTAACATATCTGCATGCTACTCAAATCAGTATCACTGGAGTGCTAGAGACCAGCCACATAGGAAAAACAAGAATTAACTGAAGGTAGAGACCAGTTTCTTTAACTGATTATTTAGGCTAGAAACCCTTCTCACCCTCTCCACGTCTTACTTTATTGAGGCCAAGGGACTACTACAAGAAGGGAGGTGCTATGTACTAATACTTACACTGTTCCTAGAACCTTTGGGCTGGCTCTTAACAGCCATAGGATGAGCGTTGTCTGCCATTGTAAGAAGACTAGCTATAGGAGTTTTGAACGACTGGCCTACTGTTAATTCCTTCTCTTTTTCTTTCAGAATAATTAAAATATAAGCTCTGCTGATGGTATGCGGACCTAATTCAAAGCTCAAACAACCTCTCACTCAGAAGAAAAAAAAAAGAGGCACATGTGAGAGCAAATCACAGTCAAGAGGATCCATAAGAATGGTGGCTTTGGTTCAAATGCTGGGTCTTCTATATGGAATTATTATTATTATTTTACTAGTGCCAGAGGCAGAATAATGACTTTGATTCAAGCACTGATTCTGTTGCTTGGGATTATTATTATTAGTGGCAGTAGCCATGGACCACTCTCTTCATGAAATAACTATAGGTTATAGTTTCCTCTCCACTGCCCAGAAAGAAAGAGTTTAGCAGCATGTTGGCTAGCTGGCAAACAACTACAGATGCTAAGTATATATGTGCAATATAATGACACATTTGTGTGTGTGATATCTGATTCAGCAACAGAATGCATCCTATATCAGCAGTTTTGCTTAGGGTGGGGTGAGAAAAGAAAGGAAATTACAAGAACAAGAGCAAGCACAGAATTAAAAAGCATTTTTTGGCTTGCTCTCTTTTGGTTTGTCTGCCTTATATCTTTTTTCCCTTTTATGATACTGAAGTATGATATTGCTGAAAACAGATATGTTAGACAAAAGTCATGCCCAGCTCCAGGAGTCACTTTAAGGTGCTTGAGATAGTGGCTATGTCAACTTATATATTTGTTAAGTGCCTAGTACAATAAGGTGCTGAGTTTGACACAGACCCCTGGGAACTACCACAAAAAAAATACCCTAAATTTACCTGAAAATATTTTATCTGCAAGTAACACTATAAAAAGATCAGGTATTTAATACCATCCCATCTGAAATGAGTGGTATTTTCCACTCTGTTGGGAAAATGTATTACCTTACTACAGTAAGTCAGTGTCTTAACCAACCATTAATCACTTTCTCTAGAATCTCTAAAGACGTGAGCTTGCTCAAGGTATTTAAAAAAAAAACCAAACGTTTTTTTAAAGGACCTATATGTTCTCTGAATTAATATTTTGCCTAGTGATTTGTGAACCTAAAAGGTCTTAGGTCAGTTTAGAGAATACCAGCATCCGTTATGTAGCCCTTTAACAACATTAACTAAGTAATTCTAACAACAACCTTATGAGGTAGGTAAATAAAGCCTGCTGTAAAGGTGGAGAAACTGATACACACAGGTTAAAAATCTAAGTTTTCAAAAGAATACTAATCTCTGACCTGATTCAGATATTCTGGACACTTGCCATTCTTACTGAATTTAGTTGGAGCAGGAGATGCATTGCCACTTTGGGTCTACCGGGCACTAAAGCATAATTAAAAAACATATCCTTAAAATTCAAAGAGAGTAGCAAATGAAAGGGTCTAATATAAACATGAGGGTTGAGGAGAAAAAAGGGAGGCTAACAGTGGTCATTCTAAAATGCACCTTTGGAAGAAAAAATTGTTGAGATGCTTTTCAAAATCAGGGAGAGATGGACCAAGATGTAGTTCCGGGGGAGAAAATTCCACACCCTAGTGCCCATTTCAGCAAAGGTACAATTATCTGTTGACTTAATACAGGATAGTACCATCTCTAAAAGGTGGGTACTTTGTGATATCTATTATACTGAGGTTCAGTGAGCTTCAGAGTATAGACAGGGGCTATACTGATAAGGGCATTCAAAGCCAGCAATGTTAACTTATAGCCATCCTGCCACTAACTTGAAGAAGTCAAGGCAACTATAACATAGTCATAATTGCTCAAACAAAGAGCATATGTGCTGCTGCATTCTAAACAAGCTGGAAGTAACTGAGACCCCTGCTGTGAGCCTTGCTAAGAGGGAATTACTGTAATTAGGCCTCATAGTCACAACAGCATCTGCTGCTGTTACAAGGTCATCACATGACAAATAAGGGCGCAGATTTGGGCAAATTGTGCAACTAGAAAAATTACTTCTTGTGCTATGTATGGCAGTTGACATACCATGGAAGAAGCACGGCCAGAAGTTATGTTGAGATTCTTAACCTAGCTCACTATCTCTGAATTTATCAAGAGAAACCTTAAAGACGACCAAAACTGTTTCATGTAGACAACTTCCATCAGTAACAAAACTTCTGTTTTCCCAGCACTGAGCATGGCGTAGATTCTGATGCATCCAGGAAGTGATATCAGAAAGGGGAGAGAATGAACTACTAAGACCACAAGCGGAGAGATACACAACTGTACATTCTGAATTCAAAGAATAAGTTCTGTAAATTTGGGGAGAATCCACAGTATTTTCATACAAAACAATGTAGTTTAAGTGTAAACAGGAACACAGCCTTATCTAAGGAACAGCAGCAGTGCCTCCATAATTGCACCAGAATTCTAACCATACTCTACATGGTCTTTTAAATTATCACCCCAAAAGGCATTGTACATATGCTGAGTAGACAGGAGAAAGAAAGAAAGAAAGAAAGAAAGAAAGAAAGAAAGAAAGAAGTGTGTGAACAAACTACTTTAGCAAAATATTTTGCAGCTCTCCACAAAAGTGAATTTTAAGTGACCAGCAGAACATTGCAACAATAAACATTAAAAGTAACAAACAACAAATATAGACTCTTTTATATAAACTATGTTCCTAGTCTTTGCCTTTACTGCTTTAGTATACACAGAAAGCTCTTGTTCTGTGAGAAGTTCAGAAACTTTGTGTTGTCATCACAGTCATAAAAAGCCTGTCCTCCAAACACAATACAACCGGTATACAAATTGCAAAAGGGAACTTCAAAACATGTATAATTTCTCCCAGCTATGACCCTGATTTCCAGAAAATAACCGAAGTACAGAAGAAACATGCATACTACATTATCCATTAGGCCTTGTCTATATTAGCATCTTCCAGGAAGTATCTCACCATTGCATTTCCACTGAGGTAGCTCCACCAGTGATAACAATAGTAGGAACACTAGTATAGATGTGGCACAGATGTTTTTACCTTAAAAACTTAAAGTCACCTGTCTTCTATATGCATTAGCACTTGCACTGCTGCTATACAGGTGCTGTTGCAATGATGATAATTCAACAGTGGGAGATTTTCCAAAATATGCTAATGTAGCCTTGTAATGGTGCAGTGTGTTCCAATCTCCCTTCTCAGCCAGCACAGGGGAAAACCACAGTTATGGCCTTGCCTCTTTTTTGTCCCTTTTGGATGGTTTCTGCATGAGGTGTACAGGGAGAGAATAGTCACTTGGCTCACTAGACTGCAAGGGCTGCAGTTGTCCCTTGTCTTTGCACTGTAGTACAAAGGGTGTAACAACAGCTCCTGGAGTCTGTGGACACTGAGCCCATGATGTAATAAGCATATTAACTTTAGAGGGAGGAGAAGGCTTTTTATATCCTCCCTTCTCCCTTTTCAGTACCGTCTAGCCCTAAACAATAAAGTTCCAAACTCTGCCCTAAATTACACAGAAGAATGTAATTTAGGGCTAATTTGGGCACTTTAATTACTATAGACGTCCCAGTTGCTTATGCCATATGCCTATAGTACTCGGGTTAATAAATAATGTAACAAGGAATAAAATAATCATTTAAATATTAAAATTTGTGTCTAAATTTGTCTCTGTGAAAGGATATATAAATGTACCTCTTACCACACATCTTTGACAACAGACTTCATGAACTGCATTAAGGTTAATTTAAGGTTCCTTACCTATAGAATCACGGACGTCTTCTTCTCACCTCAAACTGCCATCAACTGTTTAACTGTTTTAAAAAACGGAAAACAGTTAGGTCACGTGCCTAAAGAGTTCGATTTGTTCAATCTTCCTCAGCTTATAAAGACAGAAAAAAAGCAGGGGAAACAAAAAGTAAAATAAAACCACTTCCTGCAAAGGAGGAGCTGACCGCTCTACCGGTAAGTCACTTACATCTAAGTCTACAGAAGAAACCCTAACAGGCAGCATAGTAGTACGAAAACAGATTTTTCAGTTAAAATTACTATAAATGTAAAGGAAATGTACTATAAATTACTATAAATGTAGAGGAAAGCATGTACTTTTTGAAGAAGGTAAATAAGTGGTTTAAGAGGAAATGCTGGGAGGAATTGTGCTGCTGAGCCCTGAGACAACTTCCCTTTTCTTACCTTCTGTAAATGTTTTAAGTGCTAAAATAAAAAGCTTGCAACAAATCTGCTTGTGTATTTTTGAAATGGAGGTTTGGTAAACATGTGGCTTACTACGTAGTTACTTGGAGTCTATAAAACAATTCCAACTGTGGTGAGTACTCAGAGAAAGTTTACTAGTGAAGTTTTATCTGTTTAAACTTCAGGCTTGTTAAATCCACAATGATAAATGTTTTTGTTTCTTTAATATTCTGTTGAACACATCCAGTTCTTAGAAAACCAAGCAAGGATACCTGCTTTTCTGGATTACTTCCTATAGTTAGTCTTAACACTATTTCCTAGCCCAGACAGGGTAAACATAAGGAACTGAAGTGTGGACAATTTATATCTTAAGAGAACCACAAAGCTCACTTTTCTATCTTATAATACCTCCATAAAAAGCTTCCATGCTTTCCACAAGTGACTTTCCTCTATTCAGTAGAGAAGGATGAGGCTTCTTCCATTGCTCTGTCAATGCTTATTCCCTCACTGGCTATCGAGGGTCATCCTAATCATTGCAAAGCCTGGCTTTTTTGAACAATGCTGGACAGACTACAAACCTCTCTATTGATACTCTTGGTAGGATAATGTGATTTTTTGTTGTTGTCTTCAACCATTGACATGTTATCTCCCAAGTATCCTCCACGCACACATCACATGCTCACAGATCACCTGATGAGCATGAGAATAAAATTCTAGTGAATTAGAAACAGGTGGAGGGAACATAGAGGATTCACCCCCCACTCTTCAAAAGCAAGTAGAGGGTTGGGAGGTAAAGGGAGAGGGTGGTGATGGTTCAGGAAACCTAGGAGAGGGACTGAGGGTGAGGGGTCTCTTAAGAGCTGGAGGGAGCCAGAAGCACCCTGAGAAGAAAGTGGGGTTTGTGGAGTGGGCCTGGGAAGGGAATCAGATGGATGAGGGATGGTTACAATTTACTGGAACATCTCTTTTGATCCACCATCCCTATTAATCTCTTTCCTCCTGTCCGTCCCTCCCATTCTCCCCTCCAACCCCCCTGTTCCCTCCTCAGGCCATCCCCACCTTTCAACCTTTATCACCCATCCTGGTCTTCATTTTATGTCCTCCTTCCAGCCTCCTTGCCTTGTCCAGAGAACTTGGGCAGCTCGACTGTTACAAGGGAGCATTGAGAGCAGATGAAGCGAGACAGTTTGGCTCCTCTGTGGCACAGTTGCCCATGGTTCCTAGGAGGAGACACTGCAAGAGAACCCCTGAAGCACTGCAATGACCAGCCACGTCTGAGTGACTTGATGCTGAGATGACTTGTCATGCTGGAAGAAGGAGGCTGTTCTAAGCATAGGAGGAAGCATGAAAAACCGTGAGGACTGGAGTGTTCATTAAAGAGGAAGAGCAGATCAGGCATAAAGGCATGGGTGGGGATGTGTTAGTAGATGAGTGCAGAGATGGAAGCAGGCGTGGAACTGAACAAGGCCTTGAAGGTGATGATGAGGAAATGCTATGGTTACACTGAATGACAGTAGAGCCCCGAATGGGACTATTTTTAATCCAACTCCTGGACCGCCCCACAATACCCACTTCCACTATTATGGCAGCTTGTCCTCTGGGACCCATGGGATCCTGGTCCCACTTAAGAGCTTTACATTAGTCATGCACAGGGCTCTAACTGAAAGTTTTTCCAGGCAGAATACTAGCATTTGCTGAAGAGAATGGAATCTCCTCTTAATTTTGCCTGGGGAAGAATTTTAATATTTTCACCCCAAGGAGGTGAATTGATTAGCAAAAAAATATGAAGTTTTGTCCATGCTCACTGGGAACATGGGGGGTTTTATTGGGGTCACAGAGGAAAATGAGAGAAATCTAGAGTTCTCATTGGTTTCTATATGTTTCTTATAAGTACCTGAGCTTTTCATCTAAAAAGTGCCTAAAAGGGAGAGAGAGAGAAACTGAAAACTCAGCAGCACAACACTAATCTGTTGTAATTTATACGTAACTGGTTTAGGAATCATGAAATTTTTAAACTACTTTGTGATATCTAGCAAACCAAAGGAAAATATTCCTGGGCACATCACTTGTAACTGTATGAATTTCATGTTTTTCTACAAAATAAAGCTATTTTCATCTACTTTATAAAGTACATATCTGTGGACAAATAATGCATGACTACAAATAGAATAGTTACATTTACTTTACTACTAAAATGGGAATCAAGTATAAGAAATCTTGTATGATACACACAGTAAAATTTCAGGCAAATACATAGGAAACTATGGCTGTGCTATCATATCCAAAACCTAGATAACCAGAAGAAGTGCCATTCTTTAGAGAAAATTATTTGACAATGTTAAATGTACATTGAAAGGCAGAATTGCAGTTGGCTACATTACTGCCACCTAATTTTCCTCCCATCCAGTTGACCGTATTGCTGAAATGCTATAAAAAGTTGGCAGCTTTGCATAACATTTAAACTTGTGCAGTACAAGTTTCCTGTGTGAGCTCTAGAACATTGAAAATATGCCAGACGTGCATGTAAGACCAGGTTAGTCAGAGAGTGAAAGCTCATAAAATCCTAAGTAAGCTAAACAGGAAACAAAAAAACACAGAGGCATTACTTGAAAAAGGTTCCTGCTCAGTAGTTCTACTCTTGCCTGACTATTTAGGCAGGTGAAAATGAGGGTACACAAATGTTATCCTGCTTCTGTCCTGACATTTGAAAAAATCATTTAAGTTATTCTTCCTTTCATAGCCACTGCCATTGCTGATTATATATATGCCATTTGAGCCAGTTGGTAGGCATCTGAATATATACAAATCAGAATTGAAAGCAGAAGAGATATTGTTACAGGACATATAGACTAAAAAAAGCTGATTGAAGATACTGATAGCCTGGGAGTTCTTACAAACTGAAGTCTAATAGTTACCTCCAGAACAAGTAAGAAAATACAGGCAGCAGGAACACATGATTTCTCATTTCTGGACACTGTAGCCGAGTCCTGTTATGGACTGACAATTTCTAAGGGTGAATAAGTAGTTTAGAGTTTTTGTCTGTCCAGTCCTTGGTCTCTGCTAAGACAGCCAACAAGGAGGTGAATTCATGCTAAACATACAGTGGCTTGTGATGTGGACACCAATCCATTAGGAACTGGACCAATAATTTCAGATAAGTCATTACTAAGTATCAGTCAGGAAGTTAGCAGCTATCATTTAGTCCAATCTGGGCAGGAGCTAAGCAAATGCCTACAGGGTATGAATGGTTATATGTCCCACTAAGCCAGCAAGCTCAAATAAGAATTTTTCAGATGGTCAGTTGACTCCAGATTAAAATAAATTTGTGATGACAGAGAGAGGAAAGTGCCAAAGTTTTGCTTTGAAAGACTTTCACTGAAAAATTGAAATAAATTGAATTGTGAAATTCAAGAAGCAATATTTAATGCAAAGTTTTGCCCACATTCTATCTTAAATTGGTAAACATTTTCCAAATTTTAAATGTTATTTAAAAAAAATCAGAGCAGCCAAGGATTGTATCAATGTGGAAAATAAATTATCCTGTTGTCCACAGAGCTGTCCCTTCAACACAATGGAGTGGCAAGTAGTGAAGAAAAGCTCTGGCTGATGTTGCCTACACAATATATTAATGCTCAGATGGTGCTTCATATGCTAAAAGTGCTGTGAAAACATAAGCTCATTAGTCCTAATAGCAACACTTTTGGGACTGTATGAGCTCCATTTTACAGAGGCAGAGAAATGAAGTGACCTGTACAAGGCCATTCAGGAAGTCAGTAGTTCTTTCCTTAGTACCATGTTGATACTCATAAAAGATGGCAGTCTCCAGTACTTATGCACAACAATTTATTGTTAGCCATAGCATGCTATAGCTTTTTACATGGATGTTTCCACTGAACAATGCATGACAGAACTGGCAATTTCCTGCAATATCTTTAGGTGATTGTACTGAATTAAGTTTAAATAGCTTTGGAGTACATTGTATTATAAATGCAAAGTTTACATAAATCCCACATATTGATGTTGGGATTATATGTAACATCTCTAGGGGAGAGATATGACCAGTGTTAGACCATGGGAGGTGTTATGAACTTCAAAAGGACTATTTTAAATAATGTACCAGTCAAGCAGGAACTTTTTGGGACAACCCAAGTTAAGTGGGTTTCCTAGGAAATAGCAGGGAGGAGGTGAATGCAAATTCCTACCTGCAGACCCAACTTTTTGAAGGAGGCGAGAACCATTGTTTGACTGATTACTTATTAAAGGTCTCTGAAGATCAAGGACATGAGCTGCATAAAGGAAAAGCTAATTTATGCATAGGTGTGCATGTTCTGAGCTAACAGCAGTTAGGAACTTTTAATCACAGAAAAAACCTCCTGTGTGTGGGCTGAAGTACAGGAGTGTCAAAAAAAGAGATAACTTGACATCACACGGTAAACGACTTTTTATTAAAAAAAAGACAGATTGTTTAACTATACTTTAACATATGGCTCCATGGTAAAAGTTGCATCCAGGTTCAATAAAAGCTTTCTTCAAAGCACTTCTCTCTTCCTACCAGCATTAGATGAGGGATGAATTGCAACTCTCCATACAAGTGATCACTGCAACTAGGTGTTGAGAAAACTGGGAAAAGCTGTCATTTACAACTGACATAAAGACACTATAGAAAGTATAGTTATTATTGTTGAACTTCTTGCACTCCAACCCATGCTCTTTCTACCACTATCTCAATGGCTTCATATGAATACTGAGTAACATGGAGGGAGAGGATGGAGCCTTTTAGGACTTCAATGAGAAGGACCAGTTGTCCACTTGGTTCACTCTGAGAGGAAAGAACTGATATGTTTCAGGATAGTTCTGTTTATTCCTGCAGCCTCTTGAAGGGCAAGAGTATCAAATGCTATATACAGGCCCAATAAGATAATTATAGATAGATTGTGCTGTAAGGCACATAAAGACTTAATATGGATCTCACCAAACCTGACAGCTATGCCAACTATTTGTGTTACTGGTGGGCTATTACTTGTAAAGTACTAATCTGTGTTGTAGTATCCCTGTAGTCCTTGTTCCTGCCCACTCCACAACAAATGGTGTCTGAACCATTTGGATACCACCTCTAGGAAAAAGTAAAAACAAAGGGAAAGGAAGAAAGAATAAGTGAGACTTCTCTGTGGAGACAGGATAGTCTGCTTTCCTTGTTTCCAAAAGCTGGAGCAGCTCCCAGAAGAGACTGTTCTGCTTGAGCTGAACGGAGAAGAGGAAGAGGACAGGGCAGCTAATAAAAGATTGTAATTATACTTAATTAGTGGATTCAGCACCAAGTTTATGAAAAAAGAAGTACAGGGTCCTTCCTACGTGAAGCAGGTAGTTGGATTAGATGATCTAGGATGTCCATCCCAATCAGCCTCTGTGATTTTACTTGACCAGGCACTGAAAGGATATGTCTATACTTTCTTCTTCACTGGAGAACTATGTGTAGAAAAGTTACTCTTTATTTGGAGGGTTCCACATAAAATAATATTTTCACTATTGCTAAGTAATATTTATTGCTAAGTAATTAATATTTCCAGTAAAAATATTACCCTAGCTGTTCCCTTGCTGGGCTGGTGTAAATGGATATAGTTCCATTGACTTTATTTCAAAGACCTGCTAGCATAGCTACAAGCCACCCAGACCTCAACCAGTAGTCCATAGCCATCCTAGTCCACTACACCCTCAATATGAACACTCCCAGAATTCTTCCCTGCTACATTTGCCCCATTTCCTACATCCCCTAATCCATGTCAATCTACATTTATAAATATTTACAAACAATTTTTAATTTTGCCCTGTGTAGCTGTGAGAACAGCTCTGCTTGAATATTCAGCCAGCCACTTTAAATTAATTGCATCTGACGAAGTGGGTTGCAGCCCACCAAAGCTTATGCCCACAGAAATTTGTTAGTCTTTAAGTTGCTCTCGGTTTTTTTAAATTAAATGAATTTCTATGGACAGCATTCTTCCACTATGGGCTAACATACAGGGAATCAGAAGTGAGTCTCTTTTCAGACACGTCCAACACCCCATAGCAAACTAAAGATAACTTAAGTTTGCTTCAACCAGGGGAAAAATAAAAACCTAACAGCTTCTACCTTGTAACTTTTAAGCATGACAAGTTTCTCAGCTCCGCTTGACATCATGAATTAAAGGAATTGGCCCATCAAACCCATTGGGCCAAACTTAGAGATGATGTAAAGAGCTGCAACACCATTAACATCAACAAAAGTGCACTTCTTGACACAGTGTGTGAATTTGGACCATTTTCATTTTGGAGAAAGGGTTGGAATCCAAGTCAACAACATCTTTCACAGCAAAGATAGCTCTTGCTTACTTGATTAATTAATTAATTTTTTTAAAAAGGAAAAACTGGCTAAGAAAACACTGCTCCTTCCTTTACCCCTTCAGGGCTCCTTCTTCAGCATTCTCCAGGCTTCTTCCTTTATAACACTTTTTTTACAAGCCCCTATTTAACCCTTTTCTTGTCAAATTTAGCAGGTCTATCACAAACTGCCACCTTGCTGCTGGAATATTCTAAACCTAAAGATGGTGTTATGGTCATGGGAGGCTCACCCAAGTGTAAAGGTTCTCTTAATGCTAAAGAACCAGCATAGCAACTCTTACATGTTTTCTGCTGCCAGTGTAAGGAGCCAGATGGGAGTACGTGGACAGGACTATATACCATGCCAATACAGTAGAAGCTGTTGGCCTAAATTAAAGCACCCTCATTCCCCTGTGCTGTGTGCCACTCAGCCAGAGCAGTGGATCTGGGGCCATAATGTCTAACTTTTACAAAACTTCCCAGACAAATGAATATGGGATCAGAGGGGGCAAGCAAGATTTCAGAGAGAAAGAGAGGGGTGTCTTTTTAGGGAAGTTGTTGTGGGGATGTGGGAAAGGGAACAGAAGAGAGAGAATGAAAGGTCCATTCCAGAACATGTTTTCTCATGGTTTCACATTGCAGTCACCATGCCTCAGGTCTCCAATCAACACCCACACAGCCAGGAGCATTAGGAGAACGTTACTTACATCTATAACTAGCTTCTTTGAGATGTCTGATCCTCTTTGGATTCCAGATATGAGTGTGCATGCACGCCTTGCACTGGAGCTGGAACTGCTTGCAATAGTGTCCATTGACCCGCACACGTGTCATGCCTCAACCGCATGGTGTATCGGAGGCATTAAGAGGTTGTATGGATCAACACTGCTCCACATCCCTCTACCCAGCAAGCAAGAGAGCCCACAGCAAAAGGGATGCAGGGTGGGTTTGGAATCCAAATAGTGACACACATCTCAAAGAACTGACAGTTACAGTGAGTAACCTGCTCTTCTTCTCTGTCTGATGATTCCTATATGGATTCCAGACATGGGTGCAGTGCTCAGCATGGAGGTGGCTGAGAGGGCTCATAGGAGAGATCAGTCCGCAAAATGGCATGTCCAACCAGTGCATCTGCCACTGCTGCTGGGACAATGGAGTAATAGCCAGTAAAGATGTGGATGGAGAACCACGTGGCCACCATACAAATGCCCTGCCATGGAACATCCTCAAGAAAGGCTGATGTGGTGGCATGCACCCAAGTGGAGTGGGGCATGACTCCGGGGAGGCAGAGGAATGTGAGAAAGAGCATAGCATTCTTTGATGCATCTTTGATGCAATAAGAGAGCCACTTAGAGAGGTATTGCAAGGAGAGGGCACACCCTTGCCAGCACTCTGCAATGGCGAGGAAGAGTCGAGGAGAGACTTGGAAGATACAGGTGCATTGGAGATAAAAGGCCAGCTCACGGCAGACATCAAGAGAATGCAGTATGCGTGAACTGGGAGTGGTTTGCAGTTTGGGGTAAAAAACTGAAAGGTGGATAGATTGGTTGAGATGAAATGGAGGCTGTGTCTACACTGACGGCGGCAAATTCGACGCTGTTAGATCGATTGCTCTGGATCGACTGAGCGGTCTATGTAGACCCGCTCAATCGATCCAGCAAACGACACAGGAAAACCACCCTGGTAAGTGGCATAGTGCTGCATCAAAGGAAACGCTGTTCCCTTCAATGCAACGCTGTGTGGGCGCCATGCGGAGCAGACGGTGCAAAGTCGATGGGAGATACGCAAGTGCTTTACGTCACTTGTGTATCTCCCGTCGACTGCTGCCAAATCCCGAAGGTAAGTGTAGACTGTGGTGGAGAGGCCACCTTGGGGAGAAACTTGGTGTGTAGTCGAAAAAAGACTTTGTTGTTGCATGGCCACCAACTCACTAACCTGCTTTTTGGAAGTGTTAGCACCAAAAAGATCACCTTAATAGAAAAGTGGATGAGAAAATAGTTCATGAAGAGTTCAGAGGAAAGCCTTGTGGGGGCATAAAGGACAAGATCGAGGTTCCAAGAAGGGGGTGGGGTTCCACACTGACAGGAAGGTGTTGACTATTCCACAGAGAAAGCAGGTGGCGGTCAAGAGAGTGAAGAGGGAGAAAACATCCACAGGAGGGAGGAAGGTGCTGAGCATGGCCAGATGGATGTGGATGGAAGAGTGAGTGAGGCCCATCCATCTATGGTGGAGAAGGTAGTCAAGGAGGACTGGAATAGGGATGATGTCCAGGGGGTAGTGGTGGCAGTTTGGCCTGAGAGGTGAACTGTTGCCATTTTCCTTGATAGCAGGCCTTAGTAGACAATAATCTACCATGCATGAGGACATCATGCACTGGCATGGAACACTCCCTGTCTACACACGAGCCCCACCCAAATACCAAGCCATCAGGTGAAGTGGGCTTGGGTTGGAGTGCTGCTGACAGCTATATGCCTGTGTGAGGAGATCCAGGATATTGGGGAGGTGGATCAGGGGCAGGAAGAGAGGTGGAAGAGGTCGGTGAACAAGTACTGGTAAGGCCAAAATGGGGCTACAAGTATGATCTGCACTTAATTGTGCTGCACCTTAGACAGAACTTGCAGGAGCAGGGGGCTGGGTGGGAGGGTGTAGCAGAGTTCGGTGGTCCAGGGAAGGAGAAGGGCTTCTGCCTAGAAGCCTGGCCCAAGAATTCCTCTGAAGCAGAAGATAGGGAGCTTGTGGTTCATGGTGGTCACCAAGAGATCCCAGAGTGGCATGTCCCACTTGTGAAAGACCGAGTGGAGCAAGGGATTGTGTAGTTCCCATTTGTGATTCTCATAGAAGGACCTGCTGAGTGTGTCCTCCAGGGAGTTACTGGTGGCTGGGAAGTGCACAGCATGGAGGGTGACTCTGTGACTGAGGCACCAGATCCAGAAGTGAATGGGTTCCATGCGGGGGGGACGGAGGAGGGGAGATGACAGAGCACTACCCTGCTTGTTGATACACACAACTTCTGTCATGTTGTCGGAGAGCCATTGAATATGCAGGGATCTGATAAGGGGCAGGAATTTCTGACAGGTAAGGCGGATAAGCCTGCAGTTCCAGGATGCTGATATGCATCCAAGCCTCACTGGACATCTAAAGGACCTGGGCTGTATGGCCTTCCAACTGAGTGCCCCATCCAATGAGCAAGGCATCCATGGTGAGAAAGGTGTGGGGAGGAACGGGAATAAATGGCATGATGGCTAGGACTTTGGAAGGGTTGGTCCACCATGTGAGGGAAGCCAGGCAGGAGGAATGGAGCAGGTGACTTACAGACTGACCGGAGTCACAGTTGGACGCAACGCATACGCTGGCGGACATACCGTGTCACATAGGTGCAGGCCACCTTGTGGCCAAAGAGGGAAAGGTACCAATGGATACATATGAGTGGATTGTGTTGCAGTTGCACAATGAGAGAGGTGAGAGTGGCAAAATGGTCTGTCAGGAGAAAAGCTGGGCTCACAAGAGAGTCCAGGCATGACCTGGTGAAGGTGACCATACGGATAGAAAGGACAACTGACTCCTTCTCGCTGATGCAGATGCTCAAGCCAGCAAGTAGGTCAAGAAGGGTCTGGATAGGGACTGTCACAAGATGGCACGAGGAGTCAGTTGTCCAGGTAAGAGAACATGAAGTGTTTGAGAAGATGCATGTGGGCCGTGATGATCTTGAAGGCCTTCATGAACACATGGCAATCATGCCCCAGTTGCAGGCAAACAGGACAAGATGGCCCCCGAAGACAATCTGGCACACCATAGGAGAGGTGGGAAAAGGTTTGTGGGTCTTGACGAAAGAATCAAAATGGCTGTTTGGAGAGGTGTTAAAGAAAGGTTAAAGCAGTAGAAGTGACAGTGGTGAAATAATGGGGCCATTGCATGCACGGGCGACAAGAATGCTCCTGTGAGTGTTGCAAACAGGGTTGGTGGGCAGCATGGGGATCGGGGTGGATATACAACCACTGCTGCCTGTGGGTAACAGCTGAAGTATAGAGACTGAGCAATTGGAGGGTGGCACAGGAATTCTTGAGGGAGTGGAGGGATTCATCCATCTTGTCACTGAAACGTTTGTGGTTGTCAAAGGGGAGCTCCTCTAGAGTAGTCTGAACCTCTTTAGAGAAACCAGGGTCTTGGAGCCAGGAATTCTGTTGGAGAACCACACCAATACAAGAGAGCGAGATGTGGTGTCAGTGGAGTCAGCCACAGCTTGGATGGCACCTTGGCAACCAGTTTGCCCTCAGTTAGCCATGCCTGGAACTCAGCTATCTTGGAGTACAAAAGGTAGTCATACTTTGCCAAGAGGGCCTGGTAGTTGGCAATTCAGAATTGAAGGCCCGCAATGGAGTACATCTTGTATACCAGAAGGGCCAGGTTTTTGACCACCTAGTCTGAAGGGGTGGCCTTGAAGTGTTGCTGCTGTGCATGTGCTGGGCAGATTTAGTAACTGCGAGCACCAAGAGCGAATTGGAAGGTGGGTGGGAAACAGGAAGTCTGTACCCTTAGAAGGAACAAAATAGTGGCATTCAGCATGTTTCAGGATAGGGGCACAGGAAGCCAGGGCATGCCAGACCAATTGGGCCATTGAAGAATGGGCTTGTGAATAGGAAGGACAGTGTGGGAAGGTCCAGGTGGTTGCAGGATATGCAGGAACTGGTTCTGCGGGTCCTGGAAGTTCTCCACTGGGAGGTTGAGAGCTGCAGCCATGCATCAAAGTTGATTGTGATACTGGCTGTGGTTGTCTGGAGCAAGGTGGAATGAATGTTTCATCTGGATGAGGAGGCTCCAGTGAGAACTGGTGGTGCCAGTGGTGCAGTGAAGTTCTGAGGCTTGTCGTGGATGGAGGGCAGCACAGTGCAGGGGATGGTTAATGGTGTGGTAGCAGGAGTGCCCTGTGATCCTGGTAGGGGTTCCAAGTGGGCCAATAGGACCAGACATATGGGTTGCTGGGAAGTGGGAGGCCCTGGGGGTATTTATATTATGCCTCAGCAGGAGGCCTGCACATCAGCAGGTAGGGTGGGTGTCGTCAAGGATCCAGGCAGAAGGATCGTGCAGGAGAGAATGAGGGGTCTGGCTGAGAGGATGGTTCCAGCAGATATGGGGTCATCGGTACTGTCGGTATGAGGTGGAGTGAAGCAGGGTGCTGCATGTGTAGGACAGGCTCATGCACCAGAGAAGGGAGCCCCAAGTTGACCGGGCAGGTGGGTCACTGAGAAGAGTTGACATACGGGGAACCAGGAGAAAGAGTCTAGAGGGGCAGAGGCAAAAGTTACAGACCAGCGGCTTTGGTTGGTGGTGCTTGGGGGCCATACACTCCATGTGAGATTTCTTAGGAGGCAAAGCAGCCTCCAAAAAAGCCTCACCCAAACTGGCGTGGCTCTGGGAGGCAACAGTGCGTTTAGCAGCAGTACCTATTGGGAATCATTCGTGTCCATGTGTGTGCTTCTTATGCTCACATGGTGCTTGGGCCAATGCAGCAGTACCGCAGGCTCCAGCACATAAGAACGGACCAGGGGGACATTCACTGGCAGTGATGGGTGCTGCACTGGATCCACCAGTCCTGGATCCGATTGTACTCATGGGAGCATAGCCTCCTCCATCAGGTGTTTGTGGAGGCGAAGTTCCATAGCTTCCTGATTCCAAGGTGGAAACAAGAGGCAAATGGAGCAACAGGTGATGATGTGCATGTTGGCTTTCAGTGGTCATAGTGACGGATAAGAAACATGGGCACAAAGCACAGCGTTCGAAGCCAACTTGCCAGGGCATAGTCCCCGGAAACAGGGGGAGCTCCGAAAGGGGGAAAAGTCCAACTGGGGGAGTGCTAACTAACAACTACTGGAACTATATACAACTAAAAGAAAAATGATATACAAATAGCAGAAAAGAAATTGACAAGTTCTTTTAGACAATCAAGAGCATTAAGGAACAGGTGTTCCATCTCTGACAATGCGGCAGTAAGAAGGAATTGGAGCGGCATTGACCCACACACCCTCTTAAAGCCTCAGAAACACAGAATGTTTGGCATACAATGCATGTGTGGGTCAATGGACACTACTATATGGTGCGCATGCATATCCACATCTGGAATCCATACAGGGACCATCACTCTAAGAACATAATGATTCTCTCAGAATCAAATTTATTAAAGAGTCACAAAATAAACAGATAGCTTCTTTTGGCCCTTCCACATTCAAACCCTTCCTTCCTCATGGCTTCTCTTCATATTTCAGGGCTTGCAGTGCCATTTCGATTGGTTTCCCAGGTCCCTCAGAGCAAAGGAGCTGTCTGCCAGTCCCACTATGGACTCCAGGGCTCTTTGGAGAGAGCTATCTCCAGATTTCTTCCTAGAACCTTAACTCAAAATCCTTCTTTCCTTGGGACAGGGTCTCCATAATTCTTTTTCTTGGAACTGTGCTTGAATCCTGGCAGGCTTCTCCAGCCCACTGTCATTCTGATTCTTCCAAAGGAGAGCCTTCCTGCAGGTGACCACCAACTCTAGTCATTCCTTCCCTATTTCTTGACTGAACTAAGAGCATACCTTTATAACATTAGCCAGAAGACACATAACTTGGGCACCTGGGCCCCCTTTCCTAATTTGATCTGGTGATCCTCCTCAGAAATACATGTTCTTAAAGGGGCTATGCCTTAGGACAGGATCCTCATTACCCTTAAAGGAGACAGGCCAATTTTTTACAGAGGGCTTTGTGTTTGTGGAGAAACTGTGCTTTTAGGCCGCCAACTCATCAAGGCATTTTAGCATGTTCATAACTTTATGCGTGTGAGTATTCATGCTGTTCTGCACGTGCTGAAGTACCTTGCTGAACTGGATGCAGAATGAAAAGTAATCATAAAACTTTAAAACCACTCAGTGGTTTTACTCAGCTACCACTCATTTACCACTGCTCCATAACTTTACGTCTCACTCACTACAAAACAGTACCTTCCGTCAGATCCAGCATATGTATTACATGCTTATTGAAATTTTAAACATGGTATTAAGCTCTTTATATTACATAAATAGATTAAAAATAGTCAGCAGTGATTTTATGAGATCAGCTTGACAATAGATCCTTTATCCTTC
The DNA here is from genome assembly GCA_007922155.1 of Mesoclemmys tuberculata. Classification (NCBI taxonomy): domain Eukaryota; kingdom Metazoa; phylum Chordata; order Testudines; family Chelidae; genus Mesoclemmys; species Mesoclemmys tuberculata. The sequence continues at coordinate 53,848,180 of ML675620.1, forward strand.
AATTCTAAAGATTTTTTTCCCTCTCCTTAATATGCAGGGCAGGGTGCACATAAATCCCCCCTGAATCACTGGGAGAATAAGCCCCTAAATTAATGACTGTTGAACCTCTTCCAATATAAGCATTTGAAAGAAAGATACTTAAGGGAAATAGAAAATGACTTTTTTTCCTGATCTTTTGAAGACTGAATGATTTCCCCCCGCATTCTACAGAAACAGATTCCAGACTAATTTTTCCTACTAGAGGCTTTAAAGTATAAAACTCATCAAACATCTTGTCCTCTGAGACAATGTCATCTAAGTTCAAAGGATGTATAGCCCTGCAAAACTGATGTCTTATTTCTGAGCTAACGCCTTAGCTTTCACTGAATGTTTGATTTGATGAAATTAAACGAGTTTTTACATATTCTATAAATATGAAAAAATTTTTGAAGATACAGCCAAATCTCATAGGCCTCTGGAAAAGATTATATATATATAACAATATGCAACCAGAGGTAAAACATTATTTTCAATCCATTTATGCCTATTTTTTTCCAGGATAGATTTATAAGATACTGTATTTTGCAGTTACTTTTTAAATATTATGACTAAAAACAAAAGTCATGCAAGTTATTCATTTTGACATTAATGAATGTCATTAAAATGAATGAGTCTGTTTTTCACAATTAAATATCAAAAGGAAAAACTCTGCAGTACAATCATGTTCTGATTTAGTGATGGGTGAACTTTAAGGAATTTGGAGATTTTGTTTGGTCTGGGTTGCTAAGCAAGAGTCATTCAGAAAACCTCAAGATAACAGACTCCATTGTCTGAATTTTGATACTACTGATTCAAGTTAGGCTTTTCTCACAGTATTTCCAGACTTTTGTGGGCATTTTAATATTTTAGTTTCCTGTCTCAACTGAAACAAGGAAGTGCAAAAATAATTAAAATTAGAGATGTTTTATAGATCTACTCTTCCTCAAAGGTCAGTCTTTATAATTCATTGCTCCAAGTCATGGTCTAAGTGAAATGAGGGACTAACCCACCTCCACCTCTATCCACACCTTATGTGGAACAATAATCCTTGATTAATTGGTTTAATTTGTAAATTTGAATAAAGAGGTATTTCTTTTTCCCAACCTCACCCATTCTCAGTGACTTTTTTCAATCCTCTTGTAGCAGGTGAGGCTTCAGCTCATAGACACCTACACATTTAATGACAGGAGAAAATTAGATGCTGTAAGGAGATTTGAAAGTCCATCATCTCTGAACCAGCTGCTTAACTATGGCTTCAATCTATAATATTATGTATTTAATGATAGCAGGAGTGATTTTTCAAAAGCACCTAAGTGCACAAATCCCAAAAACTGTCAGTGGAACTTGTGTTCCTAAATCACTAGGTCCAGCTTTCAATAGACGTAGCTGCCAAAAGAGGTTTGGGGATCTGGACTTACTGACTATTCATATTTATACACTGACTTTCATCTAGAAGGGTGTAACCACACATATAGGAGGAAACACCATAATTAATTCTAACTAACTAAATACAGTCAGACTTTCAATCCCTCTATATTCTTCCTGAGGGAGAGCTCCTTTCCAAACTGGGATTCTAAGGAGTCTTTGTGGCATATCTCTTCTGAAGAAACGTTTACTTTTAATCATTAACCTTTGGTCATCATCACTTCTGACTCCAAGCTAGGCCTCCTACTGATTTGATCTCTCATTCCCTGACTGCACTCCAAAGCATCACATACAGCAATTCTGCAGTGGATGCTTTTCCTTAGTCTCATCAAGCCTGAGTTCTGAATCCTAAAATCAGTGCTCTGTCCTCAATCTTTAACTCTTGACTGATTCCCTAGAAAATTTCTTGCAGTGGCTTTTCTTGGTCCTTTTTTATTGGCTCCAGCTTTCAAGGTAAGAGACATCCAGGGCTCAAATTGAGCTAATACACATGGTATCTCTTTTACGCTGCCTTTCTTGTTCTCCAGAATTTAATCTTTCACTTAAAAAAGAAGGGGGGGGTTAGGCCATATGGTTCCCAAAATACTCAGGTCACATTTTTCAGGCTAATGGATCACAGTGATGTCTGTCTGCACTTCAGAGACTGGTTCTAAGAAGTGAGATCTATCCGTGGTGATAACACAGAAACCCTGCAATACTACTTTCACTATCCACATTGCTAACTCACTGCTCATCAAGGCATGTAAGGAAGGAGAGAGGGGCTCATGTTATACAGCTCTGCACTGTATCCTGCAAGATACTGAATTTGCCTTTTTGGCAGCACCAGTGAGCAGGCTTAGGAGAAACCACTACTTCCTCTTTACCTGATCAAAAGGAAACCAAGTCCAAGGAGCCAAACACAGCCTGCTAGGACATTTGATCCCCCCAACGGGAAGGCAAGCTCAAAAACCACATTGGAGCATATGTGCCTCTCTGAGAAGACACCTGAGGAGCTCAGCGCAGCTCACAGATGTTTTTGTACTGAATAAGGGGGACCCAAACCCAAATGATTCTGGAGAGCATGCACAGCCATATTTTAGCTCATTTACTGTATACAGCATCTCCTTTGGGCAGAACTTATTTTGTGGGTGGAGCTTAGGAGAGTACCACTATTATTTTGTGTTCCAGTCAGTTTCTTGGAATCATCATGCCTTTCCTTTCGTAGGCTGGGTCTCTAGAATCTACCTCCTTCTCTGTGTGTGCCAGAGATCCTTCCACTCACATAAGATAGCTTCTACATTTTCTAGTTCTCACACCATCTCATCTGTCCTACCCCATGCTGCAGAACCTCAGCCCAAGAAAGAGAGTACCAGCCCTTATAGAGTCAATTACAAATAATATTTAGCATGTGTTAAGGGTGGCCCTTCATGAATAACTAACTTGTCTCAAGAGACCAGCACCCTGCTTTTTGGGCAAGAAGTATCATTACTGGAAAGTCTAGCAGCATCTCCATAGAAGGCTAAAAATAGACGAACATTACTGTTGACATCTGACACCTCATTTAGGAGCATTTGATATAGTACACACAAGATAAAATAAAATACTACACTTTGGGGGCATGAATGACACTTCCATTCCTACCTTTCTACTGCCAATCTGAGGGTCCATATTCCGCTGTTCTCCTTTCTTCCTTTCAGCAAGATCCTGAACTTGACCATCTCATGGGCATTGCTTGTCAAGTTATCACCACTTCTACTTCCTCTACCAGTTATTCCCTGTTTGTGAGCAGCAGGTCAAGAGGAGCATGGCTCCTCATTGGTTCCTCTAGCACTTGCACCAGGAAGTTGTCCGCAACACTCTTCAAAAACTTCCTGGATTGTCTGTGCTCTGCTGTATTGCTCTCCCAGTAGATGTAAGGGTTATTGAAGTCCTCCATGAAAACCAGGTCCTGTGATTTGGAAACTTTCACTAGTTGTCTGAAGAAAGGCTCGTCTACCTCATTCTGCTGTTCTGGTGGTCTATAACAGATGCCTACAATGACATCACTCGTGTTGCTCTCGCCTCTAAATTTAACCCAGAGACTCTCAATAGGCTTATCTCTGGTTTCATACTGGAGGTCTGAGCAATCATAGTGCTCTCTTACATACAGTGCAACTCCCTCCACCTTTTCTCCCCGGCCTGTCCTTTCTGAACAGTTTCTACACATCCATGACAGTGCTCCAGTTGTGAGAGTTACCCCACCAAGTTTTGGTTATTCCAATCACATCATAGTTCTTTGACTGTGCCAGGACTTCTAATTCCTCCTGCTTGTTTTCCATGCTTCTTGCATTCATGTACAGGCACCTAAGATAACTAGCTGATTGCCCTAATTTCTCAGTACGAATCAGGAGGCCTCCCCTGTTGCACCCTCCTCCTTGCACTTTACCCTGGTGTCCCACTTCCCCACTTACGTCCAGGCTTAGGTCCCTATCCCCCATTGAACGTAGTTTAAAGACCTCCTCACTAGGTTAGCTAGCCTTCCTGCAAAGATGCTCTTCCCTCTCTTCATTAGGTGGATCTTATCTCTTCCTAGCAATCCGTCTTCCTGGAACAACATCCCATGGTCGAAGAATCCAAAGCCCTCCCTCTGACACCATCTGCGTAACCACGCATTTATTTCTGCAGTTCGATGGTCCATATCTGGACCCTTTCCTTCAACAGTGAGGATGGACGAGAACACCACTTGTGCATCAAGCTCCTTTATCCTTATTCCCAGAGCCATGTAGTCTGAGGTGATCCACTAAGGATTGTTCTTGGCAGTATCACTGGTGTCCATGTGGAGAAGCAGGAAGGGGTAGTGGCCTGAGGGCTTGATAAGTCTCGGCAGACTCTCCATCGCATCTTGAATTCTAGTTCCAGACAAGCAGCACACTTCTCGAGTTTCTCAGTCTGGACGGCAGATGGATGACTCCGTCCCCCTTAGAGAGTCCCCAACCACCACCACCAATCTCTTCCTTTGGGAGTGGTGGTTGTAGAACCCCCATCCATAGGACAATGCATCCCAGACTTTCTGATCGATGGGGCCTCCTTCTGATCCCTTCCCTCAGATGAATCCTCCAAACCATTCATCTTCGCAGTACCTGTGCAGAGAGCCTGAAAATGATTGCTTACCTGTATCTGCACTGGGAGCAAATGGGTTCTCCTCTTTCTTCTTCTGGAGATCACGTGCTGCCAATTTTCTTCCCTGTTCTTCATTTTCCCCTACTCTGCCCTCTCTGATTCTTCCACATGCTGTGTCTACTGTAACAAATCATGACTCCTATCCAGAAAGTCTTTGTTTTCTCTGATGCAATGCAGGGTTAATACTAAGTTGGGTCTCTAGCCTTTAACCTTTTCTTCCAATATGGAGAACACCTTGCACTTCATACAGATAAAGTCGCTTCTATCCTCTGGAAGAAAGACAAACATAGCACTTCTTGTGCTGGTCACAACAGCTGATCACTCATTTTACATATTTTCTTTCCTCTGGGAGCCTCTTCAGATGATGTATTTACTGGTCACTGAAGCCTGAAAGGAAAATCCTGTGAGAGGTCTTCCCCAAGGCAAACTATCTCTGTTTGCTTCTCTTCTCTTCAGAGCTCACTTGATTCTCAACTGGCTGGTTCTCATAAGGCTGTTGGCTTGAAGCAGTTGCCCCAGCTAAAAGCCTCACTTTGCAATCAACCACTCAAGGCCAATCAAGGCCTACCTGAAACAAAGCACTCCTAATTCACACTTTTCAAACAAATGCACCCACATTGAAAATGTTAAGCAGTCCCTGCAACTAGCACCAGTTACACAAATGGTCTCTCAGATACTCACACCTAGCACACAACACAGCCTCTAGTACACAGCAAGGATTCCTGGATTGGGTCAGAATGGAGGCCCACCAGAGAGTCATTACTGTCAAATTTTGGTAGAATCACCAGTTGGTCTTTTGTGAGTGCTCTTTTTTATTCAAGTAATCTATCAAAAAAATTGCTGGGAAGGCTGCCACATATATCTTTGTATTTATACCTGGCAATGATAAGAATGTAGTTTCCTTTTATTTCAAATGAATTATTGTCAGTCTTCCTTATCCCCATGCATACTTTGGAATCCTGTATAAATCTTATTCCTATCTAGAATACACTTTGAGTGTATTAGGTATTTGTGCTATGCCTCCTTTGCTCTTTTGATATTGCTTCCTAAGAGAAGGAAGTTTGCTGGATATATGATTTGTTCATATTTTAACATTATTACAAAGTATTACAAATCTTTCTGGAAAATGTAAGTAACAAATAAATAAATACTCTGCTTATCTTCCCTGGTGGCTATATGCACTGTACTCCACAATCAACTTATAATGTAACAACTTTTTGATATATATTTTCAATGCAGGATTTGTTCCTCATTTTCTAAAGCAGCTTCATATTGTTTGATTAATTGCTGAAAACTGAACACAGAGATAAAGGGAACTTTGAAATTCATACCTTGGAGTATTAACATGTACTCAGGACTTGATGTAAATGTCAGAGAGAAAAAAGATCTAATGAACTCTTTATTGGGGAAATACACTATTGCAGCTGCATAGAATTCTAAATGGTTTGTAGTTAACATGTGACTTTAAACCAAAATAACCACAGAGAAGCTTACTTACTACATGGACTCTCATTCAACATTTATAATGTCTTCTTTTAGGCACTGTTGAAGTCTTTTGGTGGGCTAGAAGTTGTAGCAGCTGGTCACTTAATTGAGGTTTAGTGGATTTTACTAAGGTTAGCAAATTGTCCAGAAAAGAAGCTGTGTAGCCATACAAGTACTTTTCTTGCTTGAAAATTACAACGCCATAAGTTTTCATTTTCCCTGATGTCTTCCCTGCCATAATAATGGCTTCAGGATTTAAATCCTTTGCTGTTATTGTGACTTCAAAGCCTGAAAACTGCAATTGAATGAAGCAGTTCATCTGTCATTATTCAAATATGAAGTAATTATGATGAAATAAAGATAGAATTCCACTGAGAAATACCCCAATCAATTTTCATTTATATTTAACTAGAAACATAAAATGATACTTAGACAAGTAAGTTAGATATTAAAAACTAGGAATATAAAAAATATGAATTACTGACCTTTAACTTATTCATTTCTGAATGTTAGAAGCCCTGTAAATATATTTCACAAATGTTGACAAAAGTCTTGGCTTAGCATTAAAAGCTATTCCTTGATTGGTTGGAAAAAGTGTCCAACAGCCTTCTGTGGGTACTAAGACCCAGATCCACAAAAGGACTTAGGCATTATAATGCTCTGCATTGACCTTTAGGCACTTAGGAAATCACCTATGCTCCCTGCACAATGTATGGAGAGAGATAGGCACCTTGGAATGTGATGCACAAAAGCCAGCACACTAGACAGGGAGCTACTTGCGCTAGCCAATAGGACATGCTGATGTGTGTCCTAAGCCACATCCCTCTCAGGGAGTATGACACCTGTCTCTGCTCACAACCCACAACTGGGTACCCATCTCCCAGAATCAGACAGTTCAGGGGCCTAAGTCATTTCTTGCAACTAACTCCACACAACATGGTGGGGAGGAAAGTACGGGTGGCCACCTAATAACCTTTAGTTCAGTAATTAAGGTATTTGCCTGGAATGTGGAAGACCTTCAGGTAAAGTCCCCATGCTGCCTCATGAAAAAAAGGGATTTGAACAGAGATCTGCTATCTCTCAGCTGGATGTCCCAGGAACTGGATCATTCTCTAGATCATTAGAATAATTCTCACTCTTCCTCTGATCCAATTAATATTGAATTAAAATAAAATTTCAATTGGAGAGATTGGGAGTACCCCACACCAGAATATCTCATGAACCAATGGCTGGTACTTGGTACAGAAATTGATTTTCAACTCCCATTTTCCCACATCAGCTGGGGGCAGCTATGGAGCCAGGTTCCAGAGGGACCTGAAGCTGCTGTGGAAAAAGAGGGCCTCCAGTGTCCACACGTATCTTGAGAGATGCACAGCTTCAGGGGACTAAACTCCCTGTTTGTTCTGAAAGGAGAACTCTGTCCTCTGTCACACTCTATCTTTCCAGTTACAGAATCTGGGCAAAATTCTGCAAGTGGAACCTCTGCAGTTTCTACCTCCCCTGGGTTTTGCAGAAGTTGGGTGTGATCTGAGCACAAGTAATTAAAGAAATCTACATAACAGTAAATTGTGCTGCTCAGAGAAGGATCACACAATACTGGCAGACTCCTCTTCTCTTTGGTATGAGATTTTCAAATATTGTCATGAATATGGGTCAATCCCCTGGGCATTTTTTTCTAACTATACCAAAGTATTTTTTTCCTCCTGCATCTGTAGACACTTACTTCTTGTAGTTTAATTTGAAATGTAATTTCTTCAGACCAGTCTAAAATTAAATCTGATTACAATTAAAATCTAGTGGTACTGAATACTGAATTTAAAATCAGAGACATAAGTAACTAGAAGCAATTTGGTGTATATACGATTAATTACTTCAGTACATGATTATTTCTGATTTTACTTTGACAATCATAACTAAAAGCATTTGAAAATGTAGTTTATAACATGCATTTCTTTTACAACAGTTTTTCCACTAGATGTTCTCACTGAATAATATGTAAAATACTGACACCTAATGTTAACTTTCAGTATTATTCATTTAATAAAACTTTTGTATTAAGTTTGTGGGAAAAAATTAAAATTAATTGCTGAATTGTAATTTTACTTTGGTAAAATCTTTATAGCCTCTAACATTTTAAACATAAAATGTTTGGATATTGTGGATGTCATTTTATAAGTAGACATTGAATATATGTAAGAGAATGGGGACTGTATTTATCCTCAGGACTCACTAGTGGAAGTAAGCATAACTCAGAAAAACTGAAACATCAAGTGAATTTTGCTTTGCCAAACGTCACTCAAATAGATTATACAACCATGTTTATAGAATTAGTTAGGCAATGTTTACCCTGAGCTTTTAAGTGCTACAGAAGGGCAAAGTATATAACATTCATTAACAAATTGTTTTCAGATCATAGGTTGAGCTCCACAAGGGCTAGGAAGAAATTTTCTGTCCTTTGCCTACAGATTGTCCACTATCCAATAAAATATTTAGGCACATGCTAAACTTTAAGCATGTGATGAGTCATGTTCAAGTCACCATGCTGAAAGCTATGCACATCCTGAAATGCTTTACTAAACTGAGACCACAAACTTCTATCTCCCACTAAACCAAAGAGACTAATACCTGCTAGTCACTTGTATTCTAATAGCTATTTAGGACCAGATTCCAACACTTACTCACCCTAAGTAGTTTGTTATGTAGTCCTGCTAAAAATCAGTAGAGTAAGGTTTTGTTCACCATGACAAATGGTGTAGGAATCTGGCCTCTTATTAGTAAATTTACTAAAAATTATATAGAAGACAAATTGTGTTTACTCCACAGTATGATACAGAAGGTCCTAGCAGAATTTCTCTTATGGTCTATGTCTTACATCATGTTCAGTAATTTTTTGCATTCACCACACTATGTGCAAGGGTCCTTTTCTAATTTTGATATGATATACACTCAAGTTTTCTCATGAGTCTCATGGATTTTATAGTGAAAATATCTGTCTCTTAATCAAAAATGAAAACAAAGCTGTAACCACTGATGCACAGATACCTGAGCTGCAATTCAATAAAGCTTCAGTTTAATTAAAAAGAAACTATGTTAATGTCATCATAACATCTTTATTATCATGCTTTCCAGACAATTAAAATCCTCTATTCCTTATATTGGTATTATAAAAAGGTGAACTTATTTTTGGCAGGCACTAATAATATCAAGTAATGATTTATTTTTGTAGCTCTTTTTGCATGAACTGACCATACCCTCTGAGCATTACGTTCTCTGAAACTGGGGTAATGTTAGTAACAGATACCACCACAATTGATTATTTAACCATCCTGTTTCCCTACTCTTGGATGGTTTGAGATCATGATACCATAAGGGCAATTGCGGTGCTATCCCCCCAGATCCTGGAGGAAGTGCACGAGGCACAGGACCAGAGCCTCAATGCTTGATCCAGACCTAACAGACATGACTTCTGGGGCACCCCTCACCATGCCGCCTAACATAGGATCTTGATCTTGCTCACTGAGGTGTAGAGGTGTGTTACAATAGGTGGGGGTGTGGAGGGCATGCCTAGTGCTTTGGGATTCCTACCCCAAAGAATGGCCTGTAGCAGACTTGTACCAGCCAATATAGTTTAGTCCTAAGGCTTCCACCACTCCTCTTTTGGCTTAAAATTTCAATAAAAAGAAGTGCTGAAGTAGCACTAGAGGCTGTTTTCAGGAAGAATTGAACATCTGATAAAATGTATTATTGCCTGTCCTGCTTGGCATACCCTTGAATTATAGATAATTTGTGAAGAACTATAAACTCTTAGGGTCTTGATTTTCATTTACACAAAGTTCTTGTCTACATAAGAAAATTCCACCATTAAACTTCAATCAGTTTTTTAAACTGATTTAATTGCACTGGGTCAAATACCTGTGTGGATGCTCATATTTGAGTTTAACAGTGGTTTATCTCCCTTTTGTCAAAGACTGGGAGGTGAGTAGCCATGCCTGGTGGATGGAGCAGCAGTCAGCAGAGGCCAGTGCCTAAATCAGAAATCAGAGCAGAGGATCAAAGCCAGGTTACCTGGTGTTCGGTGAGGTGGCAGTGGGACTGGATCCAAGGCAGGAGCAAGCATCAGAACAAGCAAGTTAGCAGCTATCAAGACAAATGCTGTTGCTTGACTTAAGAGATGGTCTGCTAACTTTTACTGCCAATCGAGCAGTGTACTACATGCCAGCTGCGCTTGTTACATTGCCCAGAGACTGGCTTTGCTGCGGGTCCTGATTCCTGACATGTTTAAGTTAAGTCACTTCCTAACTGACATTGGCTAGACCAAAATAAGCCTTGTTTAAACTAAAGAAAGTGTCCTTACAGCTTTTACTGTTGATGTAACTAAATCAGTTTAAAACCACAGTTAGATAAATCAGTGCAACTTTCTCATGTAGACAAGCCCTATCTACATAGGTGCAAATGTATTACTCCCCTTAAAGGTCACTTCATGCAGCTAGAGTGGTGCAAAATGGCTGCAATATAAATGAGAATTCACCACTTAGGTCTTGAATCAAAAGTTCAAAATGTTTGGTCCATTTGATTTTTCCCCAAGCACCAGCTAATGACTTTACAAAAAATAAAAAAAATTTAAATGATCAGATTTTCTTTTAAAAATGTACCTATGTATTTATTTAAACTAAATTTAAACAGAATTGATGCCAATTAAAACTGTAAAAATAGGTTGCACTCTTTTGGTATATTAGTGAAGTAATATGCCTAATATTTCCATTCTGTGCTACACATCACATTGTTCTGGTACAGTGAGATTTTATTTTTCATTTATTGTGGTCTTTACCTGTTCCACTTCTGAAGCCTAATGGAATAATACGATAGACAATGTTTTAGAAAAGACCCATTAAAATGGACAACACATACGAACTTGTGGAGTCAAAGTCAAATCAGAGAGGAAATATTAGCTTTAATAAAAAGTACGGTCTGTTGTCCATAATTATTCAAGCACCATCTCTTTTTTTTTTTTTTTTTTTTTTGCAAATTGCAGGGAATATCTCCTAGTCTACTATTAGATGGACAGAATTGCTCAGAAGAATAAATGCATCTTAGTCAGAAATAGATTAAAAGATACAGCTGAACCATCAATAAGTTCAGGATAGTGCAGCATTGTTTGCTCTTTGCTTTGCAGATGTAATTGCAGATCCCAGGATTTCAATAAATCTGTGTACATCATGGAAAGAATTGTAGAGAGGAACTGGAGCAACACGAAGAGCATCTGGCTGTCGCATGTCACACTGCAAAACAGAAAATGAATGTTCAATACATTAATGTCACTTCACATTTATTTTTCATAGCAAAATATAAAAATCTCACCTCTTCCTTGCCTTCATGCAATACCATTAACTAAAAGCCAGCCCATCCTCTCTCCCCAAAGTCTGACTACTGCAAGCGAGTAGAATAAAGATCCTGTGTGTACACCTTTGGTTTTGAGACAAGAAATATGAATAACTGCATATTACAAGAACCTAGGTGCGGGGGCAAGATGCTGGCCCGTGTTCCTACCGCCTTTACACCACTCTGGTAAAGGCTTCCATGGAACATCCCCAATTCAGAAACAACGTAGGTAGCCCTACACCAGCCTCCCTCTGTGCAGTCTCTGGCATAGGACGTGTTATGTGTAGTGGTCAGCTCACTTTGAACTCTGGCTATTCTGTGCTGCAGAGCTGATTTATTTCATGATCTATATCATCCCTTGGTGCAGCCCAAAATTAGGGAGGCACACAGCTAGCAAAAAAAGCCACCCTTGCCTCTCATCCATGGCCTACACACCTTCTGCACTGTGAATCCTGAGAGGCACAGCATCGAATCTGGCCCATATTCTTGATTAGAAGTATGCACCAAGTGCAGTAGTACATTTTTAAATAAAGGTACAAATAATGCCACAAGACGTGATGATTCTGAACTGAAATATTTTACCGAATAGGATAATCTTCTAAAAATGAAACATTACTGTGTCCAATGACAAGGCAACGGCATTGTGCCCTATGCCATCTTAAAAGCAGTAGTTCCTGGAATTCCTTGGCAGCATTAAAACATATAAGTGTATTCTGCCTACAAGTATTGCCCTTTGGAAACACAAGTCACAAGCAGAAATAGATCTACTATATCATTTATATGGCATTAGACTGTCGTCCCTCCAGCACTTCTAACCTCCAAATACAACACATATTACCTTAAATTCACTTTTTCTGATCTGTGCTCACTGGTTACTAGCATGATAGGCTTTCAGTTGCCTTGCTATCTGAGCTCTAGAATATTTCTCTAAAGAAATGACAGCTTTTAACCTCTCCTGTTGTATGCATTGCTAACAATAAGGTTCTGGCTTTTTGCAGATCATTAAAGAAATTGGCTTTATTTGAAAGCTCCTTTCTGAGCATTATGGTTTTTGTAGTCATGTTCGTCCCAGGATATGATAGAAGCAAAGTAGGTGACCTAACATCTTTTATTGGACCAACTTCTGTTGGTAGAAGGAACAAGTTTCCTACAGGCCCAATGAGTGCCCTAACCACCACACTATTGGCCACTTTGGGGTGGGCCTCTCTCAGACTTTCCTGTTGAAGCATTCAACTTTGCATAAATAATTAAAACTGTCCCTAGTCACCAGACGTCCTTCTTTGCCAAATGAGCATCCCAGCCACCAAGCTACAGAGACATTGCTAGCAAAACCGCCTCAGTTTTGTGAATGGTGCCTAAGACCCCCTTGTGACTCTAGCCCTCCAAAAATCAAAATATTCTGGATATATCAAAATTAACCATTTGGACATTTCCAATTTTTTTTTCCTTTGACTGAAACAATTAGCACAAATTCATAAAATGTTTCAGTTGACCCAAATCTGCATTTTTCAGGGGAAAAAATATCAGACACAAAATCTCAGTTGAGCTTTCCAGGTACTATTGTAAAACCACTGTTATTGATAATAAATCAGTGCTGTACAGAACATAGAGAAAGAAAGACCTGGTCCGAACAGCCCAAAGTCTAGCAATTGATCTATAAATCAGGGGTAATAATGTCCACTTATATAAATTGCTTTCACAACAAAGGATGAAATGTTATGAAAATATTTTATTATTTCATGTATTCAGTACATAAAAATCTGAAGGCTTTTCTGAACTAGCCAGACCTTTCAGTCAACAGAATTAGCCTGGAAATCTCAAGACCTTTTTGTTAAGATTACTGGCACTTTCCAAATGGGTTGGAAATATTTTGGGAATAGCTTCCTTTGTAGTATGTTAATGTTGGATTGTTTTGACTGGGAGAAAGTAGAGCCGTGATGTATAAAGTTGAAGAGTATTTGTTTCTGGTGTCTGTGGGGGCAAGGAGGAAGGGGCAAAGTGAAGTGAGAGACAAGTTATCTAAACTGCAAAATGATTCTGTTCAAGTTTTGGGTGAAAAGTTCATATTCTTGTACTCTGAATATTGATAAATTTTCTTTTATTATAAATGAAAAGCTCATCCTCAATAGGCCTGGTCCAAAGCCTATTGAAGTTACTTGGAGTCTTTCTCAGGTCCTATGTGAAACTATACAAGAATAAAAACAAAATTATTAACTCAGTGCAGTAGAGTCATAAAACAAAGCACAAGAAAATGAGCATCAAGAAGACTGATTTACTCACAACTATTCCTCTTTTTTCCAGTTCTTTAAATATATATTTGATTGGAGCAGAAAAAACTAGTGTGAGCTGGCATCCTCTTTCCTCAATCCGAGGCGGTGTGATTATTTTTACAAAGGTTTTCTCTGGATTTGCTTTATCCTCGCTGTAGTAATGCTTTATCAGGTACTCCAAGTAACCCGTAAGCAGAATGGATTTCCTTCTCAGTGCTTTCATTGTGGTTTGACCAAAGACCTACAAGGATGTAAATAATAAGAAAGATAAGCCATTGCTGCAGTTAAAAACAAAAACAATAAAATAGAAACTTTCCATAGAAGGATGAGGCCATTTTTGTCCTTTTCAATCATTTTAATGATTTCAAGAGCCACAATGCTCTGAGGCCTGGATTCTGCCATCCTTAATCATGTGAAGTAGTAGGTTTGTGAACGTAGTGCCGCAGGAACTATGTAGCAACATGCTACCTAGTGCGTAGGTGCTGGAGGTAAGGGTGCTGTTGCACCTCCTGGCTGGATGTGGTTTATATTATATATAGTGTTTACAGAATGGTTCAATAGCTCTCAGCACCCCTACTCTACAAATTGTTCCAGCACCCCGACCCAGTGTGAATGAGGGTAGCAGAACAGTGCTCCAGAAAATACAAGACAAGACTACGTATTTTAAGGGCTAGAAGAAAAGGGACTCCTTATCTGCTGCTGCAGCACATTTACTCATAGACATGGAAAACTGCACACACAAATCAAGTGCATAGCAGATTAGGTATCTGGTTTGTATATGTAAACATTGTCCATAAATACTGCAGGCTCACTAATGCAACTATAATAAAAAAATGAGTGCTGGCCCAGCACTGAGAATGCAATAGCAGTTTGAAAAATCATGGATCAGGACCGGGAAGATCTTGAGATTGGCTTTAAAACCATGTTTTGTTTTGTTTTTAATAATAATAAATTTTGAGTCCTTTTTATTTGCCTTCTGATTTTGGAGACTTTAGGATTCCTGTTTTTAAGCGTTTCTCCACAACTACAATGTTTGGAAACTTCTTTCTTTCTTAAAAAAAGGTTTTTACATGACTCCAGGAACTGGTGTTTTAAGACAAACTCCAAATTTCACAAGACGCATGATAAAATTGTAATAGGTGATAACACAGCTTAGCCTTGCTGCCACACTGAGGGGGATAAACCATATTGCTAAAAATTGATGGATAAAAAGGAGGCATGTCATTTTCATTTCCATCAATAGCTGCTCTCAGTTAAGGAGAAATATTGAAAATATGATTTTAAGGCCAAGTTTAAAAAAAACATTTTTTTGGTGTATGCAGCAGGGGCAAATGTCAAAATATAAACATCCAAGTACTGATTGTCCCTGAAAATCAGTAGTTAAATCTAAGGCCAGATTCCAGACCCTAAATTTTAATATATGTACTTGCAACTGATTGTGCCCTCTAATGATTGCAGGCTCAAAAATCAAAACTATGAGGGAGAAATTCAGAATAGTATTTAAAAATCATACTACTCGATAATATAAGAATAAAGGGTATAAAGTAATTGCAGGAAGGGATAGCCAAGAGATCACACTTAAATTACAGCATGATATCTGAAGACTATTCTCCTTCCAGCTGAATATCCACAGTGCATTGACCCCAACACTACCATGGGCATGGCGTGCGCTAAACACAGCTGAAATGCCATATTTGTGGTACGCTCTGGCATGCAAGATGTGGCAGGACAGGCAGAGGCCTTGTAGGGAGATACAGACACAGTGGAGGTGAGTATGGAATGTGAAAGTGGTAAGAATGAAAGGGACTAGCACCTGCATGGCTCAAAAACCTAAAACTAAACCCACTTCTGTGCAGGAGGTATAAAGAAGACTTTGCTGTTACCACAGAGCTACTGGATTTACCAGAGGGGCAGCTTGGCATAGGCCCTGGGGGGGTTCGCCTTGCTCTGCAGCATGGGACACAAGTAACTTTCTGGTGGATTCTCTGGTGGAGTCTCCGTACCTTGAAGCCTTTAAACAATTATTTGAGGACTTCAATAACTCAGCCATAGGTTAGGAGTCTATTATAGGTGGGTGAGGTTCTGTGGCCTGCCTTTTGTAGGAGGTCAGACTAGATGATCATAATTGTCCCTTCTGACCTTAAAGTGTATGAGTCTATGAGAAAGTCACTAGAAAGCCTGGTTACTCAGGTTTTGTTCAAGGAATATTTGCCCTCTGAGTGGAATTCTTCAAAAAGATTTTTTTTGGTGTGGCCATGGAAGTCTTCCCGCCCCACACACTTTAACCCATAAAAGAGAACAGATTGTGCGATAACTGTCGCACTAAGCATTATTAGGGCATAACATGCTTTAATACTTGCAGTTTTCATTGATTCCACTTGAAAAACTGCCTTCTGCTTAATGTGTCCCAGTGCAGGATGGCATACAATTTCATAAGCCATCTCTTGCCAGACATGAAAACTATTTTGTTTCCCACTGTCCTAGAGCACTGGGAAATCCTGTCTCTGCCAAAAGGGTAATGCAGGCATGAAAAGGAGAGTCAGGGGGATATGATCAGATATCACTGTTTGAGACTCCCTGAGGTGGGCTAAATTACATGCACCCACACAAACTGGAGCAGTGACAACCTGGGTCAGAGCAGAGCTGTTTTTAGCTTATCTCTAAGGTCACACAAAGTTTAAAAATATATTGAATGTTTAAGGACTAACAAAATAAATTGTCAAACAGAACAAGAAGTATTGCTATGACCTTTTCAGTCCTTCAATTTAGTATGTAATGCTGGAGAGAAAAGATAGGCTCAGCTGGCGATTTTCTGACTTTAATGGCTTGTTTTGTACATGTCTAAGATACTTTTGTTTTTCATAACAAACAGATGGAAAAATAGTGTGAGGGGTCTGGATTTTTGTTTCACAATTGTCTTTACCAGTATAACTAATGCTAATAAAATGGTTTTGGAAACTATTTTAAAAAGTTATGCCCTGTTCAGACTGGCCCTCAGAACATTACTAACCATGACTGTTTTAAGTCTGGGATTTTAAAACAGTTTCTGAAGACTGAGTATTGCAGCATGGAGAATGCTATGCATAACTGCACCTTTCATCCACAAAGGATCCTTGAGTGATTGATAACTCATTTGTACAAGGATAAATTCACCCATCACAGAAATTCAGCCGTGTCTGAAGATGAAGTGTGGCAATATGTGACTGCACCACTACACAGTGCCTCTAAAGGAGTCCTGAATGCTTTTCTGTGTTGGCTGAATTCAGTTTTCAAGATCTGATCATGAGACCATCTATGCAAGGATTGCTCCCATCCTACCATCATGGCAAAAATCTCCCGTCCCATGGCTATCAGAGGGGGCAATGTTCTGGTCCAGGAATTAATGCAAGAGAAGAGATCGTGGAATATTTGGGCCAGGAAGGTAGATATTATCCTTCCACTGCTCCCATGTACTTCCAGATAAAATGAACATCCCCAGGCTGTATTTCCTTTCCACCCCCAAGCCTGCAGTGGTAATCTCTCTTTGAGGAATGCCCCAAAGGACAGATACCAGCTACCTAGGGAGGTGGTGGCATCTCCATCTTTAGAGGTTTTTATGCTGCGGCTTAACAAAACCCTCGCTGAGATGATTTAGTTGAGGCTAGTCCTGCTTTGAGCAGGGGGTTGGACTAGATGACCTCCTGAGGTCCCTTCCAACTCTAATATTCTATGATTCTACTGGAGTTTTGCTGCCAGAGAATAGAGGAGATGGCTACTGGGTTCCCAGAGCCAGTGCAACCACCTTTGATCCATGACAGTGGGTGGCCAGATCCTATTTCTTCCACTGGGAACAAACTTCACCCTCTTGGCAAAAGAATTAAGAAGAAACTCTGTGAAGGGAACCTTGTGGAGTTTCCTGGACCTTTCACAGGTAAACGAAACTGAGGCACAATCTGCCCATCAGTTACATTAGTGTGAATCTGGAGGACTCCACTGAAAATAACAGAGTAAATTGAAGTCAGAAAGAGACATTATGGAGCTAGAAGTGTGCAACTGAAAGCAGAATTTGACCCAGTACATTAAGGACACTGAAACCTTTGAAGTGAGATGTCAAAGCAGGCAAGTTCAATGAAGCCTTAAATCAGGTAAAAAAAATTGCCTGATTCTGGGTTTTGAGTCCCGCCAGCAAATACTGCCAAGATTCATTTGATTCTTTTGGCAAAAGCAGATAAAACGATTCCAGCAAAAAGCTTTCCTGGAAAAGGTTAATTTTACCACAATGATTTTATGCCAATCTGGTGAGGCTCCTTCAATTTCATCTCATTTTCATCAAGTTCTTATATTCAGATCAACCCAAAATGCAGAACAAGTTTGGGGCTTCAAATCCCACAGATCCTGAAGCTAATAGAAAGGTTTGTGAAAAGTTAACAATAGCTCTCATAACCACAAGTAGTCCTGTTCTAAATTTTACTTTTTCAGGAAAAACAATATTGATGAAAGATCTAAGATTTCATTCTACAATCTGTAGACTCTTAAATTTCAGAGTCATAAGAAATCTAACTACTTACCTCTAAACTAGCATGCAGTGCACAGACCAATAAAATTGGAGGATTTGATAATCGAAATCCATTGATTCCAGGACTTAGTTGTAATTCTGGAAAATGAATAACTACTGTTAATTGGGCCAAATCTTGACTTTTTACTCAATTAAAACTTTCATTAAAGTCAATGGGTCCTCAGGATTTGGTTCATCAACAGGAAACATGTTTACTCCACTTGTAGCTACTATTCTTTGCTTTGGAGGTGCCCAAATTTTACCCAACTGAAGGTTACATCAGCAACTTCCCAGGAGCCAGGAGACTGCCATTAATTTGCATAAAATTAAACATCATAAAATTGCTTTTAGGCCTGATTCTCCTCTCATTTACACTGGTGTAAACCAGTAGCCTCTTTATTGAAGTCAATGAGGTATAAATGTAGTACAAAACCAGAGTAAATGAGCGGAGACTTAGGCTTTTTATCTTTAATATGAAGAAGTGGCTTGTGGAGACCTCAGATTGCAGTTCTTCATCTTGAACTAAGCAAAGTCCACTTGGATCAAATGGAGTATTACATACAAGGGAAATGTAGTGTCCATAAACCACCCATCTTCATTAAAGTGGCTTTAGGCCACTACAGAACTTGACTTCCAGGCCAGATTGGCTACAACTATTTTAGGCTTTGAAATTTCATGTGATCCGTCTTATATTGCATTCTTTGAAATATTGTTATTGCTTATCTTTTCAGAGCAAGCACCACAGTTCTTTGGATAGGAGGGAGTACCTCTCGCTGTGAGGACTTGCTAACCTCATGTAGTTTCTCCCTATCCTCCTCCTGTGAAGTGCCCCTACAAAATGACTTAAAGAAGGCCTTCCCTGAATAGGAACACAAGGAAGAAGGAGTGGGAAGTGTTTGAGGTGACAGATTTCAATTTTTTATGCTTTAGAAGATGAAATGTCTGATCCTGGCTCTCCAGTAAGACTAGCCCAGTCCCTTTCTATACTTTTGCCAGAATCTTGCAATATCTCAAAGAAAGGACTGAGGCCAGCAGTGTTGACCGAAAATAAAATTGGCAAGGACTGGCATGAGAAAGCCACAAAGCAAGTATCTCTCCCTCCTGTGGCCTGGTGGAGGAACTGACCTCCAGATTTAGAAAGTATGTCTGCATGTGTACATACAAGGCTGGAACACTGACCTTTAGCTTCTTTTGAAACAGGTTATTATTTTATTTTCTCTCTCATGAAGTTCTAGCTTGGGGTAACTAAGCAAAAATAGATGGCTGTTTTCAGTTAGGGCCAGATTCTGCTGTTTTTATTCATGTTTCCCATTAATTCCAATGGGACTAGCCAGCATGTAAGGTACTACTCATGCTCACGCTTATGAAGGCGAGTAGACCCTAGCTTTTATGGGACCCAGTAGGCTAAGTCGGGTGCTTTTGAAAATTTTACCCATAGTTCAAAGGTCTTTTTGCGCGTTTGTTTGAGCAAAATATCCTGAAGCAAACAACTAGACTAATATGACAATAGACCAAATTCATTCCGGTTGTTACTTCATTGCCTTCAGAGAAGTTGCACAACATCTGGGATGAATTTGGCCTTAATAGGTTTAACACCAGTGAGCAAATATAAAGGCTTATCCTTTCTGTTCAAAATAATGGTGAACAGCAATGCATGCAAGTTATATCTCATGTATCATATTTAAAACTGAATGCGGAAATATACATACTGTTTTCCATGAGAAACCTAGTTTTGAATTCATGACCCCACCAGCCTATTAGCCTAAAACATAACATGGAAAAAAAAGAAGAAAAAAAAAAGAAAATCATGCAATGATATATTTTAAATCTGACATGAGTATTATTAAATAGCTTCTGATACACTAATCAAATTGCATCAGAAATACAGTAAAGTATCCGGTTAGCTGGCATTAGGAACTTATTTATGTGACCTGGCAATTTCTCTTTAACACTGGAAGATTATATTTATTATAGTTTTCAAACAATCAATCTACTGAGGATCTATAAATGTTCATTTTGTCTAAATTCATCTTACAAACTGAAAAATAAAGCAGAAATATTTCCAGTGTTATTTCCTAATGGCTAAAAGCACAAACACAAATCTGCTTTGGTAAATACTGAAAACCAAAGGACATTATAAATCTGACAAATTCAGAAAAGCAAAGATATGAACAGCACACAAAAGATAAACAAAGTAAAGGTTCAGAGTAAAGGTTGCAGTTGCTTCATCATTCCATTGCTGTGTTGTGCTGATGGGAATTCCAACCTGGCAATAAGATTTCAGATTATGAAACTCAATTACTCAATACTCCATTTACTCAATACTAGGACCCTTTTTTGAATGAAATTTAGTCCAATTTAATTCACAGCTAGATTTCTGAGGCAAAATCTTGGAGATATTGCAGAGTGTGGTTTTTGTTACTTTTTTAAAAAATAGCAATTTTACACAAATTTAAATAAAATAAGAAAACATAACATTTGAAGTTTTTCATCAAACATTTTGCAATGACATAGTATTTACCATGAGCCACATGATGGTGCAGCTCATGTGGACATACAAGGATTTGAGGGGAGTAAGACATCCCCACCTCACCTCATGTATGGTCTCTGTAGACCTGGGTTCTCAGCACAAAGCGTGAAGCAGGTGCTGGGTGCCCAATATGCCGTTCTAAGCAGCTAGGTGACTTTGTTTTCTGTGGCTCCATCTTCACCATGCCAGCCAGCACAACTGAGCTATCATTGTGTCAAAGGCTTGTATGTGTGTTTGTAATTTGCTACTGGTAGATTACTTCTTCCCGCAGCAAACAAGGAAGGAAGGAACTTTGCTTCTTCGCAAAACTGCTGGAAAGACCCAGGCAAATGCTGCCCCTTAAAAAAGTACAATTGTAAAAGTCCAAGACAGATGGAAGTAGACTGGTCAATCACCCTGTATGTAAAGACTTATTATACGAGTTAGGTACAGTGTCAAGTAAAATGTTTACTTGTTATTTTTGGATAATACAGGTTACCGTTTCACCCTTATGAATAGAGCCATCACTCTCATCTCATTGTATTATATAAAGCAGTCGTGAGAAATACTATATTGCTGAATAATAGTCTTACTATTCAAAGTCACATGGAATTCAATAGTGAACCATTCATTCATTTCAATGAAATTTTGCATGTCAAAAATAATAAATTTCAAATAAAGCATAATAAAGCTATTGCCCAAATAACTCAAATGCTGATGCTTTGAATCATAAAAAATGCATTAGCAATTTTTTTATGGTACTTTTAAAGTATCTTTCTCTATAATAGTCTACCATAAAACACAATATCACACAATAATATTATTACAAAATCCCATTGAAGTTAACAGTGCAAATATTCCATTTATTCCAATAGGCTTAGCATAGCAGAAAACAAACATGAAGTATACTACCTATAATAATAGTCTGTAGTAAGGTTTAAAAAATTACTAAAGAACAATTTCCCTGTTGGACCATATCGTACACTCCTTACTCAGGCAATAGAAGACCCATGACATCAACGGGAGTGCTGGCCAAGTAGAGAATGATGAAAGACAACAGGTTTTAGTGCAGCTTTGACTCCAAAAGCTTGGAGTTTTATTTGAACTTACGGACTTTGTGAAATTGCCCTAGAACAAGACCTCTCCTAGGGTATGTCATTTCTAGAACTTGGAAACTGAAATTTCAGGAATTTACCAAAGCTTGGTGATAGAAACGTGTGAAATTTAAAGGTAGTATAATTTTTAAAGCCATTTTGTCTCTCCGTACCACAACTAAAACACTCATAAATTGACATTTTTTTGGGCTCTCCTAAAACTCCATGGGCATCCTACATGATGTGTGTTTAGATGCAATTTTTATTTTAAACCATCAATCCAATTTTCCCTATGAATGTCACTTTGTTTGATGTATGATATGTCAATAGGCTTCAAAGAGATTACATGTGTATATATACACACACACACACAATCTTTATAAATTAGAGATTAAGAGTTAATAATTTTCCATGAAAAAAATTGAAATCAGCACTGCCACTAGTATTTCAAATTTCAGCCTGCAATGATATAAAATAACTGAGGTATTAAATCCTAAACATAAGGGTTTATAAATGTGTAGTAAAAATAATAGGCAGTAAAATTGCACAGTAAGATGATGTAGTAAAATTTCATATTAAAAAGTAGCTACTTTGCATGCAAAGTGGGTATTCTGAAAGGCATTTGTTATTTCAAACATTCTAGTTTTCAAAATACCCAGCCTATAACTTTTTATTTTAAATTTGAGCCATGATTTTGGCAAAATCTTCTGATATCAAAATACTTGAAATGACAAAAGCTTTTTATGTCTCTGTACTTAAAAGTAATTTGTCCCTAACAAAGTTGGGGAATTAAACTATGTTAGGAGAACTAGCTGTTGTAAACCAGGTCTGACTGTTTTACAAACCAAGATAAAAAAATTCATTTCTGATTAGAGGGACTAGTTCTGGAAACATGTTTCATTAATCTCTATTGAGAACTGCTTTTCATTGGACATTTGCACATATGGTTATTTACACATATAGGTACAACTAGACTGGAGATGTCACATTTCATTATACTACAATTTGAAATGGCCATTCTGGCTTAATCTGTATATTTGTGCTTCTGATATGGGCTGGATTGAGAGCCTTCTGCCATCCCACAGCTAGAGAATATGCAACAACAGCTTCTCACGATTGGCCTGCCAATATGCTTCAGCATTGATAACCTCTAAAGATGAGAAGGTACTTCAGTCCAAAAAGCAATGCTAATGATGATGGTGTTTTTGGTGAGAGGTACATGTGATCATATAACCCCACTTAGAGCTAAATAATTTATTTTTGTTTAAGTAAAAATAATTAAATTAAAAAGGAAAAGAACTTTGGTCCATTTTGTCTCTAAAATAAAGCAGGAATCCTAATGTTCTGCCAAAGAAGACCATTGGGGGGCGGGGGGAAGGATTGGCTATCTACTGAACAATACACACTTTTTAAATGTTTAATATACTGTGTTAATGCACACTGATACTTGCCTAATTTTGTGACAGAAATAAGGCAGGTAATTAAAGATCATTAATCACATTTTATTGGTTTTGTTTTTACCCAAAAGTGTTCTCTCATTTTACAAATCAAGAGATAAAGACAGCAGATTTATGGAGGTGAAAAATATTCCAGATGGGCGCATCATCCTCTCATTTGTTCCTATTTCTTTTAAGCACCTTTACACCAGGGAACAATCCCTTCAATAAGTATTTTTATTTAGCTCAGTTTTTTCTCACATCTCTGTGTGTTAGATAGAAGCGCTGGGCATTCATAACTTGAATCATTTCGTTTGTAGTTGCATTAATGATGCAAGAGTGTGGGATATAATGATCACTATGTATGTGTGGTGAAGACATCAAAGAAGATCCAGTTAAAGAACATAGAAGAAATACAAAAAAATCCTTTGACCTTTGCTTCTAAGTAACAGATGATCATGCAACTCATTTATAATTTACAACCTGAAGAAACGTGGTTCATTTGCCTTCTTGGGGGGAGGGGGACCTCGAAACTGTTGAGCAGTGACACAGAAAATAGGCAAACACTGTTAACCCAGCCTGACTTTTACAATGCAGGATAAAGCCTTCTATGCACCATTCTGTCACTATATTTTGTGAGGAATCATTTGAAGTGTTATGGGAAAGTATGCTAAAAAGATATAATAGGAAAATAACAATGTAGAATTAGTGACACTAAATATTAAACTCTCAAACTTCACTGTGTACAAAGCATAATGCCTTTACAAGTCAGATCGCATCCTTGCCTGGAAATTTCTTGTCTTCCTCAGAATATATAGCAATCCTATACTATTGAATTTATATAGTTTACCTATGCTTGGCTTTTTAATCCTAATATCTGAATAGATTAAGTAGGAAAATCAGATAAGGAGAAAAGTACAAGAGACTCCTCCATTCCTCTCTCTCCTGCCAAACCTTTGCCTATTCTTAAAAGTAAATTTACACCTTTAAGATTTGAAATGTTGGATCCCTTCTTTCAACATATTCTCTTCTGTTATTCAGGTGGGAATGCAACCATTAATGATGGAAATCTCATGAGAAAGTGTGGTCTATAGTGTTGATCAAGACATTTCAGAATTAAAAATTCTGATAAAAAATATGAACTTTTCACAAAAAATATTCCTGTCAATTTTGACTAGCTCAACTGTTCTCATAAGATTTTCAGTCCACTTTTGGTGACCCAATAGGTGTGCATAGTTTGGAAATGCATTTGAGTTTTTTACTCTTATCTGAATAGAACCAGAACTCTGAACCTCTTGAGATGCTTCCGTCATTAGAAATAATCCTTTTTTATCACAAGATTAACAACTGTTAAAAGGAGGGTTACTTACTGGTAACTGGAGGTTCTTTGAGATATATGGTCCTTATCTGAATTCCACTGTGGGGGTTACATATGCTCACCATGCATTCAAAATCATAGAATTTGAAAGCTGTGTCTGTTGGTCGGTGCATGTGCCCTGGCTCACCTCGTGCCTCCAACCAAGACAATAAAGGGTGGGGTTAAGTTGAAGAGGCAGTTGGTCCACTCTGCTCTATTGCATTTGTTGGAGGCATGAGAAGCAGGGCGCATGTATAGAACAAGAGGAACTACTTGCACATTTTCCAACTCCAGGTGTATGGTGCATGTGCATAATCCCCAAAGTGGAATACAACAGAGACCATCACTCAAAGAACAACATGTAAAGTATGTAGAAAGTAATGTGGTTTAGTACTGAAACACATGGGGCATGTCTACATTGATGCTGGCAAAGTCACCGCGTCAGATCAACTTATCTGGATCGAGTGAGAGGTCAGAGAAGGCCTGCTCAATAGATCCAGAAGTCAATGCCCTCAAGTGGCGTAGTGCTGCATTGACAGGAACGCAGTTCCCGTCAGCAGAGTGCAGTGAAGATGCCACACAGAAGGGAAGCACAACAGTTGACAGGAGTTATGCAAGCTATTCTGTTTAGCTTGTGTAACTCCCGTCGACTGCCGCTGAATCGCCAGGTAAGTGTAGACCAAGGCATGTATTCCCAGTTAGGACTCCTAGCATACATTCTCAATATTTTTTTAGCTGACTTGCAATTTGATTTAGGATCTGATTTTCAAAGTTAGGCATGCTCAGTTGAACAGTACCTAATTACAGGCACCAAAGAATTGATCATCCTCTCACCCCAGTGTAAGTGAGAGGAAGATCAGGCTCAACACTTCATATATGCACATAAATCATGTATTTGTGCATGTGTGTGGTCAGTTAAGGGTTTACCACAAGTTTTGAAAACTGATTCGCACAATTCACAGACAACAGATTGAAAAGGCTCGAGTTCCAAAAAGCCAGTTTTCCCCTTAGAGTAATTCTCAGTGCAAACTCAGAGAGGCAGGTTAGCTTCTATGGGTTCATTGCAGCACTTCCCAAAAATGGTGATAGTGTTAGTGAACCTGTTCATTTTACTGACCATTTTTTGTATGGTCCATAGGTTGGGGCCCTTGCATGGGACTCAGGAAAACTAGGTCTTGTTCCCTTCCCTGTTACAGACTTCCTGTGCAGCTGCGGGCAAGTCGTTAAGATCTGTATGCACGTAAGGAGTTAGACACCTAACTCCCAGTTTTAGCACTACTGTGATGCACGAAGCTCTTGCTGAACCCTTTAGGCACCTAAACTCACTCAGTGCCTAAGTTTTTGAAGGAAAAGATCTCTAGGTAGCTACATTTCTGCCTGTGTGCATGCACACTGCTGCCTCCCTCTAGGCACCTGGGCATTAGCTACTGCTGAAGCCCCAAAACAGTTCACAAACCAGGAAGGAGAGGCCTTTGGCCATGTGAGTTGCATGCAGGGCTCAATCAGAAAGACACCTTCTGAGCATGCCTACTGGATCAGACCCTGCATGTGAGACCACACAAAACAGCTGGGGGGGGGCAGGGAGCAGGTAATTTCCATAATAAATTTTAGCCCAGTTGTTAGAATACTCAGTGGGGCTGTGGGCTATGCTCAGTTCAAGTCCTCCTTCCACCTGAGAGGAAGAAGGGATTCAAAATGAACTCTACCATTATTTCTCAGGTGAGTGCCCCAGCCACTAGGATCTTCTGAAGTGGTCCTCTCAGGGTCTCCAATTGAAGCTGTTCCACTGTGGCTAAATAAGTTACAAATTAAGTGTAAAATTCTGAGGCTTTTATTCCTGCTGCAGGTGCAAATCTCATTGTAACCTTAAGTATGAAGTAACTACTTATGGTTCTCTAATATGTATGCTTGGCTGGGATTTGCATAGGAGCCAACATCCATTGAATTCCAATAACATTCAGGCACCTAACTCCCTTGGAAAATCCCTCCCAGCAGCTATGTTTAGAACCCCATTTGTTTCTTTCTGTCCAAGGATTCACTTATTGGAACAGAACATGCCCTTTGCCCTGCATGCTAAGGTTAGACCATTTCATAGTTCTCTTCTACATTGGGTCAGTGCTTAATTACAAGTAAGATGTGTCTGTGGCATTTGAAAAGCTTTGGAACCACAGGTGATTATTAGTTTCATATTAAGTAGTTTTGGTCTTTCACATACACTGATGTGCTTTCTTTTGCCTTTTCAAATTGTTACATACACTTAACAATTACAAAATATTTGTAACTAATTAATATTGCTGTACATTATTAATGGATAGCTCTCTTAGAGCTCAATAAAAAATCCTTAGGAAAGCTGTTCCTGTGAAAATACTGCAAGGGACTTAGCATATCTAGCATCTCAGAAGCTTTACTTTGTCAAAAGGCCAAAACAATATGATTATACTATAGGCTAATAGTGTGACATTTCTCTTCTGTTGAATTGTTTGCATTTTCAGTAGCATCTGAAATGAGTTATTTTATTTTATTTTCTTCATTTTGGTATGAATGGCCCAACTGACTCTCAGCCCAGAAGAAAATTTTAACAGCACAAATCTAAATCTCTAAAAATACTTTTAACCCAAGTAGTGATGCAACCTTAACTATGGTCATGGTGGGTGATATTATAAATTGACCTAGATTTGAATAATCCTCCTCCTCGTCCTCCTTTCCACCTTTCCTCCTAAAAGTAATTGGCCAGTTCAAGTTTCACTTGTGTCACAGGCAGAAATTTTAACGTCGCAGGTTACAATAGTCGGGGACAGGACAACTTCACTTCACAGGTAAAAAACCTAGGCTGTTTGGTCAATTAAGTGTGAGCTAATTTACAGCTGAGAAGTCTTTGGAGATAAAGGTTGCATATAGCCTCTTCTTCAGCTGATTTTTTTTCCTTGTTAGACTTTTAGACTCAATAGAACTGGGAATATTCCAATCTCAGCACATGTCCCTCCATATTACCCCTCCAGGTCAAAACAAACAGAGATTGAATTCACTTTTATAACAGGAAACAAGTTTCTGTGATCAGAGTATGAGAAAGAGAAATCACCATTATGTTGGGAATCCAATCAGGGCTTGGTAAATTCACCACAGAACTCTTTGGGAAACCTCTAAGGCATTCACAATAAGGGATCATAATTTCATTCTCAGTGGCCAGGCGGAAAAAGAAGTATGATCAAACCGCAAAAAGAGTTGGAGCCTAAATTAAACCTTAAGAAAAGATCTTACAAAATACAACCCCTCCAAGGCTAATGAAGTTGAATTAAAACTGTTAAACCAGCTCTTGAAGAACTATTATTACAGACTGCTCATATATCACTTCTACTAGCCAAATATCAGATATATGAAAAGGGGGAATACAGCCAGGAGTATGTTAGCACATTTACCAAAAAGAAATCAAATCTCCTGCCTAACACCAGGAATTAAAAATCGAACACGGAGCCAATTTACTCATAATGGAGATATTAATAAAGTTCTTACTGATTTCTATAAAGTACTGGATAATGTTGTATTTTTTTAAAGAAACATGATCAGTTTTTCTAGGGTGTTTCAACAAGATTAAATAAAACATGAAGCGACAATCCCACCTAAAGATATTTCTGAACTGTTACTTCTGACTTAAAGGAGACTCAGATGGTTTTGATTATTATGATATATTCATACACTCCTTAATCCCTTGAATGGATCTTTGAAGGAAAAGTATCTAGATGAAATTCTAAATAATGCATACATCTGACTGAACTATAAAATAAAAATTTAAAGTTCCAGGGAGTTATGCTTCCTGTAAGTCTCAGTTGTTTTTGAATACAGAAATCACAATATTAATGCAAGCCCTCTAGTTACACCATCACAGGTCCTAACCACATCAGCCACACCATCAGGAGCTCATTCACCTGCACATCTACTAATGTAATATATGTCATCATGGGCCAGCTCTCCCCATTGTTGTTTCTTACCCTTGGATGTGTGTATATATATATATACCTCCTATCTGTGATTTCCATTTCATGCATCTGACAAAGTGGGTTGAAGCCCATGAAAGCTTATGCTCGCAGAAATTTGATAGTCTTTAAAGTGCTACAGGGCTCTTGTTTTTGCTGTATATACAGAATAATGCAGATACCCCTCTGGAACTTTTCAATGAGATTGCAACCGTTATTAACCAGAATTTATGAATTATGACTAACATGGTTTTATGTGCAACTTGTATCAGTCACATTAGGAGAGGTTTTAGGTCACTGGCTGAAGCTAGTCAAATATTGCAAAAGAGGTGTTGAAAAGGCAGTGTAATTGGATAAGTTTCACAGAGCCTACATTTGTGTTGCAGAATTTTCATTATTGGTGATGACGTGTGAAAAGGAAGAAACACAGGACTGGCACATAGAAGTCATCTTTTTACTTGGAAGCTGATCACATTCAACATGGAAATCATTGTCACCTGAAAGTCCCTCTTCATGGTAGAGCTGCACTTTCATTTTTTTTATTGCATTGTAATGGGATCATCAAAACGTGACTCAAGACATGGTGATGGTGGTTGTTTTTTTTATAAATGTGGTCCATAACTACTTTCATTTTTGTTAGGAACGGAGACTACAAGTGCCAGCATGCAATGTCCAATTTTGATCCAAGTGACCTAGCACTGGTACTTAGAACAAGACAAATGTGATCTAAACGTAGGTTCCTCTGGTTAGGGCTTGACATTTGCAGTAGGTTTAATGACTTTAATGTAAGGAGGAGTATGTGTGTACATGCACACATAATACTGTATTCCTCTATGTGATGGTCCTCACTCAGGAGTTGGTTGGTAGGGTAGCATAGCCTAGTGGGTCAAGGCTTAAGCCTATGATGTGCAGGGGGGTTGTTGGTAGGGGAGCCCGGGCTCTCTCACTCCACCAGGCTCTGACCCAGGGCCCTTCGAGTGTTATCAATGATCTGACAGCCAGGGCATGCTTAAGACTGTCCTCCATGGGCCACTTCCTATCAACCCCCACTCCCTCTCCCCAGTGATTGTCCCAAAGTCGCTACCTGGGTTAAGGCAGCATGAAGGGTGTCTGCTCACCTCACGACACCTTCTGGTGGCTGTGTATAGCATGGTAGCTCTCTTTCTCTCTCAGGTGGCAACTGCCTCCTGCAGTCTGGCTCACTCTCCTGGGCCAGATCAGGCCTATGCTTTCCCCTACTGGGGTAGTCCAAATAAAGTAAAGGGGAATCAACAAAAGACAGAGTCCATATAAGAGGGAGAGGTGAATTCTGGCTCTGTAGTAGGTTCTCCCTTCTCTCAAGGAGGGACCTTTGGGAAGTTGTCATATGGAGAGATTCTGCCTTCCTTTCAGCTCTCCTCTGCTGAAGCTGCAGGTTTCAGGTCTGTTCTCTTCCCTGGTCTGCCTCCCCCTGACCTGCACCCCTGCCCCTTATCTCTTCCTCCAGTTGGAGCATTTCCTACAGGTGTGGCAAGGCAGTACAGGGCTTACTGAGACCATAGCAGTTCTGTAAGCCCTTGTTGCCCAGGGTGAAGTTTGTATGACCCACCACATTCTAGTTTTAGAAATTATATTACAGCCGCTTTGTGCTATAGGATTTGAACAATGTCTCTCCTTTGTGTGTGATGTGGAGGAATTGCTTTTTTTATTTTACAGGTAGATTAAGGCAATTCATACTGATTATTATTTGTAATGTGGTAGTGGCCCAAAAAACCTAGCTAGGATTAAGATTCCAGTGTACAGGACATTGTAAAAACCACTTAGGAAGTCAGTAGTTTTAATTACATGAAGCAGCAAACACTTTTAGATGTCTTAACAAAAGCAACTTTGAAGACTGGACTCAGAGTTCAGGGGAAATTGAACATAAATGGAATACTTTATGCTGGTAAATTTTGCTTTGTGTATTTGTGATGGCTATGGCCTTGACCACCCAATAAGAATTGTATGTGTGATATAAAAAGTGATGAGAATGAATTAATACTGAAGGATCAGTTGTACCCTGTGATTAATTCCCTTTGTGGTGCTTCAGCAGCATATAGGATTTATAGCTTCCTGAAACAGACTTTGTGCTACTGCTTCCTGCCCTTTTTGAATTACCTTTCCACAGCACATTCTGAAATTTTGGGGATGTTGAAAGTTGGGTGTATATAGTGTGGTATAACAAGGGCAGAGGGCAGTAGGAAAGTTCTGGAAGGGCAGTATGTAAGTTCTAGAATGATCCGGGCTTTATTCCCTATAATCTAGCCAGAGTCCTTAGAGGGTAATTAGGGTCAGCTGACACCAATTAAGCACTCCCAGGTGCCTGATAAAAACCCTCTACTCCTGAGAGACAGTGCACAGGCTGGAGGAGTAGGTGTGTGGTGCTACTGAGCAAAGGGGTGTGAGGAGTTGTGAAGAGGAACAGAATGGAGTACAGTGGTGTGTGGAAGAGAGGTGGAGTTCTGAGGAAGGTACTGGGCTCAAGAAGCCAGAAGAACAGAGAGGGGGAAATAGCCCAGGAGAAAAGTATGCAGCTGCAAGTACGGTGCCAGCATCACATAGCTGCCACTCATAGGACTCCTGGGCTGGGGGCTGGAGGAGCGGGCAGGCCTGGGTCCCTACCCCCCCTCCTTGGGGAGATGGGGTAACCGGCGATGCCCTGGCCCACTACAAAAAGCAGAAGCCAGCCGTTTGCCACAATATGTAAATAGATAAGGTGCCAGACAGTAGATGGCACTCAAGAACAGACACCTTTGTTGCTGGAGTTTGTAGGGCTAATAAAGCTTTGTCTTATCCACTGCAATTGGTTTCCTTCCTGGCAGTTGTTTACATCAGGCTAGGAAAAGGAGGTGCTGGTGTCCACAAAAATCTTCAGCCAGTGGAAGATCTCATCTGGAACTGTTCCTGCTGGTATAAATCAAACAGCCCCAAGGCTACTGTAATATAGACGAAGGGCTAAATCATCCCTAGCATTGTGGGGAGAAACAGAAAGAGAGCATAACAGCATCTGCATCCTTCCCCTCTTCCGTGGGCCAGGTGCACTGAAGCCAGCTGTGTGCATCATCTGGTCATTTGGACAGGATTAGAGCTGTACAAAGAAAGTAATTCAATATTTAGACATTTGTAGACTTCAGCATTTCCAAATTTGGTTCGATGCCCATTTAGAACGACCCTGCAACCTTTCAGAATGTGCTGTGGAATGGAAATTTAAAAGGACCGAAAAGGAGCCTTGGGGGCTCCTGCTCAGTGGCAGTTCATCTGGTGGCCTGCTCCTGAAGCAGATCCCTGGAAATCCTGGGAGTTGAGGATGCCAAGGAGCCAAAAGCCTGGGAGTCAACAAAACCAGCACTTCCAGACTCCCAGCTACCTGGCAGCATGATTGCTGGGCTGATTGACAGTTGGGAGGCTGCAAGGCCCACTAAAGCCAGTAACCTATGGGCTTAGGAACCAGGGATCCCAGGTTCTTTGATTCCCATCAGATTGCATGACAAAATGCAGAGGAACTGGCACCTAGGAGCTCAGATGCCAGGGCTTCCAAGCTCTTGGCTTCCTGTCAGCCTGGCAAATGGGCTACTGAGCAGCGAGGCAGCTGATCTGGCAGGAAACTGTGTGGCACATCACAACTCACTCGAAACCCAACAGTCTCCATGACGCATTTTGTTTTCTCAAGACTTGTTTTCTCAAGACGAGACACGGTTACTTAAGACTAGTTCTTTTTGTTTTTATTTTTTAAACTTTTCTTCACAGGTCAGGTTTTATAAACCTTTATTTCATTTTACTTGCTCTCTTTTGGACTCTTTCCAAGTAGTCTACATCTGTTCTATGAAAGGGAACACCCCAAACGGGACACCGTACTCCAGCTGAGGCATCATAAGTGCCAAATAGAACAGGACAATTATCTCTTGTCTTATATAAATATATATATATATATGACACTTCTGTTGATACACCCTAGAATCTTGCTGGTCTTTTTGCAATTATATCACGTTGGTGACTCATATTCAATTTGTGAACCATGATAACCCCCAGATCCTTTTGAAGCAATACTGCCTAGCCAGTTATTCCCCATTTTGTAGTTGTGCTTTTGATTTCTCATTCATAAATGTAGTACTTTGCACTTGTCTTTATTTAATTTCATGTTGTTGATTTCAGACCAGTTCTGCAGTTTTTCAAGGTCAAATTGAATTCTAATCTTGTCACCAGAAGTGTTTGCAACCATGCCCACCTTGGTCTGATCTGCAAATTTTATAAGCACACTTGCCACAACATTATCAAAGACATCAATGAAAATATTGACTAGCATCAAACCCAGGACATACCACTGTGGCATGTCATTAGATTCGTCCCACCAATTTGACAGCAAACCATTGATAACTACCCTTTGAGTATGGTCTTTCAACCAGTTTTGAACCTACTTTAAGGTAATTTCATTTAGACCACATTTCTCTAGTTTGCTTATGAGAATGTAATGTGGGATTATGTTAAAAGCCTTAATAAAATCAAGATATATCATGTCTATACTTCCCCTTCCCCCATCAACCAGACCAGTAAGACTGACGAAGAAAGAAATAATCAGAGGCCAAAAGCTGAAAAGATGAGAATGGGATCAGATGGAGTGCACATTAACCTGCTTCTTTTTCCTAACCTAAAACTCCAAAGCTAAATAATGCTCTTGGATATTTGCCATTCACACGGCAAATCCAAGAACATACCCCTGTAGCCCCATCCTGGGTCTAGATTGGCCTAATAAATCACTTGTCCTAAGACAATGCAATTAAACCTAATTAGCCAATGCCTTTATTCCTAAACGGTCTCTTCCCAGGGGACATTTTAGCTTTTGGTTTTTAAATTAGCTTAAGGAGCTAAATTGCTCTCATTGATTTGACAGGGAACTAGTTTAGTTCTTCCATAGTCTAGGATAGTTTATGCACTCAGGAGACACTTGTTGCATTTCATGAACAGCTTACAGCTACATTACCCAACAATTTGAGTCCACTAGTACCAATGACAACTCTTTCTTCAAATTGCACTCTGTGCATTATCATCTGTGACCACTAACTTTTGACCTTGCTCCATTGAGCACAGCTTCTTGGAAGTCTCCCACTGTGCTCCTTCACATCTTTCCTTTGGCCAGATTGCTCTTTATTGGCTTGATTTTCAGAAGGGCTGAGATCTGCAGATCCAGTTGACTTCAAGGTTCAATGAAAATTAAGCCATGTGTCTATAGTCCTTATAAACACCTTCACAAAAGCAGCCGCAGTTTTTCCAGTATAGATTGAGCAACATTGTATGGAAACCATTTTTTCTTCCTTAGAATCACACTCTATTCCCAAAGACCAGCAGATGCATTATCTTTACAGCAGCTTCAGTCATTTTTGCCCCAGCAATAAGGGATTAAATCCCAGAATGTGATGATGTGGCATTTCCTCAGGAACAAAAATAATAGTAATAAAAAACTCTGACAATCTAGGAGAAAATGACACAGGCGCCAAGAATGCTTACCAGCTAGAAGGGACGGAGATGCAGCAATCAGATACAAAGCCCACAGTTTATAGGTTTGATTTTCAGTGATGCTGAACATCTGCATGCTGTCAGTGAAGTTATGGGTGCTCAGGACCTCTGAAAAATCAGGCAACTTAGATAGTAATTGAAACATAGAATCATAGAATATTAGAGTTGGAAGTGACTTCAGGAGGTCATCTAGTCCAACTCCCTGCTCAAAGTAGGACTATTCTCAGCTAAATCATCCTGGTGAGGGTTTTGTCAAGCCTCAGCTTAAAAACCTCTAAAGATGGAGATGCCACCACCTCCCTAGGTAAACCATTCCAATGCTTCACCATTCTCCTAGTGAAAATCTTTTCCCTAATGTCCAACCTAGACCTCCCCCACTGCAACTTGAGACTGTTGCTCCTTGTTCTGTAATCTGCCAACACTGATAACAGCCTAGCTCCATCCTCCCTGGAACCCCCTTTCAGGTAGTTAAAGGCTGCTATCAAATCCCCCTCATTCTTCTCTTCTGCAGACTAAATAGGCCTAGTTCTTTCAGCCTCTCCTCATAAGTCTTGTGCTCCAGCCCCCTAGTCGTTTTTGTTGACTTCCACTGAACTCTCTCCAACTTGTCCACATCCTTTTCGTAGTGGGGGCCCAAAACTGGACACAATACTCCAAATGCGGCCTCACCAATGCCGAATAGAGGGGAATAATCACTTCCCGAGATCTGCTGGCAATGCTCTTACTGCCCAATATGTCATTAGCCTTCTTGGCAACCAGGGTACACTGCTGACTCATATCCAGCTTCTTATCCACTGTAACCCCCAGATCCTTTTCTGCAGAACTGCTGCCTAGCTCATTGGTCCCCAGTCTGTAGCTGTGCATGAGATTCTTCCGTCCTAAGTGCAGGACTCTGCACTTATCCTTGTTGAACCTCATTAGATTTCTTTTGGCCCAATCCTCCAATTTGTTTAAGTCCTTCTGTATCCTATCCCTCCGTCTTGGGTATCTTCCACTCCCCCTAGCTTAGTGTCATCTGCAAACTTGCTGAGGGTGCTATCTACCCCCTCTTCCAGATCATTAATGAAGATGTTGAACAAAACTGCCCCCAGGACCGACCAATGGGGCACTCCACTTGTGACCGGCTGCCAGCTAGACATGGAGCCATTGATCACTACTCGCTGAGCCCTTTGCTCTAGCCAATTCTCTATCCATTTTGTAGTCCATTCATCCAACCCGTACTACTTTAACTTGCTGAATTACTGTGGGAGACCGTATCAAAAGCTTTTCTAAAGTCAAGATATATCACGTCCACCGCTTTCCCCTCATCCACAGAACCAGTCACCTCTTCATAGAAAGCAATCAGGTTGGTCAGGCATGACTTTCCCTTGGTGAATCCATGTTGACTGCTCCTGATCACCTGCCTCTCTTTTAAGTGCCTTAAAATTGTTTGTCTTTAACCAACTTAAAGGTCCAGCTACCAAGAAGACATACTGGGATAAGGTTTTGTAAGAGGATTAATCCAGATGCTGGAGTTTTTATTAAGGACCATGCAGTTAAAGAGAAAGGCGATCCTCCAGAAAAGGTTGAATCCTTGCCTTTTTGTTGTTTGAAGAGCCTAAACTTTTCAAAGTGGGAGATTGGTTTGTATTAAATAGCTATGTCCTTCTTGTTTTTCCTTTGATATTTTGTTTCTGTAATAAAAGTGAGATGCTTTTTGGACATCAGCTGTTTCTCCTGGGTGTACAACATTCCGTTACCACATCACAAACTTTTTCTTTTAAAACGAAACTTTAGCACAGATTTGCAGCAGGTAAAGGCTTGATAAATCCTTTTATTTTAAACACTAGACAGTGTACAATATTCCTTTACTCTTCTGCCAAGGCTTATCTAGTATTGTCCTGGCTGCTTTGCATACATTTATTTTCCTTTCATCTTTTTAAATTGGGCTGTATTTTTTAATTATAAGGATTTGGCTAGGAACATTTTTTTTTCCTGTTTACTCTAACCCAGGACGGAGTCAGCTTGTTTTGCATATCAGTTGTGCCAGTAGACAACAGGGATAAACACACTGTTCGCTTACAACTGCAAATACTATAATATTTGTTTCTAGAGTATCTTCCATTCCAAGCACTTTACAAATATTAATTTTTCCTTATAACAATCCTGTCAGTAAGTTTTAGTCTCAGTTTTATAAACTGGGAAACTGAGGCACAGAGACGCTAAGGGGAAGAAGTTCAACAGCACAAAGGAGCTAGGCACCTGTCATTTGTGCCTTTGAATATCTCTCCCTGAAAGATCCATGTGAGGCTACACAGAAAATGTGTAGTATAGTGAGGAATATAACAAAATCTTTTCCTTCATAGCCAATTTCCAGAAATAGACACTCTTTCTTCAGCAGAAAAAAAGAAACATTATTTTTTGGGTTTGTTTTAACCCCAAATTTAGGGAATCAAAGGCTAATCTCACATCTTCCGTCCTGATCCATACTCCTTACTCTGATTGTGACACCACACATCTTTATGTAAAATGTCAATGTATACCTAGATGGGGAAATCCAGGTACACATTGCAGTAGTCCAAGCTGACAATCAGTTTGCATTCTAAAAGGTGGAATAGGTATTGAAAGGCTAAACTTGGAGGATAGGAAGGTGATCAGGAATAGTCAGCATAGATTCACCAATGGCAAGTCATGTCTGACAAACCTGTTTGCCTTCTATGATGAGATGACAGGCTCTGTAGATGTGGGGAAAGCAGTGGATGTGATATACCTTGATTAGCAATGGTTTTTTTATATATTCTCCCCAAGTATTCTTGCCAGCAAGTTCAAGAAGCATAGATTGAATGAATGGACTATAAAAGTAGATAGAAAGCTGGCTAGATCATCGGGCTCAATGAGTAGTGATCAGAAGCTTGATGTCTGCTTGGCAGCTGGTATCAAGCGGAGTGCCCCAGGGGTCAGTCCTTTTTTCAACATCTTCATTAATGATCTGAAGGATGGGGTGAATGGGGATTGCATCCCCAACAAGTTTGCAAATGACACTAAGCCGGGGGGAATGGTAGATACTCTGGAGGGTAGGGATAGGATACAGAGTGACCTCGACAAATTGGAATATTGGGCCAAAAGAAATCTGATGAGGTTCAATAAGGACAAGTGCAGAGTCCTGCACTTAGGACAGAAGAATACCTTGCATTGCTATAGATTGGGGACTGACTGGCTAGGCAGAAGTTCTGCAGAAAAGGACTTAAGGGTTATAGGGGACAAGAAGCTAGATATAGTGTGCTCTTGTTGCCAAGAAGGCTAATGGCATATTGATTGCATTAGTAGAAGCATTGCCAGCAGATCCAGGGAAGTGATTATTTCCCTTTATTTTGGACTGGTGAGGCCACATCTGGAGTACTGGGTCCAGCTTTGGGCCTCCCACCATAGGAAGGATATGGACAAATTGGAGAGAGTACAGTGGAAGGCAACAAAAACAATTAGGGGGTTGAGGCAAATGACTTATGAGGAGAGGCTGGGGGTACTGGGCTTGTTTACTCTTCATAAAAGAGAAGAGTGAGGGTGGTATTTGATAGCAGCCTTGAACTACCTGAAGAGGGGGTCCAAAAGAGATGGAGCTAGGCTGTTCTCATTTATGGCAGATGACAGAACAAGGAGCAATGGCCTCAAGTTGCAGTGAGGGAGGTCTAGGTTGGATAGTCACAAAAAACCTTTTTCTCTAGGTGAGTAGTGAAGCACTGGAATGGCTTAGCTAGGGACGTGGTGGAATCTCTATCCTTAGAGGTTGTTAAGGCCTGCTTGACAAAATCCTGTCTGGAATGACTTAGTTGGGGTTAGTCCTGATTTAGCAGGGGGTGGACTAGATGACTTCCTGATGTCCCTTCCACTACTGATCTTCTGAGATTCTATGAAAATGAGCCCTGGTGTCAAAAGTGGTCTCAACTCTTGTCAAAGTAAAGAGAATAGAGACCATTGACATCAAAGGTCAGTTTTGCCCAAAGTTTTCACTAAAGGAAGAAAGGAAAGATAAGTTAGAAAAATGCCATCTGACATTTTAGATAAAGTTGCTTAAATGCTGATCGGGAATTTTTTGATGAATCAGGTTTTCTGTCAGAAAATGTGGATTCATCTAATCTGAAACATTTTGTGGGAACATACTGATTTCAACTGAACTTTTGTCAGAAAATGGTTTCTCAGAGTTATGGTCAAAAACAGAGAGCCAGCATGAGACTCTAGAATAGCCAATAACCAGGACAATCACATGGGATGTAGGAAACACAGCTTCAAGTCTCAGGTCTGAATCTGGCACAGCAAGAGTCTTGACCCTGAGTCTTTGACATCCCAGATGAACCCCTGACCACTGGGCTTGAGAATCCAACGCTCTCCCACTGGAGCTCTTCTGCTTTGGCCCAGCGAATATTTAATTATTTACAGAGAGGAGAGCGAGTGACTACAGCACAGTGGTAAGGGTACTCATGTGGGAAACCTAATGACTGTTTAATTACATATACAAAGTGGAACAGCTCCAAAAGGAAAAAGACCCAGAATAGCCAATAACTTGATGGTCAGCTAGGATATGAAGGAACTTCATTCAAATTCCTGGCCTACAGCAGATAGAAAGGGACTTGGATATGGGTCCCTCATCTTCTAGGTTAATTACCTAATCACCAGGCTATTAGCTATTTCTGTATGGGTTGGTCTCTCTCTCTCATTTTTGACAAAGAACTTTGTAAAGTCTCAATTTCACTGATGTGGAATAGGAAAAAAATGTTGAAATTTCAAAAAGTTGTGGTATGAGAAAACCATTTCTCACTAAGTACCCTGGTTTACCTTGGCCCCTAATTTATACTCTATTAATTACTGGCAAAAGGGCCCCTGACATACACCTTGGATCTTCATCTTTGAAAGATAGCCAGAATGTACATTTTACATTACAAGGCAAGAAAATATTTTGATAAATATAATTAGCTAGTCAATAACTTGAATATGAAGGATGAGATAAATTAAAGAAATCAATATGGGTGGTTAAAGTGGTTTACATAATATTGGCCTTGGATTAAAAATAATATGTCAAATCATTTAAATGACAGATCAACTAGATTGGAATTTAATTACCCACGTGGGGGGTGGCTGAAAGACAAAGAAATTAAAAGATATTTCAGGCTTCTGTGCTTGAATGTACTTGTCTGGCCACTGGGTGTCATCCTTGATTCAATCGACGATTGAATTATGCTGTATCTTTTAGATACAGCATAAAATCTTCAACTTCAATGGCAGTTAAATTCCACTCTATTTGATTGTACAGCATACAGCAAATTGTTCTGCATTTAAATCAGCTATAAAATTGAATACTTTGACATAGACAAATTCTCTTTTGTCTCACTGCTTTATTTGGAAACCTGAAATGGCTGGGTGATGTGGGAGGGGGGAAAAGGAATGCAACTGAGGCATATTAACCACAAATAATTTGATCTTTACATCTCAGTATGTATAAAATAACTAAAGCTGTTAAGGTCCCCAAAAAAATTATGTATGAAAGCTTAGGCTCATATTCCATTCCTAAATTTTTCACTGTCCTGCTTTTATGACATTGTGTTGCACTGCTTCAAAGTAACTTGACTGAGAAATGGGCTCATGTTGCAAAATTTGCATCCAAAGTCCTGAGCCTGTTATAGAGATAAAGGCAGGGGCTCGCCTCAAAGTTCAGATATAGATCTTGATTTGAACTTCAAAGTTTTGTGGTGCTTGGACCCAGAATCTGTCCAATCTGTTCAGAATCTGTTCAGGACCATCTCCAGTTTATACAGAAGAAATCTCCAGGTTACAGGTAGGAAAGTTCTGTAACATGTAGATATATTTGTACTTAAAAATGTTCAGTTACCTAGACGTAGTACAAGACTTAATGACTATGTATGGGGAAACTGGTTCTGTAACAGACTCTAATCTTAGTCCATTCCACAAAGCCAAGCAGGTGCCTTTTCCAAGGTTTCAGAAGCTGAAGAAAGGGACCCATCTCCCATGTCTGTTTTTCACTCACCCGGTGTAAATCACTCCTCCCACTCTGTGTCTCAGGAAAGTTCACCAAAAAGTCCCTTTCCTCTCTCTTGTCCTCAACTTCTTCCCTTGATAAGACCCTGACCCTTTTCTCCACCCACCCCAAAGAGTCTTGAAGATCCTTGTAGGATCCAACAGGACTGGCCACATTAGCCTCAGAGTGCTTGATGTGTATCTGACTAGGGAGGACTCTTAAACACAACAGCAGCAAGAAGAGACGGATATTCTGTATACCCTGTTGGGACAACTCCACAAGGATGATAAAAAATGCCGAAATGGGCTAGGTTAGGTAGCTTGGTTTTTTCAGACCTAAAAGCCTATTTACAGGTTGAGGGACAGGGAACAGAAGGTGCATCTTTTGGAGCAGATGAATTAATTTTTTGACTGGAGGAAGAGAAGGGAGTAGAGACACAGAGAAAGAGAAAGAGAGAGAGAGGTCAAAGAGCAAATAGTTCAGGGAAAATTGTAATGAGGGAGAAAGAAAGATGGGAGACAAAATGGGAGAGAGAAGTACTTGATGGAATAGTTCAGATGAGCATCCAGTCTTGCTGGCATTTACCTCAAGCAAATCAAAACTTGTGAGGATCAACTTATAAATGGCTGTAAATCCTACAATGAGTTCTGGCTTTTGAGCAGTTGAGACGATTCCAAGAACCAATCAGAATTATTGTGTTATCCATTAGGGGTCTAGACAGTTGAGGAGCTGCACATAATGTAATGCAACTGGTTACAATAATATTATTTCTCTTTGAAACTAGATTTTGTTTTCCTTGTTCCAGCTAAAATAAAAATATAGTACTAGAAATTTCTCCAGGTGTCAAATCTGAAAACAAGTGTTTACACTTGTGGATGTATTAAAAATCACAATCTGACTACTTTTAAAACATATGACAGCATCTACATAATGTTTTCTAAAACAAGTATTTCTTTTTATATAGTCAATCTCTCTTCAGAGAATAACATTTCATGAATTATAAAGTCTTTGAGAAAA
The DNA here is from genome assembly GCA_007922155.1 of Mesoclemmys tuberculata. NCBI lineage: Eukaryota > Metazoa > Chordata > Testudines > Chelidae > Mesoclemmys > Mesoclemmys tuberculata. The sequence continues at coordinate 53,889,349 of ML675620.1, forward strand.
CAGATCTTCATGTAATACCTCCTAGCTTTAAAAGTAGGTATAAGTTAAATGAAAACATGCCACTATTAGAAAAGTATTACTCAGAGTTAAAACAGTCTTTGATTTTGTTCTAGAAACTGAAATTTTTTAAAAAGTCTAATTTTAATAGAGAGACAAGGTCTTTTATTGAACCAGCTTCGGTTGGTGGATGGGACAAGCTTTTGAGCTTACACAGAGCTCTTCTTCACACCGAAGAAAGTTACTCAGCATTTAAATTTTAAAAGAAAATTTGATATATTCTCTTTATACTAAACTGTCTTTTAGACATGATTGGGTTACATATTTTAATATTATAACCATTTCCTCCTGTTAGGTTGCATATAAAGCTGAAAGCAGAATTTAAGGAGAAGACCTATTAAGGATGTACATGTTTGTGTTATTTGGATTTTAAAACTATTATAATTTGCTAAACTTCTCAGTCACTCAGTTTAGTGTAAAATGAGGTTAATTAATTTTCGATGAATTTGTGTTAGTCACTATTTACAGTATAGCTGAAAAGTGAAATTGGCAATTAAAAACACCACAGTCAAAAAAAGTGGACATCCCACCCCATTTTAAGGCAGGCATAGGAATTTACTTTTGTAATCTGAAATGTCTCTCCCTGGCTATAGATTTTTATTTCCAACACCCTAACACACTGCCTCTTATAATTTAGGGCAAAATGGAAGAGTTAAGCAATTTAATAGTAGAGATGCAAGAAAACAACAAGCAACAGTCATTTATTTTGGTTTCAAGTTACAGGTTGGGTGTTTTTGTTTTAAACCAATTTGGCCTCATATCCTGCAATGAACTGTGAGCAGATAGAACCCCTTGATACCTCCTTAATATCAGTGAAGACTCCTGGGTCTGCACATGTAGAGCTCATTGCAGCATTGTGACCTTAACCCATGCCCTGTAAGACACTTGCTGATATGAATAACTTTTAGTCACATGAGTAATCCCATTCAAGTTTGCAGTGTTGTTACAGTCATGCTGTCCCAGGCTATTGGAGAGACAAGGTAGGTTATGTAATATCTTTTATTGGACCAACTTCTGTTGGTGAAAGAGACAAGCTTTTGAGGTTACATGGAGCTGAAGAAGAATTCTGTGGAAGCTTGTCTCTTTCATGAACAGAAGTTGGTCCAATAACAGATACTACCTCACCCATCTTTTCTCTCTAATCCCATTCATGACAGTGGGATTACTACTGAAAGTACATATTTGCTAGACCGGGCCTTTAAACTCAGCCTCTGTTTGCTTAAAATCTCCCTGAGCTTTAAAATTTGGAGGCCACTTGGTTTGACTGAATAAAACTGATTCATTCTAACCACAAACTCAAAGCAAAAGTCAAGGGGTAAAAACCAAATGGACTGAAATGGAAAAAAGATCTCATGAACCTTTGGAAAGCAAAACTGCAGAGATACACACAGCTCTATTCCTATCCCCTTGGAGGCGGGAAAAAAGCAGCTTTTAGGTAAGTTTTTCAAATGTGATCTCATCCATCTATTCTCTTTTGGGGGAAGGAGACAAGACAAAAATATTAGTACTCACATACTGATTTATCTTCTTCAATCATAAGTACCATTACTATCATTAATTTATATAAAAAGTTCAACAGCAGGAACTTTACAATTGAACTCCTTCAAATTTGGGAGTGAGGACTATTGATATAAATCCCAATTCTGGACCCTCCCTAAAAAAGCCTTCGGTTTCAAATGAATCTTAAGAGAACAGCCCCTTTAATCAGGAGATATCAGTCCAAGATTGTGGAATTATCACAATAATAAACTATTCTTGTGATTTCCTTTACTTAAGATATTGAGCTCTGAAGACTTTCAGTATTTGGGGCCAAAACCTCAGAAGAAGAACCTTACGAAATTTTAATATTATTGAATCAGAACTCTAGCCTTGGTTGGACCTGGAACCTGAACCTCTAAAACCTTATCTTCAAGCAAACAAACAGAATAAATCAGCAATGCCACAAAGGCAACAGTGTGTGTTTGAAAGAGAGAAAGAGAAGTGTTTTCCCATTTAAACTTTACAACACCCCTGTGGGCTTTCTTCAGTATGTAGAAATACTTACGCCGGTTTTATAGCCTGGGAATGGTTCTCATGAATGTAGGCACCAGCTAGGCCTCCCGCTCCAGAATTTAAATACTGTAAAGAATACATTAATAATGTAGGCATTTTCTCTCATTATTTCTCACATGCAGGATTCCCTCATCCACCCTCCATTAAGAGAGGATGATTCTACAATTTCAATAAGGCTTTAGCTCAAGCTCTTTGGCCTCATCTATTGTCTTAAAGTGGTGACCTTGGTGAAAATAAATATTTTTTAAATATTTCATTTCTTCAGATTTGTCTTAAAAACCACCATACCCAGGATAGCTGCATTTACCCCTTAGACAAAGGTTCTGTTTGAGTCTTGGCCCGAGGTTCGAGATGTGATGCCTATTTAATCTGAACCTCTTTGCCCATCCCTCTCTGGAACATAATTATTAAAAACATTCTCAAATATTAAAGCAATTCTCACTTTGTAGGAACACCAGCAGGCAAAATCTACTCCCCAGTCATGTAAATGCAGTTCTACATTACCAACAGCATGAGCCAGGTCAAAGCCAACATAGCAACCCTAGAGGAAAGAGAGGATTTTAATATACTTCCTAAAAGGATAATCACCATAAAAGTGACTCTTCAAAAAGATAAATTTATAGCTGTGCACATCTGCTCCCCATATAATAGCACCATGAAAGTCATATATTTTTGATTTGGTATAGAAACAAGTTTTCTCTACAGTATATACACACACACACACACCCCTATCCCTAAATGAATGATTGTATGGGCTTCTATTCAAGGACACAATATTAGGCCCCCAAATTTGATCTATTGTAACACTGTGATGGTACCTGAAATAAAATAATATCTATAATGAATAAAATTATATTTAATTATGTTTAATTTATTAAAAGACACGTTAAGACATGGTACAGAGACAAGCATAACTAATTTATTTATATCCGTTACACAGTAAGGATCTTCTTTTCAGAGCTGCTAAATATCTGAAGCTCCCATTGCCTTGGCAATTTTGGGAGCTTAGCATTTATGGAAACCTGTCCTGCAGAATTATGTAATAGGTGAGGTAGCATCACATACATGATTATGAATTTTATAATCTTGTGTACTTCTCCCTACAGTATCCTACCACCCCCATTCCTCCCTCTACTCCGTGAAAAGGTTATAGGATGGCCATGTCTAGAACTAAAAGAAAAAAAGTTTGGAATAACTAGAGACATGAAACAAAAAAGTTGCTTTTTACACAAAAAAACCACTAGATGGCAGCATTTTTAAAATAAAAGAGTGATCTAAAACTTGTACGATAATGCTACACCGTTAAAGTGAAGAAAAATAATAGTGTATTTTGTGCATGGACTACAAATTAATACTATTTTACATTTTTCTCTAAAGACAAAAACATCTTTTTTACAAGCAGCATGGTAGAAATGAGAGTGAGCATGGACTTTAATACATCTAAGCCCTGTAATAAAACAAAGGATTTTTAAAATCTCTTTTGCTGTCTCTTGCACAAAAGGTGTCTCAGCTAAATTATTAAAAGAACACTTTTGTATGCTTAATCCTCTCTATAAACTATCTAGCTAACTGAATAAATCAGCATTTATAAAAGTGTAACATGCTAATTCTAATGAAGCCCTAATGAAGTTGTGAGGCTGGAAAATTCTCTCAAAATGCTGGTATGAACCCCCACTACCTCATCACTTGCCCAATATAAATATCAATAATGGGTGAACTGAAACATGGTCAGAGTTCAAGTTTGGTTTGATAAGCATTTTAGCCATCACATACTGAGAGCTAGTCTAAATAGGAGCATTTAGTATCATTAAGATGAATCAACAGAAGGTGTGAAGTTAATGTGCATTAAGCACCTGTGTGGACACTCTCATTCAGCAATAAAGTGGCCTCAGTTTACAGTAGCTTAATCCTAGATAAACTAAAGAAAGTGAAGGTCACTTCTAAATGAGAGCATCCTCACAGGTGTTTAATGCACATTAATTTCACACCTTTTGTTGATTCATTTTAACTTTCCTGAGTGTAGACAAACCTGGAGTTGAAGCTCATCTAAACATCTTTCACAAGATTCTCATTGGTTCCAGTCAAAATCAGGACTATTGTGGGAATAGCCTTTCTGAGAGTATTTTGATATTTCTAATCTCAGCAGAAACTGGTAACTTGCCAAGATCATATCAGTAAACATTTAAATAAGTTAAATGAGGTAGGACAAGATTCCTTAGAAGGATGGACGGCTTGTGGTTAAGGCACCAGAGTGGGATCCTGAAAATTGGAATTTAGTGCCAGTGAACTTCCTGTATGAACTTGGGGAAGTCTCATTTCTCTTTATCTCTAGTTGCCATGTCTGAAATAAGGGTAATCATGCTTCCCTGTCTGTTGTGTGGCACTCAGTTATGTAAATAGAAAGACTCTAGATATATAGATTGTAAACAGAAATTAAAACAAACTGAGAGATCTCACTGCACCAGCCATGCAGGACGGGGAGCTGTGTGGGAACATTGCTTCTTCAAGACATGGGGAGCTCTCCATCTGCTTTTGGCAAAGCAAAGAGATATGTGGTCCCCACTGCCTGCTCTTCTTTATTTCAACCTCTAAAAGGCATTGCTGTAAAGTGTCTGACTAGCTGCTGATAACTGGCAGGTAGCAGCTCAGCATGGTCAATGACATTTGGAGAGAAAGAATTGACAGCTTCACGCAAGCACAGCTGGGACATTTTAGAAAGAAAGTCAGGAAGAGAAATGAAGATGAAAGATTTTGAAGCACTTCCTACTGGGATTCGAGAGATTAAAAATAGTCTACATGTTGTACACAGTGGGCTGAAGGCACAGTATTTTTATTATATAAGTTAGATACGAAAGTGAACTTGGAAGTTAAAGGTTCCTAGAAGTTGGCCGTTACTTCACTGTTTCAGGAGACTAGAGGATCACCCCACTAAAAACAAGGACGAAAAATGAAAAAAGGAAAGTACTGCTATATCCTCCACAGCCTAAACCCTGTTGAGGAGAACTTGGCACAATATGTAGTAATTTTCATTTATCTGAGAGACCGAAGATGGAAAAATAGCTTGAGGTGATTTTTCAAGCTTAATTTAGTTCATTTAATATTTAATGGCTTAATGAAGCTGTCTGTGTTCAGAGTTTTCACTCTGGGAGGAATCTTAGTTTAAGCAGAGGACTTAGGAAATTGATTTGAAAAAATTCAAAAGCAAATCAGTAACTTAAATTCATAAATAATTGAACTTAGTCTTCTTAAAACACTTTTCAGACCTTTCTGAACTTGCCTTTTAAATCTCTGTTTAAGCAGTTTTCAGGCAAACATTGTGGTATACCATTTAAGCTCCATGTTTAAAAGATTTTAAAGACTTCCTGTGAAAAACATTTCCCTCTGCTACATTGTTTGACTATATTACACAGTGGGGCATTTTTCAAAATATATTTATTTCCCTTCTCTCTTATCATACTTTCATCTTTCATTTTAGCCTTCCTTCTTTCTTGTCTCCCTACTTTCCTTTCTGTTCATGAGACATGCTGGCTTATTAGTCAACAGTTCGGTGGATCTTGCATTGTGATCTGAACATGATATGATTATGGCTCATTGCAGTATCTTTTAGTCTGGCATCCCAAAGATTACAGCTTTCTTTTGATAAAGTTTTGCCTCTGGCTTTTAAGAGTTTAATTCTAGCCACCAACAGTTTCATCATCCCCAAGAGAGGCTGAAGGAGATGTGGTCTTTAAGGTGCCTGGGCATCAGTCCACCAAAAACTTGAAAGATTAGAGTCAGAAATTAAATGGAAAGTACAGAGCACAAACATAATGTGATCCTGCAGGTAGTCTTCCCTACCTAAAGATCAGGCCACTAAGTGCTGACATGGAGGGCTGATGTTTTCCGTGGATGAGGAAGTGGTCAGCTCAGGATATTTTTTCTAGTTATCGTTTCTGTCTTGTTTGGGTACATCTTAACTCAACTTTCATCCATCTGATTATTTCCATGAAGCATTATGACATCTGTGCTAGTCCTATCCACGGAGGAGAGAAAACTAAGTGTCACTGGCATATTGGCCAAAACCTTTCCAAGAGAGTTCATCTATAAACTGAACAGATGGGAGGAGGGGAGATAGTTCCATGCAGAACAGTACATGTGAAAGCTCCTGTGAAAGAGGAACAGTTGCTCATCATAACTATCTGGGATCTGTCCAAGATGAATGAGCGAAGTCAGCTCAGTGCTATGCCTGACTACTCTTACTAGACTGTGGAACTGAGTTAGCAGCATTTTATCCTCAATGACGTTGCAGGAAGTAGTGTAAATACAAATATTTCATTAATGATTGCTCATAGATTGCCTAATCTGAAGGAGGCATTGACAAACTTTGTAACTAAAAGGGCTAAGGTATTCCTTTCTATTTTTCCATCAGCCCCAAGAGACACTATTGTGTTAAACGTGATGTGCTCTGAACAGTCTTCATTTGCCTTTAGGGTTTTTGGGTGACTGAGAGCGGAAAGAATGTATCTCTAAATCTACTCATAACCTAAAGGTTAATGTGTGAAAGGAAGAGTTTGGCTTTGGATGTAACCTGACACATTCCTACTGTTGTACAGTGAACATGAGTTCTCCAGCTAGTGAGTCTGTGATGGAGTACAATGTAAAGGAATAATTCAATTTGAAGTAAAACATAGGTTACTAAACTTTTTTTTACAGTGTGGACACCATCTCAGCAGAGAGATTATTGACCTCATCTTTTCCCACTGACAAGTGAGCAGGTGACCGCAGCAAAATAGAGATTTCTTAATAGTCCTGTGTCAGTTATATCAATAGCTTATATGATAAAGCAGTATTGATAAGTTATTCATGTATTTTAACTACCTTATATATGGAAAGTGGTTTGTCTTTTAAAAAAAAAGTTAATCAAAGTATCTAATTTACCTCTTCAATTCACATCTCCCTCTATTTGTACTATTCTTCCTGCCTCAGCTGATCAGCTCTGCATGCTTCTCTGCCATCTTTTCCTCTTCCCCTGTAACTTAGGCCTCATCCACACAAGGTTTAAAAGCAGCTCATTTCAGTTTAACTTACACTAATGTCTAATTGACTTCAGCTAAACCAAAATAGGTCTGGTTTAAATCAGAATAAGAGTGTCCACACAAGGATCTTCTCAAGTTAAACGAAATTGGTTTAAAGTCACAACTTTAGTTAAACTGGTGCAACTTTCTTGGGTAGACAAGGTCTTCGTTCCCTTTTGTCCTGCACATTCCTCTCTTCTTTGTGGCTCTGGTCTAGTAGGATTGCTCATGTTTCCATTACCTCTCCTCCCAGGTCCTCTCTGTAAGAAGAAGCCTGAAAACCTGTAGAGGTAGCTGCAGACAAGATCTGTCAATACCCACATCACCTGTGAGCTTTGTACAGACCAGCAAGAGTTGCATGGACCGCAGACTGGAAATCGCTGAAGTAAATATCTGAGTAAAAGTGTCTGAGTAAGGTAGGAGAATTTGTTTCATGTTGCCTTGGTATAAATGTATAGTATTTAGATATTTCAGAAGGCAGTACCTGTAAGGGTCTTAGAATATCTAAAATTTCTTGTCATGCTTTTAAGGCCTCCCAGGCCAGCAATCCATGAATAGTGCTTAGAACTGTATCTTTGTGTTTCATAAGTATTCATTAAATTTGGGATCCTGATTCCAACCTTCCCAAGTCCTGAATGTTACTGCATCAAAGGAGATAAATCCCTTGACTTTCAATGGAAGTTGAGCACCTAACTCTCCTAGGTGCTTTTTGAAAATCCCTAGAGGAGCCAATTGATACATGTCCTATGCCATCTTTATTTGGAACCATTAAAGCTTTAGATTTGCAGATAGAAGAGACTGCATTTGGCTTCTAGTTATGGATGCTAATGGGGTGGATGGCTGCTGGAAATTCACTGTCTTCTTAAGTATTTCTATCAGATAGAAGTAATAAACGTGTGATTTAGATATATATACAAATCCACTGAAAGCTTTAATGGGGACATTGTGGTCTGTATGCCTTCCTATGTACACTTCTAACTCTTAATAATAGTATACTAACATATAATATACTACTTGGATTGCCTTTCATCAAAGGATATCAGGGTATTTTCCTAACATCAAGGGAGAAATTCTGACATTATGAGGTCCTATGTCTTGTAAGTACCCATACGAGCAAGGTAAATTGTCATTCCGTTCAGAGATGGGCAACAGGAACACAGATGTTACATGATTTGTCAAGCTCATAGAGCATCCACAATGTCCTCAAGAACTTTTTCCTGTGTCTACAACGTATTACAGGCAGACTCACTTTCACCTTGCTCTGCCTGCTCTACATAGTTCAGTTTTTCTCTAGTCACCAACTGCAGTTGTCCCAGATAACACTGAGATACCATTCTTAGAAAATCTTAAACACAGTACAATATGTATGACTAATTTTCCAAAATCATAAAACAGTTAAGCACATGCATGCCTAAACCTATAGGGCTTGATCCTCCACTAGTATAGAATGATCTCTCACTATTCTTCTGAATGGAGCTACACAGCTTTGCAATAGATGAGGATGTGGTCCATGTTATGGAGAACATCTTTAGACCGACACTAAAGTCAGAGGCTTGCAAGATTACCTGTATTTATAGTTTAGTAGAAAGCTTTTTGAGTTCTCTGACATGTGTCAGAGACATCAGGAATATGACAGATTTCTGAGAGAGAGCAACGCTCCGTGTCTGTGAGTGGGCACGTGTGCCCACATGCACATGTGTATACGCTTAGCTCTAGCTTTCCAGTGAGTGAATGATTTCATCTCCCCCAGGATAACCTTTTATGAACAGATGTAGACTAGCATTTGGCTGCATCTTTTATCAGACTGTCCTTCCTTTTAACCAAAAGACAGTGTTGTGAGGCTTGACTCGTTAGAGTTAGCAAGGGGCTAGAGGATCCTCAAGGAAGATGCTATAAAATATAATTATTAGATCTATGTGGCACTAAAACTTGTGAACCTAAATTCACCGAAGTGGACACAAGGAGGTGCAATGTCAGGATTCAGCCTGGCAGAGGGCAGACAGTTCTCAATGCCTGTCCCCCCTGGCAGTTTCTGGAACAAGGAAAAGCAGCTTCATGTTATATTTAGAAAAAATGGATTTCCAGGTGCTGTTCAGTGGGTGCACTCAATTTTTGCATGGTCACTGTAGCTAAGTCATGGACCTGCACTGTGCCTGAGAGGGGCTCAGCAGGGGAGAGACAGAAGATAGAACAAAGGAAGGTAGTGCAAACCCTGGTGGATCAAGGCCGCAGCCTCCAAGAGGTTAACTGTTCAGCTACAACTACACTGCAGGTTTGTAGGAACCCAGTAACATCCAATATGTTAATTCCTTGAGTATCTTAGGTCAGATAGGCTATATCCAGTAAAAATGTCCCTCCTGAAAAGTCTGCTGATCTCTCGTTGATAAGAAAACTTAATGAAGACTCTACCTTCCCCTGCATTCCTGAGGCAATCAAGATGGTTAAAAGAATCCCTTAGACGTAGCCACAATAAGTGTTTAGTACACTGCCTGCAATTTCCAAGGCTGAGTCATTGAAAACAAGTCATCTCATGAAGGTGATATACTCAGTATCCTGCCTGTCTCCTGTTAACTGATCAGCTGAGTCAGAAAGCTGTCGGCTCCACAGGGAACTCACCTTGCCCTGCTGTCTGGAAGCAAAATGCTGTGATAGCAGCTGCCAGTGAGTGGGTGAGAAGAGAGAGAACATATCTAAATTCTGCTTAAATATAGAAGTCTAGCACACAGTGCTATAGGTTTAAACAGAGTTTGAGGCTGTCATTTCCTTCCCCATTCAGAACCCTGAAGGAAGAGCCTTGCAGAATTTAATAAAGAATAATAGCCTTTCTGTAGATTTTTAAGCCACCCGATAAGATTTCGATGGGAAATGCAGGAATATGATTTAGAGAGAACCCTATAGGTTACATGCCTGTTCAGTTCAGTTCCGCAGAAGATGACAGTTAAAGTATTTCATGGCGGGAAAAAAGGATTATTTAAAACTGAGTTTAGAGAAGTAGTCTTGGAACAGTTCTACCTTTTCTTTGCCAGCCTTTGTTATTCTGGGGATGTCAAAGAGCTGTCCAGTGTAGTACTGCACTCCGCTCAGCAGAATTACAGCAACAGAGTCGCCTTCCTTCTCAATTACGGCAAGGATATCTTCAATTCTCAAGGTCTCCTCCCCCTAAAATAAAGTTAAAGCACATGTTTTACATTCACCGTGGCAGTAATGAAACTGTCATGTCTTATTTCATAACCTATATTTTACTATGTGCTGTGCCGCCTGCCTAGGGAGATCAAAAGCAAATCCCTAGCACAGCAATGATCTACAAAGATAGAGGCAGGAAATAGTCTTTGAGTAGATTATTTCAAAAAATGAAAAATCATTAGAAAGTTATTTTCAAGGTGGTAGATTCTTAAAAACATTTGTTTTGCTTTCTAACATGATTCAGTGCTCTTAGTATTTCAGACAGTTTTAATTTACAGTATAAAAAGATCTTGGTGCAAACAGAATATATAATGATTTTTGTGTGGCATTTGAAAATTGTGACACCCACAAGCCTTAAAAGCTGTCTATTAAGTCTCACACTTACTTTTCAGTACACACAATTTATATTCCCACAAGAAGCTATTCTAAATCTGCCATATTTCTATTTAAAAAAAAAACAGTGAGTCTGACATAATCAGAAGTACAAAAACATCCAAAACTCAAAGTCATTAAATATAAAGAAATTTCAACAGAAAAAAAATCTAATTTTTATTCTTTGTAGCAAGATTTTACTCCTCTTTCACCCCACATCTCTTCTTAACAAGGTATCATATAAAAACACACTGCCTAGGTAATCCCTGAAATGAAATTAAACTTGCTACTGCAAAGGGTTTGGGTAACATTTGTTAAATTGGAAGTAACTGCTATTATCTTAATCTTTGAACATCTATCAAGGATTCATTAGTCAGCTCTTTCTCCTCACGAGATAACTCAGATTTTAGAATCCAAAAGATCATCATCCGTATTAGAATTAGATGGCAAAGTTCTTCATGTTGAGAAGGAATGGTAATGCAATCCTTCAAAATGACCTGAATTAAATATTTTTTGAAGCAGTCCATTTCCTTAGATTGTGGTAATGAAGATACAGTATGTTGTCTTTATGGCAATCTTTTAAGACAGAAAATTATAAGGAAGGTACATTCTGATGCTTCTGAAGTTCACATTCTTTTAGGAGCCTAATGCTTTATGGCAATCAAAAATCTACTATAAATAACTGTTTTGAAAGATTATTTTCTTCTTAAGAGATGAGCCCAACAATTTAAGTCAGACAACAAAGATAATATTGGTTCTTAAAGTCAGAAATATATGGGATGCAAAAGAATAGACAATTAATGGCAACTGATAAGTTTAACTGAAAATTCTAGGCATATGAATAGAAACATAAGAGGAGATCAATGTACATAACAAGTGGACAGCAGATGCTAAAGAATTTGGGGGAAGACACCTTCATTTTTACAGTAAATACACATATATAGCTAATGTTAACAAGGAGAGCAGTTCTGATATTTATATCACTCACAAACCTTCCGTGGCTTTATCATGAGCATACATTTCTCCACATCAAGTCCATGAAGTTGAAGTTGAGACTCGACAGCATACTGAAAAAGAATTTCACATACTCCATGTTAGCAAAAAACAAAAAAGAAGAGAAAACTTAAAATAAATGGGTGAAATTTTTAGATCAACTATGGAATTTAGACACACATCTTTCATTAAAATTAACAGGTGAAATCCTGGCCCCATTAAATTCAACAGGGCCAAACCTCCCATTGACTTTGGTGAGCCAAGAAGGCTCTTTGGAGTAGGAACTGTCCTTTGTTCTCTGATCGAATAGCACCTAGCACACACAGTGAGATCCTAGTCCTTGACTGGATCTCACAGGCACTACAAAATACTACTACTAATTCCACTCAATGTCTATAACTCCAAGACTACTTTGAATATCTCAGCCAATGATTTTATCACTAACGATACTGTACTAATAATGTTTTGGGGATAATGTCAAATATAGAAATACAGAAATATAGAAATACAGAAATACTGTGATGTAGACAGTTAATAATTATAGTACAGTGGTCTGAGGTGAAGGCAGTTGTACAGATTATTATTGGGTGTCAAAAGAACATAAATGGAGGGCATAGAGTGTACAGAAATGAAGTTATATTGAACAAAGGACTAACATGACTGTTGAGCTCTGTAGCTTAGAATAAAGGCAAGTGGAAGTTCATGCATCCATGCTACCGTCTTTGTTACAAATAATCCTATGAGTGATATTTGGAGTCATTTCATTGTGCTTTAAAGATAAAATTTCTTATCAATTTCCAAGAGTTTATTGAGTTGATGATTAAGTAGCACTGGGCCACAAACTTGAAGATTAATTTGTTGGTAAGCTGTGATGCACGGACTATTGTCTTCTATTTTATAGCACGCAAATTATATTTGAAATAGTAATTTAAAGTGCTAAAAAAAACAAGCATTTCCATCTCTGTCTGGGGATATACAAGTGGTAATGTTGTGAGTTTTCTATTGATTTGGTTTCCATAAAGTAAAACACCAACATGAATTAATAAAACAGCTACAACTTCAGTTGATTTAAGCCAGCAGTTTGCTCAATGTCTTTAAAAAGACTAATAAATCAATGTACCCATTCAATATTTTTCTCTTGTAACATTTTTTATTTGAATGAAAGGAGTAAAACTACAATCTGTAAAACATGCTGAGCTCAAAAGCATATGACAGTTTTTATTTTTATTGTAACGTTACTTGGAAAAGATTAGCTAATAAATATTCAAATCAAGCTACTGATACCCTTTCCAAAATATGATTAACACGAATATGGTGAAATATGAATTTCTTACATGGTCGGAGGGAAAGGCTTTGGCTTCTAGAAGAATTTTATAGCGATTTGGAGTAGGGCTAAAAAAAGATAACTGTTAAAAAAAAAAGATATGTTGAAACATTTATCTAAGCCGAGACTAAAGAATTGATCCCCATGTATAATTTAAGAAAAGTACAAACAATTTGCATTTATGTACAGCATGTCAAAATAATCACAGTGCAGTTGAAAAATATTCAGTCTTTACCATATCTTTGATATAGAAAATGTTTATTATATTTTACCTGTTTTACAGATTTGTAAGTAGGGCCACAGAGAGGTTCAGGGTGAAATTCTAAACTTTAAGGCTGGGCCTACACTGACGGTAGCAAATTCGCCGCCATCAGATCAATTGCTCTGGATCTACTGAGCGGTCTGTGTAGATCCGCTCAGTCGATCCAGCAAATGACGCAGGAAAACCACCCCGGTAAGTGGTGTAGTGCTGCATCGAAGGGAACGCTGTTCCTTTTGACGCAGCGCAGTGTGGACGGTGCGCGGAGGAGATGCTGCAAATGGGAGATACACAAGTGATTTATGTCACTTGCATATCTCCTGTCGACTGCCGCCAAATCACAAAGGTAATTGTAGACCGGGCCTAAGTTAATGGCAAAATTCCCACCAAATTCAGTGGGGCCAGGATTTCACCCTGCCTGTATGACCTTGGCCAGATCATGTAAATTACTGGCAGACACAGGCCCAGTCTACACTTACCTTCGGGATTTGGCGGCAGACACGGGAAATACGCAAGTGACGTAAATCACTTATGTATCTTCCATCGACTTTGCAGTGTCTCCTCTGCACGCCGTTCACACTGCACTGCGTCGAAGGGAACCACTTACCGGGGTGGTTTACCTGCGTCGATTGCTGGATCGACTGAGTGGATCTACACAGACTGCTCAGTAGATCCAGAGCAATCAATTGGACAGCGGTGAATTTGCTGCCGGCAGTGTAGACCCAGCCACAGAAATAAAAGACAGCAGTCCTGAATTACCATCTCCTTGTTCTAATCACCAGGTCCACATTATTCCCTTCCATAGCAAAGCTTGCAGAGGGAGCCCTGAGCTTTCTGCAAAGTTCCCACCATCATCTTATGGTAGCATTGATGTTTGCTGCCATCCTCCTGCAATGAATGTTGTAGGGCCTACCTCCAAACCTATATAATCAACAGAAAACCTGGGTCATTCATTCAGTGACTGTGTCTCTGTATCAGCTCTTGATCACTGGATCACCTGTGGCTCCCTGACAGAGACTTCCAAGATGATGCTCCACAAAATATATAATACAGCCCCAAGCTGAATGACATCTCCTACTTGTGCTTTGTCTGTAGCCTCACCCGCTAACCATAGCCCATCCATTTTCTATCCCCATCCCTCATTTAGTGTGGGATCCAAACTGACAGAATGCCTTTCACAAGATGCAGAGGAAGTGGGAGCTCCGACTGTGCATAGAACTTGGGGGCCATGAAGTGATCTGAGCCTAATGAAGCCAGCTTCCTAGTTTCATAATGAATGGTAAAAAGATTCTTTACGGGATATTATATTTTTATATTAAAATCCTCCACATAATGACCCACATACCATGCATGCATTTTTGGCTTAAATTGTAGGGAAGTTGTTAACACCTCCATTTCTGCAGGTGAGAATCTCCTTGAACTCTGATGTTTTGAGAAGATTCCCAGAGCAGCTGTCAAAATGTCACTCTAGAAATGCATGTGGAAATCCAAGAAGCAAATAATAGGTATATACACACACATCTCCTGAACAAGAATCTTAAATCCTACCCTTTAGCCATTGACATATAGTGCACATGAGAAAAGATCAGATTTCTCCTTAAAACATTTGAGGAAAAAAGCTTTGTTGCCCAACTTATGTGTTTTCTGTTTCCTATGGGCTGAGCAAGGTACTGTACATATCAATACACAGGTCAGAGCACTCAACGTGATTCAATCCCTGATCCTCTAGGCATCAAGATCATTCTCCTGTGTTTCCTGTAGGAACCTCCACAAAATATTTTAATTAACAAATTCATAAATGAATAATAAAATCTTTTCAAATTCAAGATAAAAGACAAAGTTGATTTGATAACATCAAATTTACTAAATAGTGCATAAAAGAGTGAATTTACCATCTGGAGATGCAGATTAACAGTCAGGCCATTCATTAGGGCTACTTCTTCTTTACGAGCACCTGAAAAGTAATAATACAGAAGTCTCTCTCTCTTTTCACCCTTTGTACAGTCTGGTAAAATGATGTAAAAAGCAAAGGCACAGTTTTCAGTCAATGTCTAAAAAGACTAGAAGGTAAACACGTTTGATGTATCATCTCACTGAAATAAAAAGTTTTCCTGTCTGACTGGCTGTGTCAGTCTGACAAAAAGTATTTATTTTTCAGGTTTGATATAGCAAATAAGAGATAACGAAGTAGCTTCAGTTCCCAGCAAACCACCAGTTGATTTATTGTTATCATTAATACCTTAGCTAAATTCAACAACAGTGTATGTTTGCCATAAGTACATCTCAAATACAAGACAAAAAGATATATTACGGAAAATCATCTATTTTTTCCTTTCCAAATGGTTAGCTTGTAATGCCAAGCTAAAATGCATCCTTAATAAAAATAAAGACTTTTGCCAAATATAATTCTTCATTATTATTGTATGTGCACAATGTCTTACAAAACAAAAAAAATTATTCACAATCAAGCTTTTGGATTCAGCTCTGAGTACATAGCTCTGAGATAGACTCCATACATCTATATTAGTTAATAGGAACCTCAGGCACAACTAATGGATTTTTCCCAGTATTGCTCTAACTGCTTATTTATGGGCCAACCCTCAAACTCCTATCTGCTGCTGGGGAAGGTTTAGGCAGGATGAGGGGCTACATGTTATGAAAGGCTGATTTTAGACATGGAAAATGACCAGTTGCCGGCTTTGGTTTCATGTCTTTTGTTGGAACTAATTACAGCCACCTGTGCACCCTAGAGATGAATTAGCACTTTGCCAAATCTCTTTTGCTTGAAGAGGGGCTTGTCTGAGTTGTCTAATCATCTCTACTGAGATGGGCTAAGCTTGAGGAGAGAGAGAGAAGAGGCAAAGAAGCCATAGAAGAATGAGAGAAGACTAATGCTTGAAGGGGAAAGTGAACACATACACGAAGAGTTTAAGCAGATGTGGAGCAGGACCCTGTACCATGACTCTGCAACCCATTGTGCTCCAGAGAACTGTTCTGTGGGATTGTCTTTGCACCAGCATTGGACAAATATAGCACTTGTGAACAGGCCTGAAGTAGAACGGCACATGGCCAGTGGGTTTGGAAACTACATGTATTTACTGCCCCAAGCCTTCTGTGTAAGGGATCGCACACCTGCAGTAGGCCTCAGTTGCTACACTGAATGAATGGCTAAGCACTGTGCTGTCTAGAATTAATTATTGTTATTCATTATACAGTGCTAGCCACTGTACAAGCACAGTAGCAGTTGGTCTCTGCCTTGAAAAGCTTAAAATCTAAAGAGGTCTTCAGTTGGCATGTCATTCAAGCTGCCATTGTACCAGATGGAAGGAACTGTGGCAAGGTTCTATGGAGCCAGGAGGTCACCTAAAGAATTCCCCACACGGACTTTGCAGACTTGGTGGGCAGAAGTTTGAAATACTGTGAAGGTGGTGAGGGGCAAGCACATCAAACCTGGACTAGAACTAGGTAAGAAACTACTCCACTCCCACCCAACCTACCCTTCTTTGCTTCCCTTTCTTTCTCTTGGCAGCTGCTCCTGCAGATGCCATGCTGCTACGTGGCTGATCAGTCGCAGCTGCAGAAGGCATCCAGAGGGAGTTAGTGCAGCTCTGAACTGCACTAATTACCTCCTCAATATCTATATAAAAACGTGGGGGCTGAAAAAAGGCAAGGTACCATGTAGTGATGGGTCCCCTGCCCCTAGCTCTCTAAGCCCACAGAACCCTTTCTGACTAGGCCCACAGAGGAGCTGGAATTATCTTTTCTCTGCATGTGTCTTGTTGTACTGTTCGACACATGAACAAAAATGCATGCCAATATCCCAAATTAAATATGACACTATTTATCACAAGTCTTGGTCTCCTGTCATTTATGTATTTATTTAAAGCTTTTCTTTATTGAATTTCACAGCCACAAAACCAAGCCTCATCCAAGCTATAGGGATCCTTTATAACCTTCATTGTATTTAAGAAACAAGCCTTATATGATCTAGTTAACTATTACTATATTAAAAGACCTAGCATTTGAGACAAAATTATGTTTGCCATTGCTATCTCCTAACTTTGTACCATATCACTTTGCTGAGACAGAATAACCCCCCATATATTTTGCTTGATAAATCTTTTCTCTAATGAAAGGAAGCAGTGTTTGTAAAGTACCATCTTTGTTACAACTTTGGAAATAATTCTCATTGTGTTAGGCAGCCGTTGCCAGTCACCTCCCTACTCCCATCACTGCAATAGGAGCCTGGTTCTCACCAGAATAAGTAAAAATAAATAAATAAATAATTTTTTTTAAAAGCATTTTTGTGTAATGTTTGGAAAAGGCTAAAGGCCCCAATCCTAAAAACAGTTTATCACTCAAAGTCACCACAAATCTGATCAGTCTTTTCTCAACAGAGACATTCCTCAGCACATTGTACAACAGCAGCAATATGGTTAGTCTTATTTCATCAGAAGGTGATCCTGCCAAGGTTGTAATGTTTTAGTAAAGTATAGCAGGAAAAGCCAAGATTATCGTTTCCCTCTTATGCTATTTGGCTTAAGAAAAGAAAAGAGCTTTCACGTCTAGTGACCTTGACTCTGCATTTCACAATATATTTACCATTGTAATTTTCATTTAAAAAGAAAATGTGTGCACATTTAATAAGCAAGGTGTTATAGAACTATAAATCTTTAAATGGACAAAAGAAAATCTTTACAACCTTTAGTCCACTCCTGAATAAATCCCATTAGACAACATACACTTACTGCTTCCCAGAATAAGCTATGACTATTCTTCCTCTTCTATAACATGTAAATATAAACCACCAAACAGTGTTAACATTCTGTTTATGTCCTCACATTAAACCTACTAGAGGAAAAATTCAGAATTCAGTCTTCTTCTCTCCTTGACACACATTGATATACTCAGCATTATATGTCACAGGGAAGAATACTTAACTGTAAATACCACATTGGAGGAGAACATTTTAATACAGTGTTTTTGTTCATATTCATTCTCTTTGCTTTTTCACTGTTATATAAAAGGAAAAAAGAGAGCCTGAAATAATCAGTCCATGTTATGGAGACATTACCAGTATAGGTCATTGACAATGCATCCATTATTTGGGGGAGCATATTTATTATCTTAATTTGCTCTTTGTCAAAGAAATAATCATCTAGATTCTGCAAACTAGTTCTAAGGAAGTTTCCCACAAATAAAATCCTGCTGGACTGATTATCTTAATGCCAAATTCCAGCTCAGACCACATTTTACAGCCCAGTTATATTAGCTTTGGAAAAAAACAAACAACAAGGGTACATAATGGACCTTAAGTGCCATGGGGTGCGACGGGGCTAGAGAACCCTGCTCACTGAAGAATTGAAAACACAACAAAAGCAGGTTAATGGTGTGTTTACCTTTATTCATTGTCCACACTGTTTAAAATGGACAAAGCTGTAACAACTTCAAAACATTTTCGCTCTGGCAAGACAGGCAGAAATGTTTGTAAGATACACTATAACAGCTTTATGAGTGCTCTGAAAGAGAAGGGGTGAGCAGGGAGATTGATAACAGCAGAAATGAGATGGCAATTCACAAAGATTTAAATTTCCTACTCAACCACTCTCATCAAGCTGTGCATATTTTCTTTTACTGAAGTACTTTAAAATACACTGATTTTATGGTGGAATACAAATGCAGCCCTGCAACACAGAACACATGGATCAATTCTCAACTTCCTGCACTGCACTTAACATTTGCAGCTAAATGTATCCCTAACCAGGACTAGCAAACGGTCAGCAGGGAGGATACATGCACCAGACCTGCAGTGCGCTGTTGGGGGACAAGGTACGAGCTGGTGTGCTGAGACTGCAGCCTAACATGCTGGCCAATGTTGTCTCATTGTCTCTTTATAATCCTGTTGATCTGTTGGTATCCATTTGTTATTTCTTGTTTTATACGTAGCTTGTAAATTCTTTGGGGCAGGGACTGTTTTTTGGTTCTGCTTTTGTACATTACCTAACAGAGTAGGGGGTATTACTAAGGTTCCTAGACATTACTATAATACAATAATTAAGGATAGGGCAGCCCCAGAACTGCTGTAACTTCCACCTCCTGCTGCCATAGCTTATGTAGGGCTTGTGGCAATGGAGAAACAGGCTGTAGATCTGCCTTGACTATGTGTACTCCCACTCCAGTCCACCTCTGAAGTGCCTCCTATTCCAGGGCTTATGTGGAGGCGGTGCAGAACTTGCAAAGCATCTCTGAACTGGATAGGCAAAAGTTGTTCCATGCAGCGGTATGTGTTGTCTCTTTGGTGGTGGCACAAAGTGACCACAGTACCGAGATGTACAGTTCAAATGCTGTTCAAGGTCTCTGTCCTCACTTTTAAAGACCTGCATGGAACTGATGCTAGGAACCTGAAATTACATGTCTGTCTTTGAACATAACCTTGCACAACAGCTACACAGCACCAGAACAATAAATGTTGGCCTGTGGGGAGAGACTTGTGACTGCGGGAGACAGATCTTTCACAAGACCTGGATCAGAACTATGGAACTCACTGCCAGATGAAATAAGAATGACCACTAACTTCTCTGTATTCAGAGCTAATTGCAAAACTCCCCTCTACAAAAAGAGGTATTGTTGTACCTTTTAAGTAGTACTACATAGTATGCTTGATAGGTGCCAGGCTTAGATCCTAGACAGAAAAATAATTAAAGCTGTTCACACTATTCATACTGAATAACTAATCAGCCTTGGCTTTTATTTATATTTTTTGTGAATTTTCCATGAACAGATTACATTTATAAAAACCACAAACTTTTTCTGTAATGGCTGGTGGGTCAGGGTTTAGCAGTGTACTCAGGTACTCAGTGTATTGGATTGTTCACAAACTGACCTCTGGATACTCATAGCCCTGTGAACAGCCACATAAATGGTATGAAGTTTTGTTCTGCGATTTCATAACATTTATGAACAGGAGGAGAGCCTGAAGAAATCATTGGGGTGCTGAAGGGAGGATGTGGAAAGAGCTATAAGCACTACAGAAGCAGTACTAGTGAATGTTAAGACATTTAAAGTCTTGTCCTTTTCTGCATAAAAAACCTATTTGGCTATATACATGGATCCCAAATTTTAAAATCTGGATTCCTTCCTGACTGAGGGTGAACTTCTTATATTTACATCAAGTAATTGCTGTGGTTATTAATATGCTGCTTTCTCCGCATCCACTTCTCCGTGGCAGATACTGCTGCTTGCTGGACCCCATTTCTCACTTACACCACTAGTGGGGCTGATGGCCCTCCTTCCTGTTAACATATATAGTGCCAGCTTGTGTTGCATATATCCAGGGGCGCTGGGAAAGTGAGTATACTTGTTTGCACAGAAAGGGATTCCTGTAGTCTCAAATAAAAGCTCTTGCCCAAATATTCACGTGAACGAAAACCAATTGCACATGTGTTTGAGGGAAATTAAACAAACAAGCATCTGCCTGTGAGTTGGCTTTTCAGTCTGCGCCCATGATTAGATTTCCTGCTATTAGCTCAGGTCTAGTAACCATTGCCAGAGTGAGTCCTAGCTGGCTGGGAGCATCTTTTAACTACTAGGTAGTTTACAAATCGTTTTCCTCCTATTACTGTTAGAAGTAAATGTTTTTAGAAAAGAAAACAATTAAACTTTTTTTCAGAAGATTTAAGTATCCTAACGTGACTTATAGTCAAACAGGATGTTCAATATTCTCCAATGTTTCCAGGCATTCTCTCCAATTTCCCCAGAGTTCCACTATTCTCCCCTTGGCCACTGGATTTCCCACTCTGTGTTTCTCTAAAATAAGAAAAGAGGTCTAGGCTAAAATGGATTTAGCTAACATGTATTACTCTGATCTAACCTTGACTTTTCCTTAGTGTAGACAAAGGTTAACACCTAATATCTCAATTTAGTGGGTTAATGTTGAGGGTTGGCCTCAATTTGCTAAAATGACATAAAAGATGCTAGCGAACACCAAACTAATTTCAATTTATTTTCTTAACCTAGACAAACTCTGGTGTTCGGACAGAGAAAGGGACAAGATGAGCCACTGCCTACTCCATTTTCTTTTCCTGAACAGCAATTTGGAAGGCAGTCAAGGTGGAAAACCTAGGTCATCACTTCCACATGGCTCTGAAAAGGAGCTACTATGGGAAATTCATACCCAAACCCAATCCTTTGCATGTATGGTTGATGAGCTTTCCAAGAGCACTCTCCTGGACTGTTTTTCTATTTCTGTAACATGAGAGAGATATGGTGAATGAGGTAATATCTTTTATTGGACAAAACTTTGTTGGAGAAAAGTTTTTAAGCTACACTGTCTTCTTCAAGTCTGGAAAAGTTACTCTGCATCACTGCTCAATACAAGATGGAACCAATTGTTTAGCATAAGTAGTAAACACACATTCTAAGGGATCATTGAAAGTGAAGTGACCTGTTAACAATTTTGCCATCATAGGACAAAAAACGGGAGGGGATTGGTGTGTTACAGGTTGTTGTAATAAGCCATAAATCAGTGTCTTCATTAAGACCATTATTTTTAGTGTCTAGCAAAATTAAGAATTTAAACTCCCATGCTCATATTTTGAAAGTGTTGAACAGGTTTCCTTTGAGTATGAGGAAAGAAAGGGTCTGGAGTCTTTGTTTTGTGAAAAGTGTTCATCCATGGGTGATATGGTGTTGTCTTACTTTTTTGTGCAAGTTCATTTGAAAGCATAGTGATTGATTGACATTAAATGACACCCCAACATTATCAACTTATCCAGACTACCCCTAACCAGAGTTGAATTATCTTGTTCTCTCCAAAGGACTGAACTTCAGTTCCACCACAGACCCTGATACCATACTAACATGTGGAGAACTAGAATAATTCTTTCACTGACTCCACCTTAAAGAATATTTTCAAGACAATGACAATATCCCAATGTCCCCACCGACAGTCATGAAAGAAAGAATTACCTCATTGGACAACCCACAGAAGATAAAACCACATGCTTGATCATTATATTGATTGCTTCCGGGGGGAAAATTGACTGTGAAATCCTTAACGAATATCACATCCACCACACTCTATCCACTATACAGTCCTTGAAATCCAACCATCAGATAGTAATAAAACCAGCAGACAAAGAAGGGTACCATCTTAGTTCTCAACTGTGATGACTACTTTGATGAGGTCAACCAACAGCTCTCCAACACCATCCACTATAAATAAATCAGAGAAGACCCCACATCACAGTTCACCCAGAATTTAACAATATCAACAAATCCTTCCCAAAAAACAACTCCAAGAAAAACTTTACAACCTTATCCCCATGAACACACCCCAGGGGCCTTCAGTATGTGTACAAACAAGGGAACTAGGCAAAGCCACCATATCTGGCCACGGTACTCTCACTGAAGGAATATCAGGATTCAGAAAAGCCATCCTCAATCCACATATACAAAGGGCCAGCTTCCTCCAGGACTCAACTGATTTTCTCCAGAAACTCTACACTATCATAAACCTCCTTCAGAACACAATCCTTGCCACTATGGATGCCACCTCCCTATACACCAACATCCCTCACAGTGACGACATTGCTGCCTGCCTCAAATATCTACAAGACAATGGACCATCTCAGGCAATGTCTACATTAGAGATTTTACAGCAATGCAGCCACCTGGGTGTAGATCTCTATTGTAGCTGCTCTACGCTCTCCCAGAAATATAATTAATTCACCGCCAATGAGTGGCAGTAGATATGTTGGCAGGAGAAAACCTGCAGACATGTCTTCACAGCTATGATGATCAATACCCCTCACAACACACCTTTCAAGATCCATGATCCCTATATATGCCTATCACAACATGTGGTGTACCTCATCCAGTGAAATAAATCCCCCAGCAACTATCTCATTGAAACAAGACAATCACTACACTCCTGAATGAACTCTTACAAAAAATGATAAAAGACAAAAACACCATATCACCCACCGATGAACACTTTTCACAAAATGATCTCTCCATATCTGACATCTCAGTCCTTGATTTCAAGGAAACCTGCACAGCGCCTTTAAAAAAGAAGAGCCTGGGAGCAGAGGTGATGTGTGGGGGAGAGAAGGCACGTGGGGTCAAGTGCCCCCCCCACATTTGCTGCTTGGCTTGTACTGACCATGCTCAGTAACACTGCTGAAGATGGCTGCTTTCGCTCTTCCCCCCCACCCCTCCGGCTTCCCCCATTACTGCCAGGCATGGGTCATTTGTGCGTAGGAGCTTAAATTCACAACTATGTTAGACACTAGAAGTCATGGTCTTAACAAAGACACTGGATTTATGGCTTATTACAACAATCTAACTCACTAACCCCCTTTTTGTACTATTATTGCAGACGTGTTATACGGACACTTTACCATAAGTGGTCTCTTAGAATGTGGGTTAACTGCTTATGCCAAACAATCTGTTCTGCCTTGTATTTAGCTGTGACCCTCTGAGTAACTTTCCCAGACCTGAAGAAGAGCGCTGTGCAGCTTGAAAAGCTTGTCTCTTTCTCCAACAGAAGGTGATAATAAATAAAAGATATTACCTCACCCACCTTGTCTTTTTAGTATCTTGAAAACAGCCTGGCTGCCATCATACTAACTCTAGAATAACCAGGTGCCTTCATTTTTCAGACTGGCAGATTCTTTACAGAGGTGCAAAGCAGGGATTGGTGTTCACAAGCAGTGCCGGTCAAATTTTCTCTTTTGTGGCAGCTGATTCTGCTCCCTCTGCCAATGAGATAAACACCTCTTAACCTGGGGCAGGGTTTCATGCTGGATCAGACAGTCATAGACTCTAAGATCAGAAGGGATTATTGTGATTAACTAGTCTGACCTCCTGCACATCGCAGGCCACCGAACCTCATCCACCCACTCCTGTCGTAGATCCGTAACCTCTGGCTGAGTTACTGAAGCCTTCAAATCATGATTTAAAAACTTCAACTTACAGAGAATCCACCAATTACTTGAGTTTTAAACCAGCAAGTGACCCAGGCCCCTTACTGCAGAGGAAGGTGAAAAAAATCATCAGCGTCTCTGCCAATCTGACCTGGGGGAAAATTCCTCCCCAACCCCAAATATGGCAATCAGTTAGATCCTGAGCGTGTAGGCAAGACAAGATAAAGGAAGAAAAGCAGGAAACATCCAAACAACAATCATTTGCTTTAGAAGCAAAGGAATGATCATTATTTCACTCTAACTCTCCCTTTAAAAGAGAAATGCAGTGATGTCTGCTGCCCTTTAAGAAGGGCTTTGGCTTTACACATTAGACCAAGAGGTTTATGATGATCCCAGAAGCCCCCATTGCAATTAGTTTCATGATATATAC
This sequence comes from Mesoclemmys tuberculata, assembly GCA_007922155.1. Taxonomy (NCBI): domain Eukaryota; kingdom Metazoa; phylum Chordata; order Testudines; family Chelidae; genus Mesoclemmys; species Mesoclemmys tuberculata. The sequence goes on from ML675620.1 coordinate 53,913,998, forward strand.
ATGGTCATATATTATTGTCTATATTCATCTCCTAAATCATGTATAGACCTTAAAATAAAGTGTTTCTCAGGAAGTCTTCTGTGAAACAAAGTGCTGAGAATTAAGTGTTGGATGTAAAATTTCTGGGTTTTCAGCCACAGAACAAAAAATTACATTCTTTTCAAAAACAGTTCCATCTCAGGCTCACACATACCCACAACATCAGCCATAAGTTCCACGATGCACTCATCTCCTAAGGCCCAGGGACGCTTACCATTGAAATGACCATGAACACCTCTGAAAAGGAAAAGAAACAAGTGATGAAAATGTATGCTGTTCCCTTTGGTACCTTGCTAACAACAATAACTCAGTTTTCCTCAGTATGGGGTTTGTGTAATCTGAACGCAGCTCATTTATTATACCATATGAACTTGTAACAAATGTAACAAACAATGAATTTACTGGCATCTAACAGGGGTTTTAAAGCCCTGAAAAGTTCTAATCCAAAATGTTGGCCAATAAATAAATAAATAACCAGCACCAAAATGGATGTTTAGAAAACAACCATGGGCTAGATTACAGCTTTTCACAAGCCCTGTACAACGGGGCAGCACATAATTTCATTGTCTCAGGAGAAGACTGGGTACAAGATCATTACTTGGGGGGTGTGCGCGAACTCATGCGCTCGTATGGGCGTGTGTGGGTACAGAGAGAAGGGAAGTAATCTGTACCATTCATATTCCTAGCGTAATCCTGCTGACTGGTGCATTGTAGAGGGCACTTCCAATCCCTGCCTACCAACCCCATGCGCAAGAGGGGGAGTAGTGACCCTGCAAAGCTGTTTTCCCATCTGTACTGCTAGTGACAATTCTCATAGTCAGTGCAGGGGAGTAGATGATGCTATACACTTACTCTTACGAATGGCTGCATAGCATAAGCCACAAACCACTCCAAAAGACAGCATTTTGCACTGATAGGGTCAGGGTGGAGGATGATGGGCAGGAGGATTTCCTTCCTCCTAGGTAACAGCAATCCTTATCAGAGATGATTTACATCCTCTCCTGAATAGGAAAAGCTTAGTCCACTTGAATTCATCATATTGTACAAAATGGCATGCATTTCACTATATATTCAGGGATGAACCTGCTCAACCAGACATCTTATTTTCTCTCTGCCCCCTAAAAAGCTATTCAGAGACCTAGACCTCAGATCCAAACATCCATTGAATTTGGAGAGTGCATGAAACCCTAACTGGTATTTCTAAATTACAATTGGAAAATGATTCCTCTCTTTACAGGGACCAAAGAAGACCCCTAGAACTTTTGGAATCTACACCTCGATCTGAACTATGTGGCTTAAAGTCCTCTCTTCTACAAATACTGCAAAAAGATACATTTGTAAGATAACCAATGTACTAACAAATCTATCCATGTAAAACTGCAAAGATTTAATTACAAAATAAATCAGTATATGAAAAAATAATACTGGCATTAATTTAGGGGAATGTTACTCTTGGGTTCCTCTCTCATCCATTGTATAGTTTTCCTGCTTGCTGAACACCAGAGGGCACATGTGAAATCTGAAATGCCTGACTGCATGTGGCTGAATCGAAAAAGAATAAAGCCACTTCAGAAAAGGAACCAGGCCAGTGGGGAACTGGATGGAGAACAAGAACAACAAGAAGCTGTGAGGAAAGGAAAAAAAACCCTGTAATCTAAATAAACCTTCAGAATTGCAGCAGGCTTATGATATTCCCCCAAACACAGGGGGAGCCGTCTGGCATATTAATGCATCAGCAAATAAGTTGTATGAGCCAGCCACCAACTTCAGAAGGGCACCTACCCTCTCACACCTCTTTAAAATGTTTTTCCCAAGCAGTTCCAAACCTTCCGCCAGATGAGTTTTTGCCCTGCAGCACCTCTCTTCCCTATATATGTGAACTTTTTACAATCCTATGGTTTCTAACTGACATGAGCCACATTTACACTTCATAGGGCAATTCTTAGATTTAGAACCACTGGTTTAGAGAAAAAAAAATGTCTGAACAAAACAAAGATTTGTATTGACTATCCCCTTTCCACCTTGCTCAGGAAGTACAAACACCGGCACTGACCACTCTGTAGACCCACAATGGAGCAAGGATAGGCAATGACACTGCCACCCCCCACCTTGCTTGCAAGCCACACCATCTGGCCCTAAGATATTAAATGAGAATAAATTTAACATGATGGTTATATCTACACTACCACTTATGTCGGCAAAACTTGTCGCTCAGGGGTGTGAATCTTGCACCCATCTGAGTGACATAAGTAACATCTACATATGCTGCTTACTGGGGTGTTTTTTTATGCTGTTCCTTTGGCCTAGTATATCTTCACTACATATGCTGCAGCAGCGCAGCTGTATCAGTATAGTTGTGCCACTGCAATGCTGTTCGTGCAGACATGGCCTGAGCCCAGAGGATATTACCTAACCCAATGCAGATACAATCACTGTGAACTGGCTAAAGCATCTTTCCCCAGTCTTATAATTAATTTCCAAAGAAATAATTTTAATGGGAAACGGACAATGTTCTGGTAGGTAAGTATTATTTACAATTTGATAGATGGGGAAACTGAGGCAGAGATGCTAACTGATCCGTGGTTTTTGGGCAGAAGTGTCAGAGCCAGGAGGATTAATACTAAGGAGTTTGTAGCTCCTGGTTCTGGGCTCAATCCTTAAAACAATTTCTCTTTCTCTCTGTACAGAGGATTAAAGGTAGACAGCCATCAACTTCCTTTCAAACATCATTTTAATGATAAGAAAGCGACCAAGCAAGCTTTGGCAATACAGATTGTTGATAGGAAAAGAGAAGGATTTTCCTTGGGCTGAATTACCTCTGACTTCACGGGATTTGCAGTACTGAAAGAACTCTCTAAAGAAGGCTGAGTGGAAAGCGACAACAACCTATGGGATTTTCTTCTTTCTTTAGCTTTCTCTCTTTTTATAGACATTAATGTCCACCTAATGTGAATTTACTGGTGAAAGGTCTCTTCACCACATGCAGCTCTGTAACACAATTTCAGAACTAATTTCCAGTTTACCATGAAAACTGATATGAACCTTGGACACTTTTATATTTTATTTTGGAAGAAAATATGAAAATAAAAGCATAATCGAGCATAGGAGAAGCAGCATTAATTATTACTATTCATGTTATTATTATGGAACAGGTTGCAGCCTGCCTCTTTCCTGATGACCAACATAAATGCTAAGAGACAAAAATTATTACTGCTAAAATGGTACTTAAAACCATATTCTTGGCTCCTTTATAATTTTAATCATACAGAACTCTGTAGCCTTTCTGATGGCACAATACATTCTATTACACTTAGGTTGTAAAATTCTATGCTCTGCCTCACAGAATTTATCTCTTTGAATATTATGCCACCCCATTCCTAAGTCTAGTAGACACAGGAATAATAATCTTTAAGGATTCAGTAACGACTGCAGTGCTTATGGCATTCTGCTCATTGTACATCAGACAAATATCCTACTGTCTCATTTTGTTTCCATTCTACCCTTAAGTAGTGACAGAGTTTTAAGTGGAGATACCCAAATAAATGAATATATGAATGGTTCATCAAAGCACATAAGAAAAGTTGATACAGACAGAACCGTTGTGTAGACTACAGCGAGAGTTTCTCACTGAGTAAATTAATATTTATGCAGTTGCTTGTCTGCAATTTGGCAAGACATCATAATGCCATTTTTCCCTCCAAGTCTTTGGGGGGCTACCCTGCAGCTGATTTAAAGTTCACTAGGGAAATAACGAACTCATTTTTTGCCATGATACCAGTGTTTGGAAGAAGGTAATTAATCACCAACTTCAAGGGTCTTCTGTTCTCATCCAACTTTGGACAAGGGGGGGAAAGAGAGAATCTTCTTCCCAATCATCTACAAACAAAAGTAAGGATCTTCCTTTGCCAATATATTATGCAAATTATTTTATGAGCCAATACAGATCTTTACATTTTGATTATAGTTTCAACTATAGAAAGAAAAGAAGAAATGCATAACAATAAGACTTAAATGGAGCAGTAGGATAAAGGCAAAACCAAGAGAAATAAAGCAATAGGACATTTAAAGCTCTGACATATATCCCAATAAAGATTAAACACATTTTCCCCAGAATGAAAGATTCCCATCTCTTCTGACTCATATGCTGATTTAGTCTAATAAAAAAGAATGTTAAATACCAATGAATTTTTATTTTGTCTCTCTTGCCCTGTGTAATTTTTGAGGAACCAGGGGTGAAACGCAAGAAAGGTAAATCAGCTTTCATTCTTATGAGCTACATTGTCACCCATTAAGGACACACTGAATGGCTTCCAGCTATCTAGTCTTTTGACACATCCTCATCATTGTGGTATTTTAAGCTCTTTAAGATTTACAAGCCTGGAAGATTAGCAGGTCCTAAATAGTTTGTTTGCACAGAGGATTCTGGGTACAGCATGGATGCAGCCCCATCAGTGTTCGCAGGCAGCCTCGTTTATGTGCCTTTAACTCTGTTCTGGAGGGACTACTTCTATAGGCATGAAGTTGCTTTGTCCTCCATAGGTATGTCCATGATGAAAAGTTAATATTGGTAACACTGACTGCAGCTCCATTGATGACAGAAAGAGTGAAATCACTTCAATAGCCAAGGTGTCTTTGACAGATGGTGTTCTTAGCATTATGTCTTCTAATCCTGAACAGGACAAGAATAAACACATGATACTATAAAATGCGGGTGGTCTCTAGCATGTCTACACTAGCACTTCCATTTTACCTACCAGATTGCAAAATTAGCATTGTAAATGGAACTAATTCTCTCCCCAGATCCTAATCTGTTTAGATACTGTACCACAGACAGCTAAGGATATTTGCTATTTTGCCTCTGATTGCAGCTACTTGGCAGTGTTCCTTTGCCACTCTTGCTTATTTGAAATATAAGGCACCACAATAAGTGAGCACTATTTGAATGGACTAGCTTTGAAGTTTGAGAAGAGACCCAAGACTCTAAAGAACTGATAGAAAATGTGAAGTACTGTTTTACAAAAAAGCCTGGATCCATGAGATTATTGCTTGGGTAAAACACTACATTTACTTGCTTTCATAAAGACACATATATTTTGCATAATATTTATTTGATTCCTTTTATTTATTTGTATTACCTCACTTGACAACACATAGGGCATTAAACAGCCAACAGTTGTAATAACCTTAAGACACTACTGACCAGGCCTGGTGTTTACCTAGTTGTGCTTGGCAAACTAAAGGTAAAAGGCATCATAAGCCATTTTAAATGGCTTCAGCCATTTACTTTCTATTTTTCTTGTTTATTTATTTATTTTTCCTTTTGTATGCTGGCTTCTCCAAATATAAACTTCTCTACCGTGTTCTATTTTGTACTGATCTTATTTTGACACTTCCAGTTGCCTTTAGTGTCTCTGCAGCTAACGATGATTTTATTTTTTTATTTCTTTTTACTGTCTGATATTTTTCTTGGTAAGGTTTTTTTGAGACTAACTGTATTTTTGGCAAGAAGCCTTTGTAGATTTGTTAACTCTGTTCAGGTGGTTTGAAATCATGTTTACCCAGACCTTTTGTTTTTGTTTTCTTAGATTTAGTTATTGTTTTGAAGGCATTTTTGATCTTATGGAGAATCACATGGCATCTCCTTTCCGTTTGGATTTTTATATTGAAGTGGGAAAAAAATCCTTCGTTATCACAAAGGAACAGAAGAACGGAAAGCAAACCAACTAAAAGGGACAGTGTGGGAGCTGAAATATACTCTCTCTGCATCATTGTAACAGAGAAGAGTGCTATCTAACTTTAACCTTTTGAAAGAAGTCAGCTGTTTCCTTGATAAAGTACGATAATCATACAGAAATGGTCAGGGTTGCATTTTTTTTTTTGAATGAATACAGAAATTGCAGAGCTGTGCTGAATCAATAGCCAAGAGGAAAAAGTGCTCTACAAAGTTCAAATTCATTCAGAACAACTCCCTCCTCCCCTATAAGAATGCAACCAGCTGCCTAAATAAGTTGTAAGCCCATTTTTATTAACTGCAACTTTCCTCTTTTAAGAATTAAAACAAGCAAGTGCAACGTTTCCACATTTACAGTGTACATTATGCTTCTATAGCTGCCAATTGCCTATTGTAAAGAAAATTTATCCATTTAGCAAAACCCACTTTCACCATTCAGCCCCCCCTTCCCCCCCCCAATCTCTGGCCACTCACCAGGAAGTCATATCTGTTCCAGTCATATCCTTGTGACTCACCCCAGGGGTACCCAGAGTCTGTGGCACCTTGCCCACCACCTGCCTTCAGCGTGAAGCATGCTTGTCTGTGCCTGTTGTAGTTCAGCTCCCTGAAATCAACAGCCTCAAACCACACAAGCCCTGCCATCCAGGTCTTTGCAGCCTTCACTTTTTCTGTTCAGGCTACCGATAGGCACACACAAAACCCTGAGTCCTCGGAGAGCTCCTTGCAGTGTCCAGCCTTTAACCACTGCACACTCACAGAAATTACCAGGTAAGCTGTCCCCAAAGGAACAGTACACACACCGGCTTGTTTGAGTCAACTGCGGTTCAGCTCCAATATAGCATTACCACACTAATATATTTATAGTGAAAATAATCAGAAGTTGATTATCAAAGGATAAGAAGTAGGCGATAGCAAATGAAGACAATGGAAGCAGAAATGGTTATGTATAAAACAAAAATATAAATCTGGGTCTACATTTATCTATGGTTATCTTTCCTATTTAATAAATAGATTTCTCCCCAATTATTCAGTCTTTTTCAGAGCTAGCTTATATTCAGTCAAACTAGGATCCAAGCATTCATGAACCCCCTTGGCTCTTCAAGAGGTTTCCTCACTAAATGGGAAAAAATGGTCTTTTTGCCTTCTTATAACCAACAAAGTTTTTATTTTGTTCCCAGAATGAGGATACCGCCCCCTCTCCTGCCCTGAGATTATTTTCCAGTGTCTTGTCTCCTGTTGGACCTCCCATCCCCCTGCTGACTCGTATGTAAATAGTGCTTTCATTGTATTGACCTACAATGCTTAATCTACAAGGCTGACAGAGAGAAAGGTAAATCAATGTCCTTTTGTCTGACCCAAAATGTGTATGTCATCTCTGCCTTGGATACAAATGTTAAAACGTATTTTCAGTACATATACACAACTCCTTAAATATTATCTGTACATACATTTTACAATGATTATGAGAATCAGTATGACAAACTTTTATTAGACACCTCTTCCTTGACCTCTTTGGAAAAATACCATGAAAACAATGTGTTCAGCATAGCAAGTCTGTCAGGCCTTTTAGGAGTTATTGTTACAGAAGAGTGAATCTTTAACCAGATGTCATGGAGGGGTAATAAGGTCGCAATATTCTACCCAGTAAAACAGTCCATTTTTCCTCATTTCCCAGCTAACTCACTCATCTGATTATTATCTTCCCTTCTAATCTCTGCCCTCTCATTATTATGTCTTCCTTCCCTCTCACCCATGTTGCAGTATATGTTGGACACCTCACAATGCATGCTAAGGTATTTTACTTGCTCCGTAGTCCCTTAGTGACAATCCCTTAGTGAAGAGAAGAGGGAGGATAAGAGTGACAGTAAGGTAACATTGGAATTCAAGAGCTCAGTTCCTTCTCTCTCCCTAGTTTCATATCTTTTCTTCCCACACTTCTATAAATAAGATTTTAGGTGGGGTAGCCATGAAAGAAGATATAGAAATTACAGTAGGTTGAAAAATAGGACTGCCTGCCTATGGGCAAAATTTCGAATTTTCACAGAAAAAAAAATTACTGACATTTTTTACCATTTTTTAATTTTCTAGTAGTAACAAAATTAACATTTTCAAGGCAATATTATCCAAGGAAATAATTTCAAGGAAATTAGATGGTTTTTGTGAACATTTTTGTTTAGCTGCAAGCCCTGGTGAAAAAAAAATAGTGATAGAAAAATGTTGCCTAGTCCGAACAGAAAAGTTCATATGAAGAAACACTAGAAGATTGCAGTAGTTGAAACAGCACATGACAAGGGCATGGGGAAGAAATTTGGCTGCTGAAAGAAAAAGGAAGGCTCAGACTTCACAGATGTCTTTGGAAATCTCCTCTGTCTTTTTCTCTCCTATTCCCTCCTCCTAACTTCTTCCCCATTCTCTTTCGTCTCTCCCTCTTCAATGTGAAAGTTAACTTGGTCCCATTAGTGAGCCTGTTGGTAGTGGGAACTCTCCAGGTGTTCTTACATCAGCTCCACATTGGAAGCACTTGCACTAATTGGTGTGGCTCTTCCCATTTGTACTCCAGTGCATGCAGTGTGTAGCAGAGCTGTAACGTGCAGAGACTCTCTGCAGATAGCAGTGCTTCTACTAGCTATGTCAGAAGGAGGTCCTCTTTTAGTCACCTGATATAGCTCTTGTCTTTGAACCTAATTGTTCTCAATATAGCTACACACATAGTGCGCCCAGCAGCTGCTGCCTTGCTATCTTTTATGATTCAATTGCAAGTTTAATTTGTTTCTAATAAATTCCCTTTTTAAGCAGCACATGGAGCTGCTTGTGAAGTCCCCAGTACTGGATTTCCTCCAGTTTCTCTTGTGCCAGGCCCACTCTGTGGTGCTTGTTCTAATCCAGGTTCAGCTGCTTGCTCGGACTCTGCTATGAACAGAAAGTTTGCTCTTCCCATACAGGACAAATTTTCAGGGATGGACTTGGTGTAGGAACAGCTGGGAAACTGCCAACACTGGTAGCCATATTGCCTGTGCTGGGTGCCATCAAAAGGGGAATTAACCTACCTGGGATGGATTGTGAGCAGGTAGGAATACTAATAGGAAGATCATGGGAACTAACATTGAATCACGTATGCTGACAAGCAGCAATAATTATATGAGCGTGGGCATTCTCTGTGTAAGCACAACTAGAGTTTGAATGGAGCAAGTTAAAGTCTGTAGGCTAAAAATCGTCCCAGTGAGCCAAATGGGAGCCTCCTCTGGCTTAGCCAATGAAAGCTGGGCTAAACTTCTCTCTCCTCTTTGCCTATTTTACAGTTCACACCTTCTGCAGAATATTTCAATTTTGCTAGGAAGACACTGAATATCTATTACCCTTGTCTTGGGGATAGTTTTAACACAATATTCTTCTTAAAAAACCTTTTCAGGCTAGTTCTCCAGATAAGATAAAAGGTTGCCCCCCGGAAGCGAAAATGATTAATGTTTTACATGTCCTGTAATTACTCACGTTCTAGCCCACATATCCAACTCTTCATCCAGGTAAGCTTTAACTTTTTTGGGCTGAAGCCCAAGAGAATTTCCGGCAAAGTATATGCAGCTTTCATTTTCATTCACTAACGTTGGGTCAGCTAGGAGGGGAAAATATAAAACAGCTCACTTACAACTTTACCATGATTCAGATAGCTGTATGACAGAAAGCACCCCTCCTACCCAGAAGAGCACCTATTTCTTCATCTATCAATCCACATATCGTATCCTGCTACCATACTTCATTCCACAGACTCTCTAAAGGGACAAGTGACAGCGACCACACAGGAGTACTAAGCATTTTGCATTTATCTGACATGGATACACGTAAATCTATACCCTACCCCCCCTTTTTGCTAAATGTGCTCAGTATGCATCATTAGAAATATCAAATAAAGGTGTTAAAATACATGATAGAAACAAATACTAAGGTTACATTTCTCTGTCTACTGATTTCATTTTAAGGCTTTGGAAAGAATAGATTAAATGACTAGAATATATGTCTTGCTAGGTTTTATAATACTTTATGGAACTCAACTAGTAGTACATTTGTCAGAAGTAAAGACAACTTGGGTAATTTATTAATTAAACCTTAAAAGGCTTTTTAAAAGCATAAATCAGACAGCAATTTTAATCTAATTTGTTTTACTGATGCTCTGTGCTGTTTTTCATGCACATTCTTTTTAACATGAATGATAGAATGGTGTAAATATTATTCGCACTTCTAAATTGGTTCTATTAACAGTTCTTTTGTGGTCCGGGAAACAATAATAGTCTCACTGAGACTAGAGAAAAGAGTTTTATTCAGAATTTAGAGCTGTAAATCTCACTATTACACCTTAAATTCCAATCAAGCATTAAAACAGGTCATGAATTAAAAGCTAAACTGCTCCTCTATACTGCAGTCCCTCTTCAGACATCAATGTCCATTGGCTCCTGATGCAGAAAGCTGGCCCTTCTCATGTTACTCTACTTTTACATTTGTCATCTTGTGGATTCTCTCTTTTTTGGTTATCAGCTGCTTATATGGTTTGGGCCTAGGCATTTTTCCTTTAACAAATTGTTGACCATTTCCCTTTCCCTGACATCTTTAATGCCACAATGCACTGTAGTTGCTGTCCAAACTATGCTTATTTTTTAGCACCATATTAATTATTCCACCACTTCTCTGACTAGCATATTGTAAAGCCATAACCTTGCTCTAGTCACTACTATTCCTCTTTCATTCACAGTTCTCTTCATTTTATTAGCTCACGCCACCATCTAGCTCTCTGTGTAATATAACTGTTCTGCACCTCCGTTTCTTCACACCACTGGCCCTCAAGTTATTTCTGGAAGGGCTTACAGGATTGGGCCTAGCTCTGTACTGCAGTTTTCAAAAATACTGAGAGAATTTTGCTAAGCACTGGAGCATAATAGTAACAAAAATATAGCAGCAGCTAAAACGTGCCCTTACCTAAGGCTGAATATAAACTAATATGTAAAATATAAAAGAAATATATAAGATTTATATTAAGATTAATTAGATATGATGAAGAAAGTGGCTTCCACACCTCTTAGAATGATACCTACAGATCAAATTTAATAACATATTTCCTTTTGTACATGGAAGCATAACATTGCTCTACATATAATTTAGAGGTGTATTCATAAAGAATTAAGGGCATCTTTATTCCAAGACCAAGAGCAAGTGATCTTTCAGTGATGACCAGTCTAAATGAAGGGAAAATATATAATTTCACCATTACCCCAAGGAGGTATATGGTACTGGATATGCTGATATGTTATATAATCATATGCCTTGTGGCAGAATGAAGGATAGATGGTCAAAGAAGAGATTAGGAAGTTAACAACTTCCACCATTTTCTTGAGGAAATTATAGTTCAGCAGCTTCAACTGAGGGCACCCCATCAAAGTAAGTGCAATGGGGACTATACAAAGCCATGCTTAGAAGTCTGAATATTTATCTAACTTTTTCATTGTCATCTCTCTCCATTTGTTCTACTGAACCTCATCCCCGTGCTTGCCAAACTCCCAGAATGACGTGACATGGAATTAATCTATGGCAGGTTTTCACTTGATTTATGTAGCATAAACAGTTATTACAATTTACATTTTGATAACAAAGTTAAACTAGCACTATGATATTTGACACTTCTTAGATCACATAATATTACACCTGTCTCCCATGGATGTTGTCATCTCCCTCTTTCAAGACTATGTTAAAACCTCATTGTAATGTTTTATGTAAATATATAAAGAATACTTGATGGCTAATATCCGTAATGACATTTATCTTCAGGAACGAGTTATCTAGATCCGCTCATATGTGAAGATAAATGTCACAAAAGATCAGTCATTATGGTATATCTATACAATGTAAATATTTTTTACCCCTGCTGTTCTTCAGGACTGGAGCAGTTTTTGGATGACAGTTTTTAAAAAAAAAAAAAGAAAAGAGGACTCTGGATTTGTGAGAACAATGGATTCTGAACACTATTAAAACTTCTACTGCCTTGGACATTGTTGTGCCATCAAAGACACACACAGTTGTGCAGCCTTGGGGCCTAGGTACAGTGGTGAATGGAGGAGGCGGGGAAGAGAAACAATATTGCAAACGTGTTAAAATAGAGAAAACAGAACATAGTAATCTCTTTATAGTTGTGTGTGTAGAGAGAGATTCTTTCCTGGACTTCAGGTTGCTGAGATGCTAAGCTGATGGGTGCCCTAGAGACATTTGAGAGAGACACAAAGAGAGAGACAGAGGGCTCCATGCCCATATGCCTCTCTGCTATGCATCATGGAGGGAAACAATAAACAAAAACAAGGTAATCAGACAGAAATGGGAGCGGAGAAGAAAGCAGGTATTCAGAAGAATGCCCCTCATATGCATCTGCCAGAAATCTCTCTGTGCAATCTTTCAGAGCAGATGGGTCCTAAACAACTATGCAGTCTGTTAAACTAAAATATCCATAATGCGGGCTCAGTCCAGCTGCCATTGAAGTCAGTGACAAAGCTCCCATTGACTTCAATGAGAGGAAGGATCAGTCCCCACCTGTACATATAGAGAACTAGTTTGGTCACAGAGTGCCACTTTGTTAGGGAATCTAATGGCAGTTTAGCAAATGATGTTGCCAGTATTTAGGATGGGCAGGAAGGAGTAGGAAGGCAGAGATGCTTTCATACATTTGTCCAAAGATTCATGGAATCCTCTCTGTCTTCTGCCATGGATCTCTACCTAACACACAGTTGAGAGACTGAGTTTTACACCACATTCCTCTGTGCTTTCTGATGTGCCACTGGTACACCCACTTGCAGAGGAACGTGAAGTTAATTATTTGGTAGTTTTGTGGGCAAATATTTCTTCCTATGTGTTGTTACACAGAAGGTAAACCGAGTTCTTTATTTATTTCATAAATGGACAAATTTTGCAGAAGGAAACTAGTTATAGATTTACAAGCCATCAGCTTTGGATTTTTCTTGAATTATTTATGAAAGGTCTCTTGGTAGCTTTCAACTGCAGGAAGGAATAAGTTTCTGCATAGATTTACCATGTAAGGAAGCAGCATGATTTCCTTGGAGCTTCTAGAACTAGATTGATTTGAACTAGTGTGCACTTTGTGCTTAGACTCATTCATGGGACAGCTGAAACAGATTTGGTTTCCTAAACGTAAAGTTAGATGATAGTAGGGGTGCTGCAGAGGAAATATATTTGATTTCTCTTTTACAGATTTCCAGTGTCAACATATCCTTTCAGACAGCACCCAACTACTGAGCATGACACTAGTATTGGCTGTGGAGGGGTTCAGGGACAATGCTGATTGACAATCACTACTAATTGTAGGATCCTTTGTGGACAAGAGTAGTTGGAGGTAGGTAACGTGGTAAATTAACGGAATTATTTATGCAGCTAACATCAGCAGGTGTCCTTAGTGAAACAAGAAATCAGCTCCCCAGGCCTTGCAACTGAATATAATGTGCTAGTTTAAACTAGTCAAGATATTTTATACTAACTCTCTCATTTAAAACCATATACTGTTAACATCCACTATTTAAAAAAACAAACTTCCAACATGTGCCCTATGGATAACAATGTTCCTCCTTTGAAAGGCTCTGTTACAAAATTACCATTACTGTAGCCATAAAATATTCACTTATTCTTTTGTCTCTACCCAGATATTAGATCCATGGTGCTCAGATGAACAGAGTAAATAATAAACAAATAAACCCACATATACTGCTTATATCCTTCTCTGAGCTTCTGAGCACATTGTCTACTCTTCTTTAGATTGCAAGCTCTTCAGGGCAGGGACTGTCAATGTTTTGTCTTGTGCACCTCTCAGCCTTTTACTGGTACTTAAAAAACAATGATCGCCGTCTAATTACCGATCTGTCAATATGAAGCAGTTGGATATGTCCAGATTATCATTTCCAACCGTTCTAATTTGAATAGGAAGTCTCCTGTAAATGGGATTCATTTTTGTAATAGAAGCTTCTTTCGTAACTGCATTGGGAAAATTAGGATGATATAGGAATTTTTTTTCCCTGAACCATGTTTTAAAATAAGAGCCATATTTCAATAACCTTATTCACCCTGAATAGTAAATTACCATTACAGCAGTTCAATGATTTACATGGGACTATTTGTGGTTACTCTCATAAGTAAAGATATCAGCATTGCCCTAAATATTTTGGTCAAGATGAAGCACACATTATTAAAATTGTACCATTTTTTTGTTTGCACTTTAGCTATAAGTTTGCCACTCATTTCTGCTTTGCTGGTCCCAAGCCTGACATTTAAACTCTAGACATACACCTTTGTCTATAATTCAGAGTTCTTTCCCAGAGGTGAGAAAAAAATGGAAAAAAAAAATTAAATAAAAAAAATCAATCTTTAATTATTCATGTTTAGCATTAGCATCCTTTCTTTCTTAGCACTGCCCCTTTGCTTCCTATGAATACCTATTGACATGTATTCTGGCAGAATTGTTTGATGAAACAGGGAATATTAATTAAATGTTGTTATATTCATCCAATTAGGGGAACAGAAACACATTTTGACTTTATCCAATCAAAAGAGTTTAAATTTCTAGTGCGAACAATGAATTGTTCACAAGGAAACTACAGACCAAAAAATGATTCACTGAAATTTAGTGGATCATTTCAAATAACTGTATTTGAGAAAGTCTTGATCTATTTGCACACAATTCATGAACAGAAAAAGAGGAGCAATTGTTCATGTAATTCAGTATGAACCATTTATTTGCCCACATAATTCCTTTTACCTAAGTGATAGCCCTGTTTATCTCCCTTAGAATCCTGTATTAAATTTCTTGAGTCCTAAGAATAAGATATTATATACTCCAGCATAACACATATACTGTCTCTTCCATTACCACAAAATAATTGTAACAAAAAACATTACACTAAACTATGTTGTACTGAAGAAGCAATCGCTCAGAGTTGTAAGTTCTTGGAAACATTGCAGTTTCAATCCATTAGATAAAAATTCTTTTGCCTATAATTTTCAATCAGTCACTATATTGTTCAAAGTAGCTGACTGACAGCATAAGCATCATGTAAGTACTGTATTTTCACATTTAATTCAGAACTGGAATGAGAGCATAAAGCATTCTGTGCCAGAATAAGTTGATGGATTGATTTAGCAACACTGAGGACATACTGTGCTCAGATATGACTGCAATTGCTCCATTATCTTACAGGTGACAATAATTTCCAAAGATTTACAAAAAACATATGCAGAAGATGCAAAACTCCCCAATATAATTATGATTCTCACTTGGAGGTAGATCCTTGACTTTTGGAATATGGAAACATTCACGGAGGTGTTTCAGCTCATCTTCTTCATCTAAGTGCAAAGCAAGTTTCTCATCTGCTGGATTGCATCCTAGCTGTGAGGCAGTCTGTTCTAAAATGGTCACTGGCAACCCATGAGAAGATGGATCCATTTTCATGTCATTCAATTTCACCTTAAAATGAAAAACATCACAGTTTAAATTCTGCAGGATACCTATTCACTAGTGGCTGATAAGAGACCACTAATGCTGTTTCAATTGAGACCCAAGATTTATTTGATTCCAAGCTTTAAAACGAAATATTTGAATGGGATGACAAAACTAAAATTGATCAATTCAAGCATTTACAAGGCAACATATTGCTGTAGCCCCAAAGGCATCTTTTCCCCAGATACAGTGCTGTTTCCTCTTAAGCTATATCAGCAGTGTCTAAGTTCTACCACTGCACCAACAGCAGTAACAAATTCTATAGTGTCATTCACATTTGCAGGAACTCAAAGCCAGGGGCAGCATTATTATTTTATTGTTTCTGCAATCTGTGCTCTGAAAGAAAGCAGGTGCATAGCAACATTTGAAGTTGTTTTCCAGTCTGTGCAGTCTTCAAACTCTTTCAGCTTTTTCACTTACTGAAGTAAAATGAATAAATAAATAAAATGAAAGGAAGAGGGGGAAAAAAGAAATTAAAAAGGCAGACAAAGACATGAATGGAAGTGTTGTTTTCTAGAAAAGGATCTTGAAATAATATTTCACTCTGACCTGTTTTTGTTTAGCATTATACTTGCTCTGCACTGAGGAAGAGGGGAAAACACAGGCCAAGCAGGGAACATTACAGGCCATGTTTTCCAAACAGCATACAAACCGCAACTGTGACATTTGCAAACCCACTACACTTCACATAAAAAAACAGATAGATCTGTAAGTGAAGGGTCTGGTGCATAAAAAAGTGCCCTTAATACATTTTTGATACATTTTCACAGGCTTACTTGAAAATTTGGCCTTATAAATCATTTGTCAAAGAATATTTGTCTTTGAAGTACTTTCTGTGAATTATCGGCTTTGTCTTATGCACCCTCTGATCCCCTGCTGTGTTCTGCAACCCAAAGAGCACTTGGGAAACTGGCTTAATCAGCTGGTTGGGGATTGCCCCAGTTTAAGGAAATCTCTAGGCAGCTAGAATGCACTCTACATCACTCCCTTTAGCAGCCCCAGAGGAAAGGCTGCTATAAATTACATACTAGACCAGATCAGCCCTGATAATCAGGGAAAGACAAAGTTGGTTTAAAGTCACCTTTCCCCTCTTCCTCCAGCTGTACCAAAGATCGCTCAGCTGCAATTAAGAATTGGGCCTATATTCTTCCACTATTTTTACCTACATATACCTCTGGTAAAAATTATTCCACTAAAGAGCAACATGGCCACATAACCACCTGCAAATTCCTGGGTTTATTGAGCTGTCTCTGTTCCATAAAACTACAGACACTACAGTGAAGGGAGTCATATAGCTATCGCATCACAAAACCAATACAGCTGAGATCTTATAGTCACAATGCACCATGTGGATGCTAGAGGTGGGATCCACAAAGATACTCAGGTGCCCTCAGCCCAGACTTAGTTGCCTAAATTTTGGGTTTAGGAGCTTAAGTACCAGTTTTGGCTCCTCTCTGATCCATAAAACTGCTGCTCAAGCCTGTAGGCACCCAAACTCACTTGCTGCCTAAATTGTTAAGATAAAAGTTTCCTAGGCACATGTGTTTCTGCCTATAAGCATGTCACACTGTTGCCACTTTAGGTGTCAGGATGCCTAAGAACCAGAGCATTTCACAAACAAGGGAAGACAAGTGTTTGGGCACCTATGACATGTGTGGGATCTGATCTGATAGGTATGCTAAGAAGATGGCTACTGGGTCAGATCCCATTCAAAATCTGGCCAGAGGACAAGGTGGGCTTATAACTGTTAATCCAGTAGTTAGCACATTTGCCTGAGATGTGGGAGACAGGTTCAATTCCTTCTTCTCTGCCAGAGGGAGAGGGAAGGATTTGAACAAGGGTCTCCCACCTCCCAGGTGAAGAGGTCCCTCAATCTCTCCTGATGAGGCTGTTGGACTGTGGATACATAATGAAAGTGATTAGAGCAGGGGGACCAGACCTAGGAAGTCCCACCTAACCACGGAGCTACAGAATCTCTGTGTCCCTCTCTAGCCCAATGACTGTCTCACTGTGGATACATACATAGAGCAAGAATGATTCTGTAGCACAGTGGGGAGGGCACCCACCTGGGAGATCCCCAGTCTAGTCTCCCTGCTTCAGTCACTTTTTAATTATTTACCCACACTGGAACAGTTTCAATTGGAGAGGCTGTGGGAGCCCTAGGTCAGAATATCCTATAGCTCAGTGATTAGAGCACTTGGACAAAAGGTAGGAAACCCCCGTTCAAGTTCTTTCTTTCCTCTATCAGAAGGGGAAATTGAACCAGGATCTCTCACCTCCCAGGCAAGTTCTCTATCCATTGGGCATCTCCTCCTCTGGCAGATTTATGTACAGCAAGGTAGATATCTAACTCATTCTGGCAAGAAACAACTTAGGCTCCTACATCCCCTAAGTCCCAGAGCAGGGTTCCCATTCGTGGATCACTAAACAGAGATAGGTGTCTCCTTCCAGCCCAGATTTAGGTACCTATCTCTGAGACAGCAGTGGTGATTAGCAAACATCCCTCTTGTCAGCAACTGCCATTGACTAGTTTAAGTTGCTTCTCTGCTGTTGGCCTCTAGTGGGAGCCATGCTGAGATAGCTTTAAAGGGCAAAACTGCAAAGAATGGAGCAGGCAGACTCCCAAATACTGATGTTTATTCTTCCATAGGATATACCAAGCCAGCAACAAGCTGGCTATCCATCATACATTAAAAAAAAGTTCTATGAATCCCAAAGGACTGGACATGTAACCAAATAGGTCAATGAATAGTTCAGATCTTACCCGAATACATGCTTAAAGCCAATACTTATTAAATAAACTAATTTTTTTTTAAAAAAAAGAAAGTATTGGTTAAAAGATCACCTACATACAGATGAGATAAAAGTTCATAAGTTAATTTCAAAATAGAGATAACTGACTTGCAAATTTCTTAAGGTGCAAAGTTTCTAGAATTTATCCAAACAGCTTGGGGGTCATCAGTCCTTGTTTAGAATTTCTTTGTTAGAAATCCAGTCCAGAGAAATGAATCAAGAAATGAAGACCAAATAGTCCATGTACAGAATTTGTTCAAATTCTCCCATGAGAATTAGCAGGGTGGACAAGAACAAGTTGGTAACTTAAACTTATAACGCAAGCCTTCCCTTTCAAGGCTCAAGCCCTCCTAAAATAAACAGGATTGGGGCAGAGGCTCCTTTTATAGGCTTTTAGCAGTCTATGACAGTCATTGGACAGCAGACATCACTCACAACAGGTAATCTTTGGGTGCATAAGAGGTCATTATGTGTCTTTGAAGTCACATCTTTTTTCTAGCCACACCCTTAACTAGCTACATTAGCACAAGGCAATCTGCAATTTACAACCATTCACAGATATTTACTACCTAAACTTTAAAGAGAAATAAAACAATAGTATTGTTATATTCGAGTTCCATCTAAATGTTAATATCTCCTTTTGATTTTTGAACTAACAGACTATAAGTGACAGACAGGAACTATTTGGTTACCTTGGTAATCACTTACAAGATTATAGGTAAATACAGACATACATAGCCGTTATTTACGTGCAAATTCTTAACAATCCGAGATTTAACCTCAAAGTCTTAGCTATTTACAATGAATGGCCCTAATTACCATTTGGATTTCTTTTCAATTTGTTCTTAGAGTTGTGTTTTTGGGTTATTCAGCCTGCTAGGCTTATCCTTTCTTGCCCAGTGTCACAGCTTCCCACCTAGAATTCTGGCTTTTGTGGATCACATTCTTTGATGTCTCAGTCTTTGAGGATCTCATTGTTGTTCCTGTGACTTTCTAGGTGAATAAAAGTTAAGTGCCATCAGACTCAGCATTACAATGCTTAAATCCATTGATGTATCCCTCCCAGCCTACAGCCCTAGAAGATCAAGACCTCCTGTAAACAAAAAACCTAGCATTTTCTTTCTATCCAATAAAGAAAGGCAAATAAAATCGCCCTTCTCCATTCTGATAATTTTTTTGTTAGGGATAGGAAATTACTCTAAAAAGAAGCTATGGAAGAAGCAGTATGATTAAAGGATAATAGTCTATGGATCATTAGGTTCATTGTCTTTCACCTGCTTCAGGTTTCTGTAATTCTTAAATAGCCCTGTTATCTGTCTCAGAAATCCATCATAACACAATATTCAAATTCATAAACTTTTTTAAAAAAATAAATCTTTAATAGTTAATAGCTAAAATAAAGCTGAACATATGACAAAAAACTACATTCAGATCAAATGGGTTCATATCTAATCATCAGGTTAAAATCAAAGGAATGAATTATCCTCATATGATCTCCATCTAACAATGCAGGGAGACAACAATTGGTTTATCCTTAAATTCCTAAATCACAGAGCATCTTCAGTTCCAGTTAATATCAACCTATATTTTAGTCAAATGACAAGGATCGGAGGTCCAAATTACTACCAGTTTCAATTAGCTGACATTTAGATTATGATCATAATGCTGAGTGTATGATGGTCCTGACAGACTAATTACATAGTAGCAAACCTTTCTCTGCTACCAAGATATAGTTATAAAAAGAGATCACACATGAAATCATATGGACAACAGTTTCTATGTAGTTTAAGGCTGCTGCACATGGGAGATTAGTTTTCACTACTGTTGCTGTACCAGTTCTGTAGATATTAAATTACCTCTCTCTTTCTCTCTCTCTCTCACATACACACACAGCTCATCTGATAAGAAAGCAAAGGTTGACATTTAAGTTTGAACTTCTCAGAGGATCTTTCAGTTTCTCAAGCCATTAGGGTGATTGTTTGCAGCAGCTTGAAAAATAGTGGATGTTGTTTTGTTTCTAGTGACTCAGCTCAGCTGATTAGTGATAATGGACCCATTGGCTAGCTGACTAGGAAGCTTTGTATGCTTGTCTGTGACAAGTCTAAATGTTGCTGGTATTACTAAGCTCCTTACCCTTCAATGGCCAGATGTGGGAGGGAAACAGGCCTTCTGTCAGGTACTGTGACACTGCATGGCAAGGACCAAAGATTCCACCTTTGACAACATCTCTTATGGGTTATAATTAGAGCTGGGCAAAATTTTTCAGACAAATAATTTATTTGCCAAAAAATACAGATTTGGTTGATTCATGGTTACTCCATGAAGCTGATACAAATTCACTAGATAGTAGATGATGGTGCCAGTGCCCAGTATACAGCTTTTAGCCCCGTGGATAAGGCCCTCAACCCGGATAAGGAGACCCAACTTTGAATCCCTGCCCGGAAACAGTGATTTCAACCCAGCTCTCTCTCCTACCAGATGAGCACAAGATAGAGGCTACTCTGGGGAGGCTCTCCCTCCATTTTTCCTGTTGAAGCTATTCCACTTTGCATAAAAGATTTGAATATTAATTGGGCTGGAGAAAGAACATTAGATTGACTCTATAGCCTGTAGAAAGATGAGGGGATAGAGGGGATACCTAAGTTCAGGTCTCTACTCCATCTTCTTTTCCCTTCCCTCCCTGTTCCACTTTTTGTGCTCTTTAAAAAAAGCCCTAAAACAAAATGGTTTACCCATAACATGTGGTATTCAACTCAGAAGTAACATTTTTGATTAGCTAAAGGTTTTTGGAATCAGTTCAACTCAGTTATTTTTTAAAATTGTTATGAGTTTGGAAATGCCAGTGAACAAATAAAGAAAGACTAATTGACTTTAATGTCAGGAGGGGACCATCATGATCATCTAATCAGATCTCTACATTGCAAGGCACCGGAACCTCATCCACTCCTGAAATAGACCTCTAACCACTGGCTGAGTTACTGTAGCTATTTGCCCAGCTCTAATTATAACCTAGTTTATGCTTCCCCTGATAACTCCTCCTCGGGTCCCTCAAGGGATTAGAACAGAGTTCACCCTCTGGAGCTACTGGACATTGACCAATAAAATTTGATTCAGTAATATTTATGTAAATGAGGATTTTTCACCAAATTAGCTAATGATCTTAGGAGTCCAGAAAACCCAGCCAGCCTTGTATGCTGGTTGGTAAAGGAGGCATCACTGGCATGGACAACTCTGCTTTTCTTCAAAAATACCCTGTGCCAGAGGTGATTTTTACTTTCCAAGTTTTGAATTCCAAAAACTGTTAACTGAACCATTAGTTCAGAGCCTATGTTCCAGTAACTTTCACTTAGAATGCAGAGGAAGGTCTCAGACAGCACTGAGATCCATAGGGGAACTCTAGGAGGCAGTCCTAACTTTGGCAGCCTGTGGCCTGTCTAAATTACACCAGGGACCTCCTCTCCAAATAAGGTTACCACCTTGGAAATCCCAAAACACCTAGAACCTTCCCTCACCTCAAGGCAAGCCCATTGCATCCCCAACCACAAGGCAACTCCACAACCACCCCCCTTCAACAGCCACTTATAATGTCTAGAGAGAACACATACATAGATAAGATCGATAACATCATTGATAACAAAGGCCATTTGTTTTTTCAGCACATTTATCAGCCAATCTTTGTTTCGTTTACCCAGTTGTCATCAAATGTTGAGTTTTCAATGCGAGTTTTTACCCCCCAGGAGTGTAGTAGGATCATTCACACCATTGCCCTGATCTTCCATTATTTAATGTGACTCACATCTCACCATCGCGTGACTCAAACCCTCTCTCACACACATGATGTGCTTGCTTGTTGGTGGGCAGACAGCTGGTGTATTTTAAACAGTTTTGATCTGTTATTGATTAAACTGAGAAAGTGGGAACACTGCAGGATCTTTAACTGGATACAGAAAATTTTAGCCTTAGATATCCCAGTTTATTGTGATAATAATGAAAACTTTAGACCCATGTTAAAAAAAGAGAGGCAGATTAATTTTTTTTCTCTGGCAACTGGCAAATCCATTAAAAAAAAAAACTACTAGGTCAGTCAAATATTGGCCAGGTGGTATGCCTAAGAGCAACCCATGAGTAGGACAGTGCAAAGGTGATTTAGACACCTTACGCACCACATACCCCTTTTTCCTGGGCTGCGAGGTCTGTTCTCCACATCTCAGAACCATGACACAGAATCTCACCCTTAAACTTGCTATTCACCATTTTTTAATAAGGCCTATGTAGGCCCAATAGCTATCACCCTGGATTAATGACCACTATACTCCAGATGACTATCTTTTGCCTGACAAGCAAATATTACTCCCACATCATCCTGGAGGCATGATCTAAAGTCCACAGAGGTAAAAGTGAGTTCCTCCATTGAGTACAATAGACTTTGGAGCAGGTCCTTGGGTCCCCTGTCACTGTTGCATTTTTCTATACCTGATCAATGACTTCCATTTACTAAGATTCTTATTTATATTAAATTTTGACAGCAAATATAACAAATACAAATATCTAGGAGCTAAAAATGAATAAGTGTTTGGAGGTATGTGACACAAACATTATGAAAAAAGATAAAACTACCAAAATAAAATCAATCAAAATCCTGCTGAGGAATGGAATTCCAGAAACCCAGCTATGAAACCAAAATGAGTAAATATTTATTGTCTTAGGAATAGAAGTTAGGCTTGCTGGATACTAAACTATGAAAGCCTATGCAGCCTTTATGACTGGCATAACTCCTAATTGCTGCTGAACAGAGCCATGCAATTATTTCACATAATTCTCAACATTTGTTATTTTTGACTTGTACAGAAAATAAAACCTCTACTATTTGTGGAGAATTTTGTAAACATTATTTTACCCAATTATTGACAGTTTAGTGAAAAAATAAGCCCTGTATTCTTCTCCAGTTGAAATGCAGAGACCCATTAATGCAAAGGTCTCATCCCACCTTGATCAAATAGTTTACTTTAGGATTTTATCAAAATGGGGCAGGTTTTCACTGACACACAAAATTGGTCAGAACAAGTATATATATATATATATATATTCTTTTAATTTAGTTGAGGTGATGTGATTTCCTCCTTTACTTTTGCCCCTTCAACTTTCTGATGCCTATGTGGCTTTCTAGAGACAATATTTCTTTTCTAGAACTGAAAAGAAGTGATGTTTCTAGTGGGACTCAGTTTCTTTATATTTTTTAACTGTATTTTCCACAGTGTCTTCTGTTTCTCTTTTTCTCCCCTGTGAACATTGATGTCTGTTCCCCCATACCTCTTATCATTCCCCTTTTTACTGCCACTCCTTGCTCATTCTTCCCTATCTGATACCAGTTCTTTGTTCTCCTCCTCTTACTTCATATCATTCTCTTCCTTGTATATTACTGCCATGCCTCCTGCCCCCGCCTCATACATGCAATGATTTGATGAAAAAGACTCACCAGTGGCTATTGGCAAACTCCTGTTGTCAGGCAGAACAGATGCAGCCAAAATTAAGCAAGCTGAAAAACAGTCATTTTATCAGCCCAAATATCACTTTTATTATTACACTACCGATTAACACTATAAAACACAAAGAACATATAATACTTAAACTCCGCTGACACTAAAAGCAGTATGGTTCTTTCTATTTTGCCCTTTATGTGTAGTTTACTGACTGAAAAAAATCTCAGAAAGGAAATA
This sequence comes from Mesoclemmys tuberculata, assembly GCA_007922155.1. Classification (NCBI taxonomy): domain Eukaryota; kingdom Metazoa; phylum Chordata; order Testudines; family Chelidae; genus Mesoclemmys; species Mesoclemmys tuberculata. The sequence goes on from ML675620.1 coordinate 53,937,810, forward strand.
TTAGCAAACCATCCTATCAAACATACAGAAAAGGACCAATAGGTTTAATTATAAGAAATATCATTTGATTATTTTAGATTCATTTTATACTAGTCTCTGCCTATATAATTGTATCATTGTATTTTTATTATTCAGCTGTAACCCCCCATATTTTCCTAAATTGTTCAAAGCTGATTACTCACAATAATTTCCACTTAACATGCTGCTGCCACAAGGCATAACACGAGTGTGTACTTAAAGCTGAATCAGTAACCTCTTTTGAGAGGTTACTGATGGATCACGTGAAGAACATTTGTTCTGCTTTTTGCCCTCCAACAGCAGTTCACTAGATTGCTAAAGGTAGTTTAACCCATAGAAGACTTTCCAGGCTGCTGGCCAAATCAATGCTTAAGAGGGCTATACGAATACAATGTTAGTCTGTAGTCTCAAGGGTTAAAAGACACTAGCTGAATGCACCAATAGCATTGAGAGAGGTAGTAAAGGACTAAAGTACTACAGAACTGTGTCCTTAAAAAAAAAAAAAGTTAAAGTACAAGGATCTGAACTTGCATCTCTTGGTCATGTTAGTAATTCTTATTCATGTGAATACAATTTGCAGGATCAGTCCCTAAACAAATTTGCTTTCTAAACTTACATCATCCTAACAGAGTTTTCTAAACACTGCATTAAATTCAAGTAAGTTACAGAACTATAAGTAATGGAGAAAATCTAAATATAATATTCACAGCATGCCTGCTACAATAAAAAGACAAACATTCAGTAAACATACAATTATATAATTAAATAAGTTACACACTACAGTGTCACATCTGCAGCAACAGAATGAGACAGACTGGAATTACAATAAGTTCAGTTACTTTACGTAGGCACATATTGATCTGAACATCAAAACCTGACAGTGTTAACTATAATTTCACACACAAAGCTCATCTTTCTATGCCATAGTAAAACCACATTACCCTGCAGTTAGCAGCCATTTCAGACAAAGAATAAGGAAGTTCTTAAACACTCAGTGTAGAGATAAGAACAGCTTTTCCCACAGTCGTGCATTTTCTACGTAAAGACTGAACAGCACTCTCTCTGAACACGTGACCATCCGCAGTTAACCAGAAGTCAGATACATGAAACTTAGTCTCTGACCACGGCGAAATTAATTTCAACACGACACAAACAAAACAATTTAACTTTCCCATGTAGAGATACATTAATGGATCCCTGCTACCAACTTCGAGTTTCTCTGCACTTGAAGCTGGGGATAGGGTGTAACTACAGCTGTAGGTAAAAATAGAAAGTAGCTTCAGTGGTGCAAGTGTCTAGCCACCCTGAGGTATGTGCCTATTTGAGAAACTAGGCACATACTCCGGCAACACTGCATTAGTTGACCACTGGTGGGTGAATTCTCTTCACAACGTGGTGAAGAGAATTCCCTGCTAGCCACCCAGTTTAGTCATTGGTTGGAAATTGTAATTGAAATCAAAACATTAATACACACTTTAAAAGCATATACAGTATATGATAAAATACTTGTACCTGAAAAAGCATAATAGGTTTGAAAAGTATGAACAAAGACTAGCTTCCTCACACTGCTGTTTTCTTTTTTTTAATGACAATGTCGGCACATCCGTTTCAGCAACGTTGGCCGACCTAATACTTTAAATTATGATTTGTGAACAAGATCTAAATGAGCTCTCCCCTTACTGCTAGCGATGAGTTGCAGGGTGAGGGGGAAACTTAACATCAAGCTATTAGAATATTTCAAAAACAATCCTGGAAATATTAATGAAACATTAAAAATGTGCTGCTGCACTTTGGACCAAACTGCCTTAACTGTCACCTCCATCCTTTGCCCAGCACAGAAACACATGAGAATGTGTCCAGAAAATCCCTCTTACTCATGTACCATAAATGCCTTCGCCTCTTACAGGGTCTTTTAGGTCCATCACCAGTGAAGTCTTCAGTTCTGCAAGACATTGAGCATTCTTGTCCTGAACCAACAAAGCATTTAAGCACTCAATGGGACTACTCATATGCTTAAAGTTAAGCATAAGCTTAACTGCTTTGCTGGATCTGGGCTTATATGAACAAGCATACAGTTGCATCCCTCCTCCCTTGGAAATTCAAAGATAATATACTGGAGTTCCTCTCTAATTATTCATTGGGGAGTGAGACACAAAACAGAAAGAGATCTACCTGTAAACCTCATGGATCTGCAGAAGGCCAGAACCATGTGTGTGGAGGCCTTATTTCTCAACACTATGTCAAGTCCCTGACAACTCTCCCACTCCCTGGTCACATGGTTCCATGCAGTGAAACAGTGAAAGACTCTGCAGCTGAAAAAAGAAGGATGTTCTCACCACATTAAAATAATTCTGCATACATGGCTGATGAATGCACCAATGCAAATGGGCTTCAAGTATTAAGTTCTAGGGCAGTGGTGACCAAATTGTGGCTTGTGAGCTGCATGCTGCTCTTTTACAGTTAAAGTGCTACTCACAGAGCCCCCGATGCCTCCTCACTCTCCACCTACCAGACGGGGGTGGGGAGCTCAGAGTTTCTGCCCTGAAGGGAGGGGAGTCTGGCGGGAGAGAGTAAGTTTAGCCATGCCGTCATAGTGTATGTTATCTTGATGTCAGTGACAGGCCTGTAGATGCATTTTTACGTGTTAGGTTTACAGAAGACACATCGGCTCTATCTGTGACAACCCACATCTTATAGGAGTTTAGTGCTTGTAAATTGAACCCCAAAGAGATTGTTGCTTGTGCATTTGATGGAGCTGCAAACTTTTCTGGAAGACATGGTGGAGTACAAGTTTTGCTCTAAGACTAGTGTAACCCTAATTTCTTCTATACACAAAGGAGGCCATCTACTCCAACTAACACTAGGACAAAGTGCAGACTCTTCAAAAGACATTTTTAAAAGTCACACATTTAACGTCTTCATTATACTCTTTTTTTCAGCAAGAGTCCAAAAAGACTGAACATCTTAGAACAACAAAGAAGGTGCTGTGGGACTGAAGTGCAAATTAGTCCAACCTAGGAAAACCTGCTCGCTTTCTCATGAGAACTTCTTGGTTGTTGTCTTAAAATTGCTGGCTTTGGAAAGTTTCTATCAATATGGGACAGATCTAAGTAGTGAGGATGGTGGACTACTTTTGCAACATTCATAGAAAACTACCTCCATTCTTGTAAGTAAGTATACTGCTGAAACCACTTGGATTATTAAAGAATGCCATCCAGGCATCTGCTGCAACTGTAGAAGATCTTTGTCAAGCAATAGAATCTACACTTGGATCAGAGAGCTATCCATTGGAAATATATAGGAAGAAGCAAAGACTTCAGTCCAGAAGTTGACTAATGAAAACACTTATATTGAATCCTTAAGTGAAGAGAACAAAAAAGTGTTTCTTAAAACAGCTGAAAAAATATACAGACTTGATTCTTACAAATCTACAACAATGACTTCTGGATTATATTTACCCTCTACATGAATGCCTGTCCTATGAAACACTGACAGTTTTGTGGCATGAGGCACTACCAGCAGTGAACTGCCATCAGGACTGAATTGATCATTTGAATACTGAATGGAATATTATATGACGAATGAAGATTTGACCTCAACTTCTTTTTTATTATCACTTGTGGCTCAACCTGATCTTTGTGTTATCTTCCCTGGGATGAAAGAAGTAGGAATTCATCTCTTGCTATTCCCAGTCACAACAGCTACAGTTTAGCATTCTTTTTCCATCACTGAATAGAATTTTGTGCTATGAAAGAAGTTGCCTTCTGCCTGATCATGTGAATGAACTAATGAACATATAAATTGAAGGAATGAAAGTATCAAACACACAAGAAGCCACCAAAGATGAACACACTGCATTTGAGAAGTTTATTAATAGAACTGTAAAAAATAACAAGAAATCAAGTAATGCTTGATGTAATGCTTCATAGAAAGCTTGAGTAGCCAACTTTAATTTTTGTGATGATTTTAAAACATGAGTTAAATCTCATAAAATGATATGAAATGCTTTTTACTATGATTCAATACAGCTCACCTTCACCCTCACTGTCTCATGCCTCATCAGCCCTCACCCACCCATCGAGCCAAACACCCCCCTCTCCCCATTTCAATTTCTGATGAAAACACTGGTGGCTAGCCCCTGCTGTCACTCTAGCCACCAAAGCTACGCTCTATTTTTAGCTGTCTAGCTGGATCGCAGCTAGTGTGGGTATGTCTCCTTCATTCAGGATTTACATCATCACCAGCTCAAAATGTAGACATACCCTCAGTTAATATGGTATTAAACCAAACTCTACCACCAGACCTGAGAAGGGGTAGACATTTGACTAGACATGAGACTCAATTATGCAACCTTTGTTCACACTGACTACAACTTATTCACTTGAGGAGTACCACTGAAATAATTATTTTAACCGGTTTTTAGAAAAGGGATAGAAATTAAAAACTGCAGCAGGAGAAATTAAATTTAGAAAGATCTGGGAGATGGGTGATTGAAACGGCTGAGTAAATATAGGAAGCCTACAGCTAAGGATCAGCTGCATTAGTAAGGATGATGGAATGTACGGCAGATGGATGAGCAGTTGGAAGTGCACTATGGATATCTAGTAGTGCATATATTTGAATTTCTGTGTTTCTCAAAATACAGTCACTTTGTGGTAGACAAAAACAAAAAGTAACAATTATTTCTCTATTCAGCCTCTGACGTGTCAGCTAGAAAGGGCCCTGGGTTGGCTAAATGTGAATTAAGACATATGTACCTCCATCTCATTCAGCATTTGTGTGGTGTTCAGTAATCACTCAGACAAGTTGCTAAAGAGAGATCTGCTACATTCAATGTCAGTTCCAACTGCCTGTGTTACATATCTTAAAAGGTACAGTTTTCCACAACTTCCTTTCCCAGCCAACAATTAACAATCAACACTTCAAATATTTATAAACAACCTTACTAATTAAATATACTAACAATGTTCTATTAGTCACTGAGGTACCTTGTACTGTCTCTTGGATTTGCACATCATTAGGTCTCCGCTGAGATATCAGTACAACTGTTGTCAGGAGGCAGTGAGTTAATTTGTTCTAACAGTGCCATGTCCTAGGACTTAGTCTTAACCTGTTGTGGTCGTTGCCTGTCAGAACTATTCAGGCAGAAGTGAAAGCTCGGTGCTTCTTATTCTCCCTCCTTCCTGGAAGTTGGAGAAGGTGTTGCCTCAGTATGTGTCTGTGTGGGGTGACTGGGTTATAAGACCACAGGGCAACCTCTTGGACCACCACTACAGTTTGTTCCCTTGAGTTCCAGCACGGATGCAAGCTGTGTCATTTTCTTGTGGTGGTTACAGCTGTCAGGAGCCCAAATCAGACTAAGTTTATTTGTTTGGTTATATCTGGTGTTCGTATGTCTGAAAATCCCAATTTTTCAGAGACCTGCGTCTAACATGACACGCATTCTTGTTCTGTCTTCTGTTACATCTGTAGAGGACAATACATATATTACTGGTGTCATCATGTAATTTAAAAGGGTTAAATGTGGAGTAGTGTCTGATGCTTTAGCCTTTTGCAGTAAGTGCTTTATTATTTTTGCACTGTTTTTCACCAATCTGCTGGATTAGGGGTAAAGGCAGTTTATTGGTTACATGTCTAAACCCAAATTTCACTGCCAAGTGCTATAAATTATACTCACTAAACTGTGGCCCATTGTCAGACACTGCTATGTCATGTCTAGCAAAAATAGATGAGACATGCAGAATCACCTATTTAGCTGTAGTATCTTCAAGTAAAGATACATCAGGAAAGAAAGAATAATTGTCTAGAACAAGTACATAATTTTTTCCATCTATATAAAACAAATCTATTCCTTTGATACTCCAGGAGGCCCATTTTTTCCTGTGCCACTAACATGGGCCCTTTTGTTTGACTTGGCCTGTGTTTTTGGGGCAAGCCTTGACAGCTTCCTCAATGTGACTGTTCATTTGAGCCTAGCATAAAATGTCTTTAGCCTTTCTCTTACATTTTTCAATCTCTGAATGACCTTCATGTATCTGTTAACATTTTTTTCTCTAACATCTTAGGGAACATCATCCTGGCATCTTTAAACAGAACCCCATGTAGTACTAAGAGCTTCCCCTTGAACCTAAAAAGTTGAAAGGAGAAAAAAATTAGAAAAATTTTAGAAATTGGGGGAAAAAAATCATTTTCAGTTTGACTCAAAATAAAACTAAATTTTCAGCAAGCAGAAAAGTTTAGAATATTTTCAGTCAGGTTGAAACAAAACATTTCGGTTGGGTCAACATTTTTTTTTCTTCATTTTGATCTTGGGCATTGACAAAAGCATAGGAGGAGTCAATTGACAATATATGGAGTGTGAGGAAGAGGCAGTGTTAGCTCTCCTATATTCTTTAGCCTGGTGGTTAGGTTTCTCTCCTTGGATGTAGGTGAACCAAGGTCAATTCCCACCTCAACCTGAAATGGAAAAAAAAAATTGAATTTGTCTCTCCTACATTGCAGGAGAGTGTCCTAGCTACTGAGCTATGAAATAGACCCATACCAGATTTTCTCAATATCTTCTTTTGAAGCTTTTTCACTTTAACAAATGAGTAGGACTTGAGTCTCCCACATCCAAAGTGGGTGCCCTAATCACTAGTCTCCAGAATCATTCTCATTCTCTTTTCCTGGCCCAATTATTATTCATTGTCATTCATAGTGGCAACACATAGTCATTTGGCCAAAGAAACATCTACACTGTCAGAACACAGTCCACCTTCCATAAGATTCATTTTGGATTGGGTGACTTGACAAATTCTAAATGCTTTGTAAAGGGTTAATTCTGGGTCTTCCAGTAGTCTCTCTCAGGTGTGTGTCCCAGATTCCAATCACAAGTTAGTCTCTTTTTATGGAGCCAGTGAGCCCCTCAAAATTGGAAGAGTGTGACAGATCTAAGACTGGAGAACCAGACTCTCCATTAGTTTCATCTTCCTTTTGTGCCCTCTTTTTAAAAACAAGTTTCATTCACGGGTTTCATTTTTATGTGGAATACAGTACTCAGATTTCTGTACTACCATTTCATGGCTAGATTTCTGTGCCTGAGTTAACTCAAAACTAGTAACACATCAAGTGTTTCAGAACCAGTCACTATGAAAATAAGGCTACCTTCTGACTGTCTTCCTTTTTACTGGCACTCATTGCTTGCAGATACAGTATGAATCACTGTTTGAACTTTCAGTTCTGGTGGGACTTTTAACTTCTCCATTCTTCCACTCAAGCTATTTTCTTAATTTCTTTTTCATCCTGGTACCTTGGGGTGTTCATTAATGTACTATCTATTTTTAATTTTTTATATACTGACTTCTATACTTCCCTCCCTGAATTCTGTTAGGTATATATCCCTTATCTAGATTTAGCCTTTGACTCTCCAAAGAATTCATTATCCAGTGAGCTAGAAAAATGGGCCCAAGACTAAATGAACTCTTGCTAGTATCTGCCTTCCTACAGATGTTTATAATCCTCAGATATTCCCCTTACTTGAACCATCTTTCAGAGGGGCCTTTATTAATATTCCCTAAAGCATTGTTACAACATTATAAACTGACTTTCTCACTTGGACTATGTTGAGAACCCTCAGTTTCTGGTGAGTTCTTCTAAGGAAGGTTACAGGTTGCCATAGGGATTTTATGCAATCTTTGAAAAGTGCATTTCCCTCAAGCAAGCCATAAAAACTCAGGAAAGCTGCTAAAGATCACTCAAGATATATTATTGAAAGCACAATATCAAAGTGTTCATTTTACTTATTTTATATTACCATATATATTAAGTATATTAAGCATTTCCCTAATACAAGGTATATTAAGTACAGCTGATTGGAATAAAATGCTGTTTTCTAGAGCAGAGAGAAAATATCTGTGTATCATTTAAGGTTTTACTCACTTCCACAGGATAAATTACAAACATTTGACACAATGCTTCCCCTACCCCTCACTGGTTCAGTGAATGTTATGTCCGTTAACTTCTTTGTTTTTCATTTGACTGACAAAAACTTCTGGATTTGTCTTGATAAGGTCAGGTTGTAGATTCTTCCCAGCAATTTTACCTGGCTCCCTCCTATCAGAATATATTTATCCTGGCAGCCAGGCTTCTGTACAAAGTAGAAACAATGGGCAAAATGGCACAGGAAAAAAGTCATCCTTTTTAATGGAACTGGATAGAAAAATCCAGGAAGAAAGAAACTAAATGCAAGTCCAAAATATATTTACATGCATACAGTTTCATGCATTCTTTACAAGTTTAGCTATATAGAAAGTTTGATGGGATGGTTAAAAACAACGTTTGAGCTTAAGAGTCAAATAGAATATTGACAGAAGTCAAAGTGCTAAAGGTAATTTATTTAATGTCTTGTAACTAACACAGTTTGCTAAATTCTCTTCAAATTTTTCAGAAAATTTCTTTAATTTGACAAATATCAGAATAACATGATTTTTCCAGCCAAAATACAGTGCAGTAAAAATAGAGCTGTAAGTGCTGGTTGCAATTTATGAGACTTATCAGTCAATACTTACGTAATTATTTTTTAAATTAAATGCATTTTATAAATAACAAATTTTGTTTTTAAAAACTTTTACGCCTAAAGAAGACAAAATATTCCACACAAAAGCAAACTAAATTAAACAATTAATCATGAGAGTAACTGGAGAAAGCACAATAAATGAAAAATTCCAACAGACTAGCATGTTTAGCTACTCCCACCCCCAAAAAATAACCAATAGCTATCCTTTAATGTATTTAGTGGCCCACTGAGATAAGTTGGTGTCTTTATATTAGCTTCAATAGAGTATATATTGTAAATTTCATATAGTCATCCAGTTTTTAACTTATATACATTTATACCACTGTAATTGCATGTCCATTCCACCTGTTCACTATCTCCATAAAAGAACAAACTATTAACTATGTCCCCTATTTCTGGTTTGTCTGAAACTCAGATAAAACTTAAATTCTACAATAGCCCTTAGATAATACACACATATCAGTTATGTCACCTGTTACTTATCTTGTCTCAAAAAGAAATCAAAACATTTCTATTTTATTAAAACTAAAAATAAATGTTTCTATCTGCAAATTTCAGACCACCTTCAAGGGAAATTAATGAATGCTGCTAATAGCTGGATCTGAGGAGGCATTAGGAAGAGAGAATCAGGAGGAAAGGCAATATATAACCTTTAGATGGGACAATTAGAGATCAATTATTAGTCACAGAACAGAGTTCTGAAGCTGCTTCTTCATTAATCAAAGCTAATCCCAAATTAGAATGTTTAATTATTCGCACAGACGAAGGTTTTGTCTATTGTCTCAAAAAATGCTAGTAGGCTCATGAAAAATTTTTTCAACTCCCATTGATAATTTAATTTGGAAAATGATTTTAAAGCTGTAGTTAAAGAATGTTTACTGGCAGCCTAAAACCAAAAGACAAGCCCAACTCCAGAAACATGTAAAAACGGCTGGATTTCAAGACAAACACTTCTGAACTATTTGTGAAGTCCTAAAGTTAAAAAGGCTATAGCACTCATTTTCACTAGGACAGTCCTAGTATTTCATCTGATGTTCTAGTGACCTACACACCTGATATCCCAATTTCTTATTGCATCAGTCAAAACATATTTTAAAGTAACTTCACAAGCCTAATCCAAAATCCATTGAAATCAATAGAAAGAATCCGATTGTCCTCAGCATTTATCCATTAGGAACTGCTATTGTGAGTAGAATTTGCTTTGTGTTTAGCAAGAACAGTTGAGAGAAACAATGATGAACAGCGTTTGGAGTGAACAGAAAAATCAGATGAGTGTAGCCATTATCAAAGCTGCTCTTTTGCTTAAAGCGAGCATTAATATTATTTTCATATTACAATTATTCAGATCCCTAATTTCCTGGTGGGGGGAAATCCTCCAGTACCAGAAATAAATGCATGTTACTGTTGAGTCAAAAGCTGGCAAAGTGACACCAGTGAATATTTTATAAAGCATACTTTATCTTTTGTGTAAGTATTTCACACCCTCTAAAAATGTAGCCACAAAGGATAATGGTGTTTTCTTTTGAAAATATGTTCACCTTACCAAAAATAAAATGGAATAAACTTTACTAGAACAAAGATTTGCAAATGAAAACAAAGAGGCTTTGTGCAGCTAGATCCCCCAGCTAAATACAGATAAGGCTTCCTATCACTTAAGCCTAAGGCTTCTTTAAGCCTAGAGTCCATACAGTGACAGACAGATTGTCTAAAGTAGCTTTCCTGTTAGTGATTATATTATGTCTCAGAGAATCATCTGATTCCTCTTTATTAGCCTTGTTAATTCTCCTTCAGCCATTTAGACCTGGCCTTTTGATTTGTAGCTTTTAGAAGTATAGTACTGTTATGTTTCAAATACAGCGAATATGCTCACTCAAAGCAACAAAGAAACTAGGCCCTGTTCCTTCAAACACTTATGTGCTTAACATCACCACTGTTATTAGTGCCATTGAGTGGAAGGAGGAGGAGAAGGAGAGAGGAAGGACAATGGTAACAATAAGTTCCCACAGTCACTCAATAAACCTCTAGTTTGCTTTTTGTTTTCTCTTTTGAGCTGCTTTCTCCCTCCTTAACTTGTCCCAGACTTCATGGAGGAAGAGTTTCTGACTGAGGTGAGGAATAGGGGGCAGAAAACAGGTGTAATGCAGTGGCACACAAAACTTCTTCAGCTCCTCAATAGTCCACCAGGGGGACTCAAGGTGCCTCAGCTACCAGGCTTTATAGACACAAGACCTAGTGGACCCCATAGTCACCCAGACACATAGCTATAGTGAAGGCATATTTTACTAAGTCTCAAGGATGGTTGTAAACTATCCCAGGTATGGTGGCTAAAGCAGTTAGACTCCAAATTCTAACAAAGTCAATCCTAGCTTGGCCCCTAGGGACAGGCCAAGAGAAGGGAGGGCTCCTCAGACCTACTTTTTGGGGTGCTATTTCTTGATTAAAAGCAAGTAGATAACTTGCAGATTTTCTGGCCAGGATCAGTCGATGGTTTGTATGAGTTAGGGTGCCCTTGTGTTGTCCCAGCTGTCATGTCTGCCAGTCACAGCTGATTCTTCTTGCAGTTTTTCAGTTTCTGCTTCCTTTCTGCACACACTTCCTCAGCTTCTGAAGACTGCTTTCCAGATCTGCTCCCTCAAAGCTTATCATGCATCCAACACCGATGCTGTTCTGAGTTGACCATGCATTCCTCCAGCAGCTCTCCAGTTTCCATGCATAGCTATCAGCTCACCATGTCACCTCTTCAGCCCCTCCTGCTCCAGCCACTGCCCTCCTAAAGTGCAGAATCATTTTTGGGTGAGACGCAAAGTTTCTGCAGATTCACCACACAGGTTTGGGGTTGTGTTCCAAACATGGTGGAGCATGGAAGATGGCACAGATGAAACCATTTGTTGTTGCCTAGCAGTCCCTTTGTACTCATTACATTCATATGACAGATGTAAAAAGCGCTCCCTGATGAAAAGCACTGACACAAAGATCTTTTCCTCAAAGCAGAGGGAGTGCATTGGGAAATTCTATGGTGGGCTGAGAGTATGAGGAAATGTGGTCGTGGCATCCCTAGTTCCTAATGATTCCCTGTCACTATAATCTCCATGGAGGGATGGCAGTTATGAGTTAAAGCAACCCTCAAGGGAGACACAAGCCATTTCCCATTGGTCCCAAGGCTGCCCCTGTGCTGGTGCAGGGATGAATTTCCCCAGAAACATTTGTGAGAGAAGGAAATTTAAAGTGTACCAAGACTGGCATCATTGGCAGAGCAAGGAACGTGGGATGAATACAAAAAGAGATCAATCCTGAGATGTAGGAAGGAGCTGTTTGATAGAGTCTTGACATCAAGGGCAAGAAAAAGTTTGAGAATGTTGTAGTAGATCACCCTCTCTCGGCTCTATCAGCAGCATGGAGCAGGGCTTTAAACTTGCTGCATGCCAAGATTCAGGGTCAGTCCCATGCATCCCATCAGTGTTGTAACTGTTTCTTCATTCTTTTAAATATGGCTTTTCTGAACATTATTTCAGCTGTCACATATGGCTTTCTGCCAAACACAAAGCAAAATGATGGATAGCTAGTCATAGTGAAGTGTTTATTATAGTTAAGGTCAACTCTTGAATCATCCTAGTCCATTTTTCTGATGCTCCAGAGAAAAAGTCCATTTCATAGTTTGGTTAAACCTTTCAATTCTCTCCTCATGGGGAAGGGAAGTGCTGCTTAGAATTATTTAAATGTTTCAGTTGATAACATCATACAGAAGAGTTGCCATGAGAACTGGCCCCTTAATCCAGTTATATTTTGGAGAGCGGGCAGTTAGCATAACTACCACCAGTGGCTTACATACAATGTTGTGGCTTCCACTGACTTCAATCAGGGCTGGATCAGACCCTTAGAGATTCAAATTGAAGGGTTTTACAACTATATCCATGTTTTGATTTATCTCACTGTTTAAGAGGCACACAATTTAGCTGTGAATTTCAAGAAAGTCCATCACCAGTTCTATCATTCATTGGCATGGAAATTGCTTATTGACTCTCAGAAAATGCTGGTAGTATTTCACATAAGAACCCTTGCGCTAAAACCAGATTTTCTATAGCACTGAGGGCTTTTCTGAGGCACCATTAAATGGAGGAAACTAATTTTACAACTCAAAAGTAAAATGTATTTCAAAAAGTCTTGGAAAAGAATTAAATCTGAAATCTTTTTTACATAATTTGTATTGAAATTATAAACCAAAAACATCAAATATACAGATCAATTCATGTCTTTCTAGCAAATCAGTGTAGTCTGTATGCACTTCATTGTCTTGATGCAGAATGAGGATTTTCAGCAGTACTTCTCACATCAAGCTATTAGAATATTGAAAAAACAATCCTGGAAATATTAATGAAACATTAAGACGGCGCTGCTGCACTTTGGACCAAACTGCCTTAACTCTGTCATCTCCATCCTTTGCTCCACATAGAAACACATGAGTAAGAGGGGTTCCTGGATACGTTCTCATGTACCGTAACTTCCTTTGCCTCTTACAGTCTTTTAGGTTCAGCACCAGTGAAGTACTAATTTCATTCAGAATTCTGGTCCTGACCCAACAAACCATTTAAGCACTTCAGTGGAACTACTCAGATACTTAAAGTTAAGCATACGCTTAACTGCTTTACTGGATTCGGGCTTTTAACAACAAGCATTAACAAGCATGCAGTTGCATCAACTCCTCCTTTGGAAATCCAAAGATACCATATTGGAGTTCCTCTCCAATTATTCTTTGGGTAGTGAGGCATGAAACAAAAAGTGAGACCTGCCCCTAAACCTCATGGTCACATGAGGCCACAACCTGGCCTCACAACCAGAAGGCCACAACCATGTGTCAAATTCCTAACAGCCCTTCCACTCCCTGGCAGCATGGATCCAAAGGATTTTGATTACCCAGGACTTCCCCTGGCCCTGGGGATCCCCTTAAAAGGGAATCTATGGAATGGATAATGTTTATCATCTTTTCAGCTACTCTCTGCTGCCCTGCAGTGGGGACAATACCAGTTCCTAGTCAGCTCCTCCTCCCTCCCAGGTCCACCCAATATCCATCCTCTCCCAGCATTGATTCCCAAACAGCAAAAGGGTTTCTGAGAAATCCAGAGGAGAGAGACAGTGCTACAAAGGGAGATAGAAAGCTTTGTGTAGAGGACGCTCTTTGTTCACAGATCTGAGATAACATTCCTCCCCCCATATGACTGCAGTATTTTCATATTAACGTTTATCTAATGAAGGAATATTCCGTAATCTCAATATGATTAATGTGGGCACATTTCCTATAATTACTGGTAGAATTAGTTTACAGAAGTTGCAGTTTTTAAAAGCTAAATGACATAGCCAGTACAAATTATATTCTCTTAGTGATAGAGTTCATTGCTAAAGAGAACAAGTTCAACGTGAGTGCACAGGCAACAGCACTTGACAGCTTTAAAACTATATAGTAATCGGTGTATATGTTTCTGCTAGACATTAACCAATAGTGAGACCTTCAATATCTTTCTACAGTACGTTTGCTGAGAAATGTTACCTTGAGTGAATGATAGATTGTAAATCTAAACTTTATTTTGGATTATAAACTCCTTGGTGCAAGAAGTGTTTTTTCATAACATGTACAATATCTAGCACAGAGTCCCGGTTCCTGACTGGAGCAACTTATGTGCTACTGCAATGAAAATAATTATCATAATCATGTCAATATAGGAGCCAAGTTTTTATTCAGAATTGTCAAGATGCCACTATCATACTGTCTGGAGTGGCTCATGACCATGAGTGCCTTCCTCAGGGCAGACTGTCAAAAACAGGGTACCCCCAAACTGATGGTACGTTCTGTAATTAGATTGCAGTAGGCCTCTGACAAACGTGAACTTTTGGATCACTAACAGTCTTACCATGGAGCAGTGACTCTCAGCCATTTACCATATGCAGCTCTCTATGGCCTGGTCTACACTTACCTTCCGGATTCAGCAGGAGTCGACGGGAGGTATGCAAGTGACATAAATCACTTGTGTATCTCCCGTAGACTTCACTGTGTCTGCTCTGCGTGACGTCCACACTGCGCTGCGCCAATGGGAACAGTGTTCCTTTTGACGCAGCGCTATGCTCTTACCAGGGTGGTTTTCCTATGTCGATTTCTGGATTAACTGAGCGGGCCTACGCAGAGACATCAAATTGAAGGTGGCAAATTTGCCATCATCAGTGTAGACGCAGCCTATGTGTTATGTGGGCTTCATCCATATAATATATATACTACCTGCATGACCCTGAAATGTCACATGGGCTGCACTGCCCCTGAAGTCACAGACAATCCCTTTTGCCTCTCCAGTGTATCTTGCCACTCAGGCAAGCTGGACTTAGTGATAAATGGCCACCTACATAAAAAATCTCACAATATTCAGGTTGTTTCCAGTCCCAAGAGATCAATCACTTACCCCAGATCAGTTGGTATTTCAGCTCTTACAAAGACAATGTTTGTAGCCAATTCTGTAATAAACTAACTTCAAAGGTTTATTAACTAGGCAAAAGAAATGAGAGTTATTTACAGGTTAAAGCAAACAAACATACACAAATAAGTTGCATAATCTAAATCCTAAGAGTGACAGAGTTGTAGTGATCTGTCAATTCAAAGTGTCTTTCAGGGCAGACCCAGGTAGTAACCCCTGAGGATCTCTGGCTTCAGTTTAGTGTTTCAGGCCTTGTGAGAGTTCAAGCAACCGATATATGGAATATTTTCCTGTGTCTTTATTTCCTTCATTTAACCTCCAAGTCCATAGGACAAGCTTCCTTGCATGTACTGTTTCCAAGGTGCAATATGGCCATTAAGTAGTCCTCTGTATTGAGATGTTCTTTGATGGCTCATCTGATTTTGGTAGTTCTTCTGGATGGATGAGGGGAAATGTTTTTCCCATCTGAGTTCACAAGCTTAGAGCAAACATTTTCAAAGTTATAAAGCAAAACTGACATATTTCATTACAGCATGGAATATAGACTTTACAAATAAGATTAATGCATGAAGCAACTTACAAATAGTCTATAAAGTCTAAACACTAAATACATTCTTATAAGACTTCCTATTTTGTGCAATACTAAGACATAAGTGAATTGGTCTGGTCTCCAGTTATGAGTTTATCAGTTCTTAGCTAATGCCTGCAGCCTTGGCAAAAGCTTACGCCCAGACTGCCAGTCCACCAGCCACTGTTGCACTATTATAGAACTGTAACACAATTTTATTCCATTTTAAAAAACCCAGACTAACTATATTAGCGCATTAATTGTTTTACATCATTTCATTCCGATTTTTAAAACAATTGCTATTATTTAGGAATGCTCCACTTGAAAATTAGTTTCAAACTCTGACATAATGGAGCTCTTAGACAGTATTGCCAAGCTGAAGCCAAAGAGTAATATTTGTGGCTATCTAGACTCAGTAATAAACTCAGAAAATAAGATTTATTATGGAAGTCCTTGTCCATAGCTTTACGAAAACAGAAGACTATCATTTGTCTCTCTGGATAAGTTAGAAATCACCTTTATCAGGAGCTGTCACAGAATTGTTATTGAATATCAAATTATTTCTATACCATATGACAAACAAGCATTTTAAATTCTCATTGAGTAGTATTAAGATGCGACACCTACTGAGTTGGGGCCAAACTTGCAAACAGGTTGTGGGCCAGAGGCTCAGTCCCATTAGTCCCTGTGTGTAGTTCCAGTAGTGCAAAGGGTCCATAATTCCACCTTAACCAACCTAATGAGGACTTCTCTCTTATAAAGGAAAATGCTTGTGAGCTGTAGAGCTACCATGATGACTCTGTCCCTTTCTAGTCTCTTATACCCAGCATCTGGTATAAGGAATGTTTCCAGAAGGAATAAGGGATTGGCTAGAACTCGTCAATGCCACATAAATCCCTTAGGATGATAAATTATCAGATGTTACTTAGAGCAACATTGAGACCACTTTTAGTTGCACACGTGGCTGAACTGGACTCTGGACTTTCCCAAGATCAGGGGAAAACATATGTGACTAAAAGCCACTTTTATCTTTCTTCCTCCAGGCTTTCATTGAACTTGGAGGATCTGGCCATGCATTTGGTGTACCAATTACAGTCATTGGTAATTCTGTGCATGAAGCTCTTACAACTCTGGATCCATAAGCAAATGACTCCTAGGTAAATCTTAAATAATCATTTCTTTAAAATAACTAGGTCCTTTCCCAGAGTGTCCAGTACAGGAGGAAAAAAGCCATGTACATGCACAAAGCATGGAAATTGTACTTCTCAAGAACACTGGATTAATATTTTTTAAGTAGTATGATTTTTATAAATGATGCATATTTCACATGTTAAACAAGTAAAAAAACATTCAAAAAATTACACTTGTAGCTTGTTAGCTCATTTAATCATTTGTGTTCTCTATTGTATGGTTAATTTTTATGTTATCTCTTTGAATCGGTGTGTGATGAATATAGTTAAGTTGTAGGTATAGGTATAGATTTTAAGTAGCATAGGCTCATAGGAGTGTAAGATTGATAAGTTTTTAGGAGTATGTGTGTATATTAGGTTCACAAGTAAAGTAAGGTTGTAACACAAGGCCTACAGGCTAAGGCCTGTAAGATTGAAGCTTAATCACATTAGACCTCAGGCTTAAGGATGCTTGACATATGTAGCTGATCCAGGAATAATCCTGTACCAGTAAAATCGCAAAATTAATGTGAAGAATGTGCCAGTAGGTGATGTTCAAGGAAAAATACATTGCAATGTACCTGTTTAGACCACAAGACACCCCATTATAACATCATGGAAAGTTTTGCTCTTACCACAGGTTAACGTGGGAACATGTAATTATTTATAAGATGCTAATGAAAACAATCAGAACTAAGAGGACAACCTATGAAAAGCAGGGAACCCCAAAATGTATGGGGTGAGGAAGTACAGATAAGAAAAAGGAGGTCGGAGCCCTCATGTATATGCACTAGGTGTTAGGAATGGTCATAACGGGATAAAAAGGGCTCCCTGTTATTGATGAGGTGGGAAGACACCATCCCCTGTCTATCCATCACTATCTGTTGAGAGATCCACCAGATTCTATATCATCTTCAGATATGTAAGTATGAATTTGGCACTGGTCATTGCTTGGGCTCTCAGGTTGTCTTTATGTGTATGTGAGTGTAACTTATAACTTAAAAAAAAATTTTTTGTATTTGCAACTCTGTGGAGAATTGTAAAATGTAGCTTTCATTCTCTTGATCTGAAAACTGTAGCAGCACATGAGCAGAGTTCACTCCCTAGGGATACTGTAGTTTAACACAGGACTATACATTCACACACACTCATTCCTCCCACCACACCCCTTTCCTCTGCCAGAGGATGCATGTGCTTTAAACTGAGAAGGTCCAAACACTTTGCATGGGATCCAAAATAACTTCTCCTGCCAACCACCACTGTGCTGAGGACTGAAAATGAGGCTCATTTGAAACTTGCCCACATGAGAACAATAGGGGCCTCTGGTACAGTAGAGCATTTAAATGCCTCCTTCTGCATCTCTTTTGCACCTCTTCTGGGCTTTGCCAGGGAAAGCAGTAAGACCAAATTACTGTCCCGAACACACCATATTGTGGCAGCATATAACATATACATGACCAAAGGTCCATTTTACACAAGGTTCTTGCATTCTTTTCTGTCCTATTTAGATTTCGTTACCGCACACACCTCCAGAAGATTCTATATAACTTGTAATCAGACAAACTGATTCTGTTTGGCAAAGTACACAATAAACTTCTCAGCTGAGAGCACCGATTCTGCATTTCTCTCAAATACAAATTTATACAGTTTATTTATATTCATAAATGCCTGAAAATCTTGGTTTTTAATGGAAATGTGATACAGCTTTAAATATAACATCTCCGGATGGCATACATGGTGCTTGTAAATTCAATGTCTCCCTATGGCAAACATATGACAGAAAGATGAAATGCCAGTTTTCTGTCACAGCTTAGCTGTTGGATCTGAGATCAATCTACCTCTGACAGAGTTAATTCAGTCAGACAATATTTATTATTGCAGCCTAGAAACATAGTTATAGCCTACAAATATTGCCATTAAATTGTAGTATTGTTCTGCGGTAACACTACTACGTATTTAATGGTTTTTTCACAAAAATGTTTTTTGAATAAGCAGACTATTCTGTCATTGGGAATGCAAACTTTTGCTTCCTTCATTTCTTTTAACAACAAACCTGCATCCATAATGTATCATTCACTTCAACACCAATAGCTATCCTTTTCCATGCCAACTTAAACTAATTAATAGTGAGGCCATTAGAAAAAGAAATACCCGTATGTACATGGTTATAAAAGCAATATTAACTAAGCAATTTGAAAGTGTTTTTGTGGGAATAGCCACAAAATGAGATACATTCTATGCATATGGTTAACTGTAAAATTAGTTGTCAAAATGATCTTGGATTGAAAATTAGCAACATGATAGTCAGCAAGAAAATTGTCATGCATAACTTTTTCTTCAACTTTTAAATTTCCTGAGAGGATTTTACTGGAAATGGTACTTAACCTTTATATGTCAAGATCTTGGAACATCTAGGTCCACACTTGTACAGTCAGGCCAATTATCTTCAATTAAGCAGTAAAAGTATGAGGTTCTGTCAGTGCCAGTACTAATGCTCGAGCCACATGCTATATATTCAGAAGCACTCTAAGGGTTAAACCTGAATCATCTTCCAGTAACATCTTGATGAAACACACCTTTATGTAAATTCACCATTAAATATCTTTTATTTGGATAAGGTTTTACAGCAGCCTTAAAAAATTAAACAATCTGGTTACACTAATTTGACAGAGAAAGCATATTGTCTTACTGCCTTACAGGAGTGTCTTAACTATACACCATAGATATTTCTTCTGGAGAGGGACCTTAGAAAACAATGTGGTGCCTGTGTTTGTTGTAAACCAACAAATTTATTGGAGCAGTTCATTTAAAAACATCTATTTAAAAAGACTACAATCGCCTACTCTGTAAGAACAATGGTAATAGATATCTACCACATTGATTATAGTTACACAGCCATTTTTTTATCTGGTGTTGAAAGGAGGGCAAAATAAAAAAGTATCTATTATATGTAGTCATGTTTTAGAGATACAAAAATGCAGCAAGAACCTTTCAGTACCTTTTCCTCATAAGTAATAGATAATTCACTGGTGTTCTTATTAGCTAAAAGGTATTGATTATAAAAGGTATAAAATATACATCTGTACAAATTATTCTGACATTACCACCACTCAACAGAGCAGTGCCAAACGGGCAGGAGAAAAAAAATGTTGTTTAAGGACCAACAGGTAAGATGAGTTTTCCTTGCATCCCCCATGTACCTTTGAACTCCCTGAGGGCCTTCGCATCCCATTTTTATTCTTAATCAAAGTTGATATCAATGTGTTTAAAGTACATACTACCTCCGATTATTATTTTTGTAAAGCCATTGTGACAGGCAGTATATACCTTTTAGAACCCTAGGGCAATAATGTTGTGATATCCCCAACGCAAAAACCTCACTGTGTTTTTTTGGTGATGGAGAGCGAGGGGAAGAGACTGACATAAAACAATGGAAAAAAGTTTAAAAACCCATGAAGGTTTTATGAAATGAAGCACAAAATGCATTAGTATGCGATTCACTTTGTAAGCATCTTTATTCCTCAAACATAAAAAGGCACATTATCCAAAATGAAAAGCTTGCAATTCCCTAAGTGAAACACAAGAACACAGTAATCCAGTCCCTAGTCTACTAACTCATTAGGTCTGTCACCTTTTACATCTGCCCTTAGATACCGAGAGACTTTTTTTTTACCAATGCAAGCCTATTACAAAGTTGCAACCAGAACAATCCAGATGTGCTAAAAAATATGCTCGTTCAATGCTGAGCTGGCTAGATAAGAATACAGTTATTTTAAAATGGATTCTATTCTGATTTCAACTGTCCTTTCTGCTTTGATATTATTTCCCACAGTCTTTGTTCTTTGACCGTTTTGATTAAAAGAACTTTTGACACATGCTTTTGTGCAAGAGTAACAGAAAAGGAGATGAGGAGCTCAATGTGTCTAAAATTGATTACACTCCCCTTTTTCCTGTACCTCAGTTTAACTCAATGCTAAAGAACAGAGTTGTGGTGTGTATTTTCAGGACTTTTAAAATCCATTATGCAACATTAAACCTCAGAGCTATGGTATGCAAAACCCTGAAAGAATGTATTAATAACAGCTGCCATTCAGACTCAGAGAGAGCATACAATGTCTCTATCTATATTTTCACGTGTATCAGTATAATTTATGTCACTTAGGGGTGTGAATAAGCCACCCTCCTGAGCAACATAAATTCCGCTGACATAGCACTGTCCACGGTGGCGCTTAAGTCAGTGTGAGAGCTTCTCCAGCCAACATAGCTATCACCATTCATTGGGGTGGGTTAATTAATTATCTTCCTTTGGCTTAGAGTAGCTATATTAGAAAGCTTACAGCAGCGCAGCTGCAATGTCAATGTTGCTATGCCATTATAAGCTTTCTAGTGTAGCCATAGCCTTAGTGAGCAAACATTTAATACATCCACAGACTTTTTCAAATAGCATTAGAAATACTTTTGAATAGATCCTTAAAACTATTAGGCTGTAAATCTTTCAGTGTTCCTTAATAGATCTCTTCATTTTGTTGTTGTTACAGATATTTCAGCGCAAGGTATCCACAGAATATGCACACACACTTTTATACTTTGGTACACGCATGCAGACACATTCCCTTCCAGTCTCTATAGCATGGCCTAAAAATTGTGTGTGTTACCTGGATTCTCCAGAACTTACACCAAACACCTCAGAATTGCTTCAGAAAAATGGCAGTCCAACAAGCCTTACAGACAAGAGAAGATCCAGTTCCTGAATCTATAGCCAACTTTCTCCTCAGTTTCTAGCAAGATAGGAAATCTGTAGCGACTGTTCAAAGAGGTATAGGTATTGGAATGCAGCATTCCAAGGAAAGACATCTCTTGGTTCTGCATTGATTAGCTGCTAAATTCACAGGTGTATCCCCAGTTCCCATATTTATGACTCCTCCCCCATGAGCTCTGATTGACTCAGATCTCAGATAGTGACTGAATGGAACCTGTGAGACTGCTTGCCCTTAATGGAAACTTTCTGTACATCTTCAGAAAGAGCCACAGTGCATGTCTAATAACGACCATACTCATCCTCTAGTCTAGACGTCTCTGGATCCTTTTAAATTCCCTTGTCTGCTTTCTATATCTATGCAGATGCACTGAGGAGGCGCTAAAATGTGTATCTTCTTATTACTTCTCTCCCTTCCTCTGGGCTTAAAAACATAGTAATCAAATGCTGCAGTAATATATATTATATATATATATGTATGTATGTTAAAAAAGCACAAATCTGTGGTAGAGAACTAGAACTTCAATTTTAAATGCTAGAAGACAAAGAAGGAACTCAGGATTGTATACCCATTTCCCACAACCACATTTTAGCCTTTTCTTCCTCTTTTGGGCTCATTTTTGCCAGTTATATTAAAGCTCAGTCATGTTGCCTAAATAATTAAAAGGTTCCGTCGCATCTGTGAATTGTTTTTTTTTTAATTTTGTCCTTGTTTGATTCTAGTTAATTAGATCAAACCAGATCTCTAATGAAACTGTAGTGTCAGCCTGTAATCTGTCAACACACTCTAAAACGTCCTTCAATTGCTTTTGCAAATTTAGTGCCTCTCTGTAGAATCCTTTGTTGTGTTAAGTGCATGCTATGTTTTGATCAAAGGCTTTCTTGTTCACGGTACAAGTTTCAATACACCCATGGTAGGCAGATGCAACTTTAGAGACAAAAATATTCCATGGAGTTCCAGCGACTGCCCTAAACTGGGAAGCCTAGACATCAGTCCTTTTTCAACCAACCATGAAGTTGATTATGATTGTGGAAGAATATTTGAAATTCCTCAAAAACATTTAGGGCTTTGTTAGGTGCTACATTTTAATAAAGGTTTAAATAGCTAGAATAAGGTGAGCTTCACACCGGAGCGTAGGATTCATGAGTTTGATCAGAGATTAATTTACACTTATTGCTATGTAATTTGAATATTAGGGAGTAGCCAATCCATTACTGAATCTTTTATTTTAATGACTGTATTTGTTAATGGTGTTTTGCAGTATAGGGCTCTTAGATGCTGTGGCAATGACCACTACTGTAACATTTTGAAATAAATAAAAACCATTTCCAACCATACGACTTCTTGAAGACTTATGTCACAGATCAAAGTCACAACACCCATCCGACATCATTCTGGCTGTATCTACACTATCTATTCCCTATCCCCCCACCACATTTCCCACCATTACTATAACTGCTTCCACTCTGCTTGTGGCAGTAATTATAGCTGTGCTAGTGTAGTTGAGTGCTGATGGTCACTGGTATTTTTAGCAACATGCCATCTACATCTATTTGGGCAGAGAGCTAGACAAATGGTGAAAAAAGCAGCTGGAGACCATGGAAGCTTTGCCTAAACTAGGTGAACCAAGGGAACTGCACATCTGAGTAACACTGCAGGCCAATATCTCACTACCTTTCCCAGCATGCCTACATACACATTGAATAAAAGAAAATTTAAAATGACTCTTTTGTATGATTCTGCAGCACTCTTTCAGGAAGATGTTATTATCACACTGAGATCTCACTGGCTCAATCTAAATTAGGAAAACAGTCATGTTTGAAAATATATCAAACATGACCTAATTTCCTTGTCTTGACAGAGCCACAGATAAAAAGGTAAATTCAGTGAAAGATTGTCCTGCACAAGTTTGCATGAGAGCTTGCATGAAAGTGTAAAAACACTTTTGTTTAAATCAGCTATATGAATTTGGCCCATTGACTTTAACAAGAACTTGCCAGGGTAAGGACTGCATAATTCGGCTTTAAAACTGGGAAAAGACCACTAACTCTCTGGGTCAGGTCTATTATATGCAGTGCTATTTAGTGTGTTTTAGGAAAGATCATAAAATACAGCAGAACCTAAGACAATAAATTAGGCTTTTATGTTATGATGGCTCAGGTAATATACCATGGCAATGGATTCAGACCCAACTCCAGAACAGAATATTTTGTTTTGATTTTCCTAATGGGAAAATTTTGGCTCTGCACATTCCACTGGAAAAAAACTAACAAAAAATTCCCAGTCTCCTATAGTTTCTAGAGTTTATTAAACAAGATCAAGTGACTCACTCTCAATCCTTCAATCTAATTAATAATGTCAGTGTGAACAAATATCAGGCTTTGCAGCTGAAACTGAATTGAATTCTGTTCAAAGCTAATATAGATTGTGGGAAAGCATCTAAAAAGGCATCCTTACTTCATCTTTTTAAACTGTGAGAAACAAGATTTGGAAGTGGAGTTTATCATTGATATTTAAATCCTCACTGATTCTCACTATCCAAAGTTTCTATAATGGGAGCTTGGTTCTGATCCTTGATCAATACAACCTGGGTTGATTTTATATTAAGTGAAAAAATCCCTCAAGGAACAGGTTTTTCATGCACGTTCAATTGAACAGAAAATACATTTTAAAATCATAAATAGCTCCTCAGTTTTAGGTGCTGAGTAACTCCTTTTTAAATCTTGCACTAAAGTTTTCCCTTTCTGTATATGACTGACTCTACATAGCATTTTGTGATGCTCTGTACGAAAGATTTTATCTAAAAATAAATCATATTCTATTTTAAAGTGGTGGGCTTTTTTATGGCACATTTGTATAAATCTCATTAGTTAAGTAATTATTTTATTTGTAAGGACCTTATGAAAATCTATTGTACGAAGCAACCTACTTTACAGCTTTACGCAACAAAGTAACTGGGCTTGATTTTCCACTCACACCAATGTAAATCAAGTGTAACCCATTTGAAGTCAATGAGCTAAAACCATTGTAAGTGAAAAGAGAATCAGGAGCGTAGTTAAGTGTTGGTTTAGCCATGAAATCTTTGCTAGAGTCTGAGGCTCTGGCTACACTAGAGAGCTTACCGCAGCTGCACCAATGTCACTGTAAGCTCTCTAGTGTAGCTGCTCTCAGTTTAATTAATCCAACCCCAACAAGCCGTGGTAGCTATGTCAGTGAAAGAAGCTCTCCTGACAACAAAGCATTGTTCACACTGGTGCTTAGGTCGGTGTAACGTATGTTGCTCGGGGGGGGTTGTTTATTCACACCCCTGAGCAACATATGTGGTAGTGCTGACATAGCCTTAGGTTTGATTGTGGTGAAAAGCAGAATCTCTCTCCACTCTGCTTACATAACCTGGAATTTGGGCTTTTGTGATGTCGCCAGAATGTATATACAGTATATTAACTAGGGCTCGTCTACATGGCAGACAAATGCTATCTACAGGAGTGTAATTTCTAAAGCACATTAACATGTTACACATTAATTGGTCCACATAGACCTTGCTGGTATGTACTAAAGTTTCCCTTGTGGGCATTAATGTAGTATGGTTTCAAACAGCACTATGCTAAAAGTACATCAGCAAGTAATACAAGGGCCAATTAATGCACAACAGATTAATGAGCTTTAGAAATTAGGCCCCCTCACTTCACAGAGTGTGCATTAACCCACTGTTTACTTTAAGGAACTGGATCCTCTTTCAGAGCCTCTTGAATTCAAGCCCTGATTAACAGTGACAATCTATTACTGGCTTGATATAGCATATTTTATAGATATATGTAGAGGTGATATCAATGTGATAAATTGGTTATTTGACTCTGTAGCGTTAGGCATTATTTTAACATTCCAACTGCCCTATACTTTCTAATCCATTTCCCCAGTGTTTAAGCTAACATTCTAAACTCCTGGGCAGTTTGAAATCATTTATATTTGAATTGTTTTTATTAAATTAGCCTTCCTAGTAATTATTCTTCTTTCTCCCCCAAAATTACCTTTTGTTTGACTGGGCCTTGGCCTCAACTAAGTGACAGTGGATTTAAGCAAGTCTGTCTTGAAGATATGCTTTAGTCAAAGAAGTTATTGGGCTCCATACCTGTATAACTAGGTGAAATTCTATGGACTGCATTATACATGAGGTAAGATTAGATGATCTAAAGGTCCCTTCTGGTCTTATATATATATATATATATATATGAATATACATATTAAATGATTTCCTTAATAGGGCCAATGTGATTAGATAGACATTATAAGCATCAAGTTAGCAATGAGCTCCATGTAGGTGAACCCCTGTGGCTGCTTGGAAGACTACTAAAGTCAATGGGCCCCTACAGGACAGGGGTCCACTTTCACAGAACTCATTGCAGAACTGGGGGGGTCTGAATTCTCAGTCCCCCCAGCCTTTTAAAAATGCAATAATCTCTTTAAAAGAAAGATAATCACTGGACGTAGAGTCCAATATCTATTTTTCAGATTTTCCCAGTTGCATCTATCCACACTTTGGTTTATTAAAGAAATTAAATGATCCAGTAGACTGTAAGAACAATTGTAATAGTCTTCATTATACAAGTATTTCTATTTTAAAAAGCCTCTAACAGAAAAGCAATAGTGGGTGTTCAGATCGTCTTAATTCCTAGTTTCAGGAATCATTCAAGCAAGTAAACGCAAAACAGCTGCAGTAAATTGGCTAAAATTACCACTTTTAATGACACAAATTATACTAGAGTGATGTTTAATGAAAGCTACAATTCCCAGCTTCTATAAGCAAAACGTAAAACACTCCCCTAAATTGTGTTGCTGACCTCCCTAGTTTAATACCCTGCTAATCTTTGAAAATTGGAAACAAATGCTTCAATTAAGAGACAATTAATGCAACAATAAACAGATGGCCAGACAGAGCTTCCTGCTACAAATGAGTCAGACCTGAGAGGGGGAACATTTGACCTTTACTATTAGAAATAAAGAAAACTTTAAAAAAAAATAAGGAAAGTTATTCTTGTCTCATGCCATATGGTGTTATGGTTTGAAAAGTGAAAATAAAAAGATTATTTAAATCAGTATTTTGGTCTAGAGAATAGAAAGTAAATGCAGATAGGACAGGGAAAAAGAGGAAGTTATAGGAGTGAGTCAGGAAGGATTTACAATGCTGTTTGTGTCCTAAACACTAGCAAATAAACAAAGCCATCGTTATCGCTAAACAACTGGATGGTCAAATAAAGTTACATATTTTATCCAGGTAGGTATCTAATCATTTTCCAATGGGGCTACAAGCAAGTCCCACTGAGTTCAGTGGAGCCAGGATTTCACCCAGTATAGTAAGGCAAGACTGCACATAGACACTCAGTTGTGTCAGGAATATTTTAATACAAATTGGTAAATTGCGCCTTCCTCAGATCACTGCTTCTTTTTAAAAGATAATGCTGGCTTCAGAAATTAGCACCACCTCAAACAGCAATATACTGCAGAGATTTGAATGGAAATATTTGTACAGTATTTGGGAAGGGGAAAATACCCACTCTGAGCTAGAGTCACAAGGTGGACTCAGGTGCTTAGCTGCCCCCTTAGGTGCCTACATCCAACATTTAGGCACCAGTGGCATTCACAAAAAACACTGCTCAGTTTCAGCCTAACACTATAGGGGCCTAGCGTCCCTAGATGCCAGAGATCCCCAGGCACCTAATTTTCTTCTGCTGGGCAAGCTGCTCAGTGAATAATTCACTCCTAAACCCTGGCAGGATTCACCAACTAGGCATTCCCCCTACCTATCTTGCCTGTGGGGCCTAATTTAGTAGGCGTGCTTAGAGACTGCCTAGGAACATGCCTAGTGTCTTGGGCCCCTCAGAAAACAACAATGGTGGTGGTTGTGTGACCAACCCCTTTGTCTTGTAGCCCAGTGATTAGAGCACTCACCTGGGATGTGGAGACCAGCTTTCAAATCCTTCCTTAGCCAAATGTGGAGCAGGGACTTGAACCCAGGTTTTCAAAACACTGGACTGAGATATTCCTGGGTCAGGCACTTTCAATCTCTCCAGTTAGAGCTGTTCTATTTTGTATAAAATATTTACGAAGTAATTTGTGCAGGGAGTAGAATCTGAGTCATCCAGGTGTAGGCACTGATCACTGAGCTATAGAACCAGGCTAATTCTCTTTCTGCCCTTTTTTGGAAAAGAGCTGACTTGACTTAGGTGCCTAACTCCAGGTGAGGGCTCATGGCTATGAATCCTGAGCAGAAATAGGTACCTGCCTTCAGCCCACAGTTAGATGCTTAACTCCCATTGAGTGACAAGGATTAGACCACATGCTTCTCATAGATTAAGGCAGGACCATTTTGATCATCTAGTTTGACCTTCTGCATATCACAGCCATAGAACCTTACTCACCCACTCCTATAATAGACCTCTAACCTCTGGCTGAATTACTGTAGTCCTCAAATCATGATTTAAAGATTTCAAGTTACAGAGAATCCACCATTTACTCTAGTTCAGTGATTCTCAAGCAGGGCTATGCGTACTGATGGGGGTACATCAACTCATCTAGATATTTGCCTAATTTTACAACAGGCTATATAAAAAGCATTAGCAAAGTTAGTTCAAACTAAAATTTCATACATTTAAATAACTTATACTGCTCTATACACTGTAATGTAAGTACAATATTTTTATTCCAATTGATTTATTTTATAATTATATGGTAAAAATGAGAAAGTAAGCAATTTTTTCAACAACAGGCTGTGACACTTTTGTATTTTTATGTCTGATTTTGAAAGCAAGTAGTTTTTAAGTGAGTGAAACTTGAGGTACACAAGACAAATTATATTCCTGAAAGGGAACAGTAGTCTGGAAAGTTTGGGAGCCACTGCTCTACTTCAAACCAGCAAGTGATCCATGCCTCATGCTGCAGAGAAAGGTGAAAAAACCCAGGGTCTCAGTCAATCTGACCTGGATGAAAATTCCTTCCCAACCCCAAATATGGCAATCAATTAGACCCTGAATATGTCAGCAAGACCCAACAAACAGACAAATGGGAAAGAATTCACTGTACTAATTCAGAACCCTCCCCATCTTTGGCCATTGGAGATATTTGCTCATAGCAGTTGAAGCTGGGCCTCATGCCACTGTAGGCCCAGCCCACATCATCATACCATCTCTTCCAAAAATTTATCAAGCTCAGTCTTGAAGCCAGCTAGGATTTTGCCATCACTGATCACCTTGGGAGGTTCGTTCCAGAACTTTATTCTTTTGATGGTTAGAAACCTTCTTCTAATTTCAAGTCTTAACTTGTTGATGGCCAGTTTATGTCCATTTGTTGCAACATCTAAATCCCGCCTGGTGATTCCAGCCCATAGCCCTTGCAAAAATATGACTGGAGGTGAGTTAGCTACAGTGATGGGAGAACTCCCCTTCACCCCATCACTATAGTGAATGTCTAGCCTGAAGTGCTGCCGCTTTACTGCTGTAGCATTTTAAGTGTAGACATACTCTCAAACAGATTTTCATTGCAAGACACATAATATACACTGGTCAATCAGGGTGATAAAAATGTCTCCTACCTACCATTTGATGTATCTTGTCTTAAGGCATGTTATTGCTAGGTGACCTGCCTCTAAGTTCAAGTCTTTACAACATAATTTCTAATACACATGCATTTTGCAAAGGTTTTGATAACCAGAGAGACACAGGCTTTCAGCATAAACCTTACAAGACACGGTTTGTGAGCTAGAATGTCTCAACCAAATTTCACTATTGTGAAACAAGACTCTCAACCAGATGCAGGGAATCCCTATAATTCTTTTATACCCTTGTGACCTCTGCCAAGTGGCATCAAGAGATCATTGGATCACACTTACAGCTTTGATCCAATGAGATCCCTGGACACTGTCCTTAGTGGGTTCTCTAGGGAGCTCTGCAAGAATTTCAGGAACATATCTATCCCATTTCCAGTCTCAGAAACCCATGAAAAATCCACAACGTGAATGAAATCTGCCATGATCTATTCCAGAGTTGACATTACAACCTGCTGACCCTCCTACTTCTAGTCTCAGAGAATCAGGAAAAAAAGCAGGACCCTCACTGAAACTTCTGTAATTCCTACAGGAGGCTTGTCTTCAAAGCTTTCCCGTTTTCCCAGCCCCATACAAGTCTTATGTTTTGTAGATGGATGGAAGTCTCTCTCTTTCCCCAGCTCTGATCAACACCATTAGATCTTACATGTATTCCCAAGCTCTCTTTTCAGCATCATGATATAAGAGTGGCTTTAGAGAAGCCACTTCTCTTCCCAGACCTTTTTTTTAAATCAGATTTCCATAGAGAGGAAAAGCTGAAGCAAACACACAGAGTGATGTTTCATGTAGTATTTTGGATTCAGGAAAAACACAGTCACATGGTACCGGGGAAGTCAATCATAGGAGCTGAAGATGAGTATTATCAGGTACAAGAGGCAATCTTTGTATGTATAAATAGGGGAGTAGTAAATATAAATAGGGCGCTGATTGATTGTACTTCTGTATATGGCATTGAAGAGACTAACACTGAAATATTCTGTAAGGTTTGTTGTCTGTATTTTAAAATGGATGTTGAAAAAATGGATAGAAGGCAGAAAAGAGCCACAAGAGTGATTACAGGGCTGGAGAAATACATTACAGCGAGAGACTAATAGAGATCAAACTGTTTAGCTTATCAAAGAGAGATTTAGAGGTGATTTGATTACAGTATATAAGTACCTACATGGGGATAAAATACCAGGTACTACATGGCTGTTTAATCTATCAAAGAAAACTATAACAAGAACCAGTAGCTGGAAACTGAAGCCAGACAAATTAAAATGAGAAATTATGTGCAATTTTTTAAACAGTAAAGCATTGGAACATACTACCAAGAAAAATGGTGGAGTCTCCATCTTTTGGAGTCTTCAAATCAAGACTAGAAAATATAATTTAGCCAAAACACAAATTGTGCTTTAGGCAAACGCAAATTATTGTTTTCAATATAGGGATAACCAAGTGAAATTTAGTGGCCAGTGTGATAAACATGGTCAGATTAGATGATCTCATGGCCCCTTCTGGCCTTTACATCTATGAATTTGTCAAATATTCCTACTGTGTAGCTGGTCAGTTAATAGTGGAAGTGGACCCTTCAAAAAACTCAAATCTGAAAATTATCCATCCAAACTATTTGATGAATAGTTATAAATATTTACACACCTGAATGTGCTAGCTAAAAAAGGGGGTAAATTCAGAACTAATTTTACTCATGACTGACTTCACTTACTCTAGTGCTACCACATTTTAAAATACTGCAACTGCATCAGCCTCTTAATTTTGTTCTTTTGCATGAAGATCTAATGTAATTATACTAAATCAAATTTCAAAAGTAAAATGACTTTCTGCTGAATAGTCTATGGGTTACTGAAACATATTCCACACAAACTTATGGGTGTGCAGGACAGAAGTAATGTTTTATGTTCTCAAGTTTGTAAAGGGCATTCATGGTAAACATGTAGTTCAGAATAAATATAAATATGCCTCCATAAACTGTTAATATATGGAATTATTACTATATGCTTTTGGCACAAGAAAGCACAAAGTGTATGGAAAGTGCATGGGACATACTACAGTACTGTACTAGTTTGCAAAGAACTTATTATGGGCTAAATTGTGACAGAATCACAAGGATCCTTCCCCACCCAGCACAGCTCATGCAACGGTCTTTTACATGAAATGCAGTAAATACTTATATACTAGTGGGGGCTCTTGAGAACTCTTGTTGGAAATGAGGGAAGGTCAGGGTGATTTTGATGTTTTGAGAAACATTGTTAAATCTTCCTACCAAATATGATTTATCCCTAGGAGTCCAAAAATACTTCCACAAAACTTTTGCCTTTGGAATGTACATCTGCAGTTTTCAAAAAAACTCCTGGGGACCCACTTAGTCTCCACTTCTGCTGTTACTTCAAATTATAAAACTTGGCTCCTGTGCTCTGCATAAATAAACAGAATAAACTTTTCAGGAGTAAAGTATAAACACTCAACTGCATAGTAAATGAAGTCAAGTTTTTATTTTCTCCTTCCCTGGTTACAAGAAAATGTCTTTATTAAAAGGGGAAACAAATGAATAGATTCCCTAGCTCCTCAGCCTTATTTTCTGGTAGGTTACACACACCTCTGGAACATGGGTGTTATTTTTGTGTGGAGTTTCTTATTAAGTTATTGGCAGCCCATCATTGGCTCTATAGCAGGATACTAGATGTCAGCATATTTGTTTTATACTGTTATGACTGGGGCCCAAAGATCCTATTCAATGAGCTCATGAAAAATGTCAGACCTGTCAGTTTATTACAGAAATAATGCTACGCACTTACAAATGGTGACAACGCAGGTATACACATCCAGCTCTCTGATCAGTTGTCAGACTTTTCAGGGATACAGAGGGGATAATATTCCTTCAAAAACTAACTCTGTCCCTTTGCTAATCTCCTGTCAACCCAATTCGCCTTGCTGTTATCTGCCCCATACTGTATTTTATTTTAGAACTCTTTAATTAAACCCTGAAGCAAATTACAAAAGCATGACATCACTCATGAGTCAGCACTTTGGTTAACAATGGCTGAAGGTTTTTTTAAAAGTCATAAACACTTGAAATGTCTGGATCTAAAGTACAGTGTGTTCACTCAAGTGCTTTGAAATGTAAATCAGCAAGTCCAACAGACTGAAACTCATTCTGACTTACTTAGAAATGTCAGAACAAGGGAGGCTTTACAAGTGTAATGCTTTATTTAACAAACCTTTTGAAAAGATCATGGTGGAACATGTGAAGTTTGTTACTTTTAAAATCAGTTCAAGAGTGATCTGTCTGACCAAAGCTGAAAGAACTTTCTCAACAAAACTTTGAGCATTCTGGTACAAAGTATTCTCAAAGTACACAGTCTGCAACCAGTGTACTAAAGACACTTATTAATTTTATATGTTGCATAGTATAGTTTTGTGAAGATTAGTAGGCTCAGGAACAATCCTGGTGCTCTTACACATGCAGACTTCCCGTTGACTTAGGTAGGAGTTTTGCCTGAATAAAGATTTGAGTATCAAACTCTGGAAAGGAACTTTAATCAACCCTGATTCTCTGCAATTCAAATTACACTTCAGCTGCACACTGCATGCAAAAGCACCATTGGTTTTTGCTGAATCCAGTTTCTCCACAGGGAAGATCATGAATATATCAGAATCCCCTTCAGAGGGATACCTCTCTAGCCAGACCTTTGTCTCCATTAACATGATGAACACAGACCCAGTTTAACACTACTGCTTGTCTCTAGAAGTAGAAAGTGTGGCATAGCTCATACAGTGGGATTTCACAAAACTACCTCACTTATTAAAAAACATAGCTGCCCTTTCTCATTTCCCCAGTCCTCTAACAATAGTGTCTGCTACAAAATAGGCACATAGAGATACAAAGGTATTTGTGCCTTACTTATTTCTCTATCCTAGAGATATCAAGATTAACATTTGAAAGACTTGAATTTTCTTTAGAATACTTGGAGGGAAAAAGTGATATGCCAGCTGTGAGGATATGCTAGTTAGTCAGGGAATCTAAGTTTTCTGTAACAACCTTTTAACCATATCTAAAATATTCCCATTTAGTTATGGGGTGGAGAATACAGCAGCGTCTTGGCCACCTGGCGGGGCTTCTGGTAATACAAGAGGAAAAAAATAATTGCTGAGTCCCTTCTGTGAAGGGAAAAGTCAGGATTGTTTCATACTTAGCAGATTTTTTTTTTTTTTACCTGGAGGGTAGGCTTTGTGGTCTAGGCATCAAGCTTGAACAAATTAGGCTCCCTGGAACTAAACATTCAAATCATGGCAGGGTCAACTCAGCTCTTCCTTCTTCTGAGGTAGATGTGATCAAATGAGCTTGATGTAGTTTATTGTATGTGGTATCTTCCGAAAAACTGAAGTCCTGGGGCATTTCTGATGAGTAGGGGTTGACTGCAGTGCTTCTGGCTAAAATGTGCCCTTTCAGTGATACTACTTCATGTTCTGACAATATTAGGTCTCGGGAACCATTGAAATGCAAGTTTTGTGCAGTTTTATAAGATGTTAACATGCACAGTGGTAAAACAAACTCCTAACTTTATTGAAATAACTGAGATGAAAATGTACAGAAGAGGGGTTCAGATACCAAGGTAATGGGTAATCTGATAGCAGCCCAGATAGACAGATCTGGTCAGTACAAAAATGAGTTAGAGAACTTAGGGAGAACAATATTTATTTTCAGACTAGATGGGCCCTTAACAGCAATGTAGGTATCCTTATATTTAAGTAGTGTGGTAAGCCATCCCCCTGCTGGGGCTCGCCTGCTGGCAACAGTCTCTGCTGGCAGTGGGGACCTGAGGTAATCCCACCCCGATCTGGACAAGTCTCTGGGTTTTTCCCCTCTCTTCAGGGGAAACCCACAGGGGTTGGCAGCTAGTCTCAGTTTGTGCCTGTGACCCAGGGAGGTACCTGGTTAGGGCTCCTTCCCCGGGCTCCCAGGGGTGGTGGAGAAGCCCTGGGGCATCCAAGGATCACCAGTTCTTCCTGCAGGCTGGGGCCAGGATCAGGGTCTCTCCTGCTCTGCTTCTTGAACTGTAGGAAACACTATTTTCAATCCAGGGGGCTCCGGCTCCCTCCTACCCATCTTTAGGGCAGGCATGGTTTAAATACACCTGGGTAGGCTCTTAATTGGTTCCAGGTGCCACTGATTGCCCTGCCATAACCTCTCTCCCCTGTCTGCAGGGAAAAGGGCTTTGAGCATCGTAGGCCTCGCATATCTGCCCTGGAGTACCCTTCTGTAGCCATCTGGCCTGACTTTACCATAGTAGTTTCATTGAATTCAAATAGAAGCTATGCATGTATCGGAGGAAAACACTCAGAGATGGTTTTAACTGCCACCTGATAAGGTCATCAGGAGTAGGCAATTCTGAATGACAGTCAAAGCACCCCTGTCATGGGATCACCACCTATCCCTCAAAGATCCCCTTCCTAGCTGCCAGCCTACTCCAGTCCCGCAACTGTTTTCCCAACTCTACCTTTTTATTTACTCTATCAGGATGTGAAGGATTGAGCCTACCTTACAACTCTCATCTGGCTGGAGCCAGCCTGGTGCCTGCAGAGTTGGCTGACACCTTGGAGAAATCCTACCTAGGACCCTCTCCCAAAATCTAGGCAAGGTAGTCTGCAGTTCACTTAATTGCTGGGGGTTTTATTTAAAGCCTTCTTTACAAAGACAGGCTGTGAAGCTTTGATCCTTTCTCCATGAAGTGTGTACCGGTTAAGCCCCATTTCCCTCCAATCTGTCCCTCATCCCCTGAGTTCATCATTTCCACATTCCTCCTGGCTCTTAGTTTAGAGCCCTTTATGCTAACAGGTCTTCCCCTAGTCTCCTTAGTCTTTTAGAGAAGCTGATCCTCCCAACAGTTGCTCCAGACCGATATCTCTATTTGCCCCCCCCTCCAATTTCCTACTCCTTTTAGGAGGATCAGCCATTATTAGGTTGCCCATCTGGGGCTAATTAACCAGCCAGCTAGCTAGCTGCAGGCCTCTGACCCAGAGGAATAATATCCCTTTTAGCTTCACACAGCATTATTAGACAATGAACATTTTCCACTCCACTTTGCCTTCATACAGCTTTATACCATTTTCTTAGAACAAACAAAAAAAATATTTTACACTACCTGGGCTTGTTGTAGCATCACCTAGGACTCCCAATAAATCTTTTACCCTATTCACATCCCTCTCATGGGGAACACTGATGGGAGCCTTCACTCTTACTGTCTAACCAACCTTGGAGTCCTATCAGAATCTTTCTAACCTCTATCATTTTTCTCTAACTTTGTCTCTACTGTGTCCCTCCCACCCACCCACACACACATTTATAGAGACCAGCTACCCTTCATTAGGATTCAGGATAGCAGTTAATTCATTGCAGGTGAAGTGGACTATTCCTCCCTCTTTAAAGGGGCCAGGCCTACCTGTAATAACCTGCTTCTAACAAGGATTAAGGCTAGATTCATACAGGTT
>ML675620.1:53973426-54268385 GCA_007922155.1 Mesoclemmys tuberculata
TAGGTGCTCAAATCACTGGCCTAAATGAAGAACCTTCTTTTGCACGCTAGTTTTGTGTGGAGTTAGGCAGACTCTGGGCATGCTTACCAGCTCAGGCCACACATGCCAGTTAGGCAGAGGAGCACCTA
The DNA here is from genome assembly GCA_007922155.1 of Mesoclemmys tuberculata. Taxonomy (NCBI): domain Eukaryota; kingdom Metazoa; phylum Chordata; order Testudines; family Chelidae; genus Mesoclemmys; species Mesoclemmys tuberculata. Next base: position 53,973,555 of record ML675620.1, read on the forward strand.
TTTTCCCCTGTTCATGCATTGCAAGCAGAGATGGAGATAGGTTTCTAAGTTCAAGCTTCAGGGAGGCACCTATCTCCAAGCAAGAAATGGGGCTTAGCATACACCTATTTGTCAGCATTTCCCGTTGGCTAGTTTAGGGATCCCCTCCCTACCATGCCGGCTTTGTGAATCATATTCTAAGGCTCCTCTTTCTCCTTTTTTTGTAGGGGGAGCCTAGGCACCTAAGTCATGCTTTGTGAATCACAGCATTGTTCCTGTGATTTTCTAGATGCCTAAAAGTTAGGTATAGTGATGCTCCGTATCAGTATACCTTAGTCCCTTTGTAAATCTAGCCCTCAGTGTTTGAAGCAGGACTGAAAGACACTAAGACTTAGGATTTGTCCATACACAAACTTGCACTGAAATAACTAAACTGGTTTTAATTCACACCTTCTGTTATTTCAGTACAAGTCTGTGTTCTGACCCAAGAACTTCTTAATGCGAACTAGGAAGGGGGTATAGAGAGATTAAAGAATCTCCTGATTCTGGTAGGTACATTCTGGTTCACCAAAGAATAACATGTGAAGTCTCAAATGAAAGCTGGTGTCAGACTGGTCATCAATGCCATTGTGAAATGAAGGTACAGCACTATGTAAGAAGTTATGTATATATACTTAAAATATGTTCTTAAAGCCTGTATGAAGTTATTAGTGAAAAGCAAATTTTCTGTCCAACAGAAGATACCTACCCTTCTATGTGTTAACATGTAAACTAAGTATTTTCACAGTGAGTCCCCTATCACCAATCTAAACTGAATGCAAATGAATGATTGTAAGAAAGAACTTCAGAAAGAAGCAAACAGGAAAAGAAACACAGAGGATAAACAGAACCTTATCTTAAGGTGCATATCAAAGCATTTGAGTATATTTGGGAGGACAAAGGGGATGCCTAGGCTCCCTTCACTGAGGGAGTAAAAATACAGCACTTTTGCTTCATGAAAAAGGGGTCTCATCTGGGTTTGGTTGAAAATGTTGTAGAGAACTTTGGATGAGAGATGTTCTTTTGACAAAAGAGTAACATGTTGGGCGTTCAGTCTCTAGAAAGCATGGTATGATTTTGTTTTACATTTAACCATTTGTTTCCAACATCCCTACTCACAATTACTTCCATCCACATTTTTTTATAATAAACTTAATGTTTTCACTATAAACAGATCTAAGTGCTGTGATGTTAAGCAATATGATGATCCTGAGTTGAATCTTACAAGCTGGTGTGTATTATTCCTGTGGGAATAGCAGGCCTGGTAATGCTGCGAGTATTCAGTGGATACGTGAGTAGTCACTGCAGGGAACATTCCAAATATTTAGGGGTCACTGGACGTTTGTTGCTACCTGCATAGAGAGAGTGAGGCCTGTGGGGGCTTGGAGGGTTTGGTTGTGTTGCCAAAAGCTGTTGGTTTTAGGGAGCTGCTCCACAGCAGGTGCAGACAAGACTACTTCGCACTAAAGGCAGATAGTGTTGAAGTGCCTCAGAAACCTGGGAAGCATCACATACGTGTGAACGTTTTGATTCCAAAATAAGTGGCCATACACAGACTTGCATTGAAATAATGAAAGGCACGAAGGGAAAAGTGTGATTCAGCTTGTTTGTTGCTAGCTGGTGTGTAGGTGTGTAGCTGGTGTGTAGGTCCAGTACTGATCGCTTTTGCTGGAGTTCTGAAAGTGGGGTGCTACATCTGTAAGGCACAAGGTGCATTTTGCTTTTGCCATCTACTAATCCTCTTCAGGAGTGTATATGCTCATAAATCTATTTGATCAAGATACAGTGTCCTTTGGGTCAGTTAATGTATCACCCATTAAGGGATCAAGCAACCTGGCACAAGGGTAACTGCTCAGCAACCTTGATATCATGCATACCAAAGTACAGCTTTTATTTAGACTATGTAATAATCTCCCCAGGGAAATATTGGGATCTTAATTACATAAGTCATTTAAAATGTGACTAGAACAGTTATTGCCAAATGTGAGAGAGGACACCATCCTCCGTTAGCAGAGGTATGGAAAACATTACATAAGAAGTGTATTCCAACTTGGTGTATTCCAACCCAGAGAGAAATCATAGGCTCATTTGTACTATTGTTCACAATCAAGGCCATAGGATACACCTTGCTGCACATGAGTAGGCCCCCATTTAAGTCAGTGTGCTTCAACATCAGCAAAGAAGGTCTGCACATGTGCAATAAGTGGCTGGATTGGAATTATATTTGTAGACATTTAGTCTTAATGAACCACTAAAGCACCCTGTCAGGAACAGCATAGATATGAAAGGTCTGCAACACATCCACCATGTTGCAAACCTTTATTTTCAGAGGTGGATCTCCTTGGTCAGCTCCATAGGTCCCCTCAGTACTTCCACTTCTTCTGCCACTTTAGTGTCTCTGTCTCCTCTCACTGGTTGGCTCATGGCTACAATTCCTCCTCCTCTGCTTGCCATCACAACTGCAAACCAAGTGCCCTATTTTTCATCTCTAATTTGTACTATGATTCGACATGCACAACCATAAATTGCTAGGAATGGATATAGTACATACTGGCAATGACAGTTCTCAAACCATCCCTGCTTAAGATTTCATTTGTCCAGAAAAAACATTTCACTCTGGGACAAAGGTGTACAGAATTTAAAGGAATGTTCCTAATTAAAATTGAGTAATTTGTGACAAAAAATGAAATAAGAGGCTAATTTGTCCTGCTCTGGAATCCTCTTCTCCTATAGATTTAGACAAGACTCAAAGGCCTCTCTTTGTTCCTCTGCTTTCTTATATCTGTATAGGGCTGTGTTGATTACAGCTTTAAAATACAAATTGGTTCACAGTCCCCTTGAAGCCTGTGTGAAGATTAAATCTATAATACTCTTCCTGATACTTTTGATAAAGTCTTAAGTGAAGATTCCAGAAACATACAGCATACAAATTAATGTGCTGCTACGTGAATCTTCATAGGTATTTTTCACAAGCATAAAAATGACTGATTTTTATTCAAGCATTGGATTTTGATTTTTAATCACTGCAGGCTAGATGCTCAGCTGGTGAAAATCAGCATAGCTCAATTGATATGCTTCCTGATTTACACCCAAGAAGTCTCTTAGAACCAATGAAAAAGTAAAAGGCTTTCTGATATATATTAAGACTCTGAACTTTGGCTGCATTGCAACCACTTTCCATTGAATCACCAGCTCAAAGCATTGGATGATCACCCTAATGGCAAAGAGCTGGCAGTGACCCAAGAACCTCTTAATGATAGCTGACCTGGGGGGTGCAGAGAGATTAGAGGAATCTGCTGATTCTGGTATGTATATTCTGGGTCATCAAATCATGTTATGTGAGGTCTCAAATAAAAGCTAGTGTCACACTGGTCATCAGTATTATTGTGGAATGTATGTACTATGCAAGGAGTTACATGTCTGTACCAGAAAATTATATTCTTAAGCATGTAGTATAAAAGAAGGTCACCAAAAGGTGACATGCCTTAGACCAGTGCCTCCAGAAAGGAAGTAAGAAACATGCATCTCTCTGTTGGAATGTAAATTTAAGCATTGTAAGGTAATATAATGGATCCCTATTTACATACAAAGTCAAATTTTAACAAAGAGATGTGAAGTCAACAGGAACGGAGCCCAAAGGCGAAAAACAAAACAAGCCACAGAGGACTATGATGAAAGACAATGAACCTTGGGGGTATTTCTGGAAGACAAAGAAGATAGCCTGACGTCCTGCACCTAAAAAGTAAATGGACAGTGTGTGCATTCATTAAAGCAGAGACTCAGCCAGACCTTGGTTGAAAATGCTGGAGAGGACTTCGGGTGCAATAAACTTCTTTAGACAAGAAATTAACCCGTTAGTTAAGTTATGTCTCAAGAAAGCATGTTATGGTTGTTTTATATGTAATCATTTGTTCCAATACCCTTACTCACGATTCCTTGAATCTTTGACACTAAACACATTCTCTATATATCTCATATAGCTAAGTGCTGTGGTGTTAAGCAAAGTGCTAGTCCCGAGTTGAATCGTACAAGGTGGTATGTAACGATCTCTTAGGAATGGCAGACCTAGTAGGTCTGTGAATATCCAGTAGATAAGGGGCTGGACACTACGAGGAATTCTCTGAGGACTCCGGGGTTGGTGTGTGTGTATTGCCACCTACATAGGAAACGCCAGGCCTGCGGAGGCCTCCGAGGCTATGCTTGTGCTGCCTGAGGCTGATGGATTCAGGGAGATGGTCCACAGCAGGCACTGAGAAGTGTGCCTCACACTAAGGGCAGGTGGTGGTGAGATGCCTCAGTATCCAGGGTACTGGAGAGTGTCACATTGGTATAACAACTCCTTACCACATCCCTCCCAGCTTCAGCATAGGAGCACGGCTGGAGGGCAGAGAGCATGTCTGGACTTCCCTTTACCCTGAAATCTCTTGGCAGATGGTATAAAGTATAGCTGTCCTTAGTGGCATAGCAAGAAATAGAAGTTTGGGTGGGCCCCACTTTATGGTGGACAGGCCAATGGTCCAGTATCTCCTTCCCCTCACAGTCATCCCCACTACCGGCCAGAATCCCAGTCTCTCTTTCTGTCCGTTCTCCCCAGATGACTTCACCTTGCACTGCCTGTCAGCAAAGGGTAGCGCCAGCCAAGACATAGCCTACAACACCTCCTACACTCTCTCCTGCCCTGACACAAAAATCAATCTCTAGCTGCTGTGCCCTGGCCCTCATTGCTGCCTCCTCCCTGGAAAGCCTGTAGAAGGTGGCCAGACTGGTCAGCCAATCTGTGAGCTGGCCCCAACCAGCAAGACCTTGTGGGCAGCCAGCATTGCCACCCCCACCTCTTTGTATGGGGTCACTAACTCTTATACCAGTGTGCCCAGAATTCTTCCAGCCTGGCCCAGCTGCTGGCTTCTGCTCTCTTTGTTCATTCAGTGAGGTGCTGTAGCCAGCACCAACAGAACCAAGTTCAGAAAATGACAAGGCAAAACTATCTCAGTGTAGCTTTCAGAAGCGTAACTCTGTCCTGGATTTCAAGTACTGGAGTGAAGCTCCAGACCGCTCTGCCTCTGGCAGCATTGAGCCTGTTTGTCCAGTTCTTGAGCTCCTGCCTTTAGGGTGCATGGTTTTAAAAAACAAGCAAACAAAAAAGAAGTCTGTTAATAAATTTACTTACCTAAGGCATTCACACAGGCTCAGATTTGGGTAGGCCTGGGTGCTAACTGAGTGAACCATAGTCCACATGTTACCATGTCCCTCCGCAGGCTAATGTATTTTTTGCCAGAGGACTGTACCACAGCCCAGTATTGGGTGAGTACAAAGTTAGTATTCCTTTGCATCACCTCCCCTAGGAGTACTGCAACTGATGATCTAGGTGTAATGTTAGAGTTTTTATGTGTCTTCAAAAGCAATATATGGTTATTGTGTTTTACTTTCAAGAGATCCCTGCTAGAAGTCCCCAAATAATCTATTTTACTATACCTGTTGATTTACTTATTGAAACTGAAATGATTAGCAAAAAGTGATGCATACTGTTTTATCACTCAAGAAGTGTTAGACTTCAAGGTAGCTTACATGATTTTTTTGTTCCACCAGCAGCAGAAATTATCTTTAATAACCTGATATATATATATGGATGTCTCTCTGTATCTGGAATTAAAACATAAGAATTTAGACAGAGAGAAAGTAAAGTGTACCATTCTTCCTCCCATCTCCCTTTGAGAAATCCCACAACTATTGTGAAGCGAGTCTGCAGAAATTATGCACATTATGGTAAATCCCTGTAGATTTCTGTACTTGTCGCAAAGAAGGAAGAAATTATTGTGTGTCACTATACATTGTAGCATTGGGAATGCATCTTGCAAGCATAATGGTGGCCATGATACAGCTGATTTTTTTGTGATTGTTACCTTTATGAATGGAACGAGTGTGTACTTATTTTTCTCCAGCCCAAAAATCAAGAATCCCTGAAAATAGGGAAACAATACACAAAGTCGATGTGGCTGTTAATAATAATGTAGCCAATATAGAACATGAAAATATAGCTCACAAAGAGACGACTTTGCAGTCCTCTGACAGACAATGACAGGGCTATGCACACATCCTCTACAAAGTACATTCTTTAGAGTCCATCATCAGTTGTGCTTTTGCTCTGAGAATTCATCAGCTAGCTGAAAAGGCATAACAATAGCTGGTCAAGGACAGCGTGTACAATGCCTTTTCACACAGAGCAGAGCAATCCAAATATCCACATATATTTGGTTTGCCTGAGAAACATACTTAAGCCTGGTCTACACTAGAGGGTTTTGTTGACAAAAATCACATTTTTTTGACAAAATTGCCCTGTTCTGTTGACAAAACAAAACCACCTCGACAAGAAACGTAGAGCTTTTTATGACAAACTATTAGTGTCAAATCATCAGTGTAGACACTGCTATATGTTTTTGACATGGTAATTGGCCTCCGGAAATGTCCCACAATGCCAGTCCTGACCGTTCTGGACATCTGTTTGTACTCTGCTGCTCTACAGCCACACACCCCTCCCCCTTTGCAGTCAGGGTAGGTTTGAAATTTTTACTCCACTTCCTGATTTGTCAGCGTGGAGAGCTTGCATCTCTTTTTTCCAGCTGACCATGGCAGCTCTACTCAGCAAACACTTTCCATCTTGGAGCACACCAGAGCTGTTGGACCTGATCAGCATTTGGGGAGAGCCATTCGTGCAGTCCCAGCTCTGCTCCAGCCAAAGGAACTTCAGAACTATAGTCAGATTTCTCGTGCCATGGCAGAGAGGGGCTATGAGTGGAACACGCTGCAGTGCTGAGCTAAAATCAAGGAGCTGCAGCAGAGCTACCACAAGGCCAGGGAGGCAAACCATCACTCTGGTGCAGAGCCAAAGAGCTGCCACTTCTACAAAGAGCTGGAATCCATCCTCAGAGGCAACCTCACATCCACCACCAAGATGCCCATAGACATCTGCGTGGCCCTGGGGCCACCGGATACTAGACCGAACCCTGACGAAGAGGTCATCGATGAGGAAGTGGAGCTGGAAGATGACCAGGAGCTGGGGAACATTCCAGTTGCTGAGGTTGGGAGTCAGGAGTTGTTCCCGACCCAAGAAGGCTACAGCCAGCCCCAGCCCTTCAGTTCTGGTGCTCAGGATGCAGGAGAAAGGAGCTCTGGTAAGTGTTTAGAAGCTGATTCTGCTTGTGTACTGGCGTCATGGGGGTTCTTAGCTTGGCTAAAACATACAGGTGCTCGAAGGGATAGAATTGAACAGGAGTGGCTGTGTTTGCATGTGTTTTCCCATTCCCTTGTGCATCCAGGCAGTATGGCTGGGAAGCACGTTAACATATGCTGAGATTTCACGGCTATCCTCTGGTGTGACCTCTAGGAAACTTTCTTGGCGGTACTCCCCAGTTCTCTGCCTCAGATTCATGGGCAGAGCAGCTGTGTTTCTGCCACAGCTGTAGGTCCCTTTCTCATGCCCATTGGCAATAATTTGAGTGGGGACTAAAGCAGTGCACAGGCATGCAGCATAAGGACCCCGTTTGAAGCTGCTTGCATGGAGGAGATGCATCCTAGCACCCTTGCTGACTTTAAGGAGTGAGATATCTGCTTCTCTGGCCCCTGCCTATGGAGAATGGTGGCAGTTCGAAATTTGTTTTCCCCATGTACCTGCACTTATGCCCCAAGCGAGCACTGACCCAGAATCCAGTATACAGACCTACTTGTATGGTCTTTCCCCCTCCGCAACTCACCATTCTCAGGCTGATCAAGGAGCTGTGCTCTGCACAGGGGACAGGAAGAATGAGGTGTGCTTCACAGTGATTCATGTGTACTGTAGGGCACCCACAATAATGGTTTTGTTCACTGTTTCTTGTTCTTACACAGATGTGACCTTTGCCGTTCAGGCCCCTATGCCAGTGGACTGCTTATGACTGATAAGGAAGCGACCCTGGAGAAGCAAGGAGGAGATGTTCCAGGAACTCCTCCTGTCCTCTGAGGTGTCCAAAAGAGAGAAAAGGGCATGCAGACAATCGACGTAAGAATCTAAGAAGATGGACAGACCGGAACGGAAGGAAATCCAGGAGAGAATTTTAGCTAGCCACAAGGCCAGGAGCAGACAGAATTTCTAAAGACAATTTCATTGCAGACACAGTTCATGCAAGTTTGGCCCCCCCTTCAGTCACAATGGAACTTCTTCCCCTGCCCTCCACCAGCTCCCCCTACTTCTACCGAAGTCCTGGGCCATCTCACTACCCTCTTCATTCCATCCCCCCAGGCAGCTATGGGAACGACAGCTGGACTTACATGCAGCCGCCATAGCTGGTGCTGCCTCCCAATACTTCCCCCCTCTAGGATTTGGTTGTGTTGTGTGCTGGTTTGTGTTTGATAATAAAAGTCAGCTCTCAAAAGAAGCAGCACTCTTTATTTATGTGTTGAACGTGATATGTGCACCTACCACCGGCACACATGTGCATCTATATAGCGGTCATAGAACATCACAGTGCACTTTCAAAAACCACCTGATGGGGTCTCACTGTCAAAATGAGCCCTCAACGTCTCCCTTATGCATATGGCCCCCCTTTGTGCCCCTCTAATACCCCTGGCATCTGGCTGCTTATATGCAGATGCAAGGCGATCCACGTCTGCGGTCCATCCAGGGGCAAACTTCTAGTCCTTAGCGTCACATAACCTATGGAGCACATAGCAGGTGACTATAACCACACCAATATTGTCCTCATTTAAGTCCAGCCTGCCATAAAGGCATCTCTAGTGCACTTTTAACCTGCCAAATGCACATTCAGCAGTCATTCGACACCTGCTCAAGTGCTCCTTGCTGCTGTCCAGGTTGCTTGTACATGAGCCATGGCACTGGTGGGTAGGCTGGGTCTCCCAGGATCACTATGGGCATCTCAACATCCCCTGCTGGAATCTTTTCATCTGGAAAAAAATCCCTGCTTGTAGCTTCTGGTACAGCCCAGTGTTGCGGAAGATATGAGCGTCATGACCAACCCGCGCTGATGTCAGTGAAATGCCCGTGGGGATCCACGAGCACCTGGAGTACCCCTTACTATTGATGGAGTCCATCGCAAGCTGCTCCGCTGCCAAAATTGGGATATGTATGCCATCTGTTGCCCCGTCAAAGTTAGGGAATCCCATTGCTGCGAAGCTATGCACTATTTCACGCACACTGCCAGTGTCACACTCCTTTGCAGCAGAATGTGATTAACGGCCCCACACACTTGCGACAATGCAGCTCCAGTGGTGGACTTGCTGACTCCAAACTGATTAGTGCCTGACCAGTAGCAGTCTGGAGTTGCCAGGTTCCAGACAGCAATTGCCACACGCTTCTCCACCGAAAGGGCAGCTCTCATTCTGGTATCCTTGCGCCACAGGCACAGGCCAGCTCCGCATGGAGTTCCATGAAGGTGGCTTTGTGCATTTGAAAGTTCTATAGCCATTGCTCATCATCCCAGCCCTGCAGAACTATGCGATCCCACTACTCAGTGCTTGTCTCATGCACCCAGAAGCGGCAGTTCACCGTGTGCAGCTGCTCCATGAATGACAACACTACTGCGGTTCCATTTGTCTGCATGGCACACAGCAGGTCAGGCTCCTCAAATTCCTGTTCCAGTTTGGAGCACATGATGTACTGCGTGACCAGCCGTGATGGATTCAGAATGCTGAAAGCAGCAGTGGAAAGTAGTGCGGGATCCATCTTTTCAGATGCAGATAGCGGGTGTGCAATAAACGGTGGGGAGCCGTTGAAAAAATGACGCGAGGAATGACACCATGCAATGAATGATGACATGGAAACACAATGCGCCATGGGATGGTGAGCCAGCACCCATGCTGCTCCGTGCTTCTGTCCCCCATCCCAGAATTCCTAGTGGCGGAAGCTGTTGAGTTGCACGGTGGGGTAGCTGATGCACTGCTCTCACTGTCGATATAACAGCACCAAGTGGGGATGCGTTTATGCAACAAAATGAGCGTGGTGCGGACAGGCACAAGAGCTGTCATTACAGTGCTTTTTTATCACCGAAAAAATTACCGTCGACAAAACGTTGTAGTGTAGACAAGGCCTTAATGTACGGGGACACAGACAAGGGTAAGAGCAGGAAAGATAAATTATCTTGCTTCTGGTTACAGTCAGCCTGTGGGTAGAAGTAGATTGACAAGGCTGAGTACATGCAGCGTAGCTGTAACCATGTCAATCCCAGGATATTAGAGAGACAAGATGGGTGAGGGAATATCTTTTATTGGACTGATTTCTGCTGGTGAGAGAGGCAAGCTTTTGAGAAACACAGAACTCTTCTTCAGATCTGGGAAAGGTTCTCTGAGCCTCACAACTGAATGCAAAGTGGAACAGATTGTTTAGCAGAAGCTGTTACACATATTCTAAGGGGTTTTTCAAGATAGAGTGGCCCATTAACACCTCTGCAGTCATAGGACAAAAAGGGGGGGCTAGTAGGTTGCAGATTGTTGTAGCAAACCATAAATCCAGTGTCTCTTCAGTCCAGAGTTTAAATTCATAACTCTGCTGGACACCAAAAATCACAGATTGAACAGAGACACTGGATTTATGGTTTATTACAACAATCTGTAACCCGCGAACCCTCTATTTTTGTCCTATGACTGCAGAGGTGTTAACGGGCCACTCTATCTTGATTGGTCCCTTAGAATATGATCTAACTGCTTATGCTAAACAATCTGTTCCACCTTGTATTCAGCTGTGATGCTCATCAGCATACTAGCACCTTTCCCCGACCCGAAGAAGAGCTCTGTGTGGCTGGAAAGCTGAAACATCTCTCACCAGCAGAAGCTGGTACAATACAAGATATTACCTCAATCACCTTGTCACCACTGAGTACAAGTATCAGGCACAAGAGAGTGTAAATTACCTGTTAGCAGATAGCACACTGACCTAACTAATAAACTGAACTCCCCTCCCTTTTCTCTACCTCTATTCTCTATCTTTGTTGATAATTCTCTCATTCGTCTCAGGGATCAGAGAGCAGGGAAAGAAGTAAATGGCACTGAATCTCTTCACACAGCACTTGGCTATTTCCTTCAACAGTGAAATAGTTAACTGTTGCTCATTACACTGGAAGCAGTAGATTATAGTGTCATCTACCCACCAAGATGACTAGTAATACATACTTCTCAGGCACATATATCTCCCCTACCTCATGCAAATCCATGTACACCCATTTTACATCAGATAACTCTCTCCCAGAGGATAATTCAGTTACCCCTTGCTATAACAGACCTACACCCAGTCACCAATATGTTCCAGGCTGCTTCATTGACATACCCTTTCAGCTAAGTCTCATTTAGGTACACCCATTCCAGAGAAGAATGTTTGCAAGCCTTACACTAGGGCGTGAAAATACCTCTTCCTCCTCAGTATCGAGGAATACCACATTCCTTCTTCTCTTCTACAGGGGTCTTCTGCAGCCCTCTCACTAGGGCCTGTGAAAATTCCTCTTTGCTCCCCCTTATTTCCAGGGATGCACAGTAGATCCAGACAATCCCTACTCCTGTCATTGTTGCCAGCTCTCATGATTTTGTCCAGAGTCTCATGGTAATTATTGCTTTCCTTAAAGCCGCAACTCTGGGAGCCAAGTGGGTATGTGATGATTTCAGCCTTCTTCCTTACAGAAAAAGTAAGTTTCTAGCCCTCATGGCTGTGGGGAAAGGTTCAAAATGTCACCCCACTGCACCCTAAAGACTCAAAAAGTGGAAGGCAAATAAAAACAACACCAAATCTATCATTTTTACACAATGTTATGATTTTAAAGCCAATGTCATGATTTTTGGTGAGCCTAACTCTTGATTTTTGAACATTTGGGGTTAACAATCATGCTAGTCTCAGAAAGAAGCAACAAGCCCACTCCCCCTTCCCACTCAATCCCCTACCTCTAGCCTTTCTTCCATTTAAATCCCACACCCTGGCCAGGTGTGGCAGTGCTGGGCTAATGGAATGGGGCTGGCCATCCCCAAGCAGCTTCCCAACTTCCAGGGGTAGGCTGCCCTGTCACAGCAAAAGCCTAAGAAAGGATGGGGGAAAGAAAAAAAACCTCCTTGGTGGCTTAAGATAGCGTGGCTCAGCTGCCACTGCTACAGCCATGGCTAACTGTAATACCAGATGCAGCCCCTACATGAGGATTTAGGCCTGTGGATCTATAGTGGTGCATATGCCAGACATTTCCATTAACCAATCTGGTCACATTCCGGGGTGCAATCCAAACCAGTGAGAGGCTGTGTCACCACCTCCCCTGTAATCCTGGGTGCCGCACAACACTTTGCTGTTGTATAAACACTCTTTTTGCTATACCACGTCACATTCAGGGCTGTACACCCAGACACCCAGGCTGTGACCTGCATGCTGCTAAACTGTTTGTAAATGGCTCAGATTAGGAGTTACAGCAGCAAAGCTTTGTGAGGCACCTAAGATTGCAGGGCAGGTGGTGACAAAACCCCCCTCTGGTCTCCATTGCACCCTGGAATGTGACACGCTCCCAGTACGGTAACATGTAGAGTTTCCCTGAGTCACTTCATTCCACATTCTATAAAGCAGAATCAGAGTTGCTTTGCAGGGTATAAAGTTTTTGGGAGGGGACAGTGGGGAGAGAGGCCCCTGACACCTATTCTTTCCATTCTGTCTGACGCTTCAGCACTGCATCATTTCACTTTCAGAAGAATGTGTTCACAGACATAAAGGCTGGAAACCTAATATTCTTTTCTCTAAATGGAAGTATAGACTGAGCAGCTTATTGGGCAACCTGAGAATTATTGGTAAAATGCACCATCATATACTGGATTAATAACTCTCTAATCCTTTCAATCATCTGGCTCATCGCCTTAGTGTTAGAGTTGGCTCCTCTTTCATTTTCCTCACACATTCAGAAGGTTGTTAAATGTGAGTGGTTCTTTCTTTCTAATATCTCCAAAATTTGCTTCTTCCTCCCTATTCTTGTTGTCAGGATGGAGTCGATGGAGTCTGGACTCATCTCTATTCCGTTTGCCTCGGAAATCTCTTGAAATATATTGACCACTCTGGTCTCACTGGACACGCTCAGATTTGATAATATTACATTACGAGTGTCAGCCTGTAACAGTAAACATCCATTTTAAATGAACTAGAATTAAACAGCAAAAACAAGCTGTGACAGGGGGCTAAGAGAAAGCAGACAGAGCTAGCCCCGGCCACTGGAGCCCTAACTGAGGGAAATTGGAGCCAGTTAGGTGAGTTTGCAGGGAGTGGGCCAATGAGGAGCAGCTGCCGGGTTTGTTAGCAAGGCACAATAAAGGCTCAGAGGAAGGACCTGCAAGAGGGGGGATCAAACAGCCTGAAAGGAGGAAGGCACAGCAGGAAGGGATATCCCCTTAGTCAGTGGCTGAAACTGTACAGCACTGAGGCTGTTAGGCTGGACTGCATGTCAATGGACAGTGCTGTGTAGCAGCCTGTAAATAAAGTGTGCTGGTGAGAGCATAAAGTGGAAGTCCATGGATGGTTTGTGTGCACAGAGGACCTGAGCAGCAGGAGGGCCCTGAGCGAACCTGCTACACTGACTGAAAAGGAAAATCTCAAAAGCAACATGCCCAAGAGTCTGATTGCAAAATTGTAACCAACTAAAAAAGTATATAAAGGAGGGAGCCCAGCTCCTGACCTCTGGCCAAGATGAGATTGGTGCAGCCTAAGAGGGTTGAATTGCTGTTGTCTCCAGTGCAAATCAAATGAAACATACAGTTTTTCTACCTCACACAGCTACCTGTGGACCCAAGGATGTACAGATACCCCAACCACACCCTTTTCCTTCCACCATGTTCCCTGCATCAGGGGATCAAGAAGAGGAGTGGCATAGAAACTGCTCTGGGACCTCCAAACATCCACCAAGTAGGGAAATCCTCAGATGGCTAGTCTTCTTTAGGGCTGCTTTGTGCCACCATCATGGACAGGAGGATCAGGTCCAGAGGGCCAAAGCAAATAGGTATACGTACTTCCCCTGGCTGGAGACGCACATCGCAAGTTTCAAAGGTTTCCAAGTTCACACTTAATAAGGGACATCACTTGTAGTAATGACACCCGGGGGTGGTTTTTCTGCTGGAGGGATCAAACCTAGGATCTTCTGGATCTTTACATTTGTTGCACTGCCATTGGTTATAAGTCCCTTTATCCTGCCCCTGTCCTTCTACTGCAACCCCTCAGCTTCACATTCTTAATCAGTTTGTCTGCTGGTGTTTCTCACTTCCCTTTCTCCTCTTCTTTTAGGAATATCATGAGATGACATGAGCTGTGAGGCCAGCACTTGGTGTCATGTAACTTTATATATCCTCTTCTTTTGGTGTTGTTATAATTGTGTTGTAAGTATCACAGTACACGTATATTATTATTAATACAGATCTTAACCAGAGACTAAGACCTCATAGTGCAGGGTGCGGTAAGCAACTGTAATAAAAAAAGAGTGCCCCAAAGAGCCTGCAGTCAGTAAATGACGGAGGTTGGAGTCTGCAGGAAGAATGGCTGAGTGAAAATGAACCCAGCTGTCATGACCCTCAAACCCAGATCTCCAGGAGCAGCCATGCTTCAACCCTTCACTTGGCAGCCTGCTGACAACTGCTGGCCCAGAGCCGATGAAGCCCAGCCCCAATTTGAGGCTTCATCCTGATGTCCCATTGGCAGAGTCCCAGAGCAGCTGATTGGCCTGTAGGCTCTATTTAAGCCAGCAACAGGACCAGAAAGCTGTCTGAACAACTGGGATCTGCCTTGCTCTGTAATGTGTGTCTGTGTCTTTTGGCTTTGATCTCTGACTTGTGGTTCTTACCTCTGGTTTATCTGCCTTTGACCACCTGGTAACTTGTCCCAGCCTGACTCTGGTTCTCTGACAACCTGTGGTTCTGAGCTCCAGTTTGCCTTCTGCATCTGAGCTCCTGGTATAAAGCTGACTCCTGACTCTTTGGCTCTGACCATTAGGCATGGCTGCCAATGACACAGCTCTGACACCAGGACAGAAACAAATGATTCTCAATCTCACTGGTAGAAATCAATGCTTTCACAAATAGGTAAACATTACCACCTAGGTATCTTCAGATATCCTCAGACAGTTATGATAGTGTGAAGTCTTGGTCATGATGGACTCACCACAGGCCCTGGAAAATCAAATATCAGTGTTTATCGTAAACACCCCCTACCATATCTGGCTCTGAACGAGACCATTCCTCTCAGAGGTCTGACTACAATGGTTGATGGATTTATTACCTCTAGGACAGACAACTGCAACTCATTCTACTGAAGGCTAGACAAGAAGAAGTTTACAAACTACAAAACAATCAACTATCACCTAAGTGGATGAGTGAGTCAACAAGAACATGTTACTAGTGCTCATATTCGTATTCTACCAAATCAGCTTCAAAATTCTTACTTACAAAGCTCTCAGTGGGGTAGTCCATGTTAACTTAGGCTGCCCCTCCATCAGGGTCCCCCCATGATAGCTACTATCATCAGGTGCACTGCTGATTAGAGCCAAGGCATAATTTAATTTTAAAGTAGAGACTTATCAAAAGTGGACCAAACACTTTGGAAAACATTCCCAGATAGGTGAATAAGGAAATCCTTCTTTAGCCACCTTCAAGACAGGTTGAAAGACACCCCTCTTCACTGTAGCATTCCTTAAAGAACTACAGCAGAAGAAAATCCAACATCATGTTTAAATGCCACAGCCAATGATTAAACTTGGAGCATGACAAAAAAATGACATCTCAAACAAAATAGCCTGCCTCTTCCATTATTACAGCCTGACTAGAGAGAGAATTGACTGCCCTTCTGGGCAGTTCTCATTGTGTGTTATAATCCATGTACATGTTCAGATACGGTGGTGATAGGAGCTTAAGAAATGCTGATAGATGGATAAAATCAATACATATGTTATTAAATCAGATTGCTGGATTAGTGGGTTAACTGTGAAAGGGTGATAAAAATGAATATTTTAATTATGAAAACAGATTAGGTAATGACAATTTTGTTTAAATAGTTTTCATTATCAGAACAAAACTGTGACCTTGAGCCAAGCCCCACAGAAGAGATAAAGGGAAATTGTGATGGTATCTGAAAAGTAATCATCCCTTCCCCTCTTCTTCCTTTGGTGTTATCTTTAAAAAGAGAGAAAGATGCACTGAACAAGTTCCAAGCCTACTGAATAACAAGCAATGCATCTCACCTTAGACTCAACAATTAGATCATTTTTGGTCTAATGCCATAATGTAGCGAGGCACAGAACAATCCTAGTACATGTGAGGGTTGGGACTATGGCATCTGAATTCTTATTCGGCCCTAAACAATAGCCTGTTAAAAACCCTGTCAATATGTCATATTAAAATGTGTTTTGAAAGGCTTGATTCTGCAAGGTGCAGCACACCGTGGCGCTGAGCCAGCAAAGCACAAAAGTATGTGCTTGACTTTAAGCATGGGAGCAGTCCCAATGGCTTAAGTGCTTTGCTGAATCAGGGCCTGAGTGCTTGGCATCTTTCAGGACTGAGCCCTATGTGACTGTGATAGGTAGATTTTGCTAAGGACATCAGCATGACCTAGAATAATGCATACACTGTCTGCATTTCAAATGAAGATTTTAAATATTTTAATCAAAATTAAAGAGCGTTTTTGAGCAAATGCATTCCCTCGTGGTTTGAGGATGGGGCTGGAAGTCAGAGTTTCTTCAGTTCCAATTCTGACTCTGGCCCTAACCCACTGATTAGTCTATAGGCAAGTATGTTTCTGTATCTCAGTTTCTCCATCTAATTAAAACTTACCTCAAACAGCCATTGTGAGGGTTCCTTGGGTAATGTTGAAGCATTCTGAAGCTGTACATTGCTATATACATTCTAATAACAGCGAAAGTCCTGTGGCACCTTAAAGACTAACAAATTTATTTGGGCATTTATTTGGATTTGCATTTATTTGGATGCATCCAACGAAGTGGGTTTCTGCCCACAAAAGTTTATGCCCAAATAAATTTGATAGTCTTTAAGATGCCACAGGACTCTCGCTGTTTTGCTAAAAACAGACTAACATGGCTACCCCTCTGGAACTCATTCTAAGAATAAGAATTATTGTACTGTTAGTACAGTATGAAGTTTGATACAAATGCATGAACTACACGACTGGTTACAATCCTTTAATCATAGTCTCAACTATAAAGAAATTATCAACTATTTGAAAAAATAGTTGACTACTTTAGAACAGAATTTTGTAAAGCCTTTATTCTTTTATGCATTTTTTATTGAAATGTCAGAATGCACCAAACCCCCTATTTTTACTTTAAGATGGGCTGATTTATTGATGGCTGTGCTTAATTTTTAAAATATTTTCTCCTTGAGAAATTAGTGTTCTGACAACCCTTCTAATGTACACAGTCTGGAGATCCGGCATTCAGTATAAGAGGCTTAGCATTAATGTTTAATTCCACAGTCACTACCCTAGCTGTGCAGAAACAGTTTGATAGTTTATGCATTGCTGTAATCAGTAGCTAATACGTATTTCATATTCTCATTTGAATTGATAGTGAGTTAGTATTTTTTCCTCCATTTTCTCTTGATTTTTTTAATGTTTTGGTTCCTACCCTAACACCCTTATAATTTTTCAAAATAGCACATTAAATAATTTTGAAAACAAACAATGAAACTATTACAGTACAAAGCATCATTGCTCTATGATTCCTGTTTGGAAGCCAGGGAGACATGATTATGGACCGGATCCTGCAAATATTTACCAGCATGACTGAGTAGTTACCACTGCAGGTCATCCCATAGAAGTCAAGGAGACCACTCAGTTGTAGTGTTTATTACTTTGGATAGTTCCTGTAGACAGGATCAGGCCTTGCGTCAGCAGAGAAACACTTCTCATCACAACCAGAGGTGATCTGTTATACTGCCTGATGCTTCTGAAGGGGAAAAAAAAAAAAGAAAAACAAAAGAGCTTCAGGGTATGGGATGTACAGTCTTGTGCTACCAGGGGGATTAACCTCAGCTTCAGTGCACCAGCTAGGAGAACTTGTCCTCTTCATTTTTCTTATCACCTGTCTGCTTTCACCTAATAATAAATATATACTTCTCATAACCCCTTTTGTCTGCACTCTCCCTTGCTATCTGCTAAAATCCACCCACAATACACCTGCTTTTTTGCACATCCCTTTCCTTCCTCTGCATACATGGTTCATGATTCAACAAACAACTAAAGCGTGTTAAGTACATGCTTATGTTGAAGAAAAAGGAATGAGCTTAAAAGGCTATGTAGCCTCGTTCTGTCTGTTTACTCATACCCGTCCTTACTTCATACTGCAAAATTGCTTGAGCTCTGCCTCCTATGATACTTGCAAAGATGGTGAATTTCATCTAATTCTCTCATCTAAAAGTTCTTTTTCTGTTTTTACTTCTTCATCTTGTCAAAAATTTCAGAAGAGTTTTATTGACAAAATGGAAAACTGGCAATCTAACCTCTGCACATACCCATTTAGATCTTTAATACTTGAGTATATGAAAAAAAAAATTTTTTCCCAGTGTAGCTGTAAACAGGATGAACTCTTTCAACTTTGCTAAAGCCTGTCAGACTAAAACCAAAACTGAGAAAATAAATGCTTCTAGGAAAAAAAGGTGGAGCGACCATCAAGGCAGAGACAAAGAAAACATATCTACTGCAAAACAAGGAATTCCAGAGGGAGAAACCACTGTCTAACCACTGCAGCCATTTAACAATTGACCTTGAAGAGGGAAAATGACTGCCAGCTGGATAAAACATTACCAATAGCAATTCCAATACAATACAGTTTAATATAATTTTATTTGAAGGTAATGATTATGACTTTTCTTAAATGGTTTCTTACTTAATATAACATGTTTGCAAAGTATTATCTCTTAGCAAAGACACTAAGGGTATGCCTGCAGCTGGGGGCATACCTCCGAAACTCGTACTGCCTCAGCTCGGCTAGTGCACTAAAATCAGCTGTCTGG
Organism: Mesoclemmys tuberculata; assembly: GCA_007922155.1. Taxonomy (NCBI): domain Eukaryota; kingdom Metazoa; phylum Chordata; order Testudines; family Chelidae; genus Mesoclemmys; species Mesoclemmys tuberculata. Next base: position 53,992,572 of record ML675620.1, read on the forward strand.
GTGTTGCGGCATGGGCAGCGGCTTCGGCTAGCCACCCAAGCACAGAGGCTTGCTTGGGTGAGTAGTTACATATCAGGGAGAATAAGAGGATTTCAAATGGTAGAAACTGCAGTTTCTGTCTCTTATTATGTAAGAGCTAGATCCAGAAAGAGTTTTACATGCCTAAATCATACTTTAGGCAAATAAGTCCAACATTTAGATCCTCTGATCCTCTCCCTGATCTACTGCCTAATCCTGTATGAGCCTAAATTCCCCAGGCCCCTAAGATTTCACTGGTAAAGGCCTGTACATTTCTGCTAATAGTCATGTACATAGATGCCTACATCCTGATGCCTGGCACCTAAGACTCATCAGATCTGCAAAGTAGGGGTTCCCCACCTATCACCCCTGTGGGGCCTGATCCAGGAGGCATTCTCCGTGTATGTCACCACTGCAAAGAAAAGCTGGCAGTGCTGAGTCTCAGAGCCCAGGTCAATTGACTCAGGCTCATGGAGCTAAAAAATAGCAGTGTAGACATTCAGGCTTGGGCTGGAGCCCAGCCCTGAAGCCCACTGAGTGTTCCTGTATAAGGAACCTGGCACCTAACTCAGGGGTGAAGGTTCCAATAGGTGGCAGGGTATTAAAGTTAAGCATTGTAATGCGGAGCCTTTTGTGCTCTAGCACTACATGTACAGGGCCTAGCACAATTGTCCATATTGTTGTTAAGGCCTCTGGGCAACATGTATTTTAAATAATGACAGTGTAGGCAAAGGCACCTCACATCCAAACAAGAGTTTCATCTCTAGGATATCTAAATACAGAGTATTATAAGCAGTATACTGTGTTCTTAATATTTGTGCCAGTGAAGCCAGTGTGTTTTGCCATTGATTTAAATGGGATCAGTGCTTGTCCCTAAAAGCAAAGACATATCCAAGCTAAAGAGGAAAATAAAGAGTTAAATACAGATTGGGAACTTTTTTTGATTAATGACACCATTCAAGCGATCAATCATCTAGAGAGGGGCGAATCAGTGAGCAATCCAATTTAAGGAACGAGGCTGTAATGCATGATGTAGGTCTACCAGATAATTTAAATAAAGAGTCACCTGGTAGGCAATCAAATCTAGGTCAGGACATTTAGCAGACTGAAAATAATGAGTCTAACCACAATAGAGCTAACAAAACAATCCAGATAATAATGGCAGCACCGAATGACAGTCTTAACATAATCAGACAGCGTGCGCAAACTGTAAATAGGCAGAGAAAAGAGGTTAAACTTGCACGTGGAGGCAAAACATATTCTCAAATGAAACTATTATAGGAGAATTATGTTTGTTTAAAAGGAAGCACACTGACAATCAGAGGGATTACATACAAAATTTATGTTCTTCCTAAATCTTTGATATCTGTTAAAAAACTCTAGAAAAAAAATTTTTTTTGCATATAAAGCAAATATGGTGAAATTTGATTTTTGTCGACAAAGAAGCCAAAAAGATCAAACTTTTCCCAGTGCCGTCTCATGATTTTTGATTGCATTGATCAACAATCATGATTTTCAAAACTGCTTTTTTGAGAGAGAGAGAGAGAGAGGAAATAAAAACATTTTGGAGAAAGAAAGCAAATATTCAAATTAGACGCACTCTGGGGGCAGTTCAGTGTCTGTGTGGTATGGGGAAGGAATGCTGGAGGAGACATTAAGCACACAGTGGATATGCAGAGTCACTGCAGGTGTGAACTTGTCAGTCCAGATCTTTTACAAATTTCGGCACTACATGAATGTCTGTGACCTGCCATCCTTGGTCTCTAAGCCCCATTTCTGTGAATGAATCCACATGAGGAGAACCTTCTGCCCATGAACCACCCAGCTTGGGGCTCAAGTCTGAGCCTTGGCCAATAGAAGGATGGGAATGTGTGGGTACAGAGTCGTAGTGGCCAACAAGCCTCCTTTTGCCTAGATCTGGCTCCCAAACTTAGCAGCCATTTTAAGCAAGTTCAGTTACTCCAGATGGTGATATAGGATTGCCATCTTCTGAGGTGCTTATCTTTGTATTCCATACAGGCACAATTCCTCTCGTTTCCGGCTGTAAGATTTTACCTTCCTTTCTTTGATCTCAGTTGTGCCCACACACTCAACTGTGCTCACTATCATAAGGCTGGAACCTGCTTCCAAAGAGATGGAGCATCAAAAATAATCAGCCAGATTGTCAGATAGAGTAAATGGGCATAGCATTACTGACTTCAATGAAGGTGTACTCATGTACTCTAGCTGACAATCCAGCCCCATATACTTTAAAATATGCTTAAAATAAATCAAATTAACCTTTTTGTTCTTAGAAATGAGATTGCTAATTTATTTAGACAACATGTGGAATAGCAACAAGGCTTTATTTGTTGACTCTCATCCCTATCTACCATATGATGCCCTAGGCAATTGGCTGATTCTGCTAATTTGCCACTGATGCTACTCTGTTTACTTTGTTCATTTTAGTTTATTCTTTAGGTTTACCTAACTAATTTATGACTGATAAATAAATATACTTTAGTAGTGGCATCTCAATGTATTTCAAAGTGTGTGGTGGCATTTTATTCATAATTGCAAACAATAGATGGCAGGATGCAGCCCAGCTTTACAAATTTCTGTTCATATGCTGTTTCTAGTTGATAATTGCAGTTTAGTGTCTACAGCTTCTGGTGCTGAACACAGCCTCTGACCTGTCCTTGCATTTAAGAATGAGTAGTACTCGGTATGTCAATGGTGCTTCTCTCACTTGTCAGTCATTCTTTTGCCCCTGCAAAAGGACCCCTTGGAGTTATGTTGACATCTTAAGCCATGGTATGATTTTCACAGTAAACAAAAGGGGCTTGATTCTCTTCTTACTTACATCAGTGTAAATCTTACTAAGTAGGGTTTTCAGATATCATGGTGATGAGGGCCATACAAGTACCTACATATATAAATTTCAGGGGAGTTAAAACTTGGAGATAAAAAGAGTCAAGCTCAATGTTATAAGTATGCAATAATTTTATCTCACAAGACAGACAATCATGAGTTTACGGAGTTAGGCTAATTAATTTTAATTTCTACTTATTTCTGTTTTCACATTGTCACAAAAAAGCAGTAGAAATAAAACAAAAAATCCCAAACAAGCTCCAAAACACACACTCTTAGATGTAAAGAACAATCATGGTCAATCTTCAACTCTGTCCCAGCTTGGATAGCTAGGCTGGGCATTGGGTGCCTTGAGCACAACTCCTTACACAAAGCAATGCAATGACATGCTTAGAATAGTGGACTAAGAGTCTGGAAATGTGAGTTTTCACTGAGGTTTTGGCACTGACCTTCTGTGTATCCTTAAACAAATAATTTTACCTTTTTGTGATTGTTTCGTAGATTTCAGATGGCTGCTGTAAGCACTCCTCAAATAATAATACAAACTGCAAGATGGTAAAGACTCATGGATATAGTACGTCATCTCATCTGTTCCCTTGCCAATGTAGGTTTGCTTACTACATTATGTTCCCAAATGTTTTTTGTCTAGATCGGTTTTATGGTAATGAGTTTTTATTCTGTATGTATCCAAAACTCCTAGTGAATGATTGGAGACTTGATTACACTGGACAACAAAATTTTTCAAAAGTGTTGCTTCCTCAGAAATTTTTTTTAATTGTGCTAGCCCGCTTGAAGCTGAATAGAAATATAATTTCAGACTACTTGTATCACGTAGGAATTTGGAGAAACAAGAAATTGACTTATTGCATGTAATGCGTTTAATCGCATGACGGTGCTGACGCTTTGCAATAGTTCAACTGAGCTAAAAATGTTTTGTTGATGATTTTCGTTTGTACTCAGTGTCTGAGGCTTCTCATTTAAGTGTCCCACAATAATCGGCCAGCATTGATGGATTCCAGTTGCCCTGTTACCGTTTTTCCATTATCTCAATGTCCTGGTGAAACCTTTCACCATGCTCGTCACTGACTGCACCAAGATTTGCAGGGAAGAAGTCTAAATGCAAATGCAGAAAATGAATCTTTAGTGACATGTTGCACTTCATAGAGCATGCATATCAACATGAATGCAAACTGATATAAACGCAACACATAGAACGGTGTGTGCAAAATGCTTTTATAGCCTTTCTAAAACCTGTCCTGCCAGCATTCGCCCTGCCTAAACCTTAGCATTCCCACTGCATGTTGTGTGGCCTGCACTAGGTGCAGTGTCACTGCATGTCCAGGCATGCTTGGACACAAGATAGAAAACTTTTCAGGTTACACTGTGGGCAAAATTTTAATAGACTTAAATTATTAATTGAAATAACAAATATAGGCGATTTCAAAAAACAGTACGTGATAGGGAAATATCATGATGATTTTCTTAAGCAGCCACCCAAAATCCATAAGATACACCCAAAAGTAATCAGGAAGCAAAATCTTTGTTGTCCAGTGTTATGCAAAGAATAAAGGATCAGATATATGCAGCTGGTTTCTAAGGTGGTTTGGAGTACATTTGGGTAACAGGAACTGTTTAAATGCAAGATCATTATCATAAGACTAGTCTAAACATTTAAGAATAGACCAGAGAGAACAAAGTTGCATGGGAGTGGGAAGGAGATGAGCTGATGGATGTCTCTTTTCCATCTTCAATTTGTATGATTCTTGTCCACAAACACTGGCAATAATCACAGATGTTCAGTTTCACATAACTTGTTAATTATACTTTCAACTTGTAAGGAGTACAAACATTTGGCTAGCTGGTTTGCTAAAGTGATAAGCCTTGAAATGGTGATTTTCTACTTTTTACTTAGATTTTACAGTTTATAGATGATTGAAATAGTATGTCACATGTAATTCTCTTTCTAGACAAGCCTAGTTAAAATGTTCATTCAAAAGTAATAAGCACAATATTTTCTCTAATCAGGTCCCCTTGGAATGAAATCATAGAAAAAAAATGTACTTGTCAGTTCATTCTGATTACCTGTGTGTCTCGTTATTCTAAACCCTACCTGACAGCCACACAGTCATAACTGCCTTTCAATGAGTATTACCACTGAGTCTTTTAAAAATAATTTTATTTCAGTTTCAGGCCAGTTCTAGCCTAACCAGCACATATAATTGCCTAATAAGCAGTTCATAAGGAGAACATAATTTCAAAGTGAAATGTTGAACCCATCCATTCTTTGACTGTAATAGGAATTAGAAATGTCTTTTAAGTTCTGTACTGCAAGTCACTGTGCAGCTCAAGAATCAGCCACCTGGAAACTTGTTGGAATGCCAATTAAACTTTCATATTAACTCAGCATTTAAAAAGAATCATACTATTGTGAATATGAAGTAACTAGTGAGCTTAAAATGTAAAGTATATTGGCAGTCTGAGAACCATATGTGGACTCAAGATATTTGAAAATTGTCTTTGGATAAGGAAAATCTTACATGCCATTGGCAAGTAAAGGGTTTTTCCTTTGAGAATTAGATCTGTGTGAATAGTTCATATATTCACAGACGTTAAGGCCAGAAGGGACCACTGGGTCATCTAGTCTGACTTCCTACATAACACAGGCCATAGAGTTTCATTTAGTTACTCCTGTACTGAGCTCAATAACTTGTATGTGACCAAAGCATATATTCCAAAAAGGCTCCAGTGTTGTTTTGAAGACTTCTAAAAATAAGGAGTTGGTCATACCCCTTCTCCCTTCTCCCCTAACCCTCCTATCCCAAAAATACAGATGTTAAATTCTCCAGGTTTGAGGACTTCATTCTATATTAAAAATTTAGACCAGGTTCATCAAAAGTTTCCTAAGGTTCACTACATGAAAGAGGTTCTATAAAATATCAGTTTTCTGAAAGTTGTCTCATACAATGATCGTACATACATGTTATGCCGAAGATGTGGTCCCATAGTTACACCCCTAAAACATAATTTTATACCCTCTTTACTTGAAACATGAACTGTGTAAGCAATCTGAAATTAGATTAAATCAATCAGCTTTCTACCTGGTGTTTCTGGTACTATGGTATATCCCTTATCTCTTTGTTCTGAACACATGTATATCAGGTCCCAACGGATGTGAAGGCACATCCCAAGCTTGCACTAGTGAAGAATAATCATATATCTTGTCATCTTCCTTTGGGACATTCGAGTACAGGCCTCTGAGAGTAACTCCCTTTCTGTCGCTATGGCAAAGCACTCATCTGTCCTGATCTTGACAGCTTCCCTATTTGCACAAGCCAAAACTTACTTCAGTGAATGCAAGGAGTTATGGGATATTTAGCATAAGTGATTACAGTTATATAAAAATCATAGGCCAATTTAGGCTATGTGAGTTCTATATTTATGCTTAATGATATTTGCGTCTCATGCATATTGATATATATGTAGGGTGGGTAATACTTATTAATAAATGTCTATATGCTAGCCAGCCTGTATGAGTCAACAGCACCTTCATGTGATTGTTTTTGCTTTGGGATACTCAGTTTATTCAGGTACAAGACTGAAACCAAAACAGATGAGCATGAATCCATGAAGAAGTTTGCACAATACCCTGGGAGAACCCTGCCCCCGAACTCTACCCTCATGGCTGGTTGAATTTTTTAGAATTTCAAAATTTAAAAAAATATTGTCAGTATCCCTCTTTTCCCTCACCAGCTGTAATCCCTAGCAGCCTCATAAACCCTAGTGTATTTTATGGAACACATTGTTCTAGGGACTGGGAAACCTGTGCCACAGAGTTTAGTTACAAAGCAAGATCAGGAAATGATTTTCTCTCCTCTCACGCTGTTGTAGGATAGATACATCCTGACCCCAGAAAAACTTAACAGACTGGGAAAGGCAATATCTTACAACAGGCAACTACTTAGTGGAGGATGAATGGCTACCTACCACCACCCCATCCCTGAATATCTGGCCCTATAAAGTGCAAGGTAATCCATGCTTGCTAGGCTTCTAGACTATACCAAATGAAAGGTGGTGACCCCAGGGCTGTGTGAGTGGCAGCAATAGGCTAGATGGCTGAGAGGACTCTGTTCCTGTAGAGTCTGCAGGTTTTTGACACTGTACTCTAGTACACAGAATTTATTAAGACTTGAAGTTCAGTTCAGGTGGGTTTGAGACTCAAAGGCCCAGATCCTCAAAGGTAGCAAAGTGCCTAATCTCATTGATTTCAAAGGGAGCTAGGTGCCTAACTACCTTAGAGGATCTCAGCCAGTGAATGTTCTGCAAACCCTTAGCAGAAGCAGCTGCAGAAATAAGAACAACAGCATTCTTGTGCATCAAAAGGGTCCATCTGCAGAGTGGAGCTAAGTTTGCAGCACAGAGGTTGACTCTTAAGACCGAAATATGTCATTAGTTAAACCCGTCTGATCTACTGAAATGTACAAGGTTACATGGATGCAAGGGCTGAATGAGGCAGTTAATTTTCACAGTCATAAGTGGAACTGGGGAATATGGCAAAGTCACTCCTGAATAATGTTCTACACTTTTTGACTGATTCATTTTGATAGTGGTGGTCCCTCTTTCCACACATTTTCCAGCTTACGTATTTACTACCAGAAATGGTTGGCAAAACTTTGAATTTTAAATAAATATTGCAGAAAGGAAATTGAAATTTTGTAATTTTGAGTGTTTGCACCTGAAATTTAATTTTAAGAGTTACCCTCATCCAACCAAAAAATAGAAAATGTACCATGTCACCTCAATGGGAGATAGGCTCCTAGCACTTCTGAAAATTCCACAAGACCCTATATTCACAATGGTATTTAGCTGTCACTCCCTCTCTATTGCAACACTTAACCTCTAAGCACTCTGCCACCCAAAGGAATCTTCAGCCCTGTATTAAGCACCCAGGTTCCCCATACAATGCATGGGCAGTGTTAGGCTCCAATGGAAGTGATCTTCAGAAGCTAGTAAGATGAGCAGAGAGATGTGTAATCTAGCCAGGAGTGAAATGCAGATGTTCATCTGCTGCCGATCAGGATCCTTGTGCATGAACGCACTTTTCGTGTTAGGTGCCTAGGTCAGGTGATCCCTTTCTCAACAAAACCAGGCTTTCTTTTTTTGTGGGTGTCATGTTGCCCTTCCACTTCTTGGTGGCCTTCATCTAGTCCTCCTGTTGTGCAGTCTGACAGGAATTAGATTTTAGGCATGCTTAGAATAGAACACACATATGAGATTGGGCCTCCCTGGTGAGACTGACATTTCCCTGCCTGGTTTGAGAATCCTGCTTCAGAGCTGCAATCACTTTGACTTATGCTAGATCAAGCATAAGAATCTCAAGCATCTCATGCTTATGCTAGATCAAGCATAAGCATCTCTAAGCATCTCATTAGCAGTGCCATGATGTCAGGATTTAGGTGGCTTTGTGTGGGCACTGTGACAAGGTTGGGGGTGGGGGTAGAGATATTCCGCCCTCGTGGGTCTCGAGCTCTCCCGGCCTGGCCGGTGGTGCAGCTGGGGAAGGGTCAAGGGAGGGACTGGGACCCGCTCTGCCCCTGTGTACTGCTACCTTCCCTTCGGGGTAGTCCGTGGACCGCTCCCTGCTTCCCCAGCCAGGTATTCTGCCCTTTGGGGCTGCGGTAGCAACCGTGGAAGCTGCAAGCCTCTGTAGGCTGCAGGCTGCAGCCTGCCAGCTCCAAGCGGCCAACTCCAACTGCAGGCTTTCAAGCTGCAAACCTCCAAAGCTGTAAACTGTAACTGTGACTCCAAACTATAACTAACTCCCACTATAACTCCAACCTCCGTCCTCCACACCTCCTCTCTCCAAACTCCACAACCCACACTGCCTGCCTGCAGGCCCCTGCAGGCTTTTAAGTGTTTGGGGCGGGGCTCCTTAATTGGCCCCAGGTGTCCTAATTGCCTAAACTGCCCCAGGTGCCCTAATTAGTTAAACAGCCCCAGGTGGCCTAATTGCCTAATCAGCCCCAGCTGAATTAGCCAGGGAATAGGGCTTTGCTGAGCCTGGGGCTAACATACATGCCTTCTCTCATAGCTGTCCGGCCTGACCCTGTCACAGCACCTAGAGGGATAGATGGCTGCTGCATGGTGGTTTTGAGAATCTCAATGGCGCATAAATGTTGGGCATAGGTGCCTAACAAGGCAGGTATCTGCTTAAGTATCTTTGTGAATCCAGGCCTATGTGCCATCCTGTATCTTTAGATGCCTAAATACTTCAAACATGTGGCCCAAAGAAATTAACAGAAAGTGAATATGGGGCCTCCTTTGTTATAGTACTGCTGTCCAATAGTGTCTCAGGAAGACCAGCCTCGTTTCAGAGTAGTTTGACAGCATTATTACAGAAAAGCTGTGACAACACTGAATAATATAAACAGTATTCTCTTTCCTTCCCTCAGTAAGTAATGTGTTAAAAAAACCAACCCAACAGATCAGTGGTAGAGATTAGAACTAAGGAAATTGTGGCTTATTTTTCTCCCTCTTATAAGGGAAGTGGTGCAGAACACTGCTCAGAATATATTTCATCCAAATGCTAATAATCATATTTGGGTAATTAATTTCTTTGGCAAACACCTAATGCAATCAAAGGTAGATGACAGATCAGGCAAGCCACCCACACTGGGACTTTATTTAAAATCTTGGAGACTGGCTTATCTCTGGAGTGTAGTAAAAAGTAGAGCTGGCGGAACATTTTCTGAAGTAACATTCTTTCATCAGAAAATATTTATTTATATTTATGATTTTATTATTATCTATTATTATTTATTATTATCAATATCATAATATTATTATTATTATTTATTAACCATTTTGCAGAAATGTGTTAATTTTATTGAAATTTCATTTAAATATATTAAAATGAAACACTGTAATAAGGTCAAATGGAATAGGATGTTTCAAGTTTTCATTTCAAGATAACTTTTCAATTTAGAAATTTAGATTTTATTTTATATCAATAAATTGCAGTACAAATGAGAAATTATTAGAAAGGGCCAAAACATGAAATTTCTATCCTCTGGAAAATTCTGAGCATTTGAGATTTTTTTTTTCCCACACAAGAACAAAACATCGAACCTCAGAATTTCCTGAAAAAGGGAATATTCTGATCTGGGAATGTACTGCTGTCTCTTGTCTTGTCTGGGGTCTTCCTGACCCCAGCATGGCTTTTCACTGCTCCTTCCTCCTGTGTCACACACTGATATGTAGATCATCTGAAGCTGGGGGACAAATGGAAGCGGACACACAGGAGGGAGGGAAAAGGATGGGAGGAATTTTACACTGAACTATGTGTGGAAATTACATGGACTCAGAAAGGTGCAGAGAAAACTTAAAAAGAGCTGGGAGGGAGGAAGGAAAACCAATCACTGTAGTATCTTTCTGCAAGCCAATTCACAAGTTTGGTTACTAGATAATGGTAATTTCCAGTTTAAAAATGTAGATGAAATTGACTTGGAACATGAAATTCTTCTGGAACATTTTGATTTTGTTGAAAGAGGATTTGCCAACAAACAAAAGGTTCCATCAGAACTTTTGTTTGTAATTTCCTTGTAATAATGAATAATCTGAATATTTCCTTGTAATAATCAATTTTCAGCTCTACCAATTATCAGTTAGAATACCAATTCCAAATGAGTAAACTAAGTACCATTTACCAAAGGAATTAATACGATATCAATTACCAATTAGAATACTAATTAGCTATTAGAATAACAATATCAATACCAATTATTTTATATTTTACTTTTAAAATAATTAAGCCCTAATTATAAAATAATATAAAACAAAAATATTAAAATAAAATAAAAGTTGAAATAGAAATGAAATGGTTTTTATTTTATCTAAATGAAAAATTTTGATCGACTTAAAATGATTTTTTCTCCAGAAATTTTAACTTGTGGAAATTTTTTATTCTTCCCCATCCCAAATGTCAGAATATTCCATGGAACAGAAGAAATTTCATGTTTTAAGCAGCTCTTGTAAAATAATTTCAAGGTGTCCTTATTTGGATATTATTGCTGATTTCAAAGGGAATTTTGCATGCATGTATAAGGATGGCAGAATAAGGCCCTTATTTAGCTAGTTAGGCTTTGTGTTAAATCATGGTGAAACAATTTCTTCCTATTCTTTATTGTAGCAAGATCTCAGGAACACTTGCGAGACGAACACCGAAATGAGGAAACAGCAGTTTATTGATCTGCCGGCAGCCAGCTCAGAGGAATCATTTCCAAAGGCTGAGCCCCAATTATGATGGGGCGAAGCCTTATATACCTTACAAGATTACATGAATATTCATACATAGCATCATTACACATAACATAATATTATTGGCTCATGATTTCTTAACAGCGTTCACACCTCCCTGAGCCTTATCTTGTTTTTCATTACTCTATTGGCAATTTAGACAAAATTGCTGAATTGTTGTTACTAGGGGGAAGTTGGTGAGGGGGTTTCCAGACATTGTCTGAACCTTGGGCCAACATAGACTTCCAAGAAGTCACTGACCTGGGGTCAGAAGGGCAGTTGTGAAAATGCTGAATGAGTATTACTGGGAGGAGATGGGGAAACCGCTGAATAAGTGTTAATCTAAGGGAAGTTAAGGGATTTTGGCAGTGCTTTCAACTTGTTAGTAATAATAGTGTCATATTAGGGTCAGAAAAGCCAATACAGGCTAATTAATATAATTACTTATAAAGCACAAAGGTACCTATAGATAATTTTATGGGGGCCGGATCCTGCCTCATTATGACCATGGTTCATGGTAACAATACTAATCTAACAGTTAAAGTAAAGGAACAGATCATTTGACTTATTCTGACTGTTTTGCTTAAAGTGTCCCTATGGTAGCACAGCATTACATCAACAAAGACACCTTTGATTTGCTGAGGTGTTTTGGTTGTTGCAAAATTGATTATAATTTTAAAATAATCATAAATCTAAAACACATTTTTAAAAGCCAAATAAAGTGCCCCAATTACAAAGTGGGAGGGTACTTATACAAAGGCTGACATCAATTAAAAGAGAACACAAAAAATAAAAGCTAAATTTTGCTCTCGTTTACACTAGATAGAGTTATTTTGGCTTTACTCCTGAGAATAGATGAGAATAGAATTTGGCCCAAGGTATTTTCAACTTTTATGTTTGAATCTACCAAATTTCAAATTTTAAAATAAAACTTTAAACCAAACATAAGAAAACTTAAGAAAGGATCAGAACAATACTCTATTTGCTATTAGAGTCTCTCTTTAAATATGCATTTGATATTGCCTTATAACTTTTCTTTCTTGATCTCAGAAAACGTATGGTTAAAGGATGGTACAGTCAGTTCTTGAAGAAAATCGGAAAATGTCTTAATTTCTTATTAATTAAGGCATTAATCAGTGGTTAATTGCAAATACTTAGCCTGTGGAAAATATGAGAATGGAATTAGATTGTGACAACAAGTCAGATAAACTTTGCTTTTGTTATTGATTTAAACATTTTTCAGACAGATGTTCAATACAGTTCGCTAAGCACATTTTGTTGTAATGCTTGGTCAATGTGCTGAATAACAATTGAACTGGGTCTTTACACAAATTTCTCTAACACATATACGTTACCTTGTAATAATCAATATTCTTAATAATAGTAGACAACATTAGTATTGATTTTCCAATACCTCTGCAAAGGTATTTTTGAGCACCTATCTATGTTATTCAGCTGCTGGTGTCTGAGAATGTTTAATAATTGTTTAATGCCACCAATATATACTCTAATACCATTGTAACACTCTGTAACATCCATATTCATCATTCATATACGGTTGTGCTATTTCATACAAAGCATGCCATGTAAGATATCATATGAAAGCCACTGATCTATCAAAATATGTATATTATTGGTGTACATGAAGTTATGAGATTTTTCTGTAAGGTTGTTATTGAAATATGTTGTGAGCCTGGGAGTCACCTACTGCTAGTTCTCCAGTGATAACATCAAAGGAGATGATCAACACGTGGGCAGGCATTGAACAATCACCACCAGCCATTGACCAGCATGGAAATAGTAAACAAGGGTTTTACAGGTCAGTGACAGTTGTACAAACATCACGCAATGGGGATTGCTCAATTCTATGACTCAGTTACACAAGACCACACTAGAGGACTGCTCAACTCTGTGATTTAGGACATGTCTGGGCTAATATTTTCCAGGTACATGGACTGATGGTATAAAATAAGGGACAGTGGCACCATATGATTACCTTTCTCCTCCCCAACCTACGCTAAACACAAGAACACTGGGAAGAAAAAGAACTTTAACTGAGGAGACTGGTCCCAGGATGAAAAGGCAAGCCTGTGTATTGAGAACTGCAGCTGTGAGAAAGACTGACTGACCCAACCACTGCTTAGTCTAATAAGATTTATGCTTTTTTATTTTCTTTGAAAACTGTGATCTTTATGCCTACCACTTATAATCTCTTAAAATCTATCTTTCTGTAGTTAATAAACTTACTTTAATGGTTTATCCTTACCAGTAAGTTTTCTGAAGTGCTGGGGGGAATCTGCTCGGGTAGAAAAGGCTGGTGCATGTCCACTTTCCTTTGATGAAGTGGTGAACTAGTTAATAAACTTGCACTGCTTGAGAGAAGAGCTTGAGCAGTGCAAAACAGGATACTTCAGGGGTGCAAAGCTAGAGGTTTGGAAAATTTGCTGGTGTTTCTTTACGTATAGTTCATAAGAGTATTCATGAAACTTAGCTGGGTGATAACACCTGGAGGGGTTAGTCGCTTGTCACAGACAAACATTGCGGGAGACCGCCCAGTCTGGAGATTTAAGGGGACTAGGTCCAGGTTGTATACTGGGAGTCCCATCACAACAATCTTTACATATTTTAACATTTTCAGTGATTGAGTCCAATCCTCTTTAACTTATTCAGACAAAATTCCAAAGGGCCCGAGAAGGCCAGATCCTCTTTTGGTGTTAATCAGTGTAATGCAATGCCACCTGCGCATCTGTGCTTCCGAGAGACCGAAACTAGAATCTTTTGAAATGCTCAAGGAAGGAGAATAAAAAAAAGAGTTAGACATTAAGGGCTTAGTCTATGTAATTTCTTTGTCCCAGATTTCAATGTTGATGACTTCTGACAATAGATATAACAATGTGAATTATTTCGGAGTGTTTTCATTGACTCCACTGGAAGCTGGATCTGGCCTCCTGCAGATGCAAATCTTAAACATTTATCTAGCCTATCACAAACTTCCAATGTGACCCTGGGCAACTCATCTATCCTCATTTGTTTACAGATGGAAAACTGAGGCACAGAGTGGCTAGTACCACTTCCCAATCTCATTGGGTGTTGTGACGATAAATACATGAAAGATGTGAGGTGCTCAGGTACTATGGTAATGGAGTCCATATAGATACTTAAGGTATGTATGGAATCATTTGATCATATGCAATGCTAATAGCATCATGGATGCAGTAAGATTAGAAGGTAACAGTACAGGAATAATGAACTTGTGATCTCCCTCTTAGTATTCTACCAAGAATTACATATATGAAATAAATACATTTCATTGTTCCCAATTCTTATGATTACATCATAAATCTTACTCTCTAGGATAGTTTTCCTTAAAGCTTCAGTTCAGAAAAAAAGGGGAGAAAAAGTGTGGGGAGGATCTAAAATGAAAATTTTCATCAAAACCACAGAAAATGTTGACTCCAAGAAAACATTTTGTGCAAAAACACCTCAAAAACAAAAAGGTCACATTGTTCAAAAAGCCATTTATTACAGAAAAAAAATCAAATGAAAGAAGTTTGACCAGCTTTAAACATGATATCACAATACTGAGTTTTTTTATAGCAATGCAAATATTAAGCCTTGGAAACTGACTAGAAAACACCACTCCTAGTACAATTTCTATTTTCTCTAAATGTTCTTCAGAATAAGAACAGCTCCTCCTTATCTTTTCCATTTAGATTTCAGATACAAAACTAATGATATTTTATTGACATTTTACTCACTTTTTTAATGCAGTTTTGAAACTATTTAAAGCAAGGGTTCTCAACCAGGGGTACATGTACCCCTGGGGGTACGTAGAGGTCTTCCAGAGGGTACATCAACTCAGGTAGATATTTGCTTTTTTTACAACAGGCTACATAAAAAGCATTAGTGAAGTCAGTACAAATGAAAATTTCATACAATGACTTGTAGTATTAAGTATAATATTTATATTCTAATTGATTTATTTTATAATTATATGGTAAAATAAGAAAGTAAGCAATTTTTCAATATTAATGTACTGTGACACTTGTCTTTTTATGTCTGATTTTGTAAGCAATAGTTTTTAAGTGAGGTGAAACTTGAGGGTATACAAGACAAAGATTCCTGAAAGGGGTACAGTAGTCTGGAAAGGTTGAGAGCCACAGATTTAAATTACTTGCTTGTTTGGAAATATCTTTGCAGTATTCCCAAGTGGCTATAAAATAAAAGAAGTCAGATGTTTGTTTAGAGGGTAATTGTATATTTTATATTAAACTCAATACTGAATTGATGCTTCTTCTTCAGTTCCCCACCAAGACCCACTTTATCATGGCTGCTATTAGCCAGCTAACTATAGCTAGGCAATGGGGCAATTAAGGGTGGTTGATAGTCATTAAAAAAAACTGAAAAGAAACAAGGTGGGCTAGATTGTTCCCTTAGGCACAGCCCTGAGTAAGGCATGGTTCTTAAACTGCACACCTAGGAGTACCCTCAGGAGGCGTTATCTTTCTGAGGCACAATTAAGGAATTACCTGCCTGCTTTCCTATTTCGTCAGGGGAGGGTGAAGCAGTATTTGCTGCTGGATTATGCTAGCAGCAAATTCCAACACTCCTACTTTGGCTCATTTACACTGATCAGTGTGTGAAAATCACTTCCTGCTCCTCACTGCCCACCTTCCTCCTTCCTGTCTAGATTTAAGGTTTGGATAGTTCTCACAGGATTGAAATTGTTTTTTTATTTTCTTTTGTGCCACAGAACAGACACTTAGTCCTGAGGTTATATTTTTTATTTCTCTTCCTTACTTTCCATCTTTTTTTTTATGTTACATTTTATCCTTCTTCCTTACTTTCATCTTGTCTTCTTAGACCTAATGACTTAATACGAACCACTAACCTACACTGTGCAGAGTCCTATTAATATTAGCAAATCTTCACAAACTTCACTGATCCACACTAATGGATGCTGATGCAAGGTTGGGGCCTAAGATTGTAAAAAGAGAACCTAGCACGGTGTGGACAACGCAGTAGAACCACCAATAAAAACGATAATGTAGCCCTTAGAGTAAGAGTTTTCTATGCGTGAATGGAGTTCTGATCTTTTTATCCCATTTTCTGCCCAGACGTGTCAAAGTGAAAACCTATCAAAAGTCAAAACATAAAGGGAGGATGAACTTAATGCACAAGAAGTTTAGTGGGTTAAACTAGCTGACCCTTGTAGTCCCTTCTAATGCTATGGCTCTATGATTGTAAGATTGGTGATATAACTAAAAAGTATATCAGCAAAGCATTCCATTGGCCTTCATACACTTGATCATACAATTATTCAATTAACCCAGACCGATCCTTTTATTAACTTACACATTATGTATTATATTAATATTCTCAGCAAATTCCATACAAGGAAGATAATTCCAATACAGAGATCTTTTCTTCTTTTGTAATTTCAATAACCATTACATACATAATCAGTTTGAAATGTAAGACATGGGTCTTATTGGCACAATAGGCATTTCAGACAATCTATCATTACTTTTATGAGATATTTTTGTCTTCATTTCTAAGGGTTTCCTTTTCTGTACAGTTTATTCATCACATTTAAGACTCTGAAAAGGAGCACATTCAGCAGACATGTTATTTATTGGAGTCCCTCTGTATGCTAATGGCTAGCTGGAATTCCAGTTGTGTCCTCGAGGACAAACCAAGGAGGCAAACTCAGCTGAAATAAAAGGTTTGTGCCTCCTATGCCCAAGGTTCGCAATATACCTTTAAAAACATTCATGAAATGTCCTTAAAAACTCCAAGGACACATGTTTCCCAAGAGGAGTGATTCCCAAGAGGAGATTCATTCATGCTCTGACCTTTTATTCCAGCTTGGTTATAGCATATACTCAATTATCCTTTTAAAAAAAAAAGTAATTCAGAGCAGTACAGTCACTAGAGGTCTAAGTCTCACATTGAGTAGTACCATACTCCTGTGGTTTCAGTTATTCCCCAAAAAGCATTGGAAAATAAGGCTTTTTAAATAATCTTCTACATAACTTAATGCATCTTTCAGGGCAGGAATTCTCTGTGTGACCCTTTTCTTATATGCAGTTGCTGAATTCATCTGTTATATTATTTCTGAAATCTATGTCCATTCCACACCCTGAGGCCTTCATAACCAGTAAACAGAAAATGTGTCCCCATCTGAAGGAAGAAGGAGATTATATGCATCAAAAAGTAAATACATTTTTCTAGGTAAACGAGGTCAGTTTGTTTCTGCTATATTCTCCTTTTATCTCCCCCCCCCCTCTTTTTTTCCCCAGATAGTTTCATTAAATTCCTCCCTTTTTCCTGGCTGATATTTGAAAAGTCATCTTAAAATAAAACAATATCTTTTAGTGGCAAGCAGAATTTAAGTTTTGGACTCTCAGATAAATATATTTCCCCATTAGTAAGTAAATTTACTACAAAAACTGCTTGTATTTTTGAAAACATTAAGGGCAAATCTCTATTCCACTTCTTAACTACATAAGAGTTTCAAGGCTAGCAATCAATGAGTTTAATTCCCAATAGTACACTGAAATAATTAAGTGAAACACACTTTGGCTAGCTACTCAGACCAATGTTTTCAAAAGTGTTCACTGATTTGTATGCCTCAGTTTTTGGGTGCTCAGTATGAGATATCTTGAATCTGATTTTCAGTCGTACTGAGCACATGCAGCTCCGACTGACTTTAACTGGAGTTGTGGGTTTGCATTTTTCAAAATAAAAAATAAAGGGTTTTAAGTTGAGCATCCAAAAAATGAATCAATGGATGCTTTTGAAAATGCTGACCCACATTCTCACAAAAGGCCAAGTCCTGTGTTACTGAAATAGGTGGAAGATTTGCTGTTGACATAAGTGGGAGTAAGCTCACATCCATAAATGGTTGGGATATCCACATATAAATGCTATGTCTAACACAAACATTTATAATGGTCCTTATCATCCAGATTCAATGACAGTGACTACTTGCTTGAGTAAGGATTACTCATGTGAGCAAATTTTGAAGGATAGGGAACAATATTTGTAACGATTTTGGAATTACTTTCATAATTAGGTAACCACTGGGCAGAGGTGGGTTTTTTTTTGTTTTTTGTTTTTTTGCTTTTTTAAAAATTAGAATTCACTACTATTTTTGCCAAATTCCATCATTAACCTTTGTAAATAAAGGTTGTTAACTGAATAGAATCATAATGCTCTTTTGTCAGGAAGATAAATATTGGATTGCACTTTATGTTTTATACCGAGAAAATTGTGACTATTTTTGGCCATAAATTTAAGAATGACATCAAATTTGGATTGCTGCTACAAAGCTACTATGCTGCAGTAATGTAATATACACGCTAACATGATAGATGCCCTAAAAATACAGATATAACATGAGGCAATACTTTGTACAGATGAAATGTTTTGTTAATGGACGCCATGCATAATGATTTCAGTATAATATATGATCCGTGTGTTTTACTTTATTGATTTTAGCATTTAACAAAGTTGTAGGTCAGTACCCAGAGTTACATAGCATAAGATATAAATCCTGGCAGCAATAACTACACTGCCTCAGTGTCTTCTCAGTTAGTTTACACATCTGAAATGCAAGGCTAATAATAATCCTCAGTGCTTACCATTTTCTCAGAGAGTCCATGGTCTCCTTTATTTTACTGACAATTGCCTTGTGGAAAAACCTTTAACAAAAACTAAGCCAATAGGGCTCTATGGAAATGTAATAGGATTCTATTGAAGTTACTCTCAAAACCTATCAAATGTAATAAACAATGGTAACCTTTCTAGTTTTTTCTCGATAGCAAGGATAATTATTATTGTTCTACAAGGTAGCTTACAAAACCTGTAGAAAAGTTTATTTCTAATACATTCTATTGTATTTTCTATAAGGCTTCAGGAAGAATAGGGTTGAAAAACTATGGCCCTGACCATAACCCTGAGATGCACATAGAGAAGAGACCCTCCATGCATGTATTTTTTCCTTCTGTACAAAAGAGATCTTAGCAACCTTTACAAAAGAGGCCTTCCACCCTAAAGATGCACAGAGGACTCTTTGAAGTTGCAAGTGGACAGGTGGTATAAAAATGACAGAAAATACATCTTTTAATGTGAAGGGAAGGTTGATTGGTCCCCATAATTATTTTATGTTTGTTGAAGGGTACTGGATGATCAACTGGTGCTAGCACGGGCTGGAACATTATATGATGCCATGTTGTGTCAGCCCTCCTGTGGTGTTTTGGGAACCTCCCAAATAGGTAAGGGGTTCTTTTAACACCTGCCCTGTCACTTCAGGGTTCTTTGTGCTGGGTAGCTATGCTTCAGATCCCTGACATCAGTAGCCAGCCCACAAGCATAAGGTCTCGCTGTCTCCTTACTCTTTGCAAGGTGATACCAACAGCCCTTCCAGTCCCAAGTCTCCCAAATACTTCCTCCATGAGTTCCTATTTACCAGACACTTGGATCATTCCCCTGTGGTTCATCACCTCCGAAGGTATGAAACCAACTGCCTCCCCCTTCTTAGGCTATGTAAAGATCTTACAGCAGCGCCGTTGCAATGTTACAGTTGTGCCACTGTAAGTTCTCCAGTGTACCCACTCTAAGCTGACCAATGAACAGTCCCTACATAGGGCTGTCCAACAACGCTCTCCTGCCTACATAGAGTACTCCACACTGACACTCAGGGGAGTGGAATACACCACATCAGTGTAACTTATCTTGCTCAAAGGGGTGGAATATTCACCCCCCAAGCGATGTAAGTTTTATCAACATAAGTGGTAGTGTAGACATAGTTTCCAAAGACTGAAGTTCTTTTTCAGTTTCAAGCTGCTCCTGTTTGCTCTGATGGTTTCTCATTGTTTTTTTCCTGGACTGGACACTGGCTAGGTGTTTGAATCCAGTCTCATCTGGCTGAGTAACTAGCCCTTCCCTGGCTGATTGCTTCACTACCCTGTCGTAAGATGAAGGTGAAGTAGCACAGAGTTACAAATTACAATTTTATACACACATGCATTCATAACCACAACCTGTGTACATATCTCATAATGACTAAATTCAGTGCGTTATAAGTTTTCATAAGAGATCTTACTCAATATACCCTTACAGTGAAATAACATAGTATGCAATTAGTTGACTTAATTGCTTATGGGGGCAGGGAACCGCCTGTTCTCCCCTTGGGAATCTGCAGCTTGGACCAGAGCCTTAAAGCGTTCAATGTGGAACACCACAATCCAGGAATTGTAACTATTGTCAGCATTTAGAGACTCTGGGTCAAATTCACCACTGTTGTCAGTATAAAGCCATTTATACTAGCAATCTACTTGGTTCTATACTCTTAAATCATCCTCTGTGACTAGATAATAAGATTGGAAACACATTTTTAGCTATGAAACTCTTGGCCTTTTATTTAATACCTGAAACTATTGTGACAGGGTTCCTCTTTCATCTCATCAGCCTCACCATTTCTCCCTTAGGCAGTGGGTGGCCTAGAGTAAATCAGTGTGACTTCAGAGACTTTTTCTGTTCCCTCTGGTTTTATTTTTCCCTGTTTACGTGGTAGGCCACAGGATAATCCCAGGAAATTATTTTAAGCAAAACAAACAAAAAACAACCTCAAACTCACAGTGCAAAGAGAAAAACTTTTCTTTATCCAGAGCATTACTTTTCTATACTTGCTTCTACCTGCCAGTCCTTACCCAAGCAACTACCAACTAAGATTCTTTCCCTACAGAAAGGAGACAACTTTCCATCCATGAAAAGCCAGCTCCAACTTGTATCACATCTCTTCTCTCTGTTTCACACCACACCAGAAGAGGGGTTGTTGTTTTTTTTAAAGATCACTGGCAGTCCTTAACTGCCCTCAGGTGTCTGTAGTTAACCTGAGGTAGTCATTTTCTAGCTCATAGGGAACAGGGTCTCCACCATTATAGGGCTGAAACATATTTGCTCTCCACCACTCTCATATCTGTCAGAACTGACTGTCACACTATCAACAAGAACTGTTTCATAGCAAAGGTAATATGTGGCATATTAGTGTTCTATTTTCTTTCAGTATTCTAGACCTAGAAACACCAATTCAGCCCACATTCATCAGAGTGCTTTAGTGTACTTTTTATATTTTCATTATTCTCTTTGCTCCATTAATAGAGCTATTTGCAAAAAGAAAGAACAAATTGTCTTCCTACTGGTTCATTACAAGGTACATTAATAAATATAGGGGGACTTCTGAGGATTATTAGTACTTTTATGGTATACCCTTTTTTTTCCAACTTGTCATTGGTGTTATTCTTATAACAAGCTGGCTCACAGATTAATATTCACCAAATAATGCATTAGAAACTGAGTATGACATTTGTATTATTCTCTTTATTGGAAAAATTAGTGTTCTTAGATCAAAAGCAAGGTTTGCCACATTCAGCTAATAGCAGTTGAAAGCAGTTGTGCATCTGAAATGTCTGAATAGTACACTTTACTAATTTCTTACAAGTTGTGTATGACTGTAAAGAAGAAAAAATGTACATATTTGAAAAATATAGATGTGATTTTGTGACTTATCACACTGGACAGATTTAGGACCCTATCCTGCAAAGGCTTTGATATGTGAACAACTTTATTCACACAAGAAGCTGCACGAAAGTCAACTAATGACTGAAGGTTACTCATGGCAGAAATATTTGCCTTATTAATGATGAGCTTGTATCAAAATCATTGTTGGTTTTGCTTGGGTAACAACAGTAGGATCAAAACCTGTGTTATAAGGAAGCTATTCATGTCACTGTAATTAAGGGTGTGTCTGGTGTAAAACACCCTACAGGCTATTCAATTTATTAATTCTATTGTAATTTATTATACAGTTTCAATCCAGCATCATACTTCTTTATGTCAGAAACATCTACTTTTAGCCACTTCTTGGCACTTGAGTAAACTAATGAATGTATGTTTGAAGACACTTTGGAGCATAACTATAAATTTAAAAAATGCGTAGAAGACAAGCATGATACAAGAACATTATTTTGTTTGCAAAATCAAGCACTTGAAAGTTAGGAAATGCCAAATTGACAGTTGCTTGTGCAACCTTAATATTGCCTCTATGTGCAGCTAGCCTGTGCACTGAATGAGGCAAAGCCTTGTGAAAAAAATGTATGTTATCATGTAAATACAAATACAAAAGGGGACCGAATTAAGCCTGCAAGGAGAATCTTAAAACTGGCATATCCTATATTTTGAGTGTTTGATTTTGTACCTCAAATAAGGCTCATTTTAACAGATTTTTTTCTTGTGCACATACTTTCCTATGGTTTTTGAGAAGGAAAAAGATAAAATCAAATTCTACAACCTACAAATGTAGCAATCCTCCCTCGTTCATGTTTCTACTCTGAGCCTTTAGCACTGCAGTACAGAGTGCGATAAGATGAACTACAGATCTAATTATGTTAGCTAGCACCAGTAGAAGGCTGCTATACTAGAGTTGGGGATGTGTTGCTGATATCATGAACAGAGTTGGGGAGTGGTCGGGGGTGTATATGGCCCAGCTCATTCTCGTCTCCTCCTGATTCAGGGAAGACCTCCAGAAATGTGTGGGAGGGTAGAAAACTAGGATGGGGTGGTAGGGTCATGAATTGGGTCCACAGGATATTCAGGGGTGCCCAGCACTGCTCTCTTTCTCCCCTCGGGCAGGGATACATCTGTCCCATTACAGTTCCCAACATGAGAGGTATGGTCTATGTGCTGGATTCTGGAGCCCATACCAGTTTTTTCCCTCCCATTTTGTTCTGTTGCAGTGTCAGCTCCCCGGTAGTTCTAGGGCAGTGTGTATTGCTGCTTTGGTGGTGGCATAGACATGGCTTTTTAGAATGTTCATGCTCCATTATTATGTTGCCAAAATATTCCTGAGGAACACACACAACAGCAGAGGGTGGTGATTTTTAACAATTTATATATTTTAACTTTTATATGGAACAAAGGGCTAGCTCCAGGGCTTTCCCCCAGCCAAATTTCAAAGGCTGACAGCAAACAGTGGAGGTGCTGGAATTTCTTAAAAGAATGTTTCAAGAACCTTTTATAATAGCCCTACATAAGTGTTGGGGCTACACTTCCCCTCCCTATAATTTATTTTTCAAACTACAATTTTGCAAGCCATACTGTGGCGGGGGCACTGGATGTTTGGGGCCATAATAAGTATGAAATAATCAAGTTACAATCTCATCTTTCTCATAAACAAATAAATAAAATGGAGAGAGAGAGAGAGAGAGAACTAGGGCCTAGTCCTATAAATCTCACTCACATGAATGGTCAGTACTCACACAAGTAGTCTCATGAAATAGACTTTACAAAGAAATTAGACACAAAACTATGCACTTAAATGAAATGTCATCAGAAAAACAATCTGTAGATTGTCCTACAAGCAAAAAAACCCCACCTCCCTGTTCAGATAGCTTTGAAGTACTCACCTTCCCAAGCAAATCAAAGTGTTAGCTATCCAAGGGCTGAGTCAGACAGAGTTTTGGGGGGATCTACAAAACAATTTTCCATTCACTCACACTGTTATTATATTCCTAACTGCCATCATCTTTAAGATTGTGTGGAAATTTAGGCACACATATGAAAATGGGGAGCGGATCTTGAGACAATCACTAGCCAACGTCTGAAGGAGAAATGACGCATACTTACTGCTGCTGGGATTTGTGCACTGATACCAACAATTTAAAAAATTATAATAAAAGGATAAATGCCCACACATAGCAGCCAACATCCACTTTTTAAAGTAAATAATTCAACAAATATTTGATTAACTGTCATCTGGTACCAGGCTTAGACCAAGCAGCCATTCAGGCTATTAAGTTGCTACCCTTGTGAATGTCCACAGTGGTTGCTCATCAGAAGAATCAATTTATCTGGTGACATCTAGTTGGCACCTTGCGGGGTTCTTGAGTCAGTTCTATTATCATCAACTGCACCTGGGGCAGCATTAACTACTTTAGATGTGAATTGGGTCTGAGGTCCTACGGACACATTTTATGGGCTCCGAAGTTCAGCTGCGGGTGGCAACAGACGAGTCTGTCTATAGACTGGAGTCTTTAAGAAAAATCACAGTAATACATTTTCAACCCTTGTCAGGGCTGGCCCTACATGTTTTGCCACCCAGGGTGGGAAATGTTTTCAGTGCCCTCTGAGCAGTTGAGTAAAAAACACAACAAAACAAAACAAAATAAAAATTGCTGAGTGATGTCGTGCTGAGTGATGTTCACTGAGAGTGAACACACTGATTGGGCACCCTTAAGAGCAGCCATGACCCTAGTGAGGGTTTTAAAATTTCAAATCTATTTTGCACTGAAAACTTAGGCCCAGGACTTCAAAAGTAATGAAGCTATGCTGATTTACACCAGCTGAGGACCAGAGGCTAATCCACAAAGCGACTTGGGTGTTGTAATGCCAAAGTTTCCATCACCCTGCCACCCAGTGTAATCCACAGTCCTGAATTAAGTGTCTAGCCTCCCTATACATTGCATGGGGATAGTTAGGCACCTAAGAATAGGATTCACAAAAGCCAAAAAAACTGAGCCAAGACCTGTCTAAGCCAGCCGGTGGGAAATGTCCAGGAGAGGGGCCTAATCCCTGCCCCAAAAGGTAGTGAAGGATTTATGTTTGCTTGGGGTACACAACCATTAGCCCTCTTCTGGAAGATGGTGCCTAAGCCAGGTCAGACCTTGTTCACAAAAACAAAACAGAGTCGTCCCCTCTTTCCCCATTGTAACCACTAGCCCCATGGTTAGGACACTGAGCTATCAAATAGGAGGCCTGTTTTGAAATCTCTACTCTGCCTGTTGGCCTCTAGATACCACTTAAGTGTCCAAACCACCAGGCTATGGTCAATCTTTTGCTGGTCCGATGAATATGTATTTAGTTATACAAAGTGAAGCAGCTTCGACAGAAGAGATTAAGAAAATCCTAAACCAGAATGCCCAATATGTTGGTGGTTAGAGTACTCATCTTAGAGATTAGAAGCTCAAGTTCAAGTCTATGTCAAGTGGGGAGTTCAAATCAGGTGTCCTGCACCCTAGGTGAATACCCTAACCACTAGGCTGTGGGGAACACACATGGCTGCTAATACCAAACATTCCAGATTTGGTCACCCCATCTGTTCTTTCATACAAGTTAAGCAGGTTGTCAGTGTACCTACCAGATTGGGCCCTGCAGGCAAGTGAGGCCAAAGAACACCTACTTTGAGAATACTGTTGGGGCTTTGACAGTTGCTTATGCACACCAGTGGAACTTTATGTACCTGGGGAACTTCACTGACAGACATTAGGCATCTATGGGATTAAGTAGCAGCTGAATGAGAATTTTGGTTTGCTGCCTAAATATTGGATTTAGTGGCATTTAGCTATCTATGCCCTTTTGTGAAGGAAGCCCAAAGTCCTTAGCCCAAAGTGTTCACATTTAGACAACTAAATCCACATTAAGGGTATGTCTACACTGCAATTAAAAACTCCCAGATGGCCATGCCAGCAGACTTGGGCTCATGAGATCCAGGCTAAGGGGCTATTTAACTGTGATATAGACATTTGGGCTTGGGCTGGAGCCTGGGCTCTTGGACCCTGTGAGGTGGGAGGGCTGCAGTCTGAGCCTGAACGTCTACACTAGTTAGACAGTCTTTTAGCCCTAGTCCCACGTGCCTGAGTGAATTGGCACAGACCAGCTGCTGGTATCTAATTGCAGCGTAGACATACCCATAACTGGCTTGATTTTAAGATGGACTGAACCCATATATCTCTCATTTGACTTCACTTGGGAACTTTGTGGACTAAGGACTTATGAAAAACAGACCACTCATTTACATGACTAATGTTAGGCTTCCAGGTTCAAAATATTTTAGCCTTACTTTTTCAAAATGTCATAATTGGTGGTCCCTAGACTCAAGGGAGATCTGAAGCCATGCATTTCATATATCCCAAAGACCAGCTCTGACACACACATTGTGTAAAGTTTTTTATAAACTTTTCAAAAGTATCATTTAAAAAGGTACATCATATTTTGGAGCTGCAACCTCCATAATGTCATGGTGTTATTTTTCATTGACTATTAAAATGAAGTTTTATGCTTGCAAAGTGGTCTTTTTTATAAAATCCACTAACATTAAATCAAAACATTAAATACTCTCACATTTTTTGTTTTTTTTTTATACTGGGTTGTGCATGTAACATCTCTAGATTGCTCTATTCACACATGGACTGTCATCAGCCCTTCCCAAGATTGTTTCTTTTTTCTTATCCGGTATGACATAAGCTGGGGAAATGGCATTTGAAATCTTGCTGCTTGATGTGACCTACTAGTGACAGTGATGAGACTGTAATAAATATTTACAAATGAGCACTGTATGTATAACTTTTATATGAACTAATTTCACTGCCTATTCATAGGCTTAAATTCATAATCATTATCAACTTGCAAATATCCTTTTTTTAAAAGTACAGTTTGTCAAAAATGTCGAAAGAAAAAAGTAATATGGTAAAGGGTTTAAACATCTCCGGAGAATTAAAATGAGGTTGTTTATATTCATGAAAATCATTATTGTCTGAGCATTTTTTACAGCACTTTTTTTTAAAGTTGATAACATAGGCTGACGTACCATGATGCATTTTTTATGAAGTGTTTGATTATTCAGTTTGATTTCCTGAAGGCTTTAGTGTCTAATTTACCGAGGAGGGATGGTTCAGCTTAAACCTTGTGTGGAAAACATAAAATGACACCTTTTATGCAGACACATTTTGGTCAGCGGTATGTAGATATGCAGCCAACTGTCATAAGGCCACAGAAGTGTCCTTTGGCTCATGAAATAATGCAAGTGCTGGAGAGCACATCAGGTTATTAATAATACTTAGAAAAGGGCCAAAACTGGAACCAATTATCTGAAACCCTCAAACTCACAGACAGCAACAGATAAAATGGTTCTTAGGTCCAACCTTAGTTTTGGTTTTTCAAGTTATTAATATTTGCAAAGCAAAAGTTTCTCACAGCATTGTCCAGTTCTAATTCTATTTATGCTATATCTTATCTCATCTCTTTATTTTCAAAAAATTTGATGGTCCCTGTTTCTAACATTGGTTTGTTGACCTTTTCTAATCTTCTTGGAGAGTAGGTAAATCATTTCTGCGCTGTCGTAAACTGTGTATTAACAATGGAATTCTGATTCAGGTGAAAATGATTGCAGCCAAAACTCCTTCCAAAACCAGCTTGAAAAGTAAACACATTACATCTGTGAGCTTCCTTTATTTTTCCTGCTTTTGAGACAGATAATCCTATTTAATGGCTGGGTCTCATTCCTGACATTATAATGAACAAAATACAACTTGATAGGTTAAATAAATAGAGGGAAAATTTGCAGATCTTGTTTTATTTCAAGGTAGCCCATTTTTGCTTAATACAGTTATTCATGTTAATGGTTTTTGCAAACTAAAATATGATATTATCTATAACTATTTCTGAAACATTCCTGCATAAAATTCTTCTGATGGAAATTTTGCATGCAAGAGGACGTAAGCATCAGATCTGGGCATTCTTTTAGTATGTTTCTAAATACATTCAGTAACTATGATAATAGTGTCCAATATATATAGTTATCTCCCTCTTTAAGAGTAAAAAAAAGGTTAAATAACACTTTTCAAATTATATTTGAAATTGGTGGTAGTGGCATCTTCTGCTGTAGCTATGATAATTGTAATGATGCTTCTCTAATGAATATTTTAATTTTATTATTGTTTATGTTGATATTGTTCAGACAAATGTGTTGGAGTACAAAAGTGAAGCAGTGAAGAACAACTGAAATCTCAACATTTATGTGCATTAAAGGAATGAAAAACAAAAAGACAATGTGCCAAATTCAATATGAAATGTAAGGGTATGCAATATATACATTACTAAGATTATACGGGACTCTAAATTGGTGTAACAGTCTAGGGGTAAATGTAAATTATATCAACATTATCTTATATCTGAATTTGGCCCAATATTTTAATAATTCTAGCACAAATATTTGTATGTTTTTCAAGATGCATGAAAAGAAATAGCAAATATGAATAGCAAGACACAAAGAATCTTTTTTTTTCTGTTATTAGGCTTTTGACAATCATAAATCACTAGGAAAGCTGACCAGATATCTTGAAACTCATCCAATTTCTCATTACACTGATAGGTTATGCTTTCTAAACTTGCTAGTTCACTCAGATCATAATACTAATTTGATATGGCAAGATAAATGCTTATATTGATTTTATAGGATGTGTCTTTATGACACTAGAAATGTTCCTAATTTTTTTCTTAGCTTTAGATTTATTAGTTTTAGACCCCATTGCAGGAAATCCCTTTAGCACACACTTAACTTGAAGCATACTGTATCAGCCAAGGCACAATATCACACTGGGGAGGTCATTAGCCAAGGATTTGGGACACCTCAGTTCAAATCCCTGATGCACCATAGAGTGTCTGTGTGATCTTGGGCAAGTCATCTAAGTCCAAATTTTTATTGGTATTCTGGCATTGCTTTGCTCAGTTTTTCAATGCCTAACTGACTTAGGAGCCTAAATCTCAGTTAAAAAAGTAACATTGGCGCTTACGGCTAGACTCACAAAGGAACTTCGGTATGCTGATGCTGAGCATTGCCACACTTTATTATTAGGTGCTTAGAAAATCACTGGGATTCACAATGCCTGAGTTTGGTGGGTAGGCTCTTTATACAATAAATGGAAAGAGATAGGTGCCTCAGAATGGCATTCACAAGAGCCACTATGCTACGTGGTTCCTTGCCCATGCTAGCCAATGGGAGATATCATGCCATTTTTGCTCCCATATCTCAGGGGAGTACCCTAACTACTGCACTAAATGCTATGGAGAGGTGGTGCCCCTTACTGGCTTCTTGCTAAAAATGGGGTAGGTGCCTAATGCCAAAAGAAAGTTTGCTGCTGAGAATCCCACGCAGAGAGAGGTGCCTCCCTCCAGCTTAGATTTAGGCGCTTATCTCCAAGAGAGGAACCACCTAGCTCACTGGCTTTTTAAAATCCCATTCTGAGGTACCTGTCTCTCCCCATTCATCAAATAGGTGCCTAACCCAGCCTGTTTGCATCCCATTATTTTTTTAGGTGCCTAAGTTTTCTTTAGCCCTTTTTGATGCCACCCTACCATACAGTCTAGTTTTTGGTTGAAGCAATATTGGCCTTAGATCTAGTGTTGAAACAAGTGTTTTATATTTGGTTCCATATCTTATGTCTTATACCAATATTCAACAGTATCCAACAATATCCACTTCAACAGTCTAGATCTATGTTGTCTCTTTCTTTGGCCATTGAAATATCATGATAAGCAGAACAGCTATTCTGCTGCTCTATTCTTCTCCTGGTTCAATCTTATATCAGCAAATCAAGTCACTAGTACCATTTTCCCTTGTCCTTCAATGTTTGGTCAATGTTAGCTAGTTTGTCCAGAAATTAAGGGTGAGATTTTGAAAAGCACATTTGGTGCCTATTTCCATTGACTGTCAGTGGGAGTTTGCTTAAGGCGCACATACTACAGTATTAGCAATTTATTTGATAATGAAATAAATGAGTTAGCTAGCATCTACATACAGGCATATTTCTGTGCACCAGTCAAGCTGATTTGTTATTATGACTACGTGCTTTCAAAGTTGTCTTTATCCAATTTTTTAGGCTGGAGGAAAGCAGATCCTGGAGAGAGAATGGAGGGGATGGTGAAAGGATTTTTTGCCAATTAGTTTAATAGTAATTAATTTAAAATATTTTACATGAAAAATAAATGTGATTTGAATATTTTTTCTAATTAATCATTAAGTCATTAAAATTCTGTATATTTCAAATCATATTTAATTTTGCTTTGTTGTCTAGCTTCATGTAACAAACTTGCTTTCTAATGTACTACCAAAATTGCAGACGTGACTAGCAGAATAAGAGTTTCACAGAAATCAGATTTTATTTAAATCTAAGAAACAGAATAGTCACTTTTTATGCAAATTTTATGAAAACCAGTGCTATTTTGGATGGAACACTAGTATAATGGAATTCTCCAAAATTTTAATGTCAAGACTTTGACTCATGAGCTATGTTGGAACAAATTATTTCCCAAATGCGGTTTTATAACTGTTAAAGGAATCTGTGCAAAGCCATGCTCAACACCAGCATCAATAGCCGAGGAAAAGGGAAATTCTGGTGATGACAGAAGCTCATGAAAATGATATTCCTAATTCTCAGTGCTGCCTATCCTCCTTTTAGATCTTTTCTGGCTCCTTATACTGTATAACCTCTAGGCGTTACCCCAGACACAGAGACTAACTGCCCTTTGCAAAATTTTCAGAGAAAGTTGCTAAAATAAGCTGCACCAGGAAAGGTCTCAGTCCCATAAATCAGCATTGAGTTGGGGATCATTAGTTTGATTATCCATTCTCTGCTTTTCCCTGACTGAGATGTGGAATGAGGTAGGTCACCATATCTTTGTGTTATAGTCTCTTTACAAATTTTCCATAGCTAGCAGTCAGTCCTGACATTACACTATTAAGGATGGATGTTCAGCATGTCCCCAATATCATTCTTCTGAGTCCTTCTGCCTGTCACTACCAGCGAACGGGCTGGGCGAAATCTTTGATTTGATCTCTTTGAAATGAATAGTTACATGTACGAATAATAATTTGTTTATTATTTACATGTAATACACTAGTGCCGAGAGTGATCAGCTGAAGATAGCATCCCATTATGCTAGGTACTGGACTGAAACACAGCAAAAAGGAAGTGCTTGCCCCACAGAGTTTAAAGATGGATGAGACAATCAAAGAGCTGGAGGAGAGAGGAGAGCACAACAGTAAAAAGCAAGCAAGTTATCTAATGAGCATTATATAGTCACCTTCATATACTTCATGTATAGGTTCATTTCCACCTCTTTCTCAGGAGCAGCTTTCAGGACTACATTCTCTGGAGTTTTTGTTGCCAACTGTTATTGATGCTGCTTTCCTAGGAAATCTCTGAAGCATATACTTAACTTTAATAGGATTCGACTTTGATGGGACTAAATTGTGTGCTGAAGTGCTTGCTGAATAGCAATGCTTTCTTGAATTGGGGCCCTACTAGACAGTTCCCGTAAACTTTTATGCACTTCTGTATCTGACCTACTTTATGCATAGTAAATGTATGCATGGGAAACATACATTGATAAATGAGTGTCTTTGTCAAACATTAGAGTAAACCAAATAAATTGGGTCTCCAGGTATTAATTATTCTCTGAATAATGGTCCATCCAACATACTCTGTTTTCAAAAGATAGCACCACGTGTTAAAGATGAAAGAGTCCAAATGTTTTAGTCTCAAAGGATTACAACCAATACATAAGGAAGAAAACTTTTTAGCACTTTTCTAAATTAAACAATTAACTGTAATATTCACAT
The DNA here is from genome assembly GCA_007922155.1 of Mesoclemmys tuberculata. Taxonomy (NCBI): domain Eukaryota; kingdom Metazoa; phylum Chordata; order Testudines; family Chelidae; genus Mesoclemmys; species Mesoclemmys tuberculata. The sequence continues at coordinate 54,024,193 of ML675620.1, forward strand.
CTGCTGAAAAATTTCAGTTGAACTAATATGTTTAATTTAAAATCAATGATTAACAGAATATACACCAAATTTGTCTTTGTTATTTGATAGTCAAATTTACTCAGTCAAAGGGAGGGAAACAATGTTCTAAAGATTAATCAGTTTTAAACTAGCAATTTTTTGTCTTTTTTTGTGGGGGTAGAACAACACTAAATAAGTGAAATGCAATATAGCAAAATGTCTCTTGTATTTCGTATGGTTTTAGATAATTTATTTTGACCATAAGTTTAAGAAAACATATTAAGCAGACTTGACTGGTATGATAAATTACATGGAAACTTAATATTTTATTATTTTCATTGTCTGATAAATTTGAAATTGAAAAAGTAACTACTGAAAATCTTAAGACACTTCCAATGCTGGAAGTTACTGAGCATTACTTTAGTGATTTTACTGCATTCAAGAGGTTAGAAAGTAAAGCCCAACTGCCCCGATTGAAAGAAAATTGCACATTATTTCAAGAATAATAGTTTTCTGGAGGTTAAAGAACCAGTCCAGGGAAGCCAAGATACATTTGCAAGAATATTTAGAATGGTGATTAGGCAGTAGAGGAGCTAACATAGATGGACAGTCTTAATAGTGAGAAACCCATATTGCTGAAGTCATACTCTGTAGTTGGGTACAGTCATTATAATAATGCACCTCAGATTTTAGTATTTTATGTACATAGAGCACTTCACCTTCATAGACTTTCTACATGCTAAATATAGGTAAAGGTGCAAATGTTAAAAGGAAGGACAGTATGGGTAAAGGTATCATATCAGCATTTTGTTTTGGTCTTTTTGTTTGTTAGTTTTTAAAGCTCTCATCCTTTAGATTGTCTGTGTGAGTGGACCCTGTGCCCATATGGAGTGCCACTGACTTTAATGAAGTTCTGCACATGTTAACTGGTCCACGCATATATATGCATTTGCAGTATCAGAGCCGTAGTTTGCACAAACTTTTGATAGACACTCTTTTAAAGTATGAACCATATCAGTAAGTTAAGGTTTCAGGAAAATCTCACGTAATATGGTCCAGTAATAGTTATTAGGAGCCAGATTGTGAGTCTGATACTCATATTGTTAAGCAGCTATGTACCTGGGTAGTCCTACTGAAGTAAACATTTATTGCTGATTCACTTCTTATGGGCGCCTTAAAGAAGTCAATCTTAAGATGGAACTTGAATGAGGAAAAAATAGTAGCTTGGCAGACCAATGTGGAGAGATCATTCCATGCAGAAGAAATGGCATGGAGACAGGATGGGAGAAATGAACAAACAGGGCATCAAGGCTAGCAACATTTCTGTAGCAGAGAATGAGGATAACAATGTAACAATAGGTCAGGGTGTATATATGTATTTATACAGGCAAGTACAGAAAGAAGCCAATTAATGTTATTAGTGTAGGATTCGGTTTCTTACACAAACATATAAGCTGAATGATCAGTACAATCAGAGGCATTCCCAGTGTTGTATATGTGACATTCATGCAAAGGTTATTTTGTAAATCCATCAACTTCAGTTGCTACGTCTGCCATCAAAGTCAATAAAGCATTGTTTATAATGTAATTTTTAAACTTTTGAATTGGAATTATCTATTATGCAATTTAATAAATCTCTTAATAAAAGCTGTAATTTCTCTAATTTGCCAAATGACTTAACACTAATAATCCAAATAGTACACTGAATTTAACTGTCATTGAATTACCTCTCATCTTTGTAAGTGGTTCATTTATTAATAGAAATTACAAGTATTTTAAAAAATCCTCTCTTTACATGGTAGTTTTGAATTGGACCTGTCAGGACACATGATGATCTCAGTTACACTTGTGTAAATTGGATAGAAGTCCACCAAAGTCAGTGGAATGAGTAAGCATTCCTATTGAAGTCAATAAAATAACATCCTATTTATGTGGATGTACTGGAGGTCAGAATCTGTCTTGAAAAGTTTTATTCTCTCTGTTTTTATTACTTTATCTTTGTTGTGTTGGTCTGCATCACTTCAGGATGATTACTGGAAACCTGCTCCAATTTCTTTGAAAGAGACTAAAGAGTATGAAGGGCAGGTTCATGAGTCACCATGAAGGAAAGTGAACAACAGAAAATATAATAAATGGAGGATAATCTGTGTAACCTTGCATTCTTTAGTTAAACTTCGTAACAAACTAAACTGGTGGATTTAGCAGCTAATCTTTGTTACAAAGAGCTCTGCTACACATAGAGTCTGAGTTGTGTGGAAAAATAAGTCATTTTATACTATATGACTATGCCAACTTGATAACCCTGAATATCCCTTCTCAAGAACTAGGTGATATAATTTCCACCCATTCCATTGCTTTGCTTTTTGATGAATTCAGTTGGCGTTCATTGAAGAAAGAATCACATCCTCAGCTTTTTAAATTCTTTCTGAAAAAATCAAATATCCAAATGTAAACATGCCATTCAGTGGGATATCCTTTTAAATAAATAAATAAATAATATATTTTTTGAGAATTAAAATATTTTCTGTTAAATATAATGTAATTTTTAAAAACTTTTTTATGTAAGACACTGATTCAGTAAGAAAGAATGATCTGCATACGTTATAAATGTAACTCACTGGTAGTCTTACAAATAAATTGTGGCACTGTGGTGGATTGCCATGGGCCCCTTGCCCTTCTGTGATCCCCTGAGTGGTCTTTCCTGCTCCGGAACAAAGGACTTGCAGGTGTAACCCATTTCAGTAACCCATGCTTGTTTATTTACAGTGTATGTATAAATCACCGCTCTTACATCAGGCTGCTTAGCCCCGAGGCTTTGGGGCTGCTCACCCTCTCTGGCCAGGAGGCAAACTGAGGAGCAGGACTCCTACCCTCCTCCCTAGCTATACCTCTCCCTGGTGTCTCCCTAGCTGGCTTATGTATCCTCCCCAGCTAGGGAGACAGCTGTTCCCTCTTGCTTCGGTAGGCAAAGTTCTGGCTCACTCTAATCAGCACATTCAGCTGTTGCTTATTCCGCTTTTCAATCTGTGGCCCTGCTAGCCCACTTTGCCCTGCCCAGCCAGCTGGTTGGGGTGGCAGAGACACTGAGGGGCTTGTCACCATCTACTCTGCCACAGGCACGTGATAGTCTGCTACAGAGAAAGGGACAAAGTTGTCTCTGTTTGACTTCTTGAAAAAATTAAGACTGTGGTTATTTATTGACAAAGATTTGGCTTGTGAGATTCTAATATTTTTTGTTAGTAGATCTGTGATAACTTAATGCATTTTGAAACAAAATAAATAAAAGTTTTCAGCAAAAAGCTACAATAAAATGAGCAACCATACAAATTTCTCCTGCAACCTGTCGCTACCTAACTAAAATGCCTTAAAATTCCCTAGGATGCTTTACAAAGTCTACTATGATGTGGTGTGGATAGATAACTACAAGCAACATGAAAAACTATGGACAATTCCAGCTCTCTGAACTGTAATGGAACATCACTAAAAGGGCTAGCAGAGAAACGTCTTACTTTTAGAATACTACTTTTAAAAGTCCTGCAAAGTAAGCGTAAATGTGTATCGCCAAAGAGACCCTTGAAAGTGCAAGAGGCTCAGAGGAACCATCACCTGCTAGGTAATATGTTGGCCCTAGAAATGCTGTCTTATTCTATGATGGATGATAATCCTAACTTCTCAGTACTCTAGAACCTTATCAAACAGAAATAACTCTATTGAAGTCAGTGGCATTACACTGACGTAAAATCGGTGTGAGTGGTGATACAGATTATAGTGTTAATGAAGTAAAAATATGCTCTTTCTTCCCCCTCCCTTCTTCTCAGTTGGACCATCTGGACAATAATATATTTTTGAAGGAAGGGAAATGTTCCCGGTAGCACTGATTTTGTTGTTATAGGCACTATACACTTAATAATTCCTCCGTTTGATAACAATAGCCCATAACGTTATGGGTTTGAAAGCAATTTGAAGGTGACTTATAAAAGTTCCTCAAATGTTACTGTCCCTTTTGTCTTACAATTCTGCATGACAGCAGTGTGGAAAGTAAATATTTTATATATTACTAAAGATTATGATTTAACCTTAATTAATTGTCACTATTTAAATAATAAATGCCTTATATAAATTAGAAAGCTGCATTGTACAGACAACATTTATGCAATTCTATTTAATAACTCTATTAGATTTTATTAGACAGCTACACTGGGCTTTGCTTTTCATCATCCTGTGCAAGTTTTTATAGCAAAGATTTTAGTTTGACACTTGTTTTCTTTTTCTTTTCTAATATTATTGATGTATAATTTAATGATAGAAGATTTTGAATGCATGATGTTGATAAATAGATGAGGCGCTTTGTTCTCCATCGGATCATTGCTATTTTTATCTTTTTCTTCACCAAACTGTCAAGACCACATCCTCAGTCACAGCTAGACTCTGGGCCTGAGCCTGTACCTGCTCAAATCAATGGGAGTTTTGCAGTTGTCTTCCATGGGAGCAGGATTGTGTAGAAAAGGGCACACTGTATGTTAATCTGTCATTTATAAATGCCACTTGCATACGTACCAATTCTGTTAACCCCTTAGTTTGAAATTTACAGAAATTAGTAATTTGGTAGGCAATTTATTCAGCTTTATTGTGCTTCAAGATGATACTTTTAACTACACTCACACCTTGAAAATGGCGATAGCAACATGTTGGATCCAATGCCACCATCTGAATGGGTGAGTGATATGGTCAGGACCATATTAATCAATCAACCAATGAAGCCTGAGTCACAGCAATTTTGGGCTGTCATTGTAGGAAGAATTTTTGAGACATTTGAACTTACAAAATCATGAAAAATTTAACAGAGTTAAAGAAAAAAAGAACAAAAACATTTTTGCTTTTGTGCTTTTACCATTTCTTTCCTCGTTTTTGTTCTTTCCCACACATTCTTTAGTGGAAACAATTGGAAAAGGAAAAAAAAGAAAAACCTGTAAGGAATAAGAAAGAATAAGGGGAGAGTGGAGGAAGAAAAAAAGTGAGAAAAAGAAAAAACTGATTTTTTTTCAGATTTGAAAGCAAAATTTTTTGTTTGTTTGTTTGTTTTGCAATGGGCAATTTAATGGGGGGAAATATTAGAATAAAAAAGATAACAGAAAATATGCAGGGAGGGTTGTACTTATTGTAAAAGCCATTTTCATCAAAAAAAAGTTTTCAGTGAACAAATTCAACGAGCTCTAATTGGGACTTAAATTTTAAATTGAAATCAATAGATCTATGCCAATTTTTCATTTAGCTAAGGTCCACAGAGCCATCACAATGGTACTTCTTCATCTTGCTTGCAGTTTGGGGACAGAAGGAGGGAAGAGAACCAGATGTCGGTCACTGACTACACTCACTGGCAGTGCCTTCACAGGGGTGGGCACTCAACTGCTGCATAGTTTTCTGAGGAAAATTACAGCTTGCTCTTCATATTTCTGACTAACAATTTGGCTAATTGAATTTTCATTTGTGTCCCAGGGCTGCTTTACTATTTGGAGATGTTTTCATCTCAGCTCTCTTTTCCCTTCTGTGGTGTTTGCCGGCTTCAGGAATTTGGACAGAGAAAGCCAAAGATAGAGGGAATGTCTGTGTCTCTGAGTTCCAGTGGGGTAGCCATGTTAGTCTGTTTTTAGCAAAACCATGAGAGTCCTGTGGCACCTTAAAGACTAACGCATTCATTTGAGCATAAGCTTTCATGGATAGAAACCCACAAAAATCCGATGAAGTGGGTTTCTACCCACAAAAGCTTATGCCCAAATAAATGTGTTAGTATTTAAGATGCCACTGGACTTTCACCATGTCCCTGACTGTCTCACTGGGCAGCTCTACCTATTCTGCAATGTGGTTTTCCCCTCAGAGCCCAGAGTGGGTTTGGGTTGCCTTGTCTTCCTTCCCCCAGGCAGGAAATGAGTCAAGCAGCATTGGAAAAACTGGCTCCAAGAGCAGTACTATAGCTGGAAGATCATGCCTAGTTTATCTAACAAGGGGAAATTATCCTCATCTGCAGCAGAAGAAATAGTTTGTTTTTTTCCCTTCACAAGACAGTTTAACACAATTTCTATTTTTGAAAAGCAGGATGAATTATCCTGGCTGTGGAAGTTGTCTTAACTGGTGGGAACTTCCTTTCCATTCCCCTACTGCCAGTATCTACAGGTCTGATTCTGCCCCAAATGGCAAGCAGGCTGAAGTGTCCATTGCAATGGATCTGTGGATCTTCTTATTCAGAAAAAGAAAATTTTCAGGATACATTTTCCTGTTTACTCGAGCCAAGGAAATGGTCATACATTGTTAAAAACACTTTTATCCAAGCCCTCACACTTTTTCCTGAACTTTGGGCTAAAACTTGCCATTTGCCCCAAGGCCCTTTCCTTCTATTATGCTTTTAAACATTGATTCCTAACTGTGTTATCATATCTCCCGTCTATTCTCGACACATGCTTGATTCCGCTTACATTTTTGGCAACATTGACATGATATTAAATCAAGCTGGCAACAAGAATCCACAATTCATTTTTAAAAGAGCTACATACAGTACTTTAACAAAATCATAAACTCAGAAAGGTTCATTTCCAACAAAAAAATTTAAACTCATTATGTTCATGTAAGTTGGAAATGTTCTCCAAAGTGTTATCTAATTCCTGAATTAATGACTTCTAAAGCATTTCTGAACAATTGCTTTTCTGATAAGATTACAAAGATACAAGTAGTTAATAGATAATCCTTTGAAATACACATATTTAAAAGCTGGAGGAATATACTCCTCAGTACATGCAGACTGAATTCAATCATCCAAAATCTCTTTTTTGTTGTTGTTGTTGATCTTTTTTGCATATCATATAGGGAGTAAAAGCAAGGATCAAATTAATCCAGTACAGAGACTCTTGTGTAAGGCCTTAGGGAGGCAGAAAGTCAGATGAAGGAGGCTGTTAAAGCAAGCTCCAGCCACAATCCACTACTGAAGAATAAAATTGGCCTGAACTTCCGCAAAAGTATATAACAATGATCAGAAATGGGGTAGCAGTTAGGGGATAAACTGATTTATCGTATACTCAATTCAGCCTACATTGGGGGAATTCTTAGGAGCTCCCTGGAATAACATAAAGATGCCCTTCCCCAACATAATCTCTAAGGGTAAGGGAAATATTACTTGTCCTCTAGAGCTGGTCAGGAATTTTTGACAAAATGATTTTTCATTGGAAATTGCTGATAAATCAAATTTTTCACAAACACATATTGGTTTCTATGAAATTTTCGTGGGAATATTTCTCAGTTCCAAGATGGTCAGAGAGAGATAACATGTTAGCAATGGACTGACTCCAGATAGTCTAGTGGTTAAGCTATCCATGTGGGAGATCCAGGCTCAAGTCTGTACCCTGCCTGATCCTACCAAGGAGTTGAACCTAGGCCTTTCACATCCCACGTTAGTGACAGGGCTATTCTGGGGTAGGTCTCTTATTCTTTTATTTTGATCATAAATTCCATCCTGAGCCTGAGAAACCTTTCCAAGGTTTGAGGAAGTTTCCTCAAAGTAGGCTTTACCACCTGGAGCAGGAACCTGAACCTGCTTCCCCCATATTCCTGGTGAGTGCCCTAACCACTATGCTCTTGAGTATCTTAGGGTCTCTCAAGAGTTTCTTTTTCATGAAAAATTGTAACCAGTCTTTTTGTTACCAGTTTTGTTCCATACTGCAATGAAAACAAGAACAGAAACTTCAATTTTCATTAACTGGAATTATTCTGTTCTGGCCAGCCATTCTGTCCTTCCCAATGGCAAATCTCAACCAGAGTGGTTCCGGGAAATGTGATCTGTATCTTCCTGAACCAGCTAGATTGAATCTGGATGAGTGTTACTATTTTTGCTAAAAAACTTATGATAAAATATCAACCAGTTGCCATGTCCTTATCAATGAAACGTGTAACGAGTTTTGGTCATTGTCATGTCCTCGACTTACATATATATTTCCACTCATCCAGCTAGCTGTTCCTCAAAACAACTTTTCCATCAATTCATCCAGCTTTTGATCAAAATTTCTACTCACTAAAAATGTGGTAGTGATAGATTGCCCACTCCCTGAGTCTACTTGTGAACATCCTTATAAAACTAGCAGATGAAAATATCATTTTCATGATTATTACTTTGGATTTCTGAAAAGAAGATTCAGTGATAACAAACCAATACTGAAAATGGGTACAATCAACACAGTAAGGGAGGTACGCTGGCCTTTTATAGCAAAATATAGCAAAATACTCTCCTTATCTTTACATGAGAAGTATAGCAAAATACTCTCTTTATCCTTACATGAGAAGTATCTGTTACATCTCTGTTATCACCAACTTCCTCTAAGCTAATATATAATTCCTGTTCTACTTTATTAACTCATGCATTGATATGCTACCATTATCTTCACAAGAGGACCCTGCACCTTGATTTGTGATAAACACCTAAATCTGTGGTAGGAAAGATGCATGTACTCTCAGATAGGAATGGGGGGCTGTGGAATGTATTAATTTGTTCTCTCATTTAAGCAAAAATGCTTTCTCCTTACCACAACCCAGGCAACAAGCAAGAAACATATATTAAGCTACACTTTGCTGGAAATGTTTATATTTATTTCCTGAAAAATATATATAGTGTGTGGATAGGATAGCTGTGTTACTACTAATTACTTGTACTGAGGTACCATCTGGAGGTCCCAAAGAGGACTAAGTCCACATAGTAAAGAAACAAAACAAACCATAAAAGGATGAAAGTGTTTAATTAGTGTAGTGTTGAGGTGTGGTGAACAACTGTTAGGAGCACTTGGGCTCGTTCTCCACTGTTAAAACAATTTGAAGATACCTGTATTTTGGAACAAAGGTCAATTATATGTTTAGAAACACTTGTACGTCGTCTCTGGCAGGAATGCTTTGGCTAGAAGAGGTGAACTCCACCAGAGGGAGGGAAATCATTCCAGATGGCAGAATTTTAAGACTCTTCAAGTACACCACTGATTCACACATTCTTCTCTGATCAAGGCTTTTCTCCTTCAGGGCCAGACTGAATTGGGAATAAATTGATTTTCTGTGTGGCTATGCTGGTTTACAGCTGCTGAAGATGTGGCCCTCAGTTGCACATCATCACATCAGATCTGTACTGCCACTTCAGCTGACCAGCCATCCACTTGCAAAACGCTTCTACTTCTTTTTGAGATTCTATGACCACACTTCTATCGAGCTTGACAATTTTATAACTCCCAGAACCTTAAGCTGCCGCTAGGACTCTTCCAACTCTGTTCCCACTCCCCCCTCCTGTCAAAGGAAGATCCACTATTGCCATACCTATTATGCAAAACAATCTGTGCCTTCTCTAGGCCTGTGTAATTTCTCCTCACTTTTAAACACTCTGCTCAAAACCTACATTTTTTTCTATGCTGCCCAGTAACTAGTTAGCTGTTGAACTGTTCACCACACCAGTTCTTCATTCCTTATCTCTCTCACCTTGCTCACTGTCTATCTATTCTCGTACCTTCTTATGTGAACTTTTCCATTGTTCCAACTGCTCTGTATTGTGAGATGGCTGTGTAAATAACACATTATAAAATTTCAATCTATGGCATTAGTTTGCTATTTTTTCCCATTCATGCATGTTGTTTTTCCCACCACTAAGCCAGACTTTTCATTATGCTTAGGTTTGCTTTCTCAAACTTCTCTACATATACATCTTTGGCATTCTTTTCCTTTAGGCAAATCACTGTTCTCTGTGTCTCTTACATAACTCCTTGGTATATATTCGTACAAGCTCTCTAAGGACCCAACCCTGTAAGAACTGAATGTCTTCAGATACCATAGACTTCAATGAAATCAGATTGTGTTTCTCTTTCATTGAGCAGTGTGACAGTTCTCAGGGTACCCAGGACTGTGAGTCACATTGTTATCCCCTGCCTCTAGTGAGAGAAAGTCTTGTCTGTGGTAGTTTGGTGCTAGCTCCGTAAGTCACCAACCTTTCAGCCACTCAGCACTCTACTCTGGCGTACGACAGCCCTGTCTTTGCCTTACAGGATAACAAGAGGTGCAGCCCAAACACTGAGTCCCATTGAAGTATTCCCCTGTGTTAATGAGCCCCTGAAACGGGCTTCACACACAAATCCCAGATCCTCTACTCCCAAAGGAGCAGTGTACCCCAGCTGACTAGTTTTACCTTAACTCACTGCTCCTGTATAACACACAACACTTGTGTTCACTTATAATAAAGCAAAAGAAGATTTTTTTGAGAAACAATAGAGTTTCCACAAGAAAGAAAGTGATAGAAATAAATGGTTACACTACAAAACAAAATATGGAATATGGTCTACACTTATTAATAGTTACTTTTCCTATTTAATAAAGTAGGTTTTCCTCCCCTCCCACAAAGTTCAAAGTTCAGTCTGTTGCAGTGCTGACTGGCTTCACAGGAACTAGGATCTAATCTGTTATCAAACACCCTGACTCACTGTGATGTCGCTGCAGTGAATGGATGCAGAGTTTCTTTCTCCAACCTGTGATATGCTCAGTCAGTCTATTGGCTTTATTGACCACCAAGGCCGTTGCTTGTCTATTATAATGTTCCTTTTTAAATTAAAGTGGTTTCAATTATTTGCAGTTGTCTTTGATCATTTTCCATTGACTGTTGCGGGATGAGGCAAGGCTAGACAATTGAAATCTGCTTTACATGACTGGCTGACCAGAGAGGGGTGACAGCTCACTCCTGCCTGAATGGACTATCATGGAGACATATGATTCCCTGGTGACTAACTTTCACTCCAGGATCATAAAGCATAGTTTGCAATTATTCAATTATTATTTCAATTATTAAATATTACCTGACTGCACATCTTTAAATGATTATAAGTATTGATAAGTTATGAGCTTTCAAAGATGCTACATGCTAAATGGATAAATATTCATAGATAAATATTATTGAAGTGGTGTATTAGGTGCAGTGAGTTTGTCAGATCTGAGACAGGAGTTGCTTGTAAAGAACACTGAACCCTTTGTTCATTGGCCCCAGTGGTCTTCTATGTAACAGCCAAGGATGCAAGCTCCCTATAATTATTTAAATTACTCTAATTACAAAATACTGATCTCAATATAGCGACTGAAGGTAAAACTGTTTAATGGAAAAGCAGAACCATCAATTTACAAAAAAGGTGCCTCAAGATACAGATTATAACCAAATGATTATTGAAACTTTTGCCCTCACTTCCTCCAATGTGTGTTGATGCTGTCATTTCTTTTGTGCCTAAACTTAAACCCTGCCCCTGCCATGCGCAGACCAGCTTGTAAAATAAGTGCTCTTTGATGGTAAACTATTGGTAGAGGGAATATGTGCGTTTTTTCTGTTATACATTCCTTGTGGTGCTGAATAAACAGTAATAAGAATGCAACATCTACATTTATTCTCTGCTATTCCTTTCACGTCTAAATCAACTAATTTTCTGCTTCAACAATGAGACAGTTAAATCCAGATTACGTTTCTGTAGATGTTATGCAATTTCACTATAAAGTAAGGATCACTTCCTTACTTTCCCATTCTATATATACTGTAAAGTTTGTGGTCATACAACTACATATTAATGCATAACTAGTATATTCTTTTGCTGATAGGTGTTATAAACTGCGTCATGTCTGGGTACTTAATTCAACTGGGCGTCTTTGGCTGTTATTTTCTTCTTCACACCAAACTATTTCCCATCTGAAAAGAACCTGAACATCTCAAATAGCCTGTATGAATAAGTAGATCATGGAACGTGTGGGAGCTCAGACATTGAGTAAAATTCTCCCAGGATCAGAAAATCCACACAAAGCCCCATACACTTGGGCGAATTTCACAACTGGTGAGTAGGCCTGCAGAATTATGACAAATGACAGATTTGCCAGGGTCATACCATAGACATGGTAGTTTGAGACAGAAAAGACATAATATGATCTAGAAAATGAATTTGAAAATATAAGATATAAGCATCTATTACAGCTTGTGTTAGGATGACTTGTTGTAATCTATATAATGGCCAAAACTAAGAGAATCTGGAATAACATTTTTAAAATTCCTGTAGTCTTCCTCTATATGGCTGTGCCGGCAAAGATTATCATCCTATGTACCATGGTACTAGAGTATAGAGTCTATTAGATTCTTCCCAGTAGTACAACATCACAGCTCACAGATTCCACAGATCTTCCCTTTTAGTCATACATTTCAGTTAATTTACCTTGGACTTAGGGCAAAAGTCTCCCTATTACGTATTCTGCACTCACTCCTTGCACAGAACCTCCATTGACATCAATGGAAGCTTTGCATACAAAATATATGACAGAGACCCACAGTGTGCATAAGAGACCCACAGTGTGGATCAGAGATGAGAACTTTGCCCTTACCTTGGATACCAGCTGGGACAATGGGGTACCACTCTTAACAGGGAAGTGCCATGAAAGCGTCAGTGTTAGCCGACTGAACAAAAAGTAACTGCTGCGAAGTAACAGACACTTCCTAATAAATGTTTTATGATACTTCCCCATATGATATAAAGGAAGTTTTATTTAGCCATTAAAATAAATCTAACAATGGCCATGAGCAGATGGTAAAGTAGCTAAAGACTGATTTAGGTTTAAGGCACTTTCATTGTGGGTTTTTAATGACACGTGGAGGGTTCTGTTAACCTGTACACATAAATATTTATAATAGCGTGTCAAATGAAATAGGCTGAAAGGAAGAATTTATAGCGTTTCTTTGTCTTGTTTTTGTAAACTCATTCCTTAAGCATCTTGAATTTTAACTTTTTTCAAATGGAATTTAGACACATGCCACTTGGAGGCACTCTTATACTATGGTAGCCTGCAATTTAAGTTACAATCATTTCATATAATAAACAGTCATTTTTATTTCATTTTTGCTTTTAATAATGGCTTGGGGATGGGTAATTAACACTGGTTTGGCTAGTTAAACTTTGACATTATTCATATTTATTACCGTATAATTTTGGTGGGGTAAACTTTCCCCTATATGTTCAATAAAACTCACTTAATTCCACTGTGGAAGAGATGATAAGACATTGTCTAGAATGCAAGCTTTATTTAAAAGATGTGGGTTAAAATGTATTGCAAACTGCAAATTAACACAAATTATTCACATTTGAAATGTATGGGGTTTTATCCCTTCAGATCTGAAATTCATTATTCAGTTTATAATTATATTGTATATATGTTAAGTTCTATATAGTTATGTTTGGGAAGTTAACCTCTCCATTTTGATTTCATGTTAGATATAGAGCTTTGGGATATGTTTCACTGTATTTGAAGCTGTATACTTCTCATATATATGAGAAATTCAAATAATCACTCCCAGTCCAAGAGAAGGATGATGTATTAAAACACATTTATGCACTTGAATAGAAGTTTTTATTTTCAAATGTGGTATACCGAGTACTGCAAACTGTAAATAGTTCACAAAATAAAATGTAATTAGGGGAAATGAAATATCCGCCATTGCATACAAGATATAACATTATCTTTCTGTTCAGATGAGGACAGGCAAACATGAAGAGCTAGACTGTTGAGTTGCCCTGAGTGATGGGAAGCATGTAATTTATACAGTGCCAAGAGCAGACCAGGTCACCCAAGCTCTGAATCAGAGAATCACCATTTTGTCTCTGATTACTCTTTACTCCAGGGACAAAGTAAGTTGTACCTGAAGCAATTTACTTCCCTCTCCATGCTGGGTCAGTTGTGCTGGACATTGTGTTTGGAGGGCAGTACTAATGCTCTGCCCTAACCTGCCCACAAGCACAGGAGAGAAAGAGAGAATAGTAGACCCCAGGGCAACTGCTTTCCTTCTTAGACACAGACTGGTGTTGGTCACCTTATCCCCCTGTGCAGGAATGGAAGGGCTTTCGTGACCAAGCTAAAAATGAATAGGAAAGTTAAGAGTAAAGAATCTCCTAGAAACGTCTCTTTGCTTCTTTTCTGCTAATTTTAAAAGAATCTTTATACCCAGCTATTTTTAAGCAGAGTAAGAATATTAGTCCTGTACACTTTTCAAATAAAGAGCTTAATTAATAGAGGTCTGCATGGGTTCTCCACTAATTCCAGTTCCCCTGCAATACTTATCCAAAGAAAAACTTGCATACTCTTAATATACTCTGAGAACTCACAGTGTGGGATACTTGTATGGAACTGCACTTGGGTCACATACAATTCTAAATACAGAATGGTAAGGGATAAGCCCCTCTTCCTCTTGCATCAAAGATAAAGGGGTATAAAGGAGGATAATGGCGTTGGGGAGGAGGTCATAAAATGCAAGGGAGCTGGAAGCCATGTCACTGAAAGGAAAAAGCTGGAAACCTGGGAGGCATAAGGAAGAGAAGAGAGAGGACAAATATAAATATTTTGGAACACTGTTGTCTCCTCTGTTCATTACTTCGGTTTGTGAATGTTCCTTGTTGATGGGCACACAACACTCTTTACTCTTAGCCAGTTTTTTTACTCTTCCTTTTTTTGGCCTTCTTTCTCCTTTTACCTGCTTCTTCTCCATATCCCTTTTTCACTATCCTTCATTTCTCCTCTTTCCTCCTTATTTTCTTAGATATTTCTATTACCTCCCTGTGAAGGGACTATGCTTACAGGTGGTGCTACCTAATGGTTAAGTCAGCTCTCTCCCATCTGAGTCACTGCAATGTTGTGGCAGTCCCACTTCTAGTAGGAAGCCAATCAGCCCTCCAGCCAGGTCACCAATCGGTGGTTGGTAGGGAAGCCTTGGCCCTCCGTCTCCCTGGGCTCCAAGCAGGGGCCCCACACAAAGCAGAAATAGCAATCAACCCAGAGTGCTTCAGGCCTGCCTCCCTGGGCCACTTCTAAGCACTTAACTTTCCCAGTACAAGGCATGGCCAAAAGGCTTACAGCTGATTCAATAGAAGTTAGAGTGAAGGTTTCCCTAGTCATAGAAAAAGGCTAGACCTTCTCTAGGGCCTGGGATAGCTGCACTTGCACACATTTCCCCTGCAGCCAGGGCTTCTGCTGTATCCCTACTCAGAAGCTCCCAAGACAGGTCTCTCTTCCTATGCTGTCTGCCTCCCTGACCCTAGTCCATCTAGCTCTCTTTTAAGCTCCTTCTACTTCTGAAATCAGATCTGCAAGTACAACAGAGTATAGTTACCTGGCCCAGAAATGCTCCTTTACCCTTTCTAGCCCAGAATAGGATTCACAGCACACTCCTCAATCCAATTTCCCCCTCAGGCATGTATAACTGATACTAAGACATCCTCTGTATACCTGACTGGGGACTGCAGAAAGCCACAATCCCCAAGAGGCAGGATTTCCTATAGCTTCACTTCAGCACTGAGGACTCTTCTGATGATATCCCTGCTATACATTTGAATCAAGCAAGTCTAATGGGTGAATGAAAGCATGATCCAGGTTTTATCAGGCGAACAGAGGTGGCTAGTTTCCCAGGACTCTAGATTTTATCTGTTTTCTGGAGGCATTTTACACACAAAAGACAAAAAAGGATGATGTGAAAGAAACTGAGAGAACTTAATGGAGACAGAACTTACAAATGATGCTCTAAATGTGAAGTTTGCACCATATTAATCTTAATGAACTATGTACATGAATTTAAAATATTATTCCACTACTCATGTCAGTTCAATTAGATCTGGCCCTGTGACAATGTCTGTCTTAAGAATGTTCCAGACTCAAAATCCCAACAGTAATAGGAAAATGAGGCCATTAAACATTGACACTAAATGCTTATGAATAGGCTTTGCAAGCCCTGACACTTTTTCATTTTACAGTAATAACTGAGTGACTCCAGAAAGGGTTGGCATACACATAGGTTAATTCTGATTGGCCAACCTCTTCATTTGACAATGTAAACAGTGGATATTATAGGCTTTTCCCCAAGCTAGACTTGTTTAGACAACTATTCACCCACTCACTGGTCACTAAATGAATTATGCTTGTTATTTTACACCTAAACTGGTGCCTGATGTTAATTTGACAAGCCAACTGGTGGAATTCTTAAAACACTTTCCTGTTAAAGTGACTAGACAGAGCTGAAATTGTGCATTAGGTCATCAATCAAGCAAACCATCTGTTCTAACAAGGTTTTTGTGCTTTTCAAATTTGATGGCATTAAAGCATTCTGAATAAGATGCTGACTGTTTTATAAATACTGACAAGGATCAGTACACAGAAAGCTATCTATTCAGTGTTTCTTAGGCATGATAATTGGCAGTAGTCAGTTAACTAGTAAAAATGTTTTGAATAATTATCATTTGATATGATGAGTTAGAGAGTTTCTTAATGAATTCTGTACCAAACAAACCTTTCTAATTCTTGCAGCTTGATAATTAGTTTTGTGAGACACATTATATGTGAACCAGCTCCTCCCCATATATCTAAATGCAGGGTGTTGTTTGCCATGTCTAGTCACAACTACCAAATATGGTCTAGATGGGTTTTATTGCTTTTCTACAACATGATATCCCAAGTATTTATTTCCTTTAATCCTGACTGATTCATACTACTGTCACTACCACCACTGATTTTACAATCGCATTCTTATAGGATGTTGTAAGCAGCGTCTTCTCTAACATCAGGAACAGGAAAGGAGGAGGATGCGAGAGATTATAATCAGGAAGTAAAAAATAGATAATTTTTAACAAGAGACAAAGACATTAATTTGTTCATAACTAAATCAGACTTCCTTAAGTTTAAAAAGTGTCAGTGACCCCACTATCCTTCAAGTGGAACCAAGAGACTGATATAAATATCAGTCAGCTTTAAAGCCAAATGCATCCTATGTGTACTGTTACGCTCTACTGTCTCTGTACTGGGAGTCCTAGAATTTGGTTGTAAACATAGGTCTCCTGAACAACGCACTATATATTTGTGTCAAGCCACTAAATTGCCCGCAGCTGTTCCAAACATGCATATTCTGCATTTGGATATGACATTTTCTGTTTTATTTATCGAGGTTGATAATAATATATTATATTTCACATAATGTCTTTAATCCCTACTGATCCCGAAGTGCTTTGCAAACAATACACATACAGTAGAAGAAATATCTTTCTCCTTAAACGCAGATGCCTTTAGGGTGGAAGGCTCCAACCAAAAGGACAATTTGTTCACTAGATGCTGCTTAACGATGCAATTTGGAGACATTTGGGCCAAAGCTAGCCAATGAAAAGTGGCACAGATTCTTTGATGTTCATGCAATCCATGAAGGACCTTGGTATTTAAAGCCTTATTCTTATATATTCACATATAAAATAAGAGAGAGAAGAAAAATGAAGAAATAGATGTCTACCTTACTATATGACTGACTTTATAACAATTAAAATACACTGCAGTTTTTGTACTATACAACATTCCCTTATAATAGCAATCTTTCTGTGCTTATGAGGCCATAGATGTTCTCAGAAGGGCTGTTGAACAGACTGTAGTGGTAAGAACAGATCTCCATTCAGTGAAATCCTGCTGACAGCTACGAACTGAAAGCTGCATTTTCTTGTACACTTAAGATAACACAATTGCTGGGATGCAATAACAGCTTATGCAGTTTATGAGGTAGTGATCAATCACTGATTGACAATTCTAATTAGCAGCTTTGCTATGTGAAACATTATAGCATTTTATAGCAACTTTCTGTTGCCTATAAAATCTCCACTACCATTCTATATGAAATAGAGGGTATTTTATAGATCATTCGATACCCACTGCTGTCAATTATGTTTGTTTATACTGAAGAGTTTTATTGGTACGGTAGCACACCACTTTTGGATATATAAATTTATACCTATAATGGCTCAGTGATCTCTCCTAAGACCTCAGTGTTTCTGCACTAAAGAGCTGATGGTATTTCAGATTGGCATAGACGGACTGCTGTTTTTTCTTATTATATTCAAATCACAGTGCGTTTCATGTGTTTAGTTTTATATGTTTAGAGGTGAGCTTCCCCCCACTATCCCCAGTACAGGTAATGCATAATGGAATACAGTAATCAGAAGAGAAATGACATCTGTTTAAAAATATGGTGCTCTGTTACAAAGCCATGATGAAATATCATGTTTTGCTTGGTGTTGAAAACATGCTAGAAAATGGTGTTAGTTCCTTCTGTAATTTGAAATGTGCTAAGAAATGTCTAAATAGGTTTTTCATTGGGAAATTTCTTCCAAAAAAACCAAACACAAACAGAATAATAATTACACAGTATATTTGTACTTTAGTGACTCAATTAGACTATATTATTTTTGAACTGAGATACTTCAGAAAGCCAGATGTAAAATACAAGAAATAATAAGCTTTCCTCTTAGTTCCTGAATTTCTGTCATATATTGAATGGGTTTTTTTTAATTTTGTTTTGTTTTTCTGATATTTCTCTTAGAAAACGAGGCTTTCCATCATACAGAAGATGATAAATTACAGAGAAGAAACAGTATCTTTTCTTGTCATGTATGTGGACTGTGGCAGAGATCTGGTTTCCCTTGTGCTCTCAAAGCAAAAGACAGTACATAAAATAAAATTATACTTGTTTGCAGAAATCCCAATACATCAGTTTAAGCTTAAATGTTTCCTTAGACACACTGTAAATTAACCAATGCGCACTTTCAAAACTAAATTTAAAGATGAAAGATCAGCAAAAAAAGGTAATATCATACACACAAAAAATAAACCTTGTAAAGTACAGATAAGAAGGCTGATGTTATATACACTTGAAGTATTAGATATTAACAGAGAGAATGCAGAGCACAGCAGGGCAGTTACAACTCAGTGTAATTCATCTTTTAAATTATAAATTTTTTTATTGGACGAAGTATTTGTCATATCAAATGCTTCATAGTTCCACAAAGAATATCTTTGATTTCTCTCCCTTAGGATTTCTAAGTTTAGTACAGCGTTCCCACAGTATGAGGATTTCTGTTGTAATTTTAAATGAACTGATCAAGAGTTAGGACTACTGTAGACTGGCTACTGAAAACCCTTAAAACTGAAATTTCCCACTTTAATATTAACCTTACTGGACCTCACAAAGTCAATAATAGCTTTACTGGAAGGAAGTTCTATATTTTCTTTTGAAAGGAAGGAACCTGAAGTAGTGTTGGCATGAAACTTATTTTAGAGGTTACCTTTAAAAAATATTAGAAATCCTTTATAAGATACTTATGGGCAAAACATTTTTCCTGGTAAATTAGTCAGGATTCAATAAAACATTTTTTTAACTCAGGAGGAAGCATTTGCATCCTGTGGCATCACTGAAAGCAAATAAAATTCAAAGGGAGTTTTAGCATGACAGTCCTCCACCCACTAACCTTCTATGAGTTAAATTGTTTCCTTGTCTTCAGCTCTATTTTTCTAAGGGTCATTTTCTTTCTGTTTCCAAGACTCCACCCACCTCTCTGTCACTGGAACTCTGTCTCAGTCAGCTGTCAGGCCTGTGTTCTCCATTTGTGCTGCCAGATGCTCTGCATAACTTCTGCTAACTAGGCATCTCTCTCCTTCTTTGCTGCAAACTTTCTTCTCATTTGTTATTTTGCCAGATTTCCTTCCCTCTCTTTCTCTTTCTCCAGAAATTCTCCTTTTTATCTTTTACACCTTTCCCCTGCTGCCAGAGCCCACCTTTCTTCAGCAACAATAAACACTCTCTTCACGTGCATATACAACTCATACCTCACATGAAGACTGTGTCTGTATCTAAATAACCTCATCTCCCAGTATCCCAAACACTAACAGCAACCAACACCTTCATTTTCTATGTGCTACAAAAACTCAGGTGTGATATGTAGTTAATTTTAAAGGAGTTGGATGACATGGTGACACCTCGCTTCGTGTTGAACACCTTCATGCAGCCTATTAACTGGTGAGTGTGCTTTGTTCAAGCTCAGAGAGAGCCTTCCCCTTCCTTGGAATGAGAAGATGTAGTAAAGTGTGTTTTACATGACAGGTGTCCATCTTCCGAAATGACAAAACATATTAGCACAGACAAACTTCTACGTTGCAGGGGCTGGAAGAATTTATAAGTAACCATTTTATATTAATCTCTGAATTCGGCTGTATGACTTAATCAGCCAAAACAAGGACTGGTAACTGCTAGAGACTATCATAGCCCAAACCAAGGGTAAATCCCCTTTCCAAACTATACCGTGGACTTAAATACAACATGGATCCCCCTTGCGTATTTTGTACTTATGCTACTCTTATGCACCTTACATCAGTTAGAGATCCATGCACAGAATATTCAATGCAGGTCTGCAGTGGAGGTTAGAGGACAGAAATTCGCCCCAGTTGTGTAATAGGAAGGATGAATTCATTTTTCCCTTGATTGTATAAACTGGGAAAAAGAGCTCCATGACACAATTGTGGGGGTAGGGGGGGGGGGGAGGAAGGGGGAAGTGTCATTGTCCTGGAAAATAACCATAATCCAATAGTAAAGTAAAACCTTAATAAAATGGTAAATACAGCCCAATTCTAACAGATGATTAGAATTTTAAGAGGATTGTGCTGTGGAAAGAATTTGCAATTTTGGATTATCTCGAAGTCTAAATGTTGAATAAGACTAAATTTCAGCAGTAAAAAATACCAGAGGTTTTATCTTTGAACCAAAAGTAATGAGTTCTATGGCTAGACTGGGGTGACCACATGTCCTATAATCTAAACAACATCCCTTATTCCTTACCTAATAGTGTGAAACTTGAACCCAAAAAAAGGAGCTAAAACTTTTGATCATGCAAAGAAAAGATAGTGACATACAACCATATACTTTTCTATCATGAATTCAACTTTGTTGGTTTGTCCCATATTTTTTATTCTGTTCTTTGGTTTCTTAAAATGTAGGTTTCCCCAAGTAATAGGAACCTCAGATATTTTAACTGTCAACTAAATAGCGGAGTACAGGGACATTTTACATGTACTTTGATCTGGGATACATCATTCATCAGGTCACTTTTGTGTTAAAAATCAGAGAATAATTTCTCCATTTTACAGATTAGGAAGTGAAGGCACAGAAAGGTGAAGTGATAAGCCCAAGGTCATCTAACAAGTCAAAGTAAAGGCTGGACTTGAACACAGCTAGCCTAGCTCCCACTGCAGAGCACTATCCAACAGACTATACTTCCTCTTACAGGATAATGCTTTAAGAAAGCATTAAAATAAAGACAAATAGCAAAGGCATCAGGCAGCACCCCTGCTTGATTCATCTACTAGTTTGAAATGCAAGCAAGAGTTGACCTATTGCACCTCTCCTGATCTTAGACCAGTTATCAGAAAGCCTCTCCCTCAAGAAGCCAGGCTATCTCAAATCAATGCTCATAGATAAAAGCTTTTCCCATAAACTGTCTCAATTAGTTAAATCAAATGCAGATTTTAAATTGATGAAGGCAGTAAAATAAGTTGTTTCTTAATCCTGGTGTACTTATCAATAGCACAGGATATTAACAAGCAATGAGCTGTCACACTAAAAGCTTCATTAAAGTCATCATCTCATCCACATTCACTGTTCAATTGTGGCTAACGGGTGGGGCTTGTGCTGAGAGCATGCCATGGCACTCAGAAGGAGAATGTCATTCTGCCCTCTGTGCACATAGTCAGCTCTACTGGTCAATGCTAAGAGTTTGCGGTCA
This sequence comes from Mesoclemmys tuberculata, assembly GCA_007922155.1. Classification (NCBI taxonomy): domain Eukaryota; kingdom Metazoa; phylum Chordata; order Testudines; family Chelidae; genus Mesoclemmys; species Mesoclemmys tuberculata. The sequence continues at coordinate 54,045,840 of ML675620.1, forward strand.
TGGACTCTTATTTTCACAGCTCCTCCCTGCCCCCTTTAGAAGTGTCCTGCACCCCAGTGGGCACTAGTAGGAACCATAGTTGGTGGAGTGAGGGCACTGTTTGTGTATCTGGCTACGGTGCAGGAGTGCAATAAAGTCAAGCTTCTTTTTAATACCTCTTGCATTGCCCTTCAGCAGTCTGACACAATCATAAAGGGGGAAATCCTGAGACCAGAGCTATTATCTGTTCTAGGTGCTGTGTAGCTCTGCAAGGGGTAGAAATCTTTCACCTCAACCAGGTTGAGGACTGATCTTAGCTGTTTCACCAGTGGCCCCATCCCACCCAATTGGCTGAGCCAAAAAAAAAACCAAAACCAAAAAAACCCCTCTCACACAACCGATCAATCAGTAGAGGAAAAAAACCCAGGCCAGCCAATCAGCAAATTAAAAACAGCGGTCCAATTGTACTGGATAAAATGAAAAACAAAGAAACAGCTGAGCTGAGCAACACAGCAGTCTAGCACTTCCCAGTAGAAGGTATTGAGGGTTTACCCATCCCTAGAACCAACCCTAGGAAGGTCCAAGAAATGCCATGGAACCACTCTATGCTGCTTAAGGGGTCTTCACCCAAAAAACTGCTTCACAGCACACTGGCAATAGCTTCATTGCCAGGAAAGCCTCTGCAGGAGAGAAGCAGGGTTTGCTGCTAAATAACTTTTCCCTCTACTTGTTCCTGTTTTTAGAACAAAAAAAAACCAAGGAAATAGCTTAGGATTTGTACTATTTTCACATTCTGGAGAGCAGTTCAGGCCAGTCAGAGGTTGTGTCACCACCTGTCTTGTAAACTGGATGCCTCTCAATGCTTTGCTGCTGTGGCTCCCGATCTAAGCTGCTCACAACCAGCCTACAAGCATGCAAGTCACACCGTGAGTATCTGTTTATAGTTGCGGCTCAGGTCCAGCAGCTTCGACCCCGCAGGCTGTCAGCAACACTCCAGTCACACACTGGCTTCTGCCAGCCTTGGTTACAAGATGATCCCAATACATCCCCAGTCCCAAACTTCCCCAGACCTGTGTGCTCTGATATGTCCAGCCCTCTCCTGCAACTTCAGAGGAAGAGATAGTTCTGTTTGCTTCTTAAAGGAGAAAATACACAGCAGTTTGCCACAGTAACTTAAGCTGACATTTACTTTAATACAAACACAGCAATGATGGTGTAGATTACTAGTAAAACAAGATAGGATTTTAAGTGGGTTCAAGTATAAGAGAAAGTTAGAAATGGTTACTAGCAAATAAAAGTGAAAACACACATCTAAAAATTTAAAACTTTATCTAGCAACTTTTGGTTCAAGGCTTCATTCAAGATGGCTTTCTCATCCCTTAGCCTTCCAGCAAGATGGTGACTGACCCTCTTCTCAGTCAGGATCTCTTCCAGAAGCTCCAGGGTGCTTGTGCCTATGTCTTCTTAGGTGAAAGAAATAACTTTGGGGTTCTCTGCTGCTTTCTTTTATAGTCCGTTGAATCTTTGAAGTGAATACTTCTGAGGGTTACCCCAGTAACATATTCAAGGTTCAATTTGAACTGATGAACAGCTGTGTCCATTTGAGGATTTGTGTATATCGTTTTCTATTAATAAAATGATGGACTTTATATGAGCTTGTATTGTCCAGAAGAAATGTGGGCAGTACAAGACACACATTTCCGGGAAAGTGTGGGACTGGGAGTGGGCTGGCGATGCTCTGCAGTGTCATTCAAGAGTGGCTGGCTCATGCAATATAACTGGAAGCAATTTACATGCTGAAGACTGTCTGTGAGAAGATGAGGAGTGATAGCTGTCCTAGTGGTGGAGTTTGTTACCAATGGTTCCTCGACTCAGTAACTTTTAGTCTCTGTGAGTTGGTAAGAAGAAATAAACCAAAAGAAATGCAGCACCTCCTCCTGCTTTGTGGCTGGCACAGAGAAGTCAAAACCACAGGCTTTTAACTTAAAGCTTTACTTTACTGGTCTCCAGCAATTCCCATTGGAATTACTTTTACCGGAAGTCTTCATGCAATACAGTAAGTGGTTAGAGTTCCCCAAAACTGGATAGTAATCCCACAAGTCTGTGGCAGTCTTTGGATGAATCAGTCACAGATTTCCAGATGGGTAGTCCTGTGTGTGTCTGGACATCTTCAATGTGTCCACCTGACTCAAACTCACTACCTCCCTCTTATGCCCCAGAAGTTACAGAGACGTGTCAATCCAGAGAATGTTACATAGTTGATCAAAGAAACCAGTCACTGGGCAGAAGCAGGAATTATAGAGGCATGTCACTAAAAAGATATATTGTTAAGTAAGCAGTCTTAAGATGTTAGTCTGATAGCTAAATTTCCCCATACTGACAATTCTAAAATATATCCAGACTTCTAATTTTTCACAGACATGTGCCCCAGCATATTGAGAGAGAAAAAATGCATAGAACCAGGCTCCCTTCATGTGTTGACTGTTTACTCCACCCTTCCCAGTTTGCCTAGTTATGTTAAATTCATGAAAAGGCCTGAAAGTGACTAAATACTGCAAGCAGATTAATTGAAAGTCTATCCCAATAATTGGCAGTGGCTTGGACACCTGGCTGGTTGCTAAAAGGCCCCTGATCAGGCTCTAAGCTCATCCTTGATAGGATGCTGAGGGATAAGTCAAAGATGCTTTTGTTGTGATTCAAGAGGTCTTTGAAATATTCCTTCCATCATGCATCGTTTGATTCATTGTCCCTGAGGAGGTTGGCTCCATCCCTGGATCTGAGGGGTGTTAGCTATTGGGTGCTGGGACCATAAAGGGCTTTGGTGCCATTTGAAGAATCGGTGCACGTCATACATGCCAGCAAGTTGTTGGATTTCCTTCACTTTGTTCTTCCACCATTTGTTCTTCATTTTACAAGTTTTTCTTTAAACCTCAGCTTTGAGTTGATGGTGGACGTATTGCATCTGCTTGGAAAAGCACAGAAGGCCTTGTGCCTATGGTCGATCAGGTCTTGGATTTCTTAATCGTTCTCATCAAACCAATGCTGGTGCTTTCTGGGCAGTAAAGATCTGCTAATTATGAGTTTTAAAATGTTATCTCACAAAGTACTCGTCATATAAAATGTATTATAATCCTGGGAAAGGGGTGAACACAGGGATACAGACCATCACATCTCTTCCCTCACAAATCTGCAAGAGGGTTAACCACTGGCTGACCCAGAGGCAGATTATTAGTACCTCTTTCCTGGACAGGGCATCTAGCATCATGTTTTCTTTTCCCTTTATGTGCACAATTTCCATATAAAATTTTTGAAGTATCAGGCTCCAGTGTAGAAGCTTGGAATTTGAGCTTTTAGTTTTGTTTATCCAGCTCAATGGCAAATGATGTGTTAGGACCCTGAACTTTCTGTTAAAGAGGTAAAGCCTTAGTTGTTTAACTGCGCACCCCATAGCATTCCTTTTCTATGACCAAATAGTTCTGTTCAGTTGGTGTCCATTTTTTACTTAAGAAAGCAATTGGGTGTTTCTTGTTATTCTCCCCCACTTGATTCAAACCAATGTCTGATGCATCTTATACAACCCAAACATTTTGTCTAAAAACCGGTTTAGCTAGAACAGGCTTTCTAGACAAGATATTTTTTACCTTATAAACTATTTCCTGGCATGCTTTTGACTAAATAATTTTGTTTGGCTTAGTCTTTTTACATAAATCTGTGATTGCAGATACAATGTCACTGAACCCACACACAAGCCTGCTGTAATAGTTTACCAGATCTATAAACGATTATACCCATTTTTTGATTTGGGGTGCAGGCCAATTTACAACGGTTTCAACTTTAAAAGGATCAGGGGATATTTGGCCTCCTCCATCCAGTATCCTGGATAAGTAACTCTGACTTCTCCAGTTTTACACTTGGAGGCTTTTATGTTTAGGTTTGCCTTTATGAGTTTTGACAGCACAATTCCCAAGTGTTTTTGTGATCAGTCCAAGTGTTGCTAAACACTGAAATGTCATCCACATACACTCTTGCAAAGTTCTGTAAGCCATTTAACACTTGGCTAACCAGCCTCTGGAAGTTTGCTCCAGTTTTATTTAAACCAAAAGGTAACATTGAGTCCTATATCAGTGATGAAAGCAGATTTTTTTCTGTGATTCCTTGTCCAAAGAAATCTGCCAGGAACCAAGTGTTAAATCGGAACCTCTGGATAATGTTGACAGTGTTGTTTTGGAGGTGCCTGAGTGGAAACATGAACTTCTGTGGCTTGGGTCACAGCTGTATTACAGAGACTTAATAGAGTTTGATGAGATCAGATTGTTTCTGATCACTTTGCAGAGAATAAGTACTAGTATTGGGTTTTGTTTTTTATATCTAGGGGAAAAATACAATATTTGTCATTTGTAAGTTTAAGAAGAATAGGGATCCACCAGTCTACTGCTTAACCACTATAAGGTACATTTACACTGCATTGTAAACCCAGTATCAGACTCATTTTAAGCTCAACCCCCTCTTACTTTCCATACATGAAGAGGTTAAATTTCAGGGCAGAGCATATTTATTAGGGCTGCCTCTGTAGCACATGAGTCCCCTTCATTCATAGATTTACTGGACTGTCACCCAATGGCTAAAAATCTCTTTAGCATAGGCTCTGGTCCACTGGCCTGGAACAGAAGTTCATGCTTCCATTCAGGCACCTCCAGAACAACATTATCCAGAGCTTGCCCTTCCTGAAAGGCTTGTAGAACCATAGCTAGTAACAAGGTCCATCATAGGAAATTCCCTACCTGGGGAAAAACTGTGATTTATAAATTAGGTTTATGTTATTTTACTTTGTGCATCTTACCTTGATGTGTGTTAACTTGAAGAATAGCTCACAGGAATTTCTGAACTGGGCAGTGATTTTTTGTGAGAATAAAATAAAGCCAAGTGATTAAAGAGTATCATCCTTTGATTTTGAAGTGACGTAGCTGCTGGGAAATGATTGAAATGTATTTTTCTCATGGTCAGACAATAACAAGCTCTTTCATTTCCCTTGGCAGGCCCTTCCATCTCTGCTGGGCATCAGAAGCCTGGGGGAGTGGACTCTCAGTCAAACTTACAAGAGTGCAGAGAGTCAGGGATGAAGTGCTGTGGACATTTTGACCAAAGCCTATAAGCAGCTTAGTTATCAAAAAGGGAAGAATGACGGAGTGTTAGAAAGAGAAAAAGAAGCTGCACCACTCCACATGCTGATTTTATTCCACACCACCATGTCTTGCAGTCTATTCAGCCTTTGGACAATTTTGTGGTTGGCTGGTCCATGGCCTAAGCAATGACCACTATGTAGAATAGACAAATATACCTTGTACATTCCTCCTGGCCTATTAAGCTTCAATTCACACATGAAATATCCACCAGAAAGGCCAAGGAGAACAGGAGGATGGGGATACACAGAAACAATGACACTGCTCTGATATCTATGTGCCTAGTTTGACTCTTTTGCACTTTTGTTTGTTTTGATTTCTTAATATCCACTGCTTTTATCTATTACTTTTTACATCAATGACAGCTGCTCTGCCTGTCAGGTGTTTACATTGTTATTTTTTATTTATATGCATATTTAAAATAACGTGTTCAATTTTCACATGGGCAGGTGTTATTAAGTTTACTAAACTGGAACTTCATCACAATAATTCATAAGCTGTGTATTGAAATACATAACCAGTTTCTATAAAATGAATAATAAAATTCATAATATTTTATCACAGTAGCCAGAAACTGTATGTTTAGGCACATGAACTGTTTTTTCTTTAATAAAAGTGCATAAAACATTTCATAAAAAGGAATCGTTCTGAGCTGTCCCAACCACAGAAATTGTGGGATGAGTGTTGCACGATTACAAATACTGTGTCATTTCTCCTCATCTGTGGCACCACGCAAATCTATTATGTGGGTGCCCAAAGCATCCCTGATTTCTATTGCATGTGTGGCTCCTGCTCCAGTAATTAGAGGTACTTTTATAAGCTGCGTGTATCATTACAGCAATCTCACAATGTCTTGGGTCAATTTCCAAAGAAATGACACACCTTAGGCCTCACAGACTTTGTGCACTGCACAGCAGGCCACAACAATGCAGATGGCATTGAAAACATTGGCATCCAAACAGTCTGAAGGCAGTGCCATCTGGATTTCAATCTGTCAAATGTACGTTCTACCACCATCCTACAGCTTCTGAGCACATAATGGAATTTTCTTTTGGCAGGACCTCTGAAATTAGGGTACATTTTCAGAAGCCAGAGCAAAAGAGTGTACACAGGGATCCCCTAGAATAACAATGGGGACAGTGTTTCCATTTATAAAAATGTCATTTGGTGAGAATAATGTGCCAACTTGTTTGTGAAAGTAAAGTCTCAATCTACAGAAAACCCTGGCAACATGTATCTTGCCAGTATATCCCCCATTGATGTCCATGAACCTGCCTCTGCAGTTGACCGGGGCCTGCATAACAATGAAGTAGTACTTTCTGCAGTTGAGGTATTCATGTGCTCCTTATGGAGTGCAAACTATGGGTACATGAGTCCCAATGATAGCTCCAGCACAGTTTGGAAAGTCCCTACTTGCAAAGCCAGGAATTATTTCAGGGACATTGTAATGCCCACCATGAATGGGTAAATCACCGTCTTGATTGCCTCATAAACTGCCACCACCACAATCTCCAGAATTGACTTGCCAACACCAAATTTGTTACCCACAGACCTTTAGCAGTTTGGGATTGCCAGCTTCCGTTTGGCTATGGACACTTGTTCCTGGATTGCAATGGCCTCCCTCAGACATGTGTCCTGATAGTGGACTGTCAGGGCAAGCTGATCACACAGTTCCAGGAATGTCTGCTTTTTTCTGCAAAAGTTCTGGAGTCATAGCTGGTTATCACTGGTCTGCATGATGATGTGATCCTATCAATCCATGCTTGTGGCCCTACTCTGGAAGCACTAATCTACACATGGGAAATCTGTGTTTATGACAGTAGGCACGAACAGCACATCAGCTGGGTTGTGGTTGCCATGTCAGTACCTACTCTGAGAGGTGCCTTTGATGGGACAGATACCACTGCCAAAATGTCCACCAGTGTCTTACAGCTCTGCCTGACTCCCAAAATAGGAATGAAAGCACAAGCAGGGGAAGTTCTTGGACTGATGATGGATCCATGTTGTTGACTCCAGTTGCAGGGAGTGTGCAGACCCAAAAAAATTGCTCAGCTGGATGTATCAGGGGGCTAAGAGAAGTTTTTGTCAAGTGCTGTGGATGGACAGACACGTTCTCTCACAATGCACCATGAACCAAGCCTTAGAGCAGCTATATCTAGCAAGGGCAGTAAGAACCCTGGGGTACACCTCCAGAACCAACAATGTCTAGTTTGGCATGGGTATGAAGCTTGAATAGAAATGCAGTATGGACTCATTAATGAAGCTGGAATGAACGGATCTGCAGGCATGGGTCCCACAGACCAGAATTTACGATGCAGCGCAGATATAACCACTGTTACCTGAAGTAAAAGCTAGTTTAGGAATTTTGTGTTATTTTGGGTAATGATAGCATTTTTAATCATCATTTCTTTCATGGCAGTAAAGAAATATGCTTGATCAGTTACTATACAATTCAAACTTGTAGCTATATGAGAATCTTCTGGTACCAACAGATGACTGAAAAATGGCCAATCCAAATATTTTTAAGAATATGTTTTTTTTTCAGTCCACTTCGCTATGAGTTGCCAAAAAGGTACATATTAAAACTAACTGGAAACTGAAGCTGGTGCAGTACTTGGCCATTTGTTTGTTAATGGGCTATATCATGCCATGAGCATATATCAATAATACTTTTGGATCTGCACAGGAAACCTGAGCTGGAATTCCACTGGTATGAGATAGGGGGCTGCTGAAGAACCCTCTTTGAGGGCCTCATGTCTTTGGAACTTGCATCTTGCTTTCTTGATCCAAAATAGCTCTAGTTTTTAACCTTCGGGGCATGCTGCAAAGGTCAGTTTTTTCCCCCTAGGTGTGAGGGAATAGGTGGGCGATCTGAAATATGTTTTTTGCTTCTAGTTACTTTGGGTTGTTATGGATATATTAATTCATATTTGAAGGAGGGTTATGAGAATGGTCTGTTTCATAGTTGTGTAAATGCAGTGCCTAGAGCACAGGAGAGACACTTCTTTTTCAGGGTTGTGGGTATATAACTAAATAAATTCATAATTACATTCAATGACAAATTTTGACATAAGATATAAAGAACCTAACTCTCATGAACACTGATCACTATACTGGCAGTGTAAAGAGGCCTTAAAGTGGGTGTAAATGTAATTTGTACCATCTTAAGGCCCATTTACACCAGTATATGCCTTTTCTTTTGACTTACAGTAAATTATAAGACTTTCCCATTAATTTCTATTTAATAATACACATTTGGTTTTAGGTTAGGCTAGTGGAATTAGTAAAATCCCTTTTCTTCCATTGTAAGCCAAACCAAGTGTTAGACACTTGAAAATTGGATGAATTCTTAGGGTTTCTGGCTTCTTTGGTCAGACGAGTACTCAAAAAGCTCTACATACTTACTTAGTGTTTCATAGAGCAAGTGATCTCTCTTTGTATTAGTCATATCTGCTCTGAACTACAACATCTCAGGGAATGAAGACAAAACAAAAAGAAAAATATTTGACTTGTAGAGTTTGACTTGCAGACATTTTCTAGTCATCACAATGAAGTCATCAAAGCTAGAATCCACTGGGATTCTACCCCATGAAAAGTTGCTGTCCTCAGATTTCAAGTCCAGTGTTGAAGACTCAAGGGCCCAGACAAGCCATCAAAGTTTCGAAGTTTAGACTAGAGTCCCATCTAAGAATAACGTGTTACACTTACATAGCTATTCCTATGCAACATATCAATTTACTTACCAGTCCTTAATTAAATAAGTCTCATGATAGAATTATATGCATTTTGCAGATGGGGAAACTGAGGCACGTGGAAAAATGAGTGAGTATTCAAACTGACATATTACATATCTAAAATTGGCTTTGGCAACTAATTGATGCTTTGAGTATCCAGAAATGGACTCTTTAGTCATTCAATATTTGAAAACAGGGCATTTCACAGAAATATCCTGAGTCAGAACCTAAGCTGGTGAAAATTGGCATAGCTTCATTGGCTACAATAGTACTTTGCTTATTTAGACTATATGATGATCTTCCTCCATACATTAATTCACCTATCAATGAAAAACCTGTCTGATTAGCTACATGGTGGTACAAGATGGTATTGTTGATAACTTCAGCACACTATGACAAGACTTGCTGTACACTGGTAAGCCTTCAAGTGTCAAGAAGGATGAAAGAGGGATCCGAGACACTTATTGTTCATTTTTCTTTGGATCCGGTGTCACTGTAATGAAATGTGATTACCTTTTGCTTAAGATTTAATGGTTTGGGATGTTTTTTGCCACATGCCAAATGTTGTATTTTTATAAATCACTGTTAAAAATACAGTATGCCAGTTAGCAAGTTCTAATCTTAAATCTTTGACAGTTTTAGAAGGGCAAAAGTATGGCTCTTTTAGCTAGATGATTTTTTTGTATTTTTTTGTATTTTTGTATTTTCCACACCAGGGCATTCTCATAGACTCATAGACTCATAGGTCAGAAGGGACCAATATGATCATCTAGTCTGACCTCCCGCACAAGGCAGGCCACAAAACCCTACCCATACACATTTATAACAACCCCGAACCCATGACTGAGTTATTGAAATCCTCAAAAGTGAGATTTGAAGACCTCAAGCTGCAGGGAATCCACCAGCAAGCGACTCATGCCCCATGCTGCAGGGGAAGGCGAAAAACCTCCGTGGCCCCTGCCAATCCGCCCCGGAGGAAAATTCCTTCCCGACCCCAAATATGGCGATCAGCTAAACCCTGAGCATGTGGGCAAGACTCACCAACAACACTTCTCCAAACAACACTTCCAATTGGGTGCAGCTTTATGCTTTTCATGGGCTGTACATCCAGCCCAGACGTTTCTTTTTGAGTTTTGTGTCTTTAAAACATAAGGATAGGTACATTAAAGTTTGGTCATAACACCTCACCTTCCTTTGACCCACCCACCCAAACCTCTTTTTTCTTCATGTGCCCAGAAGACATTCAAAACAATACAAAAATCATTCAAATTACCTTACATGTCTGGCACTCACTCTGCAGCACACTGTGGATCTGTTAGTATTTGCACCGCTTCTATTCCCTGCAATACATTTTAATCAGATACTTTTGTACCCAGTTGTACTCTTGTCTGAAACCATCCAAAGTACTGTTGTTGCTAGGGAAACCACTTCCTTGTTATCTCTGCGTTCAGCACGTCTGCCTCATTCTCTCTCTCTTTTTTTACCCTCTCCCTCTTTTTTTTTTAAATTTCTTTGGCTTTGAGAGGCAACTTTATGTCTTCACATTAGGAGCAGTGAACCATTTAACCAAAGTGCAAACTCTAATTTGAAAACACAGAAGCAGTAGCCACGACTACAACTTGTGCCTTTATGTTAGGAATATCTGAGTATGGGACAATTACATAGAGTAGCCCATATGTAGGGAGTGACAGTCACATCCCAAACTCCAATCCCAGTCACTAGGGAGAAGAATGGTTCCCACTGTACATGACCTATGAAGAAACAGACGAAAGAGAGGAGTGAGGGGTGTGTGTGTATGAATATTATTTTCCACAGATATAAAAGCTTCCTGCCCCTTTGCTCTTCTCTGCAAAACAAAATGTACCATCCATGCTGGCCTCACTGCAAGATTAGTTGTTTACCTCCTTCAAAGAAAGACTATCCTCTGAGCCATTTGACCATGGAATTGATTTCTGACCCTTTGCTTCCTTACAGTCTACTAATGTTTAAATTATGCAGCTGAGAAGCAGACCATAAGAGGAGCCAGCATTTAGGGTTACTCTCTCCAGGCTATGAACACCATGTATGAGCTCCTCTTCTTTGGGCATTTAATAATGAACACATCTCTTCTACTGGAAATGCATCCCTGGCTTATATGTCTTTGAAGACAAAGTTTGGAAAAAGGAATCATTGTTAATTGCATGGGGTGGGGAGGAGATGTGTCCAGGAAAGCAAGGGGGTTATTTTATATATTTTAAATAGAAGTAAAAACACATTAATGATTAAAAGCAGAAATCAGTTGTGCTTTCATACAGCTCTCAGATTTTTTCTTTGTTCATTACATGAAAGCATTATATGCATTAAGCCCAGTTACTTGTCACGGTGACACTGTCCTCTAAAACTCTGCTGTGTTTTGGCAATGATGGCAATTTTGACACATGCATTTCAGCTTTCACTAAATTCACTCACCTCCTTCCTCTTTTTCTCTCTCTCTTTCAGACACACACTCTCACACAGATATTATATACAATAGGTTTAAGATGGAAAAAAACAACATTCAAAAGTAAAAATAAATTTACCTATAATATTATAGTCTCCACTGAATTTTCACTTTGCCCAACTGGGCATCATTACCATTGGTATTGAGTGTTAGGATCCTGCTGGTTCTGTTGCAGTTGTCCTATTGACTGTCTCTGGATGAATAAGTCCCTGTCAAGAGTAGTACTAAATATCCACTTTAGAGAAGCACTTTTACCATAAAGAGCATGTTTTCCCTTCCTCCTTAGAGTCAGAGCCAAGCCCTGAAAAGCAGAGTGAAAAGGCAAACTGTGGAGACAGATATAATTATAAGCAAATACCTTGTAGGTGCTAATTACCAATGTTCTTTTACCTGTACTACGAATATTGATTCAAAAATGCTTCTAACTAGAATTCCGTGGGTAGCATTATATCCACTACTACCACTTTTCATGAATAGCTGCAACAATAAGCCAAATACTTTTCCTGCATTAGATTTCATAGATTTAAATAGGAGCAAAATGGGCTCTGAAGACAATACTAGCAAGCATTTCCCAGTTACAAGGAAGATAACAGATTGACCCAGAATTAAAATAACTTCAACCTGTTTGTACTTACTCTTGGTCTGGCTCTGAGGTGGGGAGGAACCCTGCATGCAAATTATCTGCAAATGTTCAGATTGAGTGTTCAGAACACACATTAATTACCCAAAAATGATTGTCTGGAGGTGAACCAAGCGTTACCTCATCAGCATTCTGCATCAGTGCCATAAAATGAAGGTGAAAGGGAAAAAAACTCCGCAGAGACAAGAAAGCAGAAGTGATAGCAAATAATAAAAGTTGTCTCTTTACTAAGACCCTTGGAAACACCAGAGCATACATAAATTGGTGGCAAAAGCCACTGATTTTGTATTTGCCAGCTTACAAAGAGCAACCAAGTTTCTTAGACTGTTTAATCCCCTTAATTTGGAGATGCGACTCCCATTGATATGAATGAGAATTGAGCTTCCATATCAAATGTATGACACAGTATACATCAGTAGTAAATAATTTTTGCTAATTATTCTTCATCCATAACTTATCCACAATCAGTTCTATTCTTTACTTAAGAGATTTGTTTGAATTCATGGGGAGCAGGCAGCAGCGGTTTGGAGGAACTAACTGAAGAAGAAAAAACAGTGAAGCTATTTTGGCTAGAACACCACAAAACCTGACCCGAGCCTAGTCTGGAAGAATTCAGTTCACCGAGAAACCGTAACAGGAAAATGGCACTAGGTGCATTTTTTTCTTCATGGTGGACTCGCCATGTGCTAACCTGGCTATTTCAGACAGCTTGAACTACTGTTATTGCCGAGTGCTTCACATACATTAGTAGTTCTTAAAAATTGGTTGCTGATGAAAGGGGCTCCAGAAATTCTTTAAGCTGTTGCTGGTTTAGTGCTTTTCACTAATTAATATTAATAATACATTTTGGGATGAAATAGCATTTGAGTTTCATTTATATTAAATGTTATTGTGCAAATTACATTAACTGCAACAAGTTTCAGAGGATTGGGTACATTACTGGAAGATTCTTGTTTTAAAGATGTTACAGATCACTAGTAGACAGCTGTTGTATTTTGACAGAAGGGGAGTAAGGCTGGAGTACAACATAAATTATTCTCCCTCAAAATTCAGGGTCAAACACTTTACAGGTTTATTACACATTACCTGACCATAAGATTTCATATTATATTTTTTTCCTAAAGAAAAAGTATTTTAATGCTTTTTACTTTAAAAAAGCAGAAAAGTGTTAACCTTCCAGGCATGTTGCAAGACTTATCTGTTCTCCAAGGCTTTACTTGCAAAGGGAGCTGATCAGGCTTTTCTTATATTGTAAAATGAGGATAGTATTTGGTTTGTGGATGGAAATATTTTGGGGCTATTCAGTGGGCTGAAGCAAGTTAACTCTAATTGGGTTGTACTGGGGAATCTTTTTATGGATATTAAATGGAGATTGAAATAACCCAGAGGATAGACATTTATTAAATGGAAAGAAATACATTAAATATATATGATATCTAGAGTCTGTAAACTGTGTCTGCAATAATTAATATTTCAAAAGCTTGAGAAAGTAAATTGGAGGTAAGGAGCTACAACTGTAGCTCAGAATTCCAAATGTCTGATCCAAAGCCATACAAGGTCAGGGGTAAAATTAACTTTTTCCATCCAGATAGTCTCAGTGGATGTTAGAAAATTACTTAAAGATAAGAAAAATTTGACTGGCATCCTAAAGGAAAGCTGGAGGTCCTGCTTATCCCAAGTGACCGATAACATTCCACAGGTTCCAGATTTATTTCAACTTCTTCCAAAAGGTCAGCACATAAAGTGTGCTTTCTCCCAGTTGTTACAAATGGTTTAAATAAAGTCACTGAGGCTCAGTAATCAGATACATAGCTATATGTTTTACTGACGATATGTGTATTACATGATTATACACACAGCTCTAATTAAACTCCCAAAGTCCTGTCCCAGTATGTATTGGATTTAATTCAAAACCAAGGAAGGACTCTATGGGGACAATCTCTTTGGCTGTTTCCAAGCTGCTTCAAAAAGTTCCACAATGCAGTTCCTGTTTATCAGTAAGTTGTGTTTAGCTGGACAGTCCTCTGTTATTTGTGGACGCAATGGCAATAATAACAATACACTGTTTGAAGGGGGCCTTACCATCTTATAAAAATGTGTGCTGTGAAAATAACGTCATTAATCACTTTAAGACAAAATGTTTCATTCTTTTAGTCTCACAATTAATCAGGAGTTTTAAAAAAGATAAAATATTATAAAGGAATATATAATTAAATAGTACACATAGCAAATAATATTGCACAGGTGGTCAAGTAGTAATAGGATGGATCTGTGTTTGGGTCAAAAGCCCATTCCTATTCCCAATGGGGAGTAGCAAAAAGCAATCATAGAATCACAGGACTGGAAGGGACACAAGAGGTCTTTTAGTCCAATCCCCTGTACTCAAGGCAGGCCTATGCATTATCTAGACCATCTCTGACTGGTGTTTGTCTAACCTGCTCTTAAAAATTTCCCATGATGGAAGTTCCACAATCCTCCTAGGCAATTTATTCCAGTGTTTAACTACTCTGACAGTTAAGGAAGTTTTCCCTAACATCCAACCTAAACTGCCCTTCTTGCAATTGAAGCCCATTGTTTCTTGTCCTACCCTCAGAGGTTAATGAGAACAATTTTTCTCCCTCCTTCTAACAAACTTTTATGTGCTTGAAAACTGTCTTCATGCCACTCCTCCACAGTCTTCCCTTCTCCAGACTAAACAAACCCATTTTTTTTCAATCTTCCTCCGTAGGTCCTGTTTTCTAGATCTTTAGTAATTTTAGTTGCTCTTCTCGGGACTTTCTCTATATTGTCCACATCTTTCCTGAAATATGGCACCCAGAACTGGACACAATACATTTGAGGCCTAATCAGCATGGAAAAATCGCTTCTCATATCTTTCTTACAACACTCCTGCTAATACATCCCAGAAAGATGTTTGCTTTTTTTTGCAACAGTGTTACACTGTTGACTCATAGTGGCTTGTGGTCCACTATGACCCCAAGATCCCTTTCCACAGTACTCCTTCCTAAACAACCATTTCCCATTTTGTACTTGTGCAATTGATTTTTCCTTCCTAAGTGGAATACTTTGCATTTGTCTTATTTACTTCAGACCATTTCTCCAGTTTGTCCTCCAAAGCACTTGGACCCCTCCTTGCTTGTTATCATCTGCAAACTTTATAAGCATACTCTCTATGCCATTATCTAAATCACTGATGAAGACATTGAACAGAACTGGACCCAGAACTGATCTCTATGGAACCACACTTGATATGCCCTTCCAGCTTGACTGTGAACCACTGATAACTACTCTCTGGGAATGTTTTTCTACCAGTTATGTACCCACTTATAGCTCCATCTAGGTTGTATTTTGTTTATGAAAAGGTCATAAAAGACTATCAAAGGGCTTACTAAAGTCAAGATATACCACATCTACCATTCCTCCCATCCTCAAGGCTTGTTACCCTATCAAAGAAAGCTGTTAGGGTGCTTTGACACAATTCATTTTTGACAAACCCATGCTGACTGTTACTTAACACCTTATTATCTTCTAGGTGTTTGCAAATTGATTGCCTAATTATTTGCTCCATTATCTTTCCAAGTATTAAAGTTAAGCTGACTGGTCTGTAATTCCCTGGTTGTCTTATTCTCCTTTTTATAGATTGGCACTATCTTTGCCCTTTTCCAGTTCTCTGGAATCTCTCCCATATTCAGTATATTCATATACTTCAGTGGCTCAGATACCTCCTTCGTCAGCTCCTTGAGTATTCTAGAACGTATTTCATCAGCCTTTCACAACTTGAAGACATCTAACTTGTCTAAGTAATTTTTAACTTCTTTCACTATCTCACTCTGATCCTACCTCATTTTCACTGGCATTCACTGTGTTAGATATCCAATCACTAATAAACTTTTTGATGAAAATTGAAACAAAAAAGTCACTTAGCACTACTGCCATTTCCACATTTTCTATTATTGCTTTTCCCCCCTCACTGAGTAATAGGCCTTCTATGTCCTTGACCTTCCTCTTGTTTCTAATGGATTTGTAGCTTGTTTTCTTGTTACACTTTATGTCTCTAGATAGTTTAATCTCCTTTCGTGTCTTTTTAATTTTGTCTCTACATACTCGTGTTATTTGTTTCTATTCATTCTTTGTAATGTGATCTAGTTTCCACATTTTGTAGGACTCTTTTTTGAGTTTCAGATCATTGAAGCTCTCCTTGTTGAACCAGGGTTGTCCCTTGCCATGATTCCTATCTTTCCTATGCTTGTTTTTTTCTATGATAGTTTTGTCTTGTGCCCTTAATAATGTCAGTTTGAAAAATTGCCATTTCTCTTTAATTGTTTTTCCACTTAGACTTGCTTCCCATGGGATCTTACCAACCAACTCCCTGAGTTTGCTAAAATCCGCCTTTGTGAAATAAATTATCTTTATTGTGCTATTTTACCTCCTACCATACCTTAGAATCCTGAACACTTATCATTTCATGATCACTTTCACCCAAGCTGCCTTCCACTTTCAAATTCTCAAACAGTTCCTCTCTATTTGTCAAAATCAAATCTAGAACATCCTCTAAGAAAGTAGATTTCTTCACCTTCTGAAATTAAAAAATATTGTCTCCAATAAATTCAAAGAATTTGTAGTTAATCTGTGATATTTTCACAACACACATCTGGGTAGTTGAAGTCCCCCATCACTACCAAGCCCTTTGCTTTGGATTGTTTTGTTAGCTGTTTAAAAAAAGTCTCATTCACCTCTTCTTCCTGGTTAGGTGGTCTTTAGGAGACCCTTTCCATCACATCACCTTTGTTTTTCCCCTTTTATCCTTACTTAGAGACTTGCAACGTCTGTCTCCTATTTCCATCTCAGCCTCTGTCCAAATGTGTACATTTTTATTATATAAGGCATCACTGCTCCCTTTTTCCCCTCTCTGTCCTTCCTGAGCAAACTGTACCTTCTATATCATATTTCAGTCATGAGTATTATCCCATCCAGTCTCTGTGATGCCAGCTATGTCATAGTTGTGTTTTAACTAGCATTTCTAGTTCTTTCTGCTTATTCCCCATACTTCTCACATTAGTATACAGACATATAAGATACTGATTTGATTTCCCTCCTATGTCCTCTCTTCCCTTTCCGTTGTCCCTGATAAGCCCATGCTCCCCACAGATTCTGACCCTTCTCCCAGATCTCCATGTTTTTGACTTAACTGTGGGCTTTTGTTTCCTGCCCCCATCAAACCTAGACTACGTTTACACTTGCCGCCAAATTCGGCAGCACTCAGTGGAAGATATGCAACCTACGTAGAGCAGATTGCCTATTTCCCATTGACTTCCTAACTTCTATTTACTGTGGTTTCTTCAGTTTGCTGCGCCAATGGGAAATGCCCTCCCATTGACACAGCATTACTCCACCGGGCAGAGGTGGATTAGTAGTGTTGATTTCTAGGTCAATTGAGCGGTTCTCCACTTCTGCTCTATTGATCCGGATAAATAGATCTGATGGTGAAGTTGCCACTGTCACTGTAGACATAGCCCTAGTTTAAAGCCCTCCTCACTAAGTTAACTAGTCTGTATCCAAATATAATCTTCCCTTCCTTCATAGCTGGACCTCATCTCTGCTTAGCAGTCCTACTTCCTGGACCAGCATCCTGTGTTCAAGGAAACTAAAGCCCTCCTGGTGACACCATCCTCACAGCCAGGCATTCACTTCCAGGATGCATCTGTCTGAGTCTGGGCCCCTACCCTTGTCCAAAAGGATCAAAGTGTCACAATGCTTTGTGATTCTTACCTCTAAATTATACAGACTGGTAAAATCTTAAAATAAGTAGGATCTAGCACTCCTCAGTCTGAAAATTAATTTTTATAGCATCAGGTTAAAGTTAAAAGCGACTTGGTCTGGGTATGTAGTGAAAAATTAAACTTAAAAATGCTGAAGTTTATGTTTAAGCACTCCTATTCATACACTATATGGGACATACAGATTGACCATATGAATGCCTCATCACAGTATTGGAAAGGCTGTGGGAAGATGGGTTATTTCTTGCATAACTGATTGGTTTTCTCACAAATAAAAGTCTTCTGCTAAATATATTTTATATATAGATACACATACCAATATGTACCTGACATCCTTGAGCTCTGTTGCAAACGCATACCTGATGGATCTGTTTCTCAAAATACCACTGATTGACTATTCTCAGGACATCGGTAATCATTTGATTTCTGCAAAAAAGTTATCATGCAATGTTGGAAAGAGGCTGAATGGATTCAATCAGAAACCACGTGGCTTGGACAAACAGATAATTCCTCAAGGACAAATATGAATACTACTTAACAACATAGTGTCCCTTTTATATCTACTTGCAGCAACTCTTAGAAAAAGTCACCAAACCCCTAGAGCTAAGAAAAGTTAGATAAAAAGGAACAGTTTCACAGTATAAACACAGTGACTGCTACAATATAAGTTCTACAAGAATTTTGCAGAGAACAAATAGACATACACAGTACCATCCTTAGAGACTCATGCCCCCCACCCAGTCCAGAAAAAGTTAAAAGTTGTATAATGATGAATGTGGTTGTCAGAGAAGTAATGAAGAGCATTGTTTTGCTGAGAGAAGGTTGGGAGCAAAGAGTCTGGGGAAAAGGGACTGCGGGTATAATCCTGAAAACACTTATGCATTTGGTTAAACTTTCTCCCATTGGGACTACTCATCTGTTTAACGTTCCTCGTGTGCTTAGATGACAGTAGTTGCAAAAAAAGGAATGTATCTTGTTATGTGATTCACAGCTTCAACAAAAAAATTAAAGATGAAAGCATTTGTGTTCCCGGTATCTGCATTTAGCACATATGTAGGTTTCTACAGATTTTAACTCAATGTCTCCTTGACTTTTATTGTTGTTGCTGTTGTTAATATTAGTAAAAATGACTAACAAAGAGCATTAAAGAGCTCCCTGTTTCATTTTTCTCTGGGAAAATTATAGTTAGAAACAGCCTATTAATGAAAGGATATTGAAATATATGACTGTGCTCAATGCAGATGCAAGAGAAAACGATAATTTTACCATCAAATGATTATGGTTGGACATTTGTATATTTAATCAGCATTTATCTATGGACTAGCCAGCAGGGGAGCCATGGACCAATGGAAAAAAGGTGGGTAGGATAAAGGGTAGCTTATGGTATATATTAGGAAAAAAAACTTCTTGTTTACCTAGCATAGTTTGATATTATAAGAATGGACATGTATTTTGCCCTTTTAGATAAGGAAGAGACAAAAGAGGGTTGCACCCGGTATTATGCCAAGTTATTAAATGCTGAGTAGTTTAAGAATGGGGAGAAAGAAGGAAAGTGGAGAAAAGTCCAATGATAGGAGAGAAGGACACAGGAAGGATTAGGAAGTTGACATCAAGAGACACAGACAGGAGAGGGAGGTGGGGCATATCAGCAGATACTGGTTTTATTTTTATTTGACTATATTCATATTTCATGCTTGCTATGAGGTAGCAAATCTTGTTTGGTCCAAAGAGAGAGAGAGAGAGACATAGATTGAAATTCCACCTTCCGTTCACTGTATCTCTGCACTCTCCCTTCCTTCCCACCCACTGCAAAAAATGAATATTATATAACCATTATAATGTGTGTATTAGAGGCAGGTACATTACATGACTTTGGTATCTTATAAAAGATGTACTCAGCTGAAAAATCTTTGCTCACTGTGCTCAGTGTTTAGCAAATGCAGACAGTGCTTGAACTGTGCAAAGGATTATAGATTGCCATGCTTGCTGAGCCCATAGAACAGAACACTTTTTCTCACCTGTAAATGCCTATCTCACTGAGAAGCTGTGTAAATGGTATTTCTCTCAGAGACAATTCAGTTGCTAACTTGATGGTCCTTTACTTAAGTCACACATGAATAGGCAAGCGCAGCCAATGGAATTACAAAATGGGTTAGGTATCAAACCAGATAAACTCTAATATCCTCTCAGTATCCCAGCGTCTTGCAGAACATCTCCCAAAATCCCCTAGCTTAATTCTTTCCAGTTATATTGGAAATAAGATTAATATGAGGATAAGGGCTACATTTTTAAAAAAGAACAAAAGCTTATATGTAATGTGCGGATGTATTTCTTTCTTGATTTCAAAATTACACTAGATCTGATCTTCTGTCTAACACACGTACCAGAGCTTTTGGTCCAGAGCAATTTTCCCCAAACCAAGTTTTACACAGTAAAATAAATTTTGCTCTGCTCTCATACTATTGATGTTGAAGGATGCTGTCCATATTCTTCATAGATATTGTATTTTTGGTCCCTATACTGGAGAGAATATTGAAGTCTTTAAGAACATATAATGGCTTTAATGGATTTGGAAGATCAGCTTCTTCTTCCCCCTATCCCACCATGTGTGGTACGTCATCAGACAAGCATCCACCATCCTTGTCTGTCTGAGGGGGCAATAAGGTTCACCTTCTTATCATCTTCTTTGAGGCAATCTACCCATCACTTCCTTGGTTTTCCTTTGGGTCTCCTTTGTAACATCCTCTCCTGCTGTGTAAATTTCACCAGCCCCCCTTCATTCATCCTCTGTAAGTGACTGAAGCAGCAAAGTTGGGTTTCCTGCATTTTGTCAACCACATCATGGACTTTGACTTCCATCCTAATGCTTTCATTCTGAAATCTGTCCTTTCCTATAATTCTCTTTATAGTGCGAAGACATTTCATCTCGAACATCTGTTGGCATTGAACCTGCCGTCTGTTTACTCCCCATGCTCCTGTTCTGCACACCACTGCAAGGTAGTTGGACTTTCAGTCTCAGTGGCATACGCTTGTCATGCAGAACCTCTGAAATATTGTTCCACTCTCTTCCAGCAGTCCCTCATCTGGACTGTATCAACTGATGTTCAAGTTCACCATCTTCTGTAACCCAGCCACAATGTACTTGAAGTGGTCAATCTAGTTCAGTCTTGCTCCATTAAGCTCTATATCCATTTTTCCTGTAGCGCCTTTACTGATCCCCATAACCGCAGTCTTAGTCATGTTCATTTTCATCCCATGCCCCCTTAACTGGTCATCTCAAGTTTACTATTTCCTCCAGGACTTCTTTTGAAGATACTCTTATTGCTATGTTGTCTGCATATAGCATCTTCTCATCTTTTCCCTTTGGAATCTTCCTGATGACCTGGTTCATCATATAATAATCAGTGGGAGACTAAGGGCTGATCCCAATGCACTCCAATTTTCAGTTCATTTGGATTTGTCTTTAACTTGTTCCAAAACGTGTCCAAACTTTGACATGTTCGAAAAAACATGTTCAAATCACTGTCTTAGGTCATCTACATAGTGCATTTTCCATAGGTATTAAATCCTCTGACAACCTGTATTTCCTCACACTGGTGTGAATATCCTTCTGTCTACTTAATCATAAGCCTTTTCTAAGTCTATACAATCCGAGAAGTCATCCTGCTCGTAGTGTAACCACTTCTATTTTACTTGTGGAATTACAAATATGGTATTTGTGGTTCCTCATCCTTTCCTAAAGCCAAACTGGTTTTGTTTGAAGAAGGATTCCACCATTCTCCTAATCCTAGCATCCAAGATGTACTCCAGTATCTTCATCCCATCCAATAGCAACTTTATCTCACAATAGTTTCCACATTCGTGGATGTTTCCCTTCTTATGTATTGTATTATGTGATTGGGATCAGGACTTGCACCTGTCTTTGGGAATTCTCTAGTCTTGCCAGATAGCTTTAATAACTCTGCTCATCCATTTTATGTCTGTGTCATCCAAAATTTTCACCACATCTACCACCATGTCATCAGATCCTGCTGCCTTGCAATTCTTCATAATCTGGACTGCATTTCTCATTTGTTTCTCCATTAAATCAGACTAATGCCCGGTCTACACTTACCTTTGCGATTCAGCGGCAGTCGACAGGAGATACACAAGTAACGTAAATCACTTGTGTATCTCCCGTTGACTTTGCAGCATCTCCTCTGCGCGGCATCCACACTGCGCTGCTTCGAAGGGAACAGCGCTCCCTTCGATGCAGTGCTAAGCCACTTACAGGGGTGGTTTTCCTGCGTCGCTTCCTGGATCAACTGAGCGCGTCTATACAAACCACTCAGTCGATTCAGAGCAATCGATGTAACAGCAGCAAATTTGCCGCCATCAGTGTAGACCCAGCCTAAGGTACCACATTAGGATCACATGTCAACTCAGCCCAAAAAGGGATTGCCTCATTTAAGAGGCTCTCAAAGTATTGTTTCCACCTCTCCTTCATATGTTCAGTCCAGCAGTCTGACCCCTCATCATCATTTACAAATGATATTGCAATCTCTTTGCATCCTCCTGCCCTTTCCATCTCAGTTTTAAATGCTATAGATCTTTTTGCCAGCCAGCTGTGGGTAGCTTACTAGCATGTCTAGGACACTGGCATTTTTCACTGCCTACTTTGTAGCTTGTTTTGCTTCTTTGTATTCACTTTCATTTGGAATTGATGGGTTCATTTATCTATATATTTATTTATAAAGCATTTTCTTGTTTCAGATTGCTACCTGTTTTGGAAGAACAGCCTAGAAACAAAATATTAATATTTTTAGTAGGGTAGTGGGAGCAATCATTTTAAATTAGGGGCTCTTCTGTATGGCTTGTCCCACTAAAATAATTAATCTAATGTCTGCCACCTGTCAGCTTATTTTCATCTCCTATTTCTGGAACAAATCTATGACTGCTGTGAAAGCACAGGATCAGACACTGGTCTGATAAGACTAAATACAGCTACCATCTTGCTTCAAGCTAGTAAGAAATGGTATTGAGTTTTTCCATTGCCTTAAAGGTATTTTGCCTTAGGATCCTGGTAACATTGTTTGATCAGTATTTTAAATAGAAAATTGAGGTACAGTAACACAGGAATTGCTGTGCTGGCGCAGAACAATAGTCTATCCAATCCAGAAGCCTGTCTCAGACCTCACAATTGTGTTTGCTTGAGAGGAAGGCATAATTCCCCCATAAATCACCCAATTGTGCAACATTGTACCATGAAAAGAACATTTCTTACTGACCCCAGCAATCAATCAATTTATGCCCCGCAACTTGAAGAGTCATCATCTTTGTTAGTTCAATTCCAGATAATATAACTGCATGTGCTCTCCATATTGATATAGCTATCTAAGTGTGCACTTGGTTCTTTGGCATCTGAGAAGATCCTATTTTTTTTATCTATTTCCTTCTCTACCTTCCAAACCAACACAAAATAAAGACAGCTCAGGAAACAAACTAATTTAAAATGTGAAAGTTTCAGAGTTTGTGGGGAACAAACCACAGAAAATAGTAAGAGAGCTACTGGTAATATAAATAATAAAATAAAAAACAAAAGCAGTAACAAAAAGGTTATACAACCTTGTCCTCTGCTGGAAAAAAAACCCCCAGCACCTTCACATCTTTTGTGTTAAGAGATCCAAAATCAGACAGATGAAACTTGTATAATATGTGAATCACTGTGTGAGGTGATATAATTTATAGAACACCCTCCCTTTATTTTTGTACTGTTAGGAATAGAGTGGCCACCTGTTCCTTATTTCAAAGAAATGTCAGTTTTTTCATGCATAATGTGGCTTGGCCCAGAAAAATATTAAACCAAGGAATAAGTGACTTTTTTGCACCAGGGCATGAAAATGAGGATTAAAATGAAATAATAGGTTTTAGAGAAACAATAGGGGGGATTTATTTTAGTGGACCAACTTCCGTTGGTGAAGAAGACAAGCTTTTGAGCTACACAGAACTCTTCTTCAAGTCCGGGAAAGGTACTCCAAGTATCACAGCTAAATACAAGGTGGAAGAGATTGTTAAGCATAAAGAGTTACCATGTTGCAAGAGACCATTCATGATAAAGTGGGAAATTAACACTTCAGCAACCACAGGACAAATGAGAGTTAATGCGTTACAGATTATTGTAATGAGACATAAATCCAGTGTCCCTACTGAGTCTATGATTTTTAATGTCTAGCAAAGTTATGAATTTAAGCTCCCAGGCTCAGCTTTTGAGGTGTCCTTTGAGGATGAGGACTAAGTGGTCAGATACAGAGTGGCCATTTTGTGAAAAGTATTCAACTCCAGGTTTTTGTATTTTATCATTTTTCTGTGAGAGTTCATTTGAGAAGGTAGTGACTCTCTGGTTTCACCCCTATAGTCATTGGGTCATTTGATGCTCTGGATGTGTAGGGAGATGGAAGTCAGTGTAATGTGAACACAGATGAGTAACAAGGCTAGGCCCAATGACCTAGGTATGAACTTGAGCTAAAGCAGAAGTGATCTAACCACAAAACTGGTATAAAGCAGTTTGAAAGCAGCTCAAGTTGTAAACAACTAACCACCGCTTTTAGTTAATTGGATGCCAAACATGCACCAATAGTATAAGAAAAGGTAAGGGTCAATGACCAGTCCTGGAAAGAATCAAAAGCTGACCAATAAGGAGATCAAAGTGAACTATATCATGGCACGGGTAACATAAGGAAACTGGAAAGCTCGTGCACTAGGACCTCACGTGGGGTGTTAGTGTCAGGTCCACTACTGGGCAGCTGCTTATCGGGATAGTACAGATGGGCTTCCCCTCGCTGATTGTGGTAAGCGCCTGACGCAAATGCATGCTTGTAACTGAAATAAACAGCCTTTTAGCAGCACTGCCTTGTCCTTCTGAATCCTTCTCACCACTGAGTGAGATCACAAGCTCCCCACTAACCAGGATACACCAACAAAAACAGTACAAAAATAAATGATTTTCTTTAAAAAAAAACAAAAAAAACCCTCTCTTTCCCTCTCATGTGTCTATTTTCAGTCTTTTGTGATGTCATCATTACGCTAATTGTCTAGTCGCTATAGAGTCTTCCAGCCTAAACAAGACCTGAAACTACAAGTAGAACTCATCCCCCTTTTCTTGGCAAATACTAAACAGGATTTCTTCATCACAGAGAAGCCCTTTTTATTTTCCTTTATGGGGACATTTAAAGAGTATGTTCAGTGTTGTGCTCACCTTCCCAGGCATTGTGCCCGGCTCTGGAGTTGTACTGCCACACCACCAACCATGCTGTGTGCTGAGGTTTAAAAACCACAATGGAGAAGTAAGGTTATATTTTCCCCTCAACATCCATATATAATTCCCATTGACACTTATAGGAGCTGCGTAAGTCCATCAAGAGGGGGATGAATATAGTAATCCCTTAAACATAGCCTTGAATTACAGTCCAGTAAAGTTGTAAAAGTCTGAGACATAAAAGAAAATCTTGACAAATCTGTATTTGTAATAGAGGTGCAGTTTCATACTTAACTATAACAGTTCTACTATCCAGTGTATCATACTTAACTCTACTGTGATCATCATACAAATACACTCCTTCCATGTACTGAGCTGATAAGTACTAAAATTATTTAAAACCCAATTCTCAGTTCAGAGTCCTTACTTCTTCTCCATCCTTGCTCTGAATTTATTTATCTGGAATTTATTTACTATCTGCAGTAATCAGATACATTTCAGTGGAAAAAATGTGTAGAGTTCATTTAAGGACCCGACTTCTTCAGTGGTTTCCAAGTTGTTTCTATGTTTGTTGTTCATAAAGTCATTCTTCTCTCTCTCCATTAAAACCAACACTCACCCAATCACTTTTTGGGAGACAGTAAAATAAATCAGATAATATGTATTCAGTTCTCCACAAAATGTCTGGAAAAAAAACAGCAGCTTTCTTTTGTTCCTGTACTCAGCCAATGCCACTTGTAAATACAATTCTTGTGGTGCACTTGCTTTTTTTGAAATTGTAGAATGCTGTTAGGGCCATATTCTGATGCTTTTTCTCACATTAAATAGCACCATGGCACTGAGCCAGCGAGGGTTAAACTACCAGCAGGCTGCGTGACTTGAAAATCAATCTTTAAGGACATAGTAGAAAAGTACTGAAATGGTAAACAGGACTATTCCAAGTAAATAGTTTTCAAAGCCATGTTAATAGATTAGAGTCTTTGAAATAGAGGCCTGTACTGATAGGGAACCAAAAGTAGATACTAATTGTATTTGTCCGTGTTTACCTACATCTTATTAGAAGTTTAATAATGTGATCTAATTAGCTTGTAGATGCTAAACTTTTGGTTCCTGTTTGTAGTAGTTCATTACTGTATTCTATTGATTCAGAGATCAAAAGGAGATATTAACATTTAGATGAAACTTGTGGTGTAATAATATCATTGTCTTTAATTCTCTTTGAAATTTGTGACTCCACATTGTAAAACTACCTGTCAATTGTCTGAATGCTTAATTACCTTATGTTAACGAATGCAGTTAATTACCAGTGTGTGCCTAGGAAATAGGGGTTTACTTCAAAGCAGCAATGTGTATTACCTATTCTTCTCCCAAGGAAGGACTGCTGTGATGTCTGCTGTCAAGAGCCTATCATAGCCTGATAGAGAACTATAAACGAAGCTTTGGGCCTGTTTTATCTCAGATCTGCTCAAACTTTGTCAGGGGACATTCTAGTCACTAGGCTGAGGTCCTCAGGGTGATCCTGGATTATCCCTGTAAATGCTCATGGAAGGATTTGAACAAACTCTATGCAGACCACCTATTGGACTATAACCCATAGAACTCATTCCAGAAAGACTTAGGCTGGGTCTACACTGACAGCAGCAAATTCGCCGCTGTCAGATCAGTTGCTCTGGACTGACTGAGTGGTCTGTGTAGACCCGCTCAGTCGATCCAGCAATCAACGCAGGAAAACCACCCCGGTAAGTGGCTTAGCACTGCGTCGAGGGGAACGCTGTTCCCCTCGGTGCAGCGCAGTGTGGACGCCACGCGGAGGAGATGCCGTGAAGTCGACGGGAGATACACAAGTGATTTACGTCACTTGCATATCTCCTGTTGACTGCTGCCGAATCGCAAAGGTAAGTGTAGACCGGGCCTTAGAAAACATCAGCTCACCGTCTCTCTTATGAAAGTGACCTAAGAACTTCAGTCATATCTGTATACATATTTAACCACAGTAACCATCTTTCTTTTCTTTTTGAATAGATCTTAGATTAGTTCATAAGAATTGGCTGTAAGCATGTATGTGGGTACGATCTGAAGTATTCACTGAGCTGATGGGTAATGTGTCCGATCTCTGGGGATTGGTAGAACATGATATATGGCGAATAAGATTTTTAGTAATCCTCACTATATAGACTTGTCTGGGTAGGAGCCAAAGGCTGGATTGCTTAAAGGGAACTATATTTTCGCTTCTTGGTAACCAGTAAGGAATTACAGAAGCTGTTTGGTTACTGGCTTGGTGAATCTAATTATAAGAATAAACCACCCAATTTTGGAGATTGTTTGCTCTAATCTTTGCCTATTGGAGCATTCTTGGTGTGGTTCCTCCAGTGACCAAAGGCACAAGCACCTTATTCCACAGTAAGTCCACGTGATCCCACTGACAATTCTTGGGGAGTGAGGTGCTACTCTGCATGAGTAAGGGTTTAGTAAGTAGTCATGACAAGTAATTTAGCCTTTTAGTAAGTAGTCATGACAAGAAATAAAGTGCAAGTTATTTATCTGAACAAATGTAACAATATATGGTTAAACAACAATTATAACATTTGTGAGAAATAAATGTAGTACATCAAAAACACGTCACCAGAGTCATCTAAATGAACAGTGAATTAACTCCAGCAGCTACCTCCTCCTGCAGAAATCAGTGAATGTGGACCATACAGAAGTCATTCAATGTGGCCTGCCTTGGGAGGCAGTATTGCCTAATGGTTAGAGCACTGAACTTCTCAAGAGACCTTAGTTTTATTCCAACCTCTGCCCTGAGTCTACTGGGTGATTTTAGGCAAATCACTTCACCTCTCCATGCCTTAGGTTTCCCTCTTCTGTGAAATGGGGATAATACTTCCTTTGAGATCTACTGATGAAAAATGCTATATATATGATTATTCTATAGTGGGAGACTTTTCCAAAGCTCAAAGGGACTTTAGGTGCTCAACTCCAACTGACGTTCCATTGGAATTGAGCAGCTGGCTTTCTTTTGCACCTTTGAAAATTTGTCCCAAATAACAAAAATTTAAATGTTCTTTTACTTGTCGTAATTACTCACTAATTTTGAATCTTGCATTGCCACTCAAAAACAATTTCAAGGAAGTAATATGTATTTAATGCTATGTGAAAGGGAGCCTTGAGTAAGGGCCCAATCATAGTCTCACTTACACAAATGTATTAGAGCACATAGGCAAATAAACTTGTGTGCCCAGAGATAAGAGTGAAGCTTGAATACATGCTGCATACCCAGAGGGAATTGTGCAGCGGTACACCCAGCACTGCATACCCATCACAGACAGTTGTACACTGGGCAGACGACAGATATGGCACAAAATGCAAGCAGAGGTGGAGATCCATACCAAAGGAGGGTAGTTATGCAAATAACCCCCTACACAGAGCATATTTCAGCAGCGGGTTGTAAATGATGGTGAGCGTCCCAGGCCTAATGTGTGCTGGCTGAACAGCTGACGCAGTTACCACGAACACTGTGTTGTGGCTGGAACACAGTGCTCATAAAAGGTGTGTGAGGCATCTGACACCAGCCATCCCCTTGATACCAATACATACCAATGCCATGAATATGCAGTGTTCCCCTGGCATGTTATGCTCTTCCTTCTGGTGTGGACTATCTAACATCAGTGGCTCTGGGCAACAGTGAAGGGTAGCATAGGGCTTGTCAGGTCATGATACCGAATATGTCTACTTCTTCAGGGACCTAGGGAAGCTCTTCCTTCTCCTTGAGCATGCAGTGCTACAGCTGACCACAGGGCAGGCAGGGGCATTCATACCATCAGGCATAGCTTACATGATGGCTGGCATTGTGGTAAGCAGCAACTGTAGCATTAGGCCATGTTAAGTTTAGGTTAATCCCTAATTAACAAATCATACTACTTTTGGATTAGAAAAACATACTACCACAGGTAGCTAGAAATACTGACCTGAAAATTGACAGGTTATCTTTGCTATGGAAAGAAATTGCCCATAAACATTGTTCCTGCAAGTTTCTTCTCATCAGAATCCAGCAAAACTGTGAACAGTTCAAGGTAGAATGAACGCCACACAGAAAAGTGTGGAGAGACAACAAAGAAGAACAGTGAGAAGGGAAAGGTTGTTTTTTTTACAGTTCTGTTTAATTCACTCTGTCTCTTTTTCTTTAACTTATTCACCCTTCCACCATCTCTCCCTGCCCTCACCCGACAACCCTTCTGATCCAATGCAATGCCCTGTGGCTTTTCTGGAAATGGATATGTAGCACATATGTACAACTGTACATATCTGGGGCACAGATGTTTGATGCTGTGTTTGCTAGCTAGCTAACAGCATTGCAGCTGCCAGATTTTTTTGGAGAGGTGGTGGGAAAGGAGTGGAGGGTTAGCAAGCCTGAGGGAATCATTCACAATTATTGCACAGCAGGAAAGAATAATCCACTGAAAGAAATCCTGGTGGCAGCAACAGAGACAGTGGTAGCTTGTTCTGTAACTTGCTTAGGTTGATGAACCAGAAAACCCTGTATATCTTGTGAGAGGAGAGCAGGACCCACAGGAGTGTTGGTAGCCAGCTTTTTCTTTTGTAATTTAAGAGTTTAACTATTTGATTATTTCTGACATTTTTTAGGAAGAACTTTGTCACAGGCTATTAACCTGTAGCATTGGACTGAGCAGATGAGCCTTCCCAGGGAAATGGATGACACATAAAGAAAATCGGTGTACAATTGAAATGTGACGGGTGTTAGGTTGACATTATAGAATTCTGAAGAGAGTTTGCTGGTTTTGAATGTAACTTGGTTGTGTTGGTGATGGTTGAGGTAAATAAAATACCATATGTGAACAATTTTACGGGCTCACATTGTTTATTAACAATTAACTTTAGTGAATTATAGTGGCCATAATTTAGAAAATCAGCATTTCCCAGTAAATACTACACATTTACTACAATGATGTACTATTCCAAGAATGGCACCATTGATAACTGGGCAGTTTATGGCATAGTTTGGAAGTGAGAATTTATCGGGGCTATACATAGCTGCAAAACCTTTAATGGGAAAAATAAGAAAATGACATGGTTTTATTTACCTTTGTTAAGCATCCATGCAGATGAGGTATGGTAATATAATGAAACTCATGTTCAACATTCCAAGCTAGGTTTTAAGTTTTACTTAACTCATATACAATGTCTAAGGAGGCTACTTCTCCAATTAATAAAATAATAGTAATAAATAATAATAATAAATAAACTCATTTGTATTAAAATAGTGTTTAAGAGTTCCAGTCTTCAACCAGAACCTGTTGTGCTAGGTGCTGTACAAACACAGAACAAAATCAACAAAATGACAGTATGCCTGTCCCCCGCCCACCAAGACTATATAATGTAAATATAAGACAAAAGACAACAGGTGGATGAAGATAGATAGGGCGCGCAAGGAAACAATGAGACAATACCGGTTAGCATAAATTCCACAGCCTTTTCTTTTGTCCCTCATAATACATGATGAGGTCTCTCAGTCTCTCCTGGGTCATCTGAAGTCATAGGCCTTTGGCCTGAGCCATTAGGCAATACTTGGGGTATCGCATAGTTCAGTTGAGACAGGTCTATTATTTTGTGTAAAGGTATTTATTTGCTAAAAATATCTACAAGTCCTGTTTCTCTGAAGACATAGAAACAAACAAACAGTAGTCAGGCTTCTTTCTCAGAAATCGTGAAGTGTGCCACTTCTGTGAGCACTGTACCCAAGAAGTGCTGTCTTTTCGCTTCCTCTCAGAGTCACTCTCACACCTCCTTCTCCAGACCTTCTGCTGCTTCTAACACTAAGGCTTGGTCTGCACTACAGCATTAGGTTGACATAAGTTGCCTTATGTCAACCTAAATATGTCAATGTTCACACTACAGCCTTACTCCTACCAAAGTGCCCTCCTACACCAACATCATAATTCCACCTCCACTAGAGGCGTAGGGCTTATTTCAGTATATTTAGGGCAACACAATGTCTGTGTGGATACTGCAGGTTACTTACATTGGCTGTTGGCTGTCATTCTTGACAGTTTCAGGACTCCATGCTAGAAACTGACAAGAAAGCTGGGTGGGTGGGGGACTCCAGCTAAAGCCAGTTGTCCCCAGGCTTTCTTCTTGGTGTCTGCTCAGGCTCCATACCCAGGGCCCTGGCTCCCCTGTCCTAGCCGGGCTACTACCTTGGCTCCCCACTGACTTGGGGTGTTGGCTGCGCTCATCCAGCTCCCTACTCCTAGCCAGGCTGTTGCCTGGGTTCCTGGCTCCTCACTACCAGGTGGGCTGCCCCCTGGGATCCCAGCTTCCCATTCCCAGTTGTATTGAGGTTCCCCACACCCCACAAAGAGCCCAGGTGCTGCCTTGGATCCCCGTTCCCTGCTGAAAGAATGGCTACCCAGCCCCCATCCCTGTTCTTGGTTCCCTACTCGGCCACTGCTATGCTCCTGGTACAGAGTAAGGAGCCTTAGGGCAGCAGAAAGTGGGAACTGGAAGTGTCTGTGCAGCACCTGGGCTCCTGGTATGGAGCAGAGAGCCAGGATCCTCAGGGTAGCACCTAGTTTCCTAGTGGGCAGCAGGGATCCTGAGTGCAGCTGGTCTCCCAGCAGCGAATGGGAAGCCAGGAGTCCTGGAGCAACTCATCTGGGAGAAGGAAGTCAGGAACCTGGGCAACAGCTTGACTGGGAGCAGGGGACATAGGCAGCTCCTGGCGGGGGTGTGGGGAGCCAGAAGCCTCAGGGCAGCGGCTCCTGTCCTGGTAGGGAACTGTGCACAGAGCTGAGAATCCAGGCTTTCAGCCGCCACGCTGCCCCTTTTATGCCAGTGGAAGTGCTCCTGGTGAGGATGTGCACTACCGATGGAAGAAGGGCAGTGGTGGACATGAACCACTGCAGTAATTATTGTGGTGCTTCTAAGTTGACCTAACATAGGTTGACTTAAGTTTTCAGTGTAGATATGCCCTAACAGTTTGCAAAACCAATATTTTATCCCCAGTGAATCAGGGAAACCCTCAGTCCATACAACTTAGTTTGGACCATCCTTGTGCCATTGTTTGTAGCTATCACTTAGGAAGCTACACTGCTCGATCCATTCAGCCTGAAAGAGTGTTTGGCAAACCTACTGACTTTAACTAGGATTAGGATTTTCTTTGACACACAGGACATTTTAGGTTGTTTCATATATGCAAAACCCATTCAAGTTCATAGATGAAAAAATAGTGTGAATCTCCTCTGTTAGAAGGCAGGATATTGGGCTACGTGGACCATTGGTGTGATCCAGTATGTCTGTTCTGATGTTTATCATGAGTACCTTGTACAGGGAGAGGACACAGAGAATTCCCTCCTCTTTTATAAGTATATCATCACTGCAGTGTTAACTTGGGCTCCTCCAATAGGCCACCAATGCCTTCTCATAGTTTCTCCCACATGTGCCCCAAAGGACTCACAAGCTGTCCCACAACTAATTGGGAAACAGTCATAGAACAGCTCAGCTTACTGCATCAAAAAAAACCATAGGCTACGCCCCAGGAGTCCTGCACACAGATGAGTATAACGCCAGTGGTGACTTTGGTATGGTGTTATCAAGTGGCTCCTAACACCCAGGGGTTGACCACCCACGTTAATACTGTACTGAGGACATATTCCCAGTGTTCCCACATAAGGATATGTGTATGTGTGTGCTTACCCGTGACTGCCCTGGTCATAAAGGCATCATTTTCATGATGCTTCACTGGGCAGTTTTATCCCAGTGGTGTCCATCTCCTCTCTAGGACCCAAATTTTACAGAGAGGGAACTAAGACACAGAGAAGCTAACTGACTCACCCAAGGCAATACAGGAATTCCATGGCAGAGCAGGAAATTGAACCTTGGTCTCTCACATCCTAGGCCAGTGCGTCAACCTCTGGGCCATCCTGCCTCTCACTTCCACATAAGAAGCTACACAATTCTTCAGTGTTTGCTGTCAGAATGCAGGTTGAAACATGAACAATTCAGAGGTATTGTGTCTGGGATTGGTTGGAACACGACTACAGCATCACACAGCCCAAAGGGCTGGTGCTTGGGGATCACAGGCTATAAAGCTATATAAATATTTTAAACATGTAGCAAGTGCTACTGGTAACATTATCCCTCTTTGCCCTGCTGGTGGTACAATAACTTCTGCCTATTTCTGTGGGTGAAAAGATCAGATCACATCAGATCACATCTATTGAAGGGAACCTCCTCCCAGCTCTGCCATCCCATCATAGAACTGCATCAAAGATTCCTAATCTGGCCTGTTGAAAACAGACTTTGAGGAACTCATCCAAAGTGAATGCCTAGTTTTTCATTATGAGCTCAACATTAATACTGTATGTAGCTAATGGCTTCACATCATCATTGCAGTAATTTCTAAACTCCGTAAAAATGGAAATTCCTGAAGCTATATTGTAGGCTGTGCTGCATAATAAGTGTCGTGCTATATTATTGTCTGGCTGCTCAAAAAAGGACACCCATTCTGGAAGTGTCCAACAACTAGCTGTTAGAACATAAAATTTCAAAGTAAGAAGGATAGTTATGGAAAATTGAAATGTGTTATGGAAAACTCTTTAGATTATCATGGTCACTTTCCAAATGTCTATGACATTACCGAACTATGTCCATCTTTTACTAGAAAATAAAGAGATACCTCTTTGGTACTTAAAAGAAAATACTCCCAAAACGAATCCCTAGAGCTTGACCAAGTATTATTTTCTCAGTGTTCAGCAAGCCTGCAAAATAATGAAGGAGAAACATGTCCCCAGTACAAGGAGAGGCAATAAAGAAAGCAATCAGTGAGAATATGCAAATGATTTTTAAACTTCTTCCCCATCATGGGTTCTCCAGAAAATGCTGCTATCTGCAAATTAGTCAGCAGTAGTACATGTACAGCTGGTGAAATATCTGGCCATATTTCATAGTCAGAAAAATCCAAGATGCGTTGGCAAGAAAGTTCACTCATGTCCCTTAGAAGGAATTGGTCTTTCACAATAACTGCTGGCTGTGATAACTAAGATTACTTGGAGTGCTATAATATACTAATTGGCCTCCTCTATTAAGGGCCAGATTGTCCATGATCCATGCATAGGTGTTCAGCAGAAACGGGAGAGAAGGAACAAGAAGCCACACCTGAAGGAGTCTTCCCTCTATATGGCTGTGGCAGAGCAAGCTGTATGTTTTATCTGATGGCTGGTTGGTGCAGTAGATAAACAGTTGTCCACTGTTCCGTTATTGACTTTTTTCATTCAAAGGGGCCTAAAGTTCAAACCTATTGCATTTTAGTCATTCAGAGATAAGCCTGAACATAAACCTACAGAGTTTCATTTTTTTATCACTAAATAACAGGCTGCCATCTCACAATAAGATGGTTGGCACAGATTCCATTTCATGTCATCATTGACAGATACATTTATTTTCAAGTATTTAAACACTCTATGATAAATGCACATTCAAGTCAGAGATTTTCTTAATATAAATCTTACAATTAAGCCATAAAGTGAATATGAACTCTGTAGAAATAGCTAGAAAATCTATGCCAAGTTTGAAACACATATGGATCTTGGCTATTTTGTACCAGAAATGGAGTGAAAGAACCATAAGTCTTCCTTTGTGATGGTATGGAATTAACATAATTAGAGATGTGAAATAACTTTATTACCCTTTCATACCATTTTACACATATCTAAAGTTTGTAATATTGTATTATAGTTTGTGCATTCTATCATACAAAGGTTATAAGATACAAACACTCCCTGTGGCTATGTGCTTGTAATTAAATACAGTGCTTAAAAAGGAACTCATTAAAAAATGTTTTGATGATGGCAGCATAGTACTTAATAACCTCTGTAGTGAAGCAGCTGTGCAAAAAATATAAAATTTGCGAATGTTTTGTGTAAGTGTATGCATGAGTATATGTGTCTGTGTTTGCAAGCAGTAAGAAACAAAGATGACGCAGCAATTGGCAAAATGGCTCTTAGGTCTGCACTTGGAAGGCTTTGACTGTATAGCTATACTGGTATACTATACCGGCAAAATGCTCCTAATATGGATGCAGCTTATACTGCGGAAACTACTTTTGCCAGAATATCTTAAAAAAAAAAAAGATAAAAGCAATGTCAGCAAAAGTGCAATTTTCCCAGTATAACTGCACCTACAGTAAGGGCTTTTGCTGGCATAACTATATTGGTCAAAAGTGACACTTCTGATTGACATAGCTATGACAGTAAAAATCTGTAGCTGTAGACTTGGCCTCAGAGACTCAAAGACCTAGGAAGCAGGGGATATATGTTTTGATGAAGACTGACTTATCTGTGAAGGAAAGGTGGGTTCACTAGAGGAGGATCATTTGGGCTACATAGGGCCCCCTGGGCTGTAGACATTTGTAATGTTACAACAATGAGCTTTCAAAATAGAAAAATAGATCACTGTTATCAGAATATCTCCTGAAAATAAATAAAATAAGTGTTATGCAATAATCAACATTTTAAAATGGCATTTCCAGTTTCAAGAAGGTCTTTGAAAACTCCTTGTTCTTCCTGTTCTCATCAATTCCCATCATTGTCACATTGGTATTAATTTATTAACAGTGTTGCCAGTTTTTTTTTCTTTTTCTTTTTCTGATTGCTAACCTGGGCAATGGGTTTGATTTACACTTTTTTCTGTTCAGCTAACATCTGATTTTTAAAGCAATTCTCTACAGTGTATGTTTGTATGGGAAAGCATTTGACTTTGATATGGATTAGCATCTTCCAGAAGATCACATGAAATAAAATAGGATTATGGATTTTTCAAATAAAATCTTAGGAACATGTTACAGGAATTGTCATATAAGGCAGACCAATTGACCTTCTATTCCAGTATCCTATCTCCAACCATGGCCTTTTGACAGAGGAACAGGAAAACCCTCTTTAATATACCTAGCTCATTCATCAATGCCGTAGGTTGAGGACATGGTGGTGTGTGGGAAAATTGCTTCCCGAGTCAAGCTAGTGATCATTTTATGCCCAGACCCATAAGTTTCAACAGCCTTTTTAATATCGAGCCCAAACAGTGCAGGTGCTGTTCTTATTCGTATATGTCTAATCCTTTTGTTTAATCTTGCCAAGCCATTTGCCTCAATCATACCTCAGCACAGTGATTTTCTCAGGATAATTATACACTGCAAATCAAAGTAAAAACAACAAAACAAAACAAGTATCTGAACAAACCTTCTTAAACAGCATTTATCATTCCAGGAAAAACAATGGTTTGCTAACCAAAAAGACTCAAAGGTGATTGTGGTTGTGTGGCAGTGTGTGTTTTCTAAGGATGTGTATTTGTGTGGCTATGTGTAATACTCGTATTCTACAACAATGTGTTTTTGGATCATAAATGTTTCTTGCACTTTGGATGACTGAGATCCATTTTTCATTATGCTAATTTTTATGGTATAAGGGTTTCCTGATTGACACTAATTGATTGTCCCTCCTGAGGGTTAATTGACATAAGTTTGTCTTTATAAAGCAGCACTGATAATCAGCTCTTTACGCACTTTGAAAAATGTTTGTAGCTGAAATGTCAGTGGGGGTTGTATCCTGACAACATGGCTTGTAAGTAAAAATACTTTCGATTACTCTAGGATAGCTGTTGTGTTTCATAATCCATTAATATTTTTCAGACTTTTGCTTTGAAGAGATTGTGCTGGGCTCATTTGCTGCTCTGTCATGTATTTCAATTAGACATTCCACAAAAAGTATTTCCTTTAATCTATTGCAATCAATGCAGTTCTGAGACTAAATCCTGTGCACCTGTTTGAAAATATACCAAGATGTTTAGTAGATGAACCCATTTTATTCTTTCTCAAACAGTAAATTCTTCCTCATCATTGCAGTGCCCATATTTATGATAACTTTGTCATCACTGGAGGGCATATTTGCAGACAGTCCAAGGGTAAAGCAGTCACACGCTTTATCAACAATGTGTGGACAAGTGTACAACAATTACTAATATTTCTCTTACAGAACAGTAAGTATCTGAGACAAGTATGTTCAGATTTCTTACTTATTCTTAATAGCCAGTTTACAGCCGGTAATGGAATATGTTGTTCCAGTACACTGAAAATGTAGGTTGCTTTTTGCTAAATTGACTTCTCTTATTTGTCTACTTGGATATTTTTCTATAGGCATTTTTAGAGATAATGTAACAGGTACAGTGGTGAGGTGAAGTAGTCTGTCAAATTTCACAATCATCCGAAAACCCTTATCTACAGTTTTACTGTCAAAAACTAGATGACAAGAAAACAGAATAAATTTGATTCGTATGTAAAAATCTTAATATAGTCCAAATATCAAGAGAAATGTTGACAAACGCTATATCACAACTGAAAATCTGATAGTGTCATAAACAAAACAAAAAGACTTTAAATTGTTAAAATGCTTGGATACAGGAAAGTGGGAGTATAGAGTTGAATGAAGGATTCAATCTAAATAATTTATTTGATGATTTAGCCCTTTTTGTGTTTCCTAACAATCACAAACAGACTTTGATTTTTATGAATTTATAACTCAGAATGCATTGATGACCAATTTATGTGAACACATTGCATCATCCAGGATATTTTAGGCCATTTGCTTTTGATAGCTTGCTATTTGTGTTGTATGACTGGTCACATAAATCACAAGGTAGCAGCGTGTCTTCCTTTATGATAAAATGACAAAAAAAAACCCTTATAAACAAGAGGAGAAAAATCAAAGATTTCAGATGGCAACGAGTCTTTTCAGGGATGAACATTTGCCTCAGTGCTGCTGGCAGCCATTCGCCTATTACACATGGTGCCCCAAAGCCCTGTCAGGTTTGGCCTTGTGGCCCTCCATCATGACAGCAGGGCTGCAGGTCCAAAACTGACTGAGCTGCACTGCAGTCCACATGCTCAAGGTCACAACCTGAACCAACATTGGGGTGGCCAGCGCTGCTCCTTGTTGGCCCTTTTATGGAACCTGCCCCTCCACCAGGGCTCCCTCCCCTCCAGGGGCCTACCTGAATTCCCCCCACTTCCAGCAGCCCATGTCCCATCTGCTCTGCCTGCTGGACTCACTCAACAACATCCTTAAAATCTGCTACAGGTATGCGGAGGGAAACTGTGGAAAGTGCCTGTACAGGGTGGAAGAGTGGTGGGCACAAGGGGGTTTTGCACCTACCAGGTTAAAAATTTCTGGGGGCACTCCTGCACAGTATATGTATATATTTACACTATCATTCACAAGATATTAGCTTTCCATGAACATTCTTGTAAATGTATTCATTCATATAAATGTTTGTGGGAAATAAAGTGTCATGACTGTCATCAAAGTGATTTTTTTTTTTATTTTAACAAATATTAACATAGTCTGTTTCCTATTTTCTCAGTTCTACTGTATTTGCCCAACGTGTCTTTGTGCATCTTTCACTCTCTCTTTCTGAACACACACACACACACGACATATATATATATATATATACACATATATTACAATTCACTATAACACTTATTAGTATCATCATTCCTTATTTCATGCCTGCTTCAACAATAAAAGGTTGAGGAGGGAAAATAATAGGTTATGCCAGGGGTGGGCAAACTTTTTGACTCACAGGCCACAATGCGTTCTAAAACTTGACAGAGGGGCCGGGCAAGGATCAGATGAATGGAGTGTATTAAATACACATTTATGTACACAGCACCCAACACACTGCACCCCAGCAGACAGCACTTCAGACCACTCTCCGCCATGAAATTGACTCGCCCTTGTCAATTTCGGCGGCGGAGCTGGAGAGTGGGGCTCACAGCGGCGGGCCGGATTAAAAAGCATGAAGGGCCGTATATGGCCCGCGGGCCGTACTTTGGACATGCCTGCAATAGGGGAAGACTTTTTGCTCTGGTCCCCTAGTCACTAGGGGAGCCGCGTTCCGGAGCCGCGGCTTACCGCGGCTGAAGAGCCGCATGCGGCTCAGGAGCCACGGGTTGCCGACCCCTGGGTTATGCAAAGAGAAATGGTTGCTAAGCAAATCAGAAATTGGATGGTGAAAGATTCAGTGCGCAATCTAGCTAAATTCTTATGAAGGCAGTTCTTACAATTTGAGAGCCTTCTCTGAGTTAATAACAAAAATCAAAATAGGCCAGCTGACTAATTTTCCTACTTATTTTATCCAAGTCTTTTGATCTGTGGTAAATAGTCTTGGTTTGATTTGGTTTTATTTAATTTCATCCTCCTTACCATTCTTCCTTTCTCGTTTCCTGCCACAGCTGTGGGAAAACTAAGTGGAAGAAATGTTTTTTACACTTCATTCTGAAGACAGTGAGACTGAGGGAGGGGAAAAGGGGTCGTCTGCTCCTTTATCTGGAGAGTTCTGAAGCTTTGTGCCAATTTCCAGGATAGCTATCTTGCCGTCCTGTGAGCTTCACCCTTGTGGGGTTGACCTTTTCATAGCTTCCCAGGCTCACTCCCATTGAGGGAGCTTGCTGTGATAAAGGTAGGGGCACTTTGAGATATCTTGGGCCTCTTTCATGAAAGGTCTTCACGATAAACAGTGAAACCTTGAATCTGACCTGGTATTCTGTGAAGAGCCAATGTAGTGAGAGAGCACTGAGATAATATGCTCATGGCAGCTAAGTGGTTGAAGAGGCCATCTGTTGAATCTGGAGTAATTGAAGCTTTTTAAATTATTATTATTATTATTATTAATTGAAGGGCTCATGCTTAGAAATAGCACATATACTATAGTACATAGTGGATCTAGTCCATTCTAACAGGATAACTGCTCTAGAAACGTTAATTGAGCTAAACTTTTCAAGTACTAATAAAGCTGAGTGGCAAAATTAGGTGAAAAGTTACCTTTAGCAAAAATGCTGGCAGCAGTTGAGATCTGTTTTTTTTAGCAAAAAGATGGAACTGCACATTTCTCATAGTCAACCCTTACAAATCTCTCAATACAGTACCTGTGTAAGAGGGTTCAGTAGATTATTTAGGGTTGTAAGGAGGTTTCAGGATGTCACATTTTAATGCAATTAGTGCAGGAATTTTGGATGATGGCTTTATGGTCTCGAAGGACAATTTCAGAAAACAAGTGATCTTCCTAGCCTGGAGTGGGTAACAAGATTAATAGTAGTGGAAGTTAGATGCTGCATTTTCAACAGAATGAATGGTGTCTAACTATAAAGAAGTTTGTGTGTGACTAGCCACAATAACTGACTCCAGGAGTCTTTTAGGGTGATAACTAATATATTTCTTATGAGGCAGACTAAAATGAGACTCCAGAAAAAGAGACAGGAAAGAATGATCAGAGAGAGTTAAATTGGCAGCAAGAAGATTGGAAAGTGGAACACTATGTGGAACAAATAAATCAAGAGTGTGACTGTACAAGTCAGAATACACACACACACACACTGAGAAAAACAGGAAAACCCCACCAACCTGCACCTTCTCCAGAAACCCATGGTCAGTCCTAATGAACGATAGTTCTAATGAACTATCATAGTTTTTAAATGCTTTACTGCATTATACCATGCATCATTACCATGCCTGGTAGAGAGAGAAATACTTTTCCAGAACAGAACTTTTGTTTCTATCTGGATAGTTAGTACCATTGGAATTATAGGCCAGATCCTCAGCTAATGCAAATTAGCTTATTTATGTTGAAATCAATGGTGTTAGGTCATTTTATACCTGCTAAGGAACTGGCACTATGTGCTTTATGAAGAAGCAGCCTATGAAGCCATTTAAAGTGCTGATTCCATATTCTATACTGTTTGATTTATATGTTTTTTTTTCTTTTTGGTATACTGTCACAGTGCTTTGTGAGGTACAAT
Source organism: Mesoclemmys tuberculata (assembly GCA_007922155.1). Lineage (NCBI taxonomy): Eukaryota > Metazoa > Chordata > Testudines > Chelidae > Mesoclemmys > Mesoclemmys tuberculata. The sequence continues at coordinate 54,086,725 of ML675620.1, forward strand.
ATATTATTTTTAGAGATGATTGGGAATTTTTCAACAAAAAAATTTTTTTGTTGGTGTGGCAGTGCAGTTTGTTTGGTCAATGGATCTACAGGTCTGGGCCCTTGACTCCAGCCTGTTATTTCAAGGTATCCCCAACCTCTGCAGGAGGTCTTAGCTGGACTGGCCTCTTTGATATAACCACTAGCTCTGACTTCCTTGGGGCCAGGGTTTGTAGATTTGTGGTGGGCCCTCCATCTTCATCAGGTTCCAGCCCAGGGTATTGAACATAAAGGAGTGTGCATTCAGCTTATGTTGGCCACCCCATTTGCTCACCTTCCTCTGGGCCACTTTCTAAAACTTCTGTGTCTCAGTTTGGGGCATGGTCATAGTGGATTTAACAGTCTTTACTTCCAAATCCCCACAGTTTAGTGTTGATCCCCGGGGCCTTCTCAAGCTTTGCTCACAGTTCTCCCTCTTGGGGAATGTCTAAGAATGGGGGGAACTCTCAAAGCTCAATAGAAGCTTCCTCCCTTGTAGTTGCTCTTGAAATGGCCTCTTTCTTTTCTCCCTCAGCTGGGGCTGATAAAGTTTCTTTTATACTGGTCTTCTCTCAGGAGCATGCTCAACAGTGCCTGAGGGTCAGGGACTCCCTGGACCAGTACTGCTTCAGCTCTTCCCCTATCTTGCTCTTAGTGTGGGATTTGTACACCCTCTCACAGTTGGAAAATGCAGATTTGTCATAACTGAAACTCTTCACAGGAAAGGGTCGGTTTCAACTTGCCCATTTTGAAAACATTTTGACAAAAATGTTTCAAAATTGTTGACATTTTGAAGTAAAAAGTTGTTTTTTGTTTCAAAATGACTTTTCATTTAGAAATTTGTTCATGTGTAATAATCGTTTTATTTAAAATGTATACAAAATGTTTTGAAATTATCAAGACAAAGCATTTCAAATTTTTAGATCAATTTTTGAAAAGATTTTTGGTTCACAAAAATTTTCAAGGTTTTGACTTTTTATCCAATTTCAGGACAGGAAATGTTTTCAAAATCTTAAAAATTCTTGCAGGACAGGAAAACTGTTTCCTGCCCAGCTCTAATTATAATAAGCATTATAATGAAACTGATATATGACACTAACATAAACATCTTTATTGGTTACTAGCTACCTAAGTCTAGGTGTGTATATATCTAACTTGAAAACCTTATTTCCTAGTATTACTAACCTACACTCCAAAAATCTTACAGGTGACTACTTGATTAGTCTAACTGGGCCTTCTTTTCTGCTCAAGTATAGTATTTTTTATTACTCAGAATAAATCTATAGCCATTTTTGTGACTAAAAGAGTCAATGTGAGGTTTATCCAAATAAAAAATGCAGGATTTGGCAGTAAATGGGGGTGGGGATCACTTAATGTTCATGATATCTTCAACCTGCCAAGATCAATTGTTTTCAAGACAGAGAATTTTGCTTGAATTAAAAATACCATATCATTCATGACCATCAAGCATAATAAAACATAACATAGGGCCTATTTTTCTTATCTCATCAGTAGTACATAATTGTAACCCAACTGAGTTCAGTGGAGTTGCTTTTGATTTATACTAGTGAAACTGAGTTGAAAATCAAGTCCAAAGTATTCTCCATCACTCTCTGGAACCCCTATGCTATGTGTACCATTCAACACATGCAATACAAATTATACAAAAACTTATTTCTCCAAAAAGTTATGCTTCTAAAGGCATGTACCAACAATAATAAATTCTTATTGTTTGGTCCATGCTCATCGAAGTTCACTTTGACTCTATTATAAACACTACCTTTTTGAGAAACATAATTACAGGCATTATTTATTTATTTCACTCTGTTTTTCTTCAATTAAGGCCCTTCATTATGTAAATTCAGTAGGTGTGCAAGGTGCTCTCCCTTCTGGCTCTTCTGCATAAGAGCTATCCTCGTTCACATTCAGTTATTTAAATGAGTCAGAAACTTGACAGAACTACTCTTGATAATCAGATTGATCAATTACAGTTGGCACTTCATTTTCTTTGTGTAAAGCCTACAGAGAAAAAGTAATCTTTTCAAAGTTTACCATGACCTTGGAAGGGAGTATTTTAATCTCTAACGTGTTTTTTATTGGTTTTACCTGCAATTATAATATATATTACACAACCCTGTAATGACTTCCAAGAGGAGTTAAACTTACATATTTTCACACACACAAGAAAGCCTCACATTCAGAAAATAAATGAAATGAACCCACCAAAGAAATAAAGTGAGAGTTAAAGATTAAGAGCCCAATATTGTTCCTATTAAAGTAAATGGCACTTTCCCACTAACTTCATTAGGAACACAATCAAGTCCTAAACTTAAAACGCTCTGAAAAATTATAGACAGTGGTACTCTCCATAGCTGTTGTCTCACCATAGTATTTATTTTTTAATATTGTATTCTTTTAATTCTTTTTTTCCTGAAGAAAATGAAGAATTCCTGTTCACATCCTACTTGTTTGCCTCTTCCTCATGGAACGTGCTTCAAAACACATACAGGTGTATGTATTTACCTGTACAAATTTAAAAAGTTGGAACAGAATGATTGTCTCTGTCTTTTCTGAGACAATGAACCAGTGACTTAGTCCCATCTATGTGAATGGCTTTAGGAGGAGCGTGGGTACTTTTTGCAGGCTGCCATTAAGTTAAACTCTACTGATCCTTGTTTGTACCTACAGGGTAGCTGCATTGTGCAGTAGCTGTATCTTGTCAATGTTTTGCAAGACTAGTCCCATGCAGAGCAGTGCAGTAATCCAGTCTGAAGAAACAAAGGCTTGGGTAACAGCAGCAATTTTCCACATCAGAGAAAATGGATACAATCACTTTATCAGGTGCAGATGAATAAAAGGAAATTTTTAGTCACTAATGTTTAACTAAGAGTCATGGATCAAGATGGGAAGACTGGACCCTCATAAGCTGTGAATTTACATGATTTTTACAACTTGTTGACCATTTCAAAACATTTTTCTTATGGATGACAACAGAATTCGATCCATGTTAGTAACCAATCACCAACAAAACTTGCTCATTAAAATGAAATCCACGTTTGCATTGCAGATGCCAAAATTGGCATCTGGATAAAAATTTCAGTTTTCTGTTTTGCTTATAGCTCAGAAATACCAGTAAAGATTTTTAATGATGTTTAAAAACAAGACTTACACATGCACACCCTCCCCAGAACCTTGGACAGAGGTCTTACATGCTCGATTTCAACCCAGAGTTGATTATTTATCAGCAAATAGGTGTTCACACTGGAAAAAGTTGTTCAGCTTTAATATTACAGTGTCTGCAGTGACTCCAATAAATGTAACAAAGTGGAGTAAATACATTGTCATGCTACAGTATAACCTCAGAGATGTAAGGAGTGTAACAGCTCCATTTCTTAAGCATATCAAGCCTATGTAAGGAAGACACAGAGACAGAGAGAAAGAGAAAATCAATGTGCATTTTTAAAAACCATTAGTTATCATTAGGCGAATCAAGCCAGCATGGATAGAGACAGACTTTAGATGTTCACATTTCAGTTCCTCTGAGGTGCTGTATATGTAGGAAGAGAGATCCTGGAAAGTCAGAGTTGAAATCAATTGACTAATTTTTCAGTCACTAGCAGCCACTGCAATGATTCTGAGAAAGAAATTGAGATATATATTTGAGCTCACTCTGTTAATCAGGACTGGAGAAGCTGTCTCTTGGCTTAACTACATGCCAGAAAAAAATTGTACTGATTCTACCTTAGTTTATCTGGAACATTCTGCCCCTCTCTGTTCTGTGCTCTATGTCCATATAATTTAATACTTCCAGTGAGCTAATCCACTTTGATATTCCGCAAATGTTTGAAGAAAGATCATTTACTGGATGTTCACAAATAGCATGTAATAACTTACAATGTGTCAAAATTGAGATTTGTTTGGAAGTCAATAACTTACACTGATTCGTGACAGTAGAGATAGAATTACATAGGAAAGTTCTTCTGCTCCTTAGATCATGCTGTCATGTTTGTACAGTGACAATCACAATGGGTTATCCAGGTGCTAGTATACATAATGAATATGTGTACTATGTAGCTAATACTACATGAAATATAGTGTGTGTGATAAAATGCATTTAGCCTATCAATTAAACTGTAATTCTTTTGATTTCCAGCTTCACAGTCAGATTGTCCCAAGCAGAATACCAACAAATAAAAAAAAGCAAAAAGTGTGACTTTATACTAAAATGTATGTAACCTGCACTAGCAGATTTCTCCCTTGTATGCCACCATATTGATATCAGAAAACTTCTGTCATGTTGATAATATAATTTTAATTGATCACACATCAACTCCTCCAGCAGTTGTAGTTGGAGATCAATTCATGAATACAACAGTATGAGAATTTAACTCCTTGTTTTGGAAAACAGTGACATATAATAATATTTTCAAGGCTTTTCAAATGTTTTTCTTGGAAAATATCTTCTCGCTGGTTATGCTTGGGCTACTATTTAGGAATCATTCAGATTTTCAAAAGACCTCAGCAGTCGGAATTGGGGCCAGATGATGGTAAGAGCTCAGCACCTATTTAAGCACTTAAATTAATTGGACAGATTTCATAGACATCAAAAAGAAGGGCTGAAAGGGATCTCAGAAGATCATCTAGTCCATGCCCCTCCTCCTCTGCACTGAGTCAGGATGAAGTATAGCTTGACTATCCCTGAACAACCTGTTTTTCAAAACTTCCAGTGACAGAGGTTCTAAAGCCTCCTTAGGTAATCTGTTCTGATTTTTAACTATCCTTATAGTTAGAAAGCTTTTCTTAACATCTAACCTAAATCTCCCTTGCTGCAAACTATGCCAATTACTTCTTGTCCTGCCCTCGGTGGACAAGGAGAACAATTGAGCACTGTCCTCTTTAAAACCTCGTACATATTTACTGTTAGGGGCCCCCAGTCTTCTCTTCTCAAGACTAAATGTGCCCAATTTTTTTGACTTTTTTTCTCATGGGTAATGTTTTCTAATCCTCTTTTTATTTTTGTCCTTGTCCTTTGAACTCTCTTCAAATTGTCCATCTCTTAAAGTGTGGTGTCCAAACCTGGACACAGGATTGCAGCTGAGAGCTCATCAGTGCCAAGCAGAGTGGAACAATTACCTTCCGAGTCTTACATATGACCCTCCTATTCAAACATCTAAGAATGATGTTTGCCTTTTTTGCAACAACTCACATTGTTGACTCATATTCAACTTGTGATCCCTTATAACTTCCAGATCCTTTCTGGTGTACCTCTCCATAGTCTGTTACTTCACATTTTGTATTATTGCATTTTATTTCTCTTTTCTAAGTGTAGTATTCTGCACTTGTCCTTAACGAATTTCACTGTATTGATCTCAGACCAATTCTCCAATTCATCAAGATCATATTGAATTCTAATCCTGTCCTCCAAAGTACTTGGAACCTCTCCCAGGTTGGGAACATCTGCAAATTTTATACACATACTCTCCCCTCCATTATTCAAGTCATTAATGAAGATATTGATTAGTACCAGACCCTGAACTGACCCATGAAGGACCCCACTAGATATGCCATCCCAGTTTGATAACAAACTATTGATAATTACTTTTTTATTACAATCTTTCAATCAGTTGTGTACCCACTTTATAGTAATTTTCATCCAGACTAAATTTAAGAGTTTGCTTATAAGAATGTCATGTGGGACTGTGTCAAGAGCCTGACTTAAATCAAGATGCATCATGTCTACTGCTTCATACCTATCCAGTAGGCCCGTAACCCTGTCAAAGAAATAAATTAGATTGGTTTGGCATGATTTGTTCTTGACAAAGTCATACTGCCTCTTACTTATGACCTTATTATCATCAAGGTTTGAATAAATTTATAGTTTAATTATTTGTTCCAATATCTTTCCAGGTAACAAAGTTAGGCTGTCTGGTCTATAATTTCCTGGTGGTCCTTTTCCTCCTTTTTAAGGATAGGTACTATGTTTGCCTTTTCTAGTATTCTGGGACTTCCCCTTTTCTCCATGAGTTCTTGAGGATAATTAATAATGGTTCTACGATTGTTTTGGTGTAGTTCCTTAAGTTCTCTAGGGTGAATTTCAATAGGCCCTGCTGACTTGAATACATCTGACTTATCTACAGATTGTTTAACCTTTTATTTTCCTATTCTGGTGTGAAATCATTCCTCCTTTTTATTAATATTAATTATGTTAAGCTTCTGGTCACAATTAACCTTTTTAGGTTAATTTCCAAAACTTTTTCCAATAATTTTCCTATTTCCAGCTCTCAACAGGTTCTTTTGATAACAATAGGAATGCCTACATTAAGTATATTTGAAAATTTGGCCCCTCATTAGATATTTAAATTGGAACTTTGCCCCTGAAATCTGTGGGAGTTTTCTCCTGGTCTACAATGACAGCTAGAGCAGGGCTTGAAGCATAAGTATTAGGAGTAAATTAAGCTTTTTACATCATTAAAAAAAATTCAGAAAACAAAAACTACAGCCAGAGATTATAGGAACTAAATCAAGAACCTTGAAAGAATGGTTATACAGGATATTTTCAGAATTGTACAATCTGTTGCACAAGGTCTGATGCATTATAAGCCATAACTAAAGAGCCCACTGGCAAAGGATGCTGAATATGGTCTCTTGAAATTGAAGAAAACTGTTTTGGGTTTGGTGAATGAATTGGCAAACTTCTTGCCTAGAGACTAACAAATAATTGATAAACTGGAAACTCCTTGTTCTCCAAGAAAATAACGGGGCAATAATCACAAACTCTATAGACATTTGCCAGCAGTTTCAAAGGGTTTTTGAGCAACCTTATATTGTTGGTGGGGATACCAATGACTAATCTCTCTAACTTCCTGCAGGGTCTGTAGATCCCAGAAGTGCTTCTGAAGAATAATATAATGTCTGAAGCACCTATCTCTGCACTGAACTGAAGTAACAGATTTATTTTTTTTTAACAGTTGATGTCCAAGCTTGGATGGTTTGACTCTACAAACCCTTGCTAGATAATAGTTTGAAGGTGTTACTGGAAATGTATAACAAAGCCAAAGCAAAGTAATGCCTACTAGAGAACGGCCCTAACATCACAGAAAAGGAAGATCTTTAAATAGTTCTAGTTATTGATATATTTCACTCATCAATCTAGTGTCAGAAAACCTGCCTTCCACATTTCATCCATCAGTTTGTACAAGTTTCTTAAGAAATAGGCATCAGCAGACAGCATGAGATGGCTTCTCTGCTGTATCAACAAAGCTGATATATTGAATGGTTGTCCGAAATGCATCTCTTTCAGTGGATGCCCCTTCCCAGTATTAAAAAAACATGGTTTTGGATGAAACTTCAAAGCATGTAAAGAGTTGCTATGGAATGCACCAACAGCACTGATGCCAGCTGATGGTGGTTATTCAGCTACATTTCATATGACATGGATGTCTGAATTTTTCCCTCTTTCCAAATTTTGCCTCTTGGAATTTTACATGGTTTAAAGAAATGTGTTCAATTCAGTTCCCTCAAGCTCCACCTCCCCTACAAGCTCCTGCACCTTCTGCCACAGGACTGGGGAAAACAAGGCATGGCCAGGTTCTCTCTGTGTCCAATTGATGCCTGAAATTGGAGGACCCATAAGGGCAGATGGTAACATTCCTTTTGTCCACCATTGATCCTGCAACAAGTGCAGGTCAGCCATACCAGAAAAAACAGATCAACTGCTCAAAGTGTCAAGTCAAACAATATGAAATAGTGAACGGAACATATTGGAGTCAGCTGAGAATGAATCTCATGAGAAAAAGAACAAATACTGGACACGTTTTTTAACACACTCACAAACTGTGTTAAATTTGTTATTTAATTGCAGAAGGGTGTGTGTGAGAGAACATGGGGGTTATTCAGTGGGAAAGATAGAGTCAGTTACCCCAGACTGGGTACTCAGATTCAACCAGTGAGAGAAAAGAGGGATTCCTATTGGAGTTTTTCTGGTATGGAAAGCTGAAATAAGGGAACCAGTTGAAAAGAGACCCTGTGACTGGACTGAGTGATGTCACTGAGGCTGGCTTGGGCTGGACTTGTGAGTGAGGCCACGGGGGGATTTTGTTGGGTGCTAGAATTTTGAGGTCTTAACTACCAACTAGCTGGCCTATTAGTTTAGCTGATTTTCCCCACACTAAATAAAATTAGTTACATTTCTGAATTACTAAGATTCTTAGTCTATTTGCAAGAGAGAAAGAGGAAAAAGACTGCTATTTCAAGTGAATGCCACGATATTTAGATTTTTAATTTTCTAGAGCTAGCAGTGAAAGTGGGGCTCAAATCAAACATTTACTTTCTTTTTAAAAGGAACCTCTTACATGTTATATTAAGCCTGTTCCTGGTAGCTGTTATGGACACCTGGCAGAAGAATTACATACATTATAAAACAATTTACTCTTTAATCTTTTCAAAATGTTTAAGGAAAATTAGTCCAATTACAGGTTAAGGTGCTTCACCATTTATCTTTATTTCTTCTGCTGGGCTTGAGGAAGTTCTGGTGTAATTTAAGAAAAGAGACTACACAATCATAAATTCTGCCTTTTATTTTGAGAAGTGTAATTCCAGCACTTGGCTTCTACCACACACCACATATTGCAAAACCAGTCATTATGGCTCTGATTCAGAAAAGCATGTGCTTAAATCCATCTCTGTACAGCAAAGCACTCAAGTACATTCTTCAGTACCCTTCCTGAATAGGGGTGCTTTCCTGAATAAGAGGGGTGAAACTCAAACTTGCAAGCTCTTACTATAATATGTTTCCTAGTTACCAATAACATTTGCACAAACTTTACATTTTAAACCTAACTTGGATCACTTCATATATCCTTCACTGGGTACACCTTGAAACCCTTTATTCTGTGTTTTCAACCCTGATGATGTTCACCAAATATTTGAACAATGAATAATGCCCTGCTAAAAAGAGGGTTTATATGTTGTTGTGAAACTTTCTATGGCTTCCTATGCCTATTTGTATAATCGTGTCTGTGTGTTTGTATAATAGTGTGTTGTCTTGGTCACTTAAAAGCTGTATGTGAATGGACATGTGGACTAGAATGGGTTTGTCTGTTTTTTTATTTTTATTATCACATGCAATAGGATGCTTTCTCTCCAGCAGGATAGAATACTGTGGAAGAAGATAATGTATACCATAACGTATGCAAATTATCTCTGATTGTGAAGCAGTTTTCATTTTTCCTGTCAAACACATTTTTCCTGTCAAACACATAAGCTTTATGTATTCTTATTATTTTAACAATTTTCAATAAACATTCGGATTTTAAAACACAGAATTTTCAGAAATGTTATTTTTCATATGAAGGGCATTTTAAAATGCAGACAGACAAAGAAAAACAAAGCTTAGCATGTATTGGCCTATAAAAGCTATACTGTCCAGGGGGGCTGCCAAATTTGTGTATTGAAATTGGTTTTGTTTTTACCCATGAAATCCAGTAAATGTATGGTAACTGTGCCAGCCATGGCCAGTGCTGGAGGAGGGATGGGACCATTGTTGAAACACACTGCAAATTCAGTGATATCCAGAGGATTTAGCCAATCTGTTCCTGCAGATGTCAGGTTTCCACATGATTTACCTGGCTTGCCTTGACTCTTGTTCTCTCTGCAGCTCTGACAGTTCACAGTCTCTAAAGGAACAATGCCCATAGAGGCAGCTCTGCCAAAGCCATGGATCTTCTCTATGCATATCTCCCGACTATGTGTTTTCATGAGGATAAGGGAGGAAAATTGTGAATTTGAGGTCAGAGATCTCTGAAATAAGTTTCACTATTTTTTTTCAGATGGTCGTCTAACAAAGAAGATACAATTAGGTAAACAAAAAAACATAAGAAAATATTGTTTAGGTTAGCCAATGTGCCAACATACACACTTGTCATACATCTATAAAATATGGGACATTAAGCAAGTACTTTTCACTGTATCTCAATTACAGTTTAACAAAACTGCCCCGAATGGGTTTATGCAGCTGACCTTCTGTGAATGTTTTCATTATACTTTAAAATGTCACATTCTTTGCCAGCTGTGGGGAAAGTGTCCATTTTAAAGCAGTATAAGGCAATCATGGCTTTTTAAAGACTTTCAAGACTTCTTCAAGAGCTGCTGCTGACTGTGAAATACATATTTCTTTACTGAGCCATCAGTCTGCACTTTCTTATGTCTGTATTTTTATAAACAAAAGAGGACCCCAAAATTGTACATGTCTCTGAAATTCATATCATCATAAAAGTACCACGCAAAGGTGAAAGCGAAAATCTCCTAATATTTGTGGAACCAAAGCTACCAGACTAACTTTGAACATATATGTCTCATAATGTACACAAAGATATTCCCAACATGACACTAATATTTGATCCTATCCCCATCCAAAATAAATAGAAAAACTCCCATTGACTTTATAAAGATCATCTGCACTGTTGAAAGATGTTGATGGCAGGTAATAAATGATGTAACATTTACAACCTTTGAATAATCAGTGAATAAAACAAATATTTGTTAAGTACTGACAGTGTTAGCTCTTTACAAGGGCAGACACTATCAAAGTATCCGAGCCCCAAAATGCTTACAATATAAGGCTGGGTCTACACCGACGGCGGCAAATTTGCCACCATCACATCGATTGCTCTGGATCGACTGAGCAGTCTGTATAGACACAGGAAAACCACCTCGGTAAGTGGAGTAGCACTGCATGGAAGGGAGAGCTGTTCCCTTCGACGCAGCGCAGTATGGACGCCGCGCGGAGGAGATGCTGCAAAGTCGATGGGAGATACGCAAGTGATTTACGTGACTTGCGTATCTCCTGTCGACTGCCGCTGAATCACCAAGGTAAGTGTAGACTGGGCCTGAGTTACCTTTAGATATGTTCCTGGAAAGAGAGCAGGGGAAATGATGGTGAGAAGCTAAATATTTTATGAGGAATTGTTTCTGGTGTCCTAAACCAATGATTGTTCTTTATAGGAAAAATTTTGAACGGAGATGAACACCCTATAATTCTCACATACTGGTATGTCTCATATTGAGAAAATTCACTCCCCCACTGCAGATGTTATGGAAGTGGTTGTTTTCTAACTTGTCATGCCACAGATTTCTGGAGAAATCTACTCAAGAATAAATAGGAATGAGAGGCAGACTACACATGTATTTCATATGTGAAATTACTACACTTGTAAGAGCTGTCAAGCTTCCTCAATACATTTGATTAAGGAGAAAATACTTGTAACCCCTATCTAGTTTTGGAAGTTGTTTTGTCATCACTAAAGTATAAAGAAGTTTGCAGACCAGGTTGCTCAGTGTCATCCTTCAAAGATTGTAAGAGAGTTTCATTTTAGGGAGGAAGGATTAAACATGCTTGAATAGTACAATTTTTGTAAAGTCCAAATGAAAATTTCACATGTATTTTAATTAATTTAGTGTTCTGAAAGTGTTTGGATTAAGTTTGCTATTTCCTCAGTGGATAATAACCAAACTAGAGTTTGCCTCTATTTCCTCAGTGGATAATAACCAAACTAGAGTTTGCCTCTCCTGAAATTATTGCAGATATCCACACATGTTCCAATGTTAAAGCCTGTCCCAGTATGTACTGAAGCCAAAGGGAGTCTTCCCATTCACTACAATAGACTCTTGATCAAATTCATAGAGAATAAGCAGGCCACGTGAAAAGAGATAACTGCATTTGCTGATTATAAGCAACAAGAATTAAAGTAAAACTGAACTAAGAGTCTGTTTTGAGGGATTATTATGAAACAGGGAAATAAATGTGACAAAACAAACCATGTCAAGAATTAAACCAGTGTGAAATGTTAATAGGTCTTTCTGCTAAATACTAGCTTCTGAAGTAGGTAGAATGGTTCATTTTATCAAGTTAAATGGCTTTTCTGTCCCATGGGAAGAGTATTCACTCTTCATGTTAGAAGTATTGGTTGTAGCATAGGATAAACTAGGCAGCTCTAAATCTAAGACCAGTCTCAGAGGAAGTACTTTTGTGCAAAACATGTCACTAATAAAACAATAGAATACACATTTAAAATATTATAAGTAAATTCCAATGGTAGGAAAACAGCCTCTCCAGATAACCAACAGCCCACTCCCTTAAGTAAACCTTTTCTACAGAAGTCCCTTCTCCTAAAACCCCAAAAACATTAACTCACTCACTCTCCCACTGCAAGCTCAAAAATGAGGCTTTTATCATTGCAAGCAGAGCCCAAACAGCTCACAGCTGAACTAAATCCTCCTGTTACTCCATCCTAATTAGGCCTAACATGATCTCTTATAAAACCAGCCCTCACTTCTCTCTTTTCATTGTCTTATAGATGGCTACTTTTAGTTTTCTGTCATTGATTGTATTTTATTTACTTCATGGTTCACTAAACTAGCCTGCTAGGAAAGAACATGAGGAATAGTTTTTTTTCTGCTCTCCCATTTGCCAATATTTTAGCTAAATCATTTGTTGTTAGGAAGCTGGGGTTGTTATCTATTGTAGAATGCTCCAATCCAGCATGCCTTTTACTCAATGAGCTTCTGTTGATTTTGCTAGTAGTGCAGTATAGGCAGTGTTTGAATGATCTAGCCCAGAATGAGGATCCCAATCTGCTTTCTCTTGGGGACTGGCAACAGCTTCAATGTAGGGAAATGTTTACTAATTTTATGCCTGCCAATTCCTGAAAGTGATTTAGGCTTTGGGTGGAATAACTGGAGGGCTAATGCATCCAGGAACTTTATTAATGTTCACAATTTTGATTGCTTGATCTACTTCCTCTTTAGTAATTGATAGGTTCAACTTAATGTTTAACTCTCTGGAAATGAAGTGGGTTTAGGTAGTTCAGAGTACAAAGCTTTCCATAAAACCTGATCTTCAGAGATTTCAGAAAAATAGCTTCTATTATAACACTAAAAGAAAAGTTAAACTCAGTCATTGTCCTTGGTGCTTACTTAATCTTTCATATAGCTCTTATCTTCTAATTCTTGACAGTTTGAACTGGAGATAATATATAAGTAGGTAGTAGGACTTACTCAAAGCTCAAATAATGGAAAACAAGTTTTGATACTATATGGACATCAAGTGGGATGTTTTAAAAAAAAGTTTGCCTACATTATGTTTTACTTGCTGGATAAACATTTCCATAAAGTATTTCAATTTTTCATCTGATGGTGCTCGTTTCTAATTCATACAAATTAAGCATAGAAGATAGTCTTGAAGACTTCTCTGTCTCTTTAGGAGGGTTTAGCTGGAAATTGCTGGGCTACACTATTTGGAAGTACTTAGCTAGGTTCCTTTCCATGTGTGCATATCTGTGCATGAGTTGAATTAAAATACAAAATGATCTGTCAAATAATAAAGGTAGAAAGAAAGAAGACTCTTTGACTAGAAGATAGCATGAGATGGAATAAATTAAGTAATTTTTGCCCTTGGGTTCATTAGGCAAAACCCAGAATCCAAAACAATACAAGCCAGAGATTAGGCATAGGCACAAAGGATTGGGGGATTTGTATATCAAATCTCTTTGAGGAATACCATCCATGACATTACTGAACATTTCCGTAATTGAATATGTGTGCTGCAATTCTTGTGGCAAACACTACTGCCACTGTGGTCAGTGGGAATTTTGACATAGAATTCAATGGGAGCAGGACTGACTGAACTGGTTTTTTTACAAGCACTATTTAAAAAGTAGGATTGTCCTATCTTGCACATAATACAGAAAATAAAAAATATTGGGTCACATTTTCAGTTTATCTCCTACCCTATCATGTCTCTATCTTGTTGGACTGACAAAAGCACACCTGTTTACTGTAGGGTAAACTACTTCATGAGGAACAATTCCCTTGCTGCCTATTTGGATTTGGCATGGAGGTTATCTCTGCAATATGTTGCTTGATTTAGTTTTTTGGCACCATGATATGTATTCCTCAGTGATTTTTCAGATACTCGAAAAAGAGAAAAGACGACAGATCTGATGTGTGTGAAAAATCCCCCTCAACGAACTAAACTGGCAAATTTCATCTAATTCTCACCAAAAAAAAATGGTGACTACTGTAAAAATAGTTGAATAAAAACAAAAAGGTTTCTTCCCACAGTACTTCTGACTCTCTTCATTAGCTTTTGTGAACATTGGGGCAGGCAAAAATTGATTACCAAAAATATATACTGAGAGCCCGAGTAGATGGCTTCACTTCCAAGACACTGAAGAGACCACATTAATAACTCAGCCTGGATTGAGCCATTAAGCTAAGCCCTGTGTAGTGGGTGAGTTTAGCTGCACTCTCCCATGAGCACCAGAAGGAACTGATTCAGTCATTCATTGCTCAGGAGAGGAGAGTAACTTCCTTCACCCTCTGTGTTAGGACTCAGCTTCCTCCCTGCTCACATGACTCCATTTCCACTAGCTGTCCCATAAGGAAAGCTGAATCACTGTTCTACCTCTGTTTACCCTCTTCCTGCCCACTCACTTATGGACAAGAGCATTAGTGTCAGGCACACAGCACATCTCTCCCCACTCCACCTAAGCTGAAATCTGGGTAATGAATCTGTCATACAGTAGTGTAGCGTTCTACCTTGCACAACTTCACTGAGACCTTTGCCATTTACGTATGTTTAAATTTAGGGAAGGTTTTGCTTGTCCCATTGACACAGAAACCCCATCACCAGAAATGGCAAGCTTGGTACTGAAATATTAGATTTGTTCATCAAGCTACTTCAGTAAGACTGCTTTGATAGTCTTAGTGCTTTGTTCTGGTTGAAGCAGGCTAATACACTTTAATGACTATTTATAAGATAATACCAAGATGTTTTCTAAAAACATTAAAAAAAAAAAAAAGAATGATCAAGTAAGGATTGATACTTCAAGATCAGCTCATTCTGCCATTCCAGCAATGGAGGTTGGAAATAGAGATTCCCTAAATCTTTTGAGCCCTTTTTCCCACCAACTATGCCACCTTTTATTGTTCATTCATATATATTTCCCCCAGGTGTCTTCATACTTTCTTTCATGTGACCTCTTTGGCATGGAATGCCATCCACTTTACATCTTGTCTGTTCTTGACATGTCTCAATCATAGCGATAGCATGCTGACAAGACTTTTCAAACTTTTAAAGTTCAATGGTATCCAGAGAAACATAACTAAAAGCTTTGGACAGATCATGTGTGGACAGCTAGGAAACTGGCTAACATTTTCAAACTGAACCTTCACTGAAGGTTGATTTTTTACTGCTTTTGTGGTTGAATCAAATATTTAGTCCAAATGTACTTGGGCAAGTCACTTCACAGCTGTGTGCCTCAGTTTCACCATTTGTAAATGGGGACAATGATCTTCAAATGGCCAGCCAGGGGTTGTCACCTTTATATGCTCTGAAAAATTTCCTAAGGTTCTAGGGAAGTATTTTAAGATCCCTATTTGAAACCCACTGAACTCAATGAGGGCTGTGCACTAAGTGCACTAAAACCTGTGGTCTGGTAGGAATTGCAGAGGAGGCCTGTCTACTTGATGCTTATTCAAGACAAGTTAAATATATTATTATACTTTAAAAATAGGAAACAGTTTTTCTTTGAAGAATTGAATTATAAATGTATGTGGGATTGGAAAAAGTGGAAGTAGATGAAAACACATGGGAAGAAGGAGAAGGGGAAGGAAGATGGATGGTGGAAAAATTAAACAAAGGAAGAGAAAATGTAAACAGCATGACAAAGTTGCTCTGATTATTGCCACAGTTACATTAAAAAAAAAACTTTGTTTCTATGTACAAGCCACTTCCTTATGGGATGGAGGGCCTCAAATAATTTTTCATTACATGGGCAGGGATTTGTTCTAATTTACCTTAATCTTAATTTTTTTTGTGATCCCCCCACCAGTATATTCATTGAAAGTTGGATGCTGAAGTATTTCTGTTATACTTTTTAGTTTTTCTGGGACTCCTGTATCTGATCTCATATAACACAGCAGATGGGAGAGAAAACAGAATGGGGCAGACTCCAATAACATCCTTTGGATGGCTGGACTGGCAGATTGCAGGAAACTGTGAAATGTTGATTGTAACTGCCAGACCACCAAACAGTCAGAATCAATTAATTTTCAAACTGGCACTCCATTCATGTCAGGAAAGTAGGAAGGGTCCAGGTTCCATTGCACTTGATCCCCTTTGTTTTACTTATTTTATCAGTCCAATACCTCATATATATTTTTAAATTCCTTTGTTCTTGCATCAGCAGATTCTTTCTTTTGTATATTGACTACTGGATATCCACTATTATTTGTAGTTAATGCATCAAAATCAGTGCAGTCAGAAATTTCTAGTAGTTTAATGTTTTTTGGATAACAAATTGTTATCAGGTACTAAAAATATTAAGTATCTTTGAAAAGGAAGGCATCTTCAAAAGACTGGAAGTTAAAGCGACAGTTTCAATATGTGGAACAGGAACATTTTTTTTCTTTCTTATTAATAACATCTTCTACTGGATGAAAGTAAATGGTTGGGATTTTTTGCTTTCCATTTTTGAATGTTTCTTCCAGCTCCAGAAGCAACATTTCTATTAGCCTCATATTTTGCAAAAAACTTAGTTTTGCAAAACCTAAAATTTGAGCCAAATTTGACCTGGCAGTATTTCTTTAAGACATCATTAACTTTATTTATATTTAAGGATTCTTATCCATAGCTGTAGGTACTTATTACATCATTTGATATACACACTATCAAAAGAATTAAACTCAAATATATCCAGACATGGCTCACAGTATACCGGTAATTTTCTCCCAAAAATTCATCTCACAAAACAGCTCCATGTAGGTCGATCGTCAGGTTTTCTGCCCACTACCTCCTCAAGTCCCCACAAAGATGTAAGGTCTTGGCATCATATATAACTGTGCACCTTTTTTTCATTTTCCTAATTCTTTCAGCTGGGATTTTAGTTCATGACTTCTGAAAATAAGACCAATAACGTGTCACATTCTTACTTCTGGGACATTTGAACAACTTATCTAGTGCCTGGTCAAATATAGGTTCAGAATGAGGGCTACCTGATTGAAACTCAATCTAGATGAGATTGGGGGGGAAGGGAGAAATATTTGCAAATTAAGGGAAGTAGCCAGAAGAAGTGGTTGGATTAAGTTATCCTCCTGGAATGAATTATTGAAGGCAGTAAGTTCCACAGAAAAAACCTAGCATGAATGTTCCTTCTAAATCTACTGACATAAGTTCTCATAGCATCATCACAATGTTATCTTGGGTAACTTCGCTGATCATAGTCACAGTGATATTACTCAAGGAGAGTGGTGGCATCTCTGATGAGATGTCTGATTACAAGAACACCATCTGAAATTTCACCCAGAAATTAATGGAAAGCAGGCTGACTACAGAGCTCCGGTGTAAGGTGTTCTCTGTGTGATGCATTGTTTATGGACAGACTCATTTGGCAATATCTTAAGTTTCTGAACAGCCTCCAGGTGTATCCCTTTGCACAGTTCAGGAGTCAGATCTGGAAGGAACAAAGGCATAGAGGGCTGTGGTGACATCTACGTCCAAAAGAAAAAGCTGCAATATTCTCAACAGGCACAGACTAAGAATGACATTTAATCACGATGGCTACCAATCTTAGTGTAATCTCACCTTCCCTTTCTGTTACTGAGAAGCAGGCAATGCTCACCTGGATGCCTGATGTTGTCAACAGTTGAGGAGATCCTGAGTATCCCAGTAGTGATGTCGGATAGGCAGGAAGCAATCCTTTTACTTATAAAGGAAATTAATCTTGGCAGTGTCTCTACCTGGGTGGGCCCTGTGCACTCTCACAGGCATGCCTTGAGAACCTCCAGAAATAAATCTGTGCTAATCTATATAATGTGTCTAACTCAAAAGCATCAATTATAAACAATAGACAACCAATACACTCTTGATTAGAGTTAACACACTTTACTTAACAATTTACAAAAACATGATAGAGATTAATTAAAATGTCACAACCACTTTAAATCAGTTGGGGCCACTTCAGTAAATCAATTAATAACAGAAGTAAATGACACTTACCCATTTACACTGTCACCATTTATCCCCACTCCTGTGCGTGCACGCCTCTGAATTTCAGAGTTCTAAACACTTGCTTGCATGAGTGCGCCTGAAGATCATGAAGCTATGGACAGCAATCTGTTGGTCCAGTAAAGCAATTCAGCCAAGGCAACAATGGGCAAAGCAATTCTCACTTGGGATCATTCCAAGTTGCACAACACCACTGAAGATGGAGGCTGTTATAACCAGAGGTCACTAACCCTTGATCCTGGTTAGCCAATAACACCACTCTATCTCTTCTCAGAGGGAAACCTCTCAAAGTCTCTTCACTATCCCTCTTCCCCTACAAGCATTTCCCCAAACATCAAAGATGGTGGTACTCACACTGCCTTTGCAAGCCATACTCAGTCAGTTCTGCACTCAGCAACAGTCTCTGCCCTGGCTCCAGTGAAGCTCACCAATAACCTCTGTGGATCCCCACTTAGTCAAAGCCCCAGCAGTTTCTCAGCAGAAGCTTTTGGCTTTCTAACAGCAGCTCCTGGCTTGGACAGAGTTCCACAAAGCAGTTTCCACTCCCCTGACCAGGACCTCAGCTTTCCTGCAAGACGGAGCCCATTGCTTGCCCCCCTGCAGCCCTGGAAGTGGAAGTCTGTCTGTTAACCAAGGCATCATGGGACTGGTGGCCTCCGACTGGAACACTCCCACTTAAGTTCAGAGCCACTTAAGTTCAGAGGCCCCTCTAGGTAGAGGATGCTTACAATTTGAATGTAAAATGACCCATAGATTCTGAATCTGAGTAACAAGCTGGATGGGCTATACAAACCCAATACTGGACAGCAAGGGGTTAAGGAACAGCTGGTCCCCACCCAACCACACTTGCAAAGCTTGCACAAGCCGGAGGCTTTAGGAGGGGAAGTGGAGCAACTCAGAGGAAGGCAATCAATGGAAGGGAGTAAGCCACTGCTTTGTGCACTGTGGGAGTAGGGCTACCCAAGAGGTCATTGCTTGAGACCTGACAATGAAGACCTGAACCATCCTACCAAGGGGAGGCAGGTGACTGATTGTGCAGCTCAGAGACTTTGAGATTCTTTGTTTTACTCTGTGGGGAAAAGGAGACTCGGGCAGGAAGTGGTCCAGGGGGGCAGCTGCATAGCACACCAAGATGCAGAGAGCAGCTCCCCACCATTGGGCCCTGGATTGCAGCTTAGTCGAGAGGGCAGCCTAGGCTCCCCTACCCACTCCATGAAGATGTGATAAAAACAGGAAGTCTTCATACTGGGGGAAGACCCAGCTGGGGAAAACTGACTGTTCAAGGTCCTAGCTCCCAAAGTCCCCAAGCTAAAGGTAAGGACCAGAAACCTGTGGAGCTAGGGGAGAAGGGCACTGAAGTACAGGACTATGTTCGGGGAGACAACCTTTCATACCTCCTCCTGACTACTAGATGTCACTGTTGGTGGTTGTTCATCTTCTACACAAGCGTTATCTATCGAATTCCTTCAGTTAAGGAGGATGACTTAATCCAAACTCTTCTTCTAGCTACTTCCCTTATTTGCAAATATTTACCCCCTCCCATCTTGTCTGGATTGAGGTTCAGTCAGCTAGCCCTCATCCTGACCCATATTTGATCAGCAACTAGGGAAGCTGTGCACATGTCCCAGAAGCAAGAATGTGATACATTATTGGCCTTATTTTCAGAGGTGCTGAACTAAAATCCCAGCTGCAGGCAACAGGAGCTCTGGCGGCTGAGCAGCTCTGGAATCTAGGTTGCTAGAGCTTTCATCAGCACGCTGAAAGTAATGCAATGCATATCGACTCACTAACCATTCCAATGGCTTCATAAGCATGCTGAAAGTGAGGTAGTCCTCATACTGACAAGTACCTTTAAATATATAAGAAACGATTTTTCAAATCCATTAGGCACACTGTGCATATACATGTAAAATGGGAAATTGCATGCACAAATTACCAGAATCAGCCATTGAAATGCACAATTACCAGGACTGCACATGAAATCTTGGCAATTGTGCACACCTCCTATTTTTAAAAATCCACTCCTCAAGGTCTATTTTGAATACTCTCCACTACGTACCCACATCAATGTACTATTCAAGAAGTCTTAACTTAAACCTATTTAAAAATTTCCTCTGTGTTGGCTGAAGGGTAGAGCTTAAATTGAAGTACAAAGGATTTTTCCATTGATGGGCCTACTATATAGTGATTCTCTCTATACACTTGTCCAATTAATTTTGTTTCTAACCTTGAAAAAACTGTATCAGGGCAGCTCATTTTATACTTCAATGTGATTTTGATTGTATTATGCTACAGAAGTAGCATTGGCCTTCCTTCAAGTCTAGGTGAGAAGGTAATTGGTTTCAAACTGTTTTAAATATGCTGAAGTTATAGTTGTCAATTATTGTTCCAGAACAGTAATAATTCCTGACTGAACTCTGCTTTGTTAAAGGGCTTTGAAGTTGCCAAAAATAATTAAATAAAGGGGCAAATATTCTTTTCCTTACATTGCTCTGCTTTCAGGCTTAGAATGCTTTGGTTTCTGACCTGGAAATCATGTTAATTTTGATCAGCTTTTGTTGTGAGTTTAAAGAATGTACCGTATGTTCTCATTTTTTAGTATATTAATTGTGCTGAATGTGTTTCATATTGCTTAAAATTACTAGAGGAACTGCTGGTGAAGGTGATGTGACATTATCTCTTCATATACTTGCTATTCATGTATATTTGAAATAACTTTCTATTTGCTGTTCCTTGACCTAGTCAAGGAACCATTTTTTACTTTGTACCACCTTTTCCCAGCCTCCTTCCCTTGCCTAGAAGATGTACATTGTTGACTTAGTTGTGAAACTTAAGAAAAATGAAACTTTACTGTTGAAATGAATCAAAAAAAATTATAATCTTTTACAAAATTAATATTTAAAGCTAATATGGCATAATACAGGCTTATGTTAAATGTATGCAATGGTGGTGAATGCACAAAACAATTATAAATACAGTTTAAAAGTTTCCATGATCTAAAACTGTCATATCTGAACAGAATTCTCATAAAGTAATATTTTAAAAGCTTTAAAATATTTAAAAGCTTTAAAATATTTTAAAAAGCTTCTACAGCTACTTTTGTGTGTGTGTGCGTGCACACGTGTTCGTGCATACGTGCACGCGTGCATGCGCACGTGCACATGCAAATACTGTTTGTTAATTGCAGATAGATACAGCAGTCTTTTAGTATTCCAGGCGTAATATAATTCTGGAGAAGAACTTTTGTCATTTTTCAAGTATATTTATTATTAGAAAAGGAGTTAATATCTTGTTGGTTAAGCCCCAGCCTTGTATGAAATCAGAACAAGTGTCATTACCTTTAATGTCTTTTTATCTCTTAGGATGTGGGCACATTTACCATTTGGAAACAAGAGGGGCCAAGAGTCACAGTGGTGCACATTTCAAGACTTTGATACATCTGTTTACCTGGCTCAGAGAAGGCTATGTCTACACTGCTGCTGGGAGCGTACTTCCCAGCATGGTTAGACAGACAGACACTAGCTCTGCTCAAGCTAACATGCTAAAAATAGAAGGGTAGCTGGTGTTAGCTACAATGTGTAGCAACTCAAGCTAACATCTGAATACAAACCTGCCTAGGTCCCCTGAGTACATACTAGGGCACCTATTACTCCTAGCTAAACTGCAATTTTTAGCGTGCTAGCTGGAGAAGAGCTAGCGCTTGTCTGTCCCATCTCCCTGCTGCAGTGTAGACAAGAGAGAGAGAAAGTCTAAAGTTACTGAATAAGAAATTGATAGATCCTAGTGAAAGGCATAGGGTGAAATACATGTGAAAGAATGGAACAGACTGTGTACAGGTGTTACACTTGGAGACTATGATTACTTGATTTCCTGGAAGAAGAAATACGCTTTTCTCAGCTGCCCATGAGCAAAACCATTGTTTCAATTATGCCCCATCTTTGACTCCAGCAATGGTTTATGGCTTAATGAATAGAAATTTAAATCTTGGGTTTAGTGTATTTTTAGTCAAATAAAAATTAACACACACTCTGACTGTTAGGATGTCAGAATTGCCAAACCAGACCACTCTAGTCCAGGATTTTGTCTCTGACAGTCTCAAACTACTGAACAATGTGATTATGCATTAGTGTGCCTTTAGAAATGTTTTTTCCTGAACCTAGGCAGTTGAATGACTTGTGTTCTGATGCATGAGGATTTATAATCTTCATATATTTTAATTCTAGCTAATGAAACTACA
Organism: Mesoclemmys tuberculata; assembly: GCA_007922155.1. Classification (NCBI taxonomy): domain Eukaryota; kingdom Metazoa; phylum Chordata; order Testudines; family Chelidae; genus Mesoclemmys; species Mesoclemmys tuberculata. The sequence continues at coordinate 54,109,043 of ML675620.1, forward strand.
GATATTTGTCTTTATATGAATGTCTAAACCTCTTTGATTCATACTAAGCTCCAGAATTTAGATAAAGAGTGAATTGGGGTAACTGTAGTGTTTACTGCCTAAACAGATGCTTTACAACAGCAAGTCTGTCTGTCTCAAAAGCTTGAGGACAGACATGTGATCCTGCTCACGTTGACATCGATTGCACTATTGCTAATGACTTCAGTGGAAACAAAAGTAGGTCCAGCATGTGCGGTTTGCTCACATGCTGAATGCCATGGAGTTGTGGTCATAGACAGTTGGACCAAAGTTTGTACTATACTTGCGAGCACAGTCTGACTGCCTGTCAGAACCTGATTGAGATAGCAGGCTACTTTAGAACAGACACCGATGAGGAAGATGGTTTGCAATATAGACAAATTATCTTTCCATGTGCACCTAACCTGGTTGCCTTTGGATATTACCTCCTTTCATTTCTGGCACATTATGCTCACTTTATTACGTATTAATTTCCTAATGTTGATTGAAACAGGAAGGGGAGCTCTCCGTGCAGTAGTCAAGGAGGAGGAGCTTTGGGGGAGCACCGCTCATACAAACCAGAGAGAGAAGGAGGCACTTCCCTGGTCCTTAAACAGAGGAGGGGAAGCTGCTTCACTTTCTTTTTACTTTTAACCCCTATACGTGTGTGTCTTCCTGCTGTGATAAAGTCAGGCCAGAGGGCCCTAAAGGATTAAAAACCCTCTGCCCTGCAGGCAGAAGGGAAAGCCCAACAGGGTGATTAGAATGAAGGGCCATGCCAGGTGTATTTAAACTTGCCTTCCCTAAAGGAGGGGGAAGGAACAAATGCAGGGGAAGCTGTCAGAAGGCTTGGAGCAGCACGAGGAGAAGGTTCCCTCCCAGGCCAGGAGACAAAGCTCCTCTACAGCCAGGGGAGAAGAGGTAGCTGGGTCCCAGGATGAGAAGGTAAAGCATGAGACCCACCAGGGGGAAGTCGGCAGTTTGCCACACTGCTTAGATGGATCTTTGTAGAAATGCCATGAAGTCTTGGAGCTGAAGTTAAAAAAATATGCCTGAAACTCAAGATTATCTCCAAAACTGCCTGCAATTCTGAAGAAAAATTATCCTAAGAAGCAAGTCAATTTTGGAAGTAGAGATTTGCTCTTTTGAAATATTTGGTTAAGTCTTTTCTATAACTTAAATCAACTGCTTTTAATCAGTTCCTATATATCTTCTAATCATATGATGTACTGAATATGTTTTCATTTGAGGAATTGGTTTGGCCTAGGTTCTTTTTCTTTTAATTCAAAGCCTTTTTTCCCTTTGAAAAGAAATGCATTGATTTAGTGACGTCAGAGCTCCTGGAAAGTACCAGACTGACAAATCTAGAGATCAAAGTCCTCTATCCACAGGCACAGTACAGATACAGTAAAGAAAGCCACAGTGCAAGCTTACCCATACTGTCCTACCATCACGTTTCAACACTGACCTAGAGAGACCACCTCTATGAAAGTGAGAGTATTCCAGTTTTCATGCCAATTCATTTTTGGCCTCTTTTCTACAAATAATTCTTCTTCTTTGTGTTTTGATTGCACTTTATCGAAAGTCATGAACATTAGTAAATGAGGATGCCAGATAATGCCAGCTAGTATGGTGCTTTTTTGAGGGGTAGAAATCTATCTGCTGTCAACTTGACAGATCACCAACAGCCATTACACTACAAATGTGCAATCACTAGGGCTGACTTCAAACCAACCACCTTTAGGTTCAAACTGAAAGCTTAAAAGAGAAATATTGTGTATCCCAAGCAGGGTGGCTAGCCCATGTTACTGCTGCCTGTGCTACCCAGCAACACTACATTTTTGGCTTGCTAGTTCAGTTGAGAGCTAGCTTGAATATGTCTATGATGAGAGCGGGAAATCACACCCCTAGCTAGTAGTGTGGATATAGCCTATGTCTCTGAGTCAGCCTGTCCCCTCCTACAGAGGGGATGAGCAGCTCTGGCTACCACTGGCCCAAGAATCTGCTTGTCCATATCACCCTCTTGCCCACAGCAGGAGTTTCTAATCCATTCCGTCCCCACCCATGACTTCAAGCATGCTGGAAATGGTGTCAGAGAGTTCTGGTAGCAATTATTGTTGCTAGGCTAGGACACACTGGAGGCTCAGCCCAGAGTTTTAGGAAATGGCAAAATCTATAGGTATAACTATTTTAGTTAAGGGTGGGTTTGTTTGTTTTTTAATGGAAATAGTTATACCAGCACAACGTCTAGTGCAGATGCAGTTATACCATTACTAAGGTGCCTTATACTGATGTAGCTTATTCCCCTTTCCATAAATCACCTTTATACTGGAATAATGGCATTCACACTGGAGAGGTGGGGGCAGTGGTAGAATATACTGGCATAGTTAAAGCAGTACACCCATTGTGTGTACACAAGCCCCCAGTCTTCCCGATTCTGATCACACATAGTGTCATCTGTTACCACTATGATTCATTCAGTGTTTTGAAACAGGTTTTCCTTGGCATGATGAGCATGCTACAATTCCTGTGCCAGGGCCCAAAATCAATGTGGGCAAAGCGCCTTATAAAAAAAATCAGTACTGTGCACCTATTTTCTGCTTACAAAGTTCCAGTGTCTTCCAAATTTAGTTGAGCATATTCTTCCATCTCCAGTTACTTGTTGTGCCAGTAACTGGCTAGACATAACTGTCAACTTTGTTGGAGACATAATGTAAATATTTTGCACTTGTACAGCACCAAACTAAAGGAAATAAGGACTGGTACATTGCACTGCTGTGTTAAAATGGGAACCAAGTTTTGTCATCTCTGGAACAGTTCAATTTGTGGCATGGTGCTTGATCTTGCAGAATTTGTTATGTTTCCTTGATTCATTCTTAAACAGGTCTCCTAGCAACAGACTAAGAGAGCACAAGTACTTTTCAAAAGAAGCACCATTTCTATATTTCTTGTACGATGCTCAAGTATTAGGGTTTTCCTTTTTCCCTTTTGGGAATATGTGTAAAGTAACAAAAGACTCGGTTTGAACCATATTCAGATGTCCGTCTGTGTATTCCTCAGATAAGGGATTTGGGTTGGGAAGCTTGTGCAATGAGTAACAGAAATACCTTTAGTGAGTGGAATAATACTTTTAATTATAGCAGCTGGAGAAAACATCTTTGGCAATACTGACTGGTTTAAACACAACCAAAAAGAGATGTTAGGTTCATTACACAGAGATTTTTCAGGTGCTGCACCATTCTAATGAAATTAGAGGACAAAGGTGTGAGAAAAGTGAGGGAAGAAACTCCATTATGTACATACATCAATAAGATTTGCAATAAATTTAAACAGATATTGAATCAGCATGGACAATTTAACAGACTTACATGAAGGACTGAGTTTTAGAGTTCAAGGGGACACGTGAACACATGTACATAAATAAACCTGCATATGTAATGTATCTGAACTCCTGCTGCCCCTAGTGATTGGGAAATGTCCAACCACTGTATAAAGTACTATTAGAATATGACAAAGAATGAGCAACACACAGATTAAATTATTTTCTATGGTATCCACTCAATCTACTAAAAGACAAGATACAAAGACTCATTAACAAAAAGCAGCATGTTTCCACTGAAATACAGAGTAATAGCAGAACTCATTTGTGACTTGAATTAAAATGATACAGACAGGCTACTGCACTTGTGCATCCTTCTGAAAAAATTAGGATGGAGTCCTGTTGGTACTTTTTGTCTTTATTGTCAAAGCAGCACCCCCTGTGACGTGTTGGGGGGGAGAGCTCTGAAAGTTTTCTAAGGGTAGCAAGAAAACCATTTAAGACAAAGAAAAGAAATTTGGATAATTGTAGACTATCAAATCCTTAATTAAAGGACAATAAAAAGAATATCAGCATATCTAAGGTATTTATCCTAACACCAATTTAAATCAAACTTCTATTTCAACCAATTTATTAAGTGACTTCAGGGTTAGACGCATTCTTAAGATGGATGTTCATCATCTAGAATTAAAAATATTGTATTTCAAAGCAGAAAAGGATTAAAGGAAATACATGCTGGAGAAATAAAAGAAGAGTGCTTGATTTGGGCTAAGAAACCTTTCAGTAGGTAAAAGATACTAAAATGGATCTATTTTCCTATAAAGTGGAAAAAAAAGTTAAAGCCAAAATAATACTTGTAATCTTCGGGCTCAAACCTACTAACATGCACATAGGTGAACATCCTGTGAATAAGGACTGTCACCGGAGTACAGATTTGCCTGATTTCGCCCTTAATTTCTATTCTGAGATCAGCGTTTTTAATCAAATTGTTAAGGTGTTATATCAGATTTTAATTATTTAAAAAAAACCCACTACTTGTATTTGCAATGCTAGTAATGCTGGGCAGAGACTGGTGAAGGAAAGAACGATCCAGAAGGAGCTAATGGTCTGATTTGGCTTCACAATCAAGGATTGAGCAAAGTGGGCATTCTAGTGCCAGCCACAGGACAGGACTGTAATCTCCTGGTGGGCACAGCTGGACTGCATCTTTCTGTGCATCCAGCACTCTCATATCTCCACGTTGCTTCCAGCTCAGCTTGTCCTTGGCTTGTCCTCATTCTAAGACAGAAGTATTCAACAACATAAAGCTCTGGCTTTTCTATTTCTAATTCTCAGCTTTCTGGTGTTTCGATTGTAAGGAGGCAGTTCCAGCTTGATAGTTTAAAGGTCTTTAAGATTCATATTAATGGTGCACAGACTTATAAAGGTATATTAAATATTTTCTTTTTCAGAAAACCAGTGGACTAAAATTCCAGCTGTTTAAAATATGCAGCACCAAATGCAACAAAATGCATCTGAAGGGCTTTGAGAGCAAAACTTTTGAAGCTAAGTTCACTAGTACACTCCAGCTGCTTTTCACTCTGCAAACCAGGTTTAAGCAACAGGTTAAACCAGGTCTATAGATGTATCTGCGTCACTGGAGTGGTGCAAAGTAGCTGGAGCATGACAGTGATCTTTAATAAAAAATAAAGGATAAAAGATATTGTAAAAAAGCACTTTAAGTGTCTTTGAAAGTTGCCACCTTGACAGTACCGGAAGTCTACTCACAGTGTGGATATTGTGGCATGTTTGGTGACTCAGGCTAGCCACCTGAGTACAGGCTCCCCTGCGTCAGAGCTTGGAGTGACTAGCTGAAGCCACTATCCTCACTGCTCTTTTTAGCATGCTAGTGCATGTCTGTGTCCCAGGGCTGGGAAGTATGCTCCCAGCTGCTGTGTGGACATGCCCTTACCCATCATAGTAAGATAGTTCCCCCACTGAGGCACTGAATAAGAGTGGAAGGATCAGGACCTCCCAACTACATTAGCCCAGCTTTCTCACACTGCCCTGATAGTGCCGCTCACCTCTAACATGATAAAGTTGCCTCAAGGGTCAAAAGAGTAACTGACTTTCCATGTCCATTCAGGATGCAGCATCAGTTAAGATGTTTATCATTTCACAATTTTAACATTTGATAAGCATGATGTAATATTCACCTAATTTTAATTCCCCTTCCTGTGAGTGTGCATTGAAAGAATGTTTCCTCGCTTATCTGAATTCATATCTCCTGCTTCATAATTACCATTTTACCATACTTGGTACCCCTGTCATAGCTTAGTTGTGTTTTGAAAAATTTAATTAAATAGAATTAAATTCTGAGGATAACACCTCTGGTTATCTCTTCATAATTAAACTTTACTTTTTTCTTCAGAAATATTTGAAGAGAGAAGGCAATTGCTTGTAAGAATGTGGGCAAATCATTGGTGTGTTAGTTTGATGACTGAAAATGACTTTGGCAGGGACTTCAGAGGAGATACACTTAAAAATGCAGGTATGATTTTGTTGAAAATGTTATTTTTTCATTTGGGATGGGTAAGTCAGTTCCAAGAAGACCCAAATACAGATCTTAAAACTCAAGGGATTTATAAATACACCCTAACTAATGTTTTCTTTAGGCAATTTTTCCAATATAAATTGATCCTATTTCCCCCTACCTCACATGCATGTTAAATTGTACTGTGATTTTAATACCATTTAAAACTCTTCCCAGGTGCCCTCAAAGTAGGCCCTAGCTTTTTTTGCATAATGGGGCAACTAGATCTCCCTTGCATAGAAGGGCACAATTCAGTTCTCATGTCAGGTGAAAGGAGGAATAATTCCTTTGAAAATAAATGGAGGTGCAGCAGTGTGAGACACAATATCAGATCTTAGTCTATACAAGCACTAATCTTCCTTAGCTTGAGGCGAGGTTTACTAGGATTCTGGGGTTTGCAAAGAAACACTCCCTGTCTCTTATCCAGCGTTCACATGGACAAAGCTGTTCTTAACTCATAATATATTAATATAATGCCTCTGTAGCAGACATGCTAGAGGGTATTTTCCCAAAATAGATAACAGTCAAGGAAAGCTAAAATAATAGATCTGTATTTTACAGTTATTTACAGTCCCAAGATAAAGTCATGCAACTGAAAAATATTCAAGAAGATGAATATAGAGTTGTTCATAGTGCCAAAGGTACATATGCTGTTTTACTAAAACTGTTTAGACTTGCACTCAGAAACTCATAGTCTAAGTTTGATGGATACATCAGACTTATGAAGGATGAGATAGAAGATAGGAAGAAGATAGTTTAAAGTGAAATAGTAGAATTTTGAGAGTGATGTAAAGATGCTTATGACAAGAGAAAGGCCAATCCAAGTGTATGGTACAACTTGGAAAAAAGATGATAGGTTGTAAGTTGAAGAGGTGAAAATGGAGACATAATCACACATTTAATACTATAATTCTGTGCTTGGGGTAATCTTGAAGTAATTAAAATATTTACAGTTATATAGCTGTGCGGTTTGCCTTATTAGATTACAAGATTTCACCTGCCTCCCACACAACCAATTCAGAGATCTTCTCCTGTCTTATACCTTGACAACTTTACAATATTTTAAATTTAATTACTGAAATTTTAATTGTTTCTTGTACAGAAGGTTGTCCCCATATTAATTAATTTGCTTCTTTCATATATCAAAATTCTCCTACATATTCAGTAAACCAATATCTCATTCTAATAATCTTAAAGGTAGGATTCTCAAATATTTTCAGTGTGGACCACATCATGAGAGAGGTTTTCCCATGGACAGTGCCACTGACATTAGTGATCTCAGAACATCCCTGTGCCAACGACAGACGCTGCGCACATGAAAAAACAACTTTTGGCTGTCTTTTGATGCAATATAGCTCCTGGAACAGATAGAGCACTGAGTATCATGTACCAGTCAGCTTTTTGTGGACAATGAGTTCCACATGCCACAGTCCAGTTGTCCTTGATGTACAGCCTGAGAACCAGTGTTCTAGAGCAATTAAAGAATATTTCATTTAGTTACCTTCCATGACAGCAAACAATTGATTCAGGACTGTTCTGTCTACAAAGTACCCCTATTGTCTAATTTTTAACACCGGAATTAGCATTTTAATGCCTCATCCTGGTAATACAAGACATGCGGAGTCACCAGACTGGTTACCCAAAATAAAACTCCTACTCTCCCTCAGTTCAAACTATCTGAAAATTATTTTTTAACTATTAAAAAAAAAAGATGGGAGTCTTAGTCATCTTTCTCCATAATACAATGTGTTCACTGACACAAATTACAGGGACATACCCATTTATTCCAGTTACTCTGCTGAAATAGATCACAGAATGCTGAGAATGTTTGGGTCCCACAGGGATGCTTCAAAATGCATTAGAGGAAATATGCTTCTCTCTGTGCAAAATCTAAATAAATGGGCTCTGTTTGGGCAGACATTTAGAAATGGGCTTGGGATACTGAACCCTATGAACAGGATGGGGATTGACTGCACAACCACTGCCACAGCCCCTGGACTTGGACCCATTCTATGGGGGTTTGAATGCCACTGGATTTTCACAGCTATCAGTATTACTGACCCCAAGCATTCCAAAATTATGACTCATGATTTAAAAATCATGATCTTAAACCACACTGGGTTATTTTTATTTGCCTTCTGTTTTTTAATCTTGAGGGTACTTTTGTTTCATGTTTTCAAGTTTTTCTCCACAGCCATAAGGGCTAGATACTTACTTTAAAAAAAAAATGCAATTCTCACTGCATCACATGCTGGAGCTTTAAGGGAAACACCAGTTATCCTGAGGCTCATAATAAAATCCTGAGAGCTGGCAACACTAAGTCACTTATGCAATGACAGCTACCCCAGCCTTCCCATTAACCACCCTCTGTGCTGCCACAATAAGGAATGACTAGAATGCAGACCATTCCATGGTCAATGCCAAGGAATCTTCAGTGTTCTGCTGCTTGAACCTTCTGTGCCATGAATGTCTTCAGCATTTCACTCTAAATGAGCAATATAGTGAGCATACTTGTACAGTGTCTCAAGCAGTTTCGTAGCCCAGGGAGAAAGCTCTGAGAACAAAATACATATAGAGATTGTGGTGAGGGAATTAGACTGTGAAAGCAGAGAAGAGGGTGCAGAAAAGATAGAATGGAGCCTCTGAGCAGGTGTGCTAATGCGACAGTGCCCATTCTGGTCAGACCACACATTGCGCAGAGTCCACATGCTCTAGTGGAGTGGTCAGTCAGCTCCTCTTGCCTGAGTCTCCTGTAGTAGTCCCCTACTTGGCTATAAAGATTGCTAGACATAGTCCCGCTGGAGTAAATGGTTTCCCCTTATACTTGACAGAGTTATCTGGGCCTTATCCTCAGGTTGTCCAGAAACTTTTTTGATTCTTATGTCCCTGAGGGGTCAGTAAGGGAAGTAAGTCCCACCCAATCCATTGGGTTTCAGCTCAGTGCTTTAATACCTGGCAGACAGAATCAAGCCTCAACAACTTCTCCTGTGCTGTGAGCTTCTCTTAGTTGTGTAGGCATCTTCATCCTGTAGATCTGGTCATCCCTCCTCAAGGGGTGTTGTCTCTGGGCAGCTTCTCACCAGCTTACTGGCAGGACTTTCCTTCTCCAGTCTGCTTGTTCCTTCTCAGCAATTTTATTCTCCCAGCTACTGTGAGGCAGCCAGTCAGAGCCAGATAGTGGATGCTGCACTAACTGCTTAAACAGCAGGCCAACATGGGGACTATATGCCTCATGACAGAGCATTGTTACAGTAGTTCCTTTAACTAATTAACTTGCTCTCTAACCAAATCCTTAGGTTTGTATTGATCTGGATCTTACCTAATATTTCCCTGCTTTTATCAGAGCCACAAGGCCCCAGAGGCAGTGAAAGTGCCAGAGTCAGAGAAAATCAAATAATGCTCTAGATAATATTAATGAGCCAGGTCCTGGTCTCAGTCACTTTGCTGGAACTCCAGAAAGAATAGCATTGATAGTTTGGTGCTGATGATGTACTTGTTGCTGTACATGAAAACAAAGGTAAATACAGCGTATCCCATAACATTTACAATATAAAAGACAGATATAGAGTAGACACCGTCTCAGTGATTTACTCTAGAGTTACACTGATGTAATTGATATCATAATCTGGTCAATGGCACTACTTCAGAAAAACCATGAAGTCATTTACAAAACAAAAGAAACACATAGGTATTAGCACAGTTTTGTCTGTGATCTATTCCCTTCCAAATTTACAGACATGATGGGGGGAGGTGGCATTGCAAGCACTAGGAAGGACAGAATTAGAATTCTTGATCAATTAGAAAATTGTTCTGAAATCCAGAAGATGAAATTCAATAAAGACAAGTGCAAAGTACTACACTTCAGAAGGAAAAGTTGAATGCCCAACTACAGGTGATAGTACTGCTGAAAAGGATCTGCTGAACAGAATAGATCGCAAATTAAATAAGAGTCAACATGTAATGCAGTTGCAAAAAAGACTAATACATACTGGGGTACACTAAGTGTCATAAGTAAGTCATGGGAGGTAATTGTCTCGATCTACTTGGCATTGGAGGGGCCTCAGCTGGAGTACTGTGTTCAGTTCTGGCACTGCACTTTATAAAAGATGTGGACAAACTGAAGAGAGTCTAGCGGAGAGCAACAAAAATGATAAAAGTTTAACAAAACCTGACTTTTGTGGGAAGGTTAAAAAAAACTGACCATGTTTACTCTTGAGAAAAGGAGACAGAGGAAGAACCTGATAGCAGTCTTCAAATGTATAAAGAGATGGGGGATCAATTGTTCCCCACATCCACCAAAGGCAGGACAAAAAGTAATGAGCTTAATCTACAGCACTGAAGATTTAGGTTAGATATTAGACAAAACCTTTCTAGCTATCAGAAATTCTGGAATAGGCATCAAAAGATGGAAGCTTTTAAGAACAGGTTGGATAAAAACCTGTCAGGGATGCTCTAGCTTTACTTGGTCCAGCCTCAGTGCAGGAGGCTGGACTTGACCACTCAAGGCCTCTTACAGCCCTATATTTCTATCATTCTATTACTTATTACTGGCAAGAATAGCACATCTGGGAAGGCTGAGATAAGGCTCTCAAGCGGTGACAATATAAATGCACGAAATTTGAAAAAGATTAGGAGCATGCTTTTAAATGTCTCATTGAAACACACTACAAAATCATCTATCACAAATGTGGAGCTATTTAATTTTAGAGCAATTTTAAAAATCAAAATGAACGAGTCTTTCACTCTAAGTAAATGAGACTTGGCAGGTCCTTTGCAAACCTTGAGAGTTAAACCCCAGTGCAGAATGTAAAGTTCTGGATCAGAGAAGGAAATAGGGACTACAAAGGGGAAAAAAACCTCTTAACAGTCATTGCTATAGAGCAGGAGAAGGGAAGAGTATGCCCCTGCACACCATTGCCAAGAAAATCAAAAGAATTATTGGTATGGGAATTTTTATTTCCAGATCAAAAGGCTAGTTGAAATGCAATCTGTTGTTTGTGCAGAAAAAGTATCTGTAGAAAAGGAGAAAAAAGCAAATGCATGGGGATATTTGCTCTAAGATGTCAATGAAAAATAAGTATTCATTACCAAAGAAGAAATATTTGCAGAGTTCAGCAAACCACCCATACTGCAGATGGGGAGTGGTGTAGGAGGAGTTGGAGGGCATAAAAAATGCTGAGCACGTCCCATCTACACTTGCAAAAGAAATTAACAACCATAATTAATTTCACTTTTAACTCATTTGTGACTGAACAGGCTTTTAACCCAGTCTGGACTGTTAATGTGAGTGGGCTAAACAATGTTCTATGCAAATAGAGAACTGGGGTAAAAATTGCAAAAAGTGCCTGAGGGCCTGATTTTTAAAGGTATTTTGGTGGCTAACAATGCGCACATGCACCTAGCTGGATTTTCAAAAGTGCCCACGTGCCTATTAACTTACAAATGTGTCCACAAATTCTATTTTCAAAAGTGATTTTGGACCAGACTGACGAAAATATTTAGATGCCTAAAAATTCAGATAGGAGCCACCGGGATTTTAAAAAGCACCTAATTGAGTTAGCGGCTTAACTCCTATTGAAAAATTTGTAAATACCTCCATGGGGCTTTGCAAATATTATTGTACATGCTGAGAATTTATTAAGCAACAGTTTATCTCTAAGCACTGGTAAACAAGAGTGGTGCAGGTTACTGACAATATTAATTGCTGTCTGATGGCAGAAAGCTGCCTACCTTTCTCGCGTTACCTAAGGCCAAGTAGTCTGGAATTGGCATCTGCCTTGTCGACTACAGTCCAGTGTGGTTTCTATGTGAAACATAGCAAGGCACTTGTGCAAATTTTACACACAGAGTAGAACACAATTTTTGTTTTCTTCAGGGTATTACAATTTTTTCATAGCATTGTTCTAATGTAGTTTTGGCTCCAGCTACAGGTTCAGGGCTATTTAGAAAAGCTGGACATGAACAAATCCATTAGGGCTGGATGCACTGCATCCCAGTATGCTGAGGGGTTGGCTGATGTGATTGCAGAGCCATTGGCTATTACTTTTGAAACTCGTGGTTATTGAGGGAGGTCCCAGATGATAGGAAAAAGGCAAACAGTCAGCATGGATTCACCAAGGGCAAGTCATTCATGGCCAACCTGATTGCCTTCTATGATGAGATGACTGGCTCTGTGGATATGGCAAAAGTGGTGGACATGATATGTCCTGACTTTAGCAAAGATTTAATAGGGTCTCCCATAGTATTCCTTATAGAAGTTAAAGAAGTATAGGTTGGTTGGATAACTGAACTATAAGGTGGATAGAAATCTGGCTAGATCATCGGGCTTAATGGGTAGTGATCAACAGCTCAATGTCTAGTTGGAAGCCGTTAACAAGTGGAATGCCCTGGTGGTTGATCCTGAGGCCAGTTTTGTTCAACTTCTTCATTAATTATCTGGAGGATGGAGTGGATTACACCCTCAGCAAGTTTGCAGATGACAGTAAAACTAGGGGGAGTGGTAGATACCCTGGAAGGTAGCAGCAGGATACAGAGTGACCTAGACAAATTGGAAGATTGGGCGAAAATATATCTGATGAAGTTCAGCAAGGACAAGTGCAGTGTCCTGCCCTTAGGATGGAAGAATCCCATAAACTGCTACAGACGGGATACCGATGAGCTAGGCAGCAGTTCTGCAGAAAAGGACCGGGGTTTACAGTGGACAAGAAGCTGGCTATGAGTCAACAGTGGTGGTTTTGTTTCCAAAAAGGCTAACATTAATTGGAGCATTACCAGCAGATTGAGGGAAGTGATTATTCTCTTTTCGGCACTAGTGAGGCCATTGGGGCTTATTTTATCTGCGGAAGAGAAGAGTGAGGGGGGATTTGATAGCCGCTTTCAAGTACCTAAAGGGGGTTCCACGGAGGATGGAGCTAGGCTGTTCTCAATGGTGGCGGACGACAGAACAAGGAGAAATGGTCTCAAGTTGCAGTGGGGCAGGTTTAAGTTGGATTTTGGGCAAAACGTTTTCACTCAGAGGATGGTGAAGCACCATAATGGGTTATCGGGCAGGGGGGTGGGGGTGGAATCTCCATCCTTAGAGGTCTTTAAGGCCCTACTTGGGATGATTTAGTTGGGATTGATCCTGCTCTGAGCAGCTGTTTGGACTAGATGACCTCCTTCCAGCCTTAATAATTAATAATTCTATGATTCTACGATACACATTGGCTAGTCAATACTCTTCAGCCACAACCAAATTAACGCTTAGCACAATTGTTAAACACTTCTTTTGTGAGCATGGATGATATCTAAATCAAGAATTGACCCTGTGCCTCACTGTCTTTTTCAGTGACTTAGCTAACATTCACTATTATGTATCTTATCCTACTCACAGTACACATGTAGAATTCAGGTGTTTCTGACTTGATGAACATAACTTTTACTGTATTTGTATAGTACAACCTCAAAAACTCCATCTAAGTCCCTTTGTATTTGAAAACACTATACTGAGAATTATATATACTCCCTTTTCCTTCCACCTAAGAAAAAGGTCCCCCTTGAAAATATTAAAAAAATTCATTCATAAAAGACCCTGGCACTGAGGCAGGCTACTTTCTGAGGCTGGCTACATACATTTTTCCCTAGCTTCACTTGGCCGGTCATAAATCATAACTCATGTTGTATTGTAGATAAAATGCACCTAGCCAACTATCTAACTGTGCATATAATCCTGTAAAGTAGTGGGAAATATAATTATCAATCTGTGTTATTCTATGGTATGTAATCTTAAGTAAAAAGCTAGTTTTCTTTAATGTCTGGGTGAGTCCAGATAGGCCCAAATTTTAAACAAAGAAAACTACACTGCGCACACTCTCACCCATTCCTAAGAGATAACCAGAAGGCCCTAAATCTTAGATAAAGAAAACCAAACTGCAGATACTCTCCCACAAAATCTCAGACAAAGAAAACCACTCTGCGCATCCTCACCCACCTTATCTATGTAAAATGTAGTGATGTTATGTATGAATATTCATGTAATCCTAGAAATGTATATAAGGCAACGCCCCAGTATAATTGGGGCTTAGCCTTTGGAAATTATTCCACTGAGCCTGTTGCCGGCAATAATAATAAACTGCTGTTTTCCTCACGTTGGTGTCCATCTCATTATGTGTTCCATAAATCTTGCTACAGCACAATTAGACTCACGCATATACTCTGACTTACCTGACTGACAACACTATATGCCAGGGGTGGCCAAAACTATGGCTTGTGAGCCACATGTGGCTCTTTTACAGTTAAAGTGCAGTTTGCAGAGCCTCTTATGCCCCTTCCCCATTCGCCACCTACCAGACTGGTGTTTGGTGCTTGGAGATTTTGCTCTGCGTCAGGGTGGTGGTGCTAGGAGTCTGCCCAGAGGAGAATGGAGTTTCAGGGGGTCAGTAAGTTTGGCCGCTCCTGTTATCTGAGTTCAGCGTGGCAAAGGTAGTTTTAAAATGATTTAAGTACTTCTGAACTGGAGCGTAAGTTCCATAGTTTCTTATAGATGGGGATAATAGTTGCCTTCCTGTACATTCACTTCCCACTGGTATGATACAGACAGTGTTCAACTGAAAGGAAAGCTACAGCAAAAACGGCATGCAATTTTAATTTGCTGCTTGCTTGGGGAAGGGCTGAGAATGGTTTTCAGTATTACCACATTTTGTTTAGCTGTGTGTCCAGAGGAGGGATGGGAAGTGGAAGAGAGGGAGAATAAAATATTCTTTACACTATTTTTACATTTAAATCCTAACCGAAGATCACTTCTAACACAGTGTTATTACCATAGCCTCAGCATACACCTGAAAGTATTCTCATGATTCCCATGGCAGTTTTGTTTGACCTTGAGTAAAAGACCCACCACCCATTTGCAGACAAATTGTTTTGACTGTCTCTCAGTTGAGAGACACAACTCAGATTCATTTCTCACTTTGTTGTTGCTGAATTTTATTTCTGGATACAGTGTATAATGTATTCAGTTAATAAAGCTTTGATTCATACAGTACCTTTCTATTATCCAGCCAAGGCATCTTTAATTTTATTTCAGCAGCAAACTACCATCACTAACTTGTCACCACAATTTGTCACACTCTTTGTGACACATTTCCCTGAATCATTGCCTCCCTAATTTATTGTAAAGGGCCACACACCTAGGACAAATCTTTAAAATTGAATGAAAAAGTTAAAAGTATTGAAAGCAAGTTTAACTTCCACACATTCTGTATGTTCCCAATCAACAACCAAAAGTGAGTTTGGGGAGTTTCTTATTGCCTCTCATGCTGTTGCTGCTATGCCAATTGTTCCCGTAGTGCTGTGCAACAAAACACCTGAATAACAGCATGTTGTCAGTGCTGGTTTGGTAACCTAACAAAAACAAAAATTCTTGTGAAGAATACAAAGGACCTTCCACAAACTGTTAAAAGAAAAAATCCTGTAACAGATAGCATGAACTAAGATACCAACTAAATATTGAGAGACCTGTTAGGGCCAAACCAAGAGAACAACCAAAATAATTTTCCTGCAAAAAGGTGGATCTTTAATGTTAGGTCAAAACTAGGAAACTATACTATGCAGTAATTGGCATCACAGAGATTTGGTGGGATAAATATCATGACTAGAATAGTGAGATATAGCAGTTTAACTTTTTCAGGAAAGCCAGAGAGGGAAAAAGGAGGAGGTGTCAAATTTTACATCAAAATATATACACCTGTTCTAAGGTCCAGAAGGAGGTGAGAGGCAAAACAGTTGAAAAGTCTCTGGTAAAGATAAAATGGGTGGGGGGGAAATAAGTGTGGTGTCATGGTAGGGGTCTACTATGGCCCACCAAATCAGGAAGAGGAGGCGGGTGAGTCATTTCAAGACCAGACAAAAGAAATATAAAAAATACAACACCTGGTAATAATGAAAGACTTTAACTACACAGACATCTGTTGGAAAAGTAATACTGCAAAACACAAATATTTCCAGTAAGTTCCTGAAATGTACTGGGGGCAATGTGTGGAAGTAATCCCAGAAGATAGCCTTTTAGACTCGATTCTCACCAATTGGGAGAAATTGGTTGCAAATCTGAAGCTGGAAGACAATTTGGGCAAAAGTGATCATGAAATAATAGATTTCATGATTCTCAGACAAGGAACTAGTTAGAGCAGCAGAATAAGGACAATGGACTTTCAACAAAGTTTATTTTAACAAACTCAGAGAACAGGCAGGTAAGGTCTCATTGGAAGAAAATTTAAGAGGAAAACAAATTAAGGAGTGCTGGCAGTTTCTCAAGGAGACAATATTAAAGGCACAACTGTAAACTGTCCTGATATGAAAGAAAGATAGGAAGAATAGTAAGAAGTCAATATGGCTCCACCAGGAACTCTTTAATGACCTGAAATCAGAATGGAATCCTACAAAAAGTGTAAACATGAATTAGTTGCCTAGGAGGAGTACAAAAGAATAGCACAAACATGTAGGCACAAAATCAGAAAAGCTAAAGCATAAAATGAGTTACATCTAGCAAGGGACATAAAAGTGAACAAGAAGAGACTCTTTAAATGAATTAGGAGCAAGAGAAAGAAAAAGGAAACTGTAGGTCCTCTACTTAGGGAGAAGAAGACCTAATAACTGTTGACATCAAGAAGGCTGAGATGTTTTATGCCTATTTTGCTTCAGTCTTCGCTAGAAAGATTAATGGTACGAGATACTTAACACGATTAATATTAACAACAAAAAGGAAGGAACACAAGCAAAATCAGGGAAAGAACAGGTTAAAATATTTAGGTAAGTTAGATATATTCAAGACAGTGGAGCCTGATGACATTGATCCTAAGGTACTTAAGGAATGAGCTGAAGCATTCTCAGAACCATTAACAATTATCTTTGAGAACTTCTGAAGGACAGGTGAGGTCCCAGAGGACTAAAGAAGAGCAAACATAGTACCTATCTTTAAAAGGGGGAATGAAGAGGACCCAGGAAATTATAGAATAGTCAGCTTATCTTCAATACCTGTAGAGACACTAGAACAAAGTATTAAAACAATTTCTTAGCACCTAGAGGATAACAGGGTTATAAGGAATAGCCAGTATGGTTTGTCAAGAACAAATCGTGCCAAATCAACCAAATGTCTTTCTTTGACAGTATTACTGGTCTAGTGGATGTGGGGTAAGAAGTAGATATGATATATCTTGATTTTAGTAAGGCTTCTGACACACCCACATAACATTCTCCTAAGCAAGCTAAGAAAATATAGTCTAGATGAAATTACTATAAGGTGGGCGAACAGCTGGTTAAAAGACTGTACTCAAAGAGTATTTATCGATGGTTTGCTGTCAAACTAGGAGCATCTTACTAGAAAGGTATTGCTGAAATCGGTTCTGGTATATTCAATATTTTCTTTAATGACTTGGATAATGCAGTGAAGAGTATGCTCATAAAATTTGCAGATGGCACCAAGCTGTGGAGGCTTGCAAGAACTTTGGAGGACAGGTTTAGAATTCAAAACAACCTTGATAAATTAGAAAATTGATCTGAAATCAGCAAGATGAAATTCAATAAAAACAAGTGCAAAGTACTGTACTTCAGAAGGAAAACTCAAATGCACAACGACAAAATGGGGACTAACTATCTAGGTGATAGAACTGATGAAAAGGATCTGAAGGATATAATGGATCACAAACGGAATAAGAGTCAACAGTGTGATGCAGTTGGGAAAAATACTAATATTCCGGGATGTATTAACAAGAGCGTTGTAAGACATGGGAGGTGATTGTCCCACTCTGCTTGGCATAGTAAGGCCTCAGTTGAGGTACTGTATCCAATTCTGATACCCCACTTTAGAAGAGATGTGGATAAATTGGAAAGAGTCCAGCAGAGAGCACCAAAAATAATAAAAAAGTTTAGAAAACTGACCTATGAGGAAAGGTTAAGAAACTGGGCATTTTTAGTCTTGAGAAAATAAGACCGAGGAGGGGGCCTGATAACAATCTTCAAATATGCAAAGGTCTTTATAAAGACAATGGTGACTGACTGTTCTTCATGTCCACTTAAAGCAGTACAAAAACTAATGTGTTTTACGTGCAGCCAGGGAGATTTAGGTTACATATTAGAAAAAAGCTTTCTAGCTATAAGGCTAGTTAAGTTCTGCAATAGGCATTCAAGGGAGGTTGTGGAATCCCCGTTTCTTGATGTATTTTAGAACAGGATGGACAGAAACCTGTCAGGGATGGTCCAGGTTTACTTGATCTTGCCTCAGTGCAGGAGGCTGGACTGGATGACCTCTCAAGATCCCTTTCAGCTTTATAATACTATTATTCTAACTTACACGCTTTTAAGCATGGATGAGATAAAAGAATTACAAGGGAGTGAGGAAAGAAGACAAATGCAAGATGCATTTCTGATACCATTTCAGATATTTAGCTTAAACATTTGTTCATAATAGTACATACATTTTATTCCAAAAGCCGTAATGATAGCAGTGGTATAAAAAGCTAGATAGAAAGATTAGATAGAAATCTCCTAAGTGCATCTCCCTTGTGGCAATGGCTATGTTTCATGGACGTTACTGGACAGAGATAGAACTTGGTAGTTCTCTTTAGCTCTCTAGCTCCCAGACTAACTAAGCAGTTTGTTGTGTCAGAACACAGGGTCTCCCTGTGTCCTTCCTTGCTTAGCACAAGCATACTGAGTACACTACTAAGGTAGTATCCATGGGGCTCCTCCTTAGGGACAGGGAGAGACAACTCAGGAGGACCAGAGCAAAGTGCATACTTGCATAAGTTCCCCAAGTATTTGCAAAAGTTCTTCCTGTAACAATGTACGTTTCCTGAGACAGGCCATTTCTAGAGTCACATTTTTGGAGAGGCAAGTGAATATTTTAGGGCCCCTGGATGTTGCTATTTAAAAAAACAATGTTCCAGGAGTCCGGGGTGAGTTTGGCCCCAGAAAATCTTGGATTTTAAAAGTTTAAAGTAAATATTGGCTACTATGTCAGTATTTTGCTGTGATTTTTAGTGTATATAAAGGATGAAGATTCCCCAGTCTGCTGCTGTTTGAAGTACAATTTTCCTTGTCAGCCTTGCAAGAAAAAAATAGAATTGAATGAAATATTCACAATGTTGCAACACCGCGTTCTATTATATCTATCGTGCTAAAAAGCAAGGGCAATATAGTTTATACACTGTATATAATTTATGAATGATTTGTGTTGATAACCCCAAATGCAAATGCATGGTTTAAAGCACATTAACAAAATATGATAAATTATACTGTTCTTACTGTGAAGATCTTCCAAATGGAATCTGTTTATACAGTAAACAAAACACCAGTATTTTAATTTTCAGCCAGTGCCACAGAAAAACTTGAAACAGTGAAACCTCTGCTAAGGACTACTCAGCAATTAGGAAGGTCAATCACTAAGGTCAATCAGCAAAATAACTAAGGTCAATCAGTAAAATAACATACTTCAAAAACAACTGTGGATTGACAAAGCACAAAGAGCCATATGATCTTCACTTTTTGACTGGCATCCCCACAAACATACATGATGGTTCTAATAATAAATTCAAGGCTAGGAAGCAATGTTGGAAGTTAATCCCCTGCCAATACAATACCAATAAAAAGATGTTTATCAACTGGTTTGTTACATATCCTATGTTCGTTAAATGCTCTTTTAATCCTGGCTGGTGATGATAGGCACTAAAATTATATGTCCGTGGTACCAAAGTCTTAATCAGATAATGTAAATCCACTACAGGTTACCACCAGTTACATAACTGATGAGTTAAACCAGAAATCAGTCCCTGGCCTGAAATAGCCTAAGTAAACACTGCATCAGAACATTCTGCAAGGGACAGATGGACAACCGGACAGTGTGCTGCCTTCCTGGAGCCAAGACTTGAGATGTCACTCTAAGATTGGATAGGCTTCTGAAGTTAATGGGCAAGGATCCATTTGTGACGATTCATATTGGCATTAATGACACTGAGTCACAGGACATCTCACAAATAGTAGATGACTTCAGGGAACTTGGAAGATCTTCTTTGAGATGCTTCCCTGTCCCACAAGTGAAGGAAGAGAGAAGGCAGAAGATTCTGAAAGTGAACCACTAGCTAGAGAAGTGGTGTGGGTTTTCTGGAACATTGGTCCACCTTCCTTGAGTACAGGGCACTCTACAATTTGGATGGCTTCCCTATCACTAGAAGGGAACCAGTATCCTTGGGGACAGGCTGCCTAAAGTAGTTAGGACAGTGTTAAACTAATAGCAAAAGGGGAGGGTAAAAAGAGGGAAGATAGGAGCACTCCACACAAAATGGAGATGTTGAGAACAAAATTAATCAAGGGGCCAAAGGATATAAACAGAAGAAATTCTTGAATCAAATCACACTAAAGAACAAGATGACAACCTATCTATAATGTGTAGAATGAAAAGCTGTGTGATCATAAGGGACTTCAATTTGAGTGACATATGCTGGAGGTCTCAGGCTATCGGTACTGAAACATCCTTAGAATTTCTAAACGTTGTAGATGCCAATGTCCTAACTCAAAAAGTGTTGCAGACAACATAAGGGAATTCTTTATTAAAGTTTTTCGTAATAGATAAAGAGGAACTGATCACAGAACTAAAAATTAATAGCAGTTTAGAGTGATCACAACTTGATCACATTTATAATGTGCAAGCAGAATAAAGTCCAGACCAGCAATATATATGTTTTGTGCTTTAATTGGGCCAGTTTCACAAAGCTGAAAACAAATATGAGCCAACTAATCTAGAAGGTAGAATTTAATCATAAAAAGGTCAATGATCATTGGGAATCATTTAAGAACATTTGTTAGGTGCCCAAAAAGCCACAATCCCACAACTAACGAAGAAGGCTGGTCTGGTTAAAAAAAACAACCTGGATTAGAGGAAAAGTGAAGACAGCTGTAAAATATATATATGTACAAGTTGTGATCACTTCTTAGCACAAGGTGAAAGAAAGAATCCCCCCATGTTGGCCACAACACTTTCTGAGTTAGGAAATTGGCACCTATAATGTTTAGAAATTCCAAGGATGTTTCAGTACTGGGAGCATGAAACTTCCAGCATTTATATATATATATATATATATATATATATATATATATATAAACTGGTGGAAAAAAGGGGATGAACATAGATAAACAAAAATTAGGGATTGTAGAAAATTGATAAGGGAAGCAAAGGAATATAAGGAGAAATCTATAGCCCACAGAGTTAAGGACAATAAGGAGTTCTAAAAAATGTGTTAGGAAGAAAAAAGAATCCTGACAATGGTATTGATCCATTACTAGATGGAAATTGTAGAATCATCCATAATGATGCGGAAAAAGGCAGAAGTATTCAATAAATATTTCTGTTACATATTTGGGAAAAAAACAGATGTTATAGTCTCATCATATGGTGGTGATAACACTCTTTCCATTCCAAGAAAACCACAGGTCCATTAATGTTGATTTTCAATAAAAGTTAGAGCTTTGGAAAGTTCCAGGAGACTTGAAGAAAGCCAATGTTGTGTCAGTTTTTAAAAGGGTAAACAGGCTGCCTGGGTGATTATAGACTTGTAAGCCTGACATTTATCTCAGGCAAGATAATAGATGGCTGATACTGATTAATGGGATTCAATTACTAAAAAATTAAATGAGAGTAATATAATTAACACAAATCAACATGGGTTTATGGAAAATAGCTCCTGTCAAAATAACTTGATATCTTTCTTTAATGAAGTTACAAGTTTGATTAATAAAGGTAACATTGTTGGTGTAATATACTTAGATTTCTCTAAGGTGTTTGACTTTGGTATCACATGACATTGATTTAAAACTAGAATGACATAAAATTAACATTGCACACATTAAATGGAGTAAGAGCTGGCTAACTGATATGTTTCAAAATTTAAATGGGGAATCATCATCAATCAAGTGTGTTTGTAGTGGGGTCCCACAGGATCAGTTCTTGGCCCTACATCATTTAACATTTTTATCAATGACCTGGAAGAAAACATAAAATAATCACTGATAAAGTTTGCAGATGACACAAAATTTGGGGGACTGGTAAAAGATAAAGAAGACATGTCACTGATTCAGAGCAATCTGAATTGTTTGGGAAATTGGGTGCAGTAAAATGTGTTTTAATGGAGCTAACTGTAAATACATACATCTAGAAACAAAGAATGTGGGCTATACTTCGAGGATGGAGGACTCTATCGTAGGAAGCAGTGATGCTGAAAAAGATTTGGGGGTTGCAAATGAAAATCAGCTGAACATGAGCTCCCAATGTGACACTGTGACCAAAAGCACTAATTCAATCCTTAGATGTGCAAAAGAGAATCTCAAGTAGGAGCAGAGGTTATTTTACCTCTATATTTGGCACTGGTGCAATCACTGCTGGAACTGTGTTCCAGTTCTGGACTCACAATTCAAGAATTATGCTGATAAATTGGAGCAGGCTGAGTCAAGAACCACAAGAATGATTAAAGGATTAGAAAACATGCCTTATAATGTTTGACTTGAAGAGTTCAATCTATTTAGGTTTACAAAAAGGTTAAGGATGACTTGCTTACAGTTTATAAGTAACTATACGGAGAGTAAATATTTAATAATAGGCAGTCTAGCAGCTTTCTATCTATAATATTAGAATTCTTCAGATAGTTGTCCAGTTCTCTCCAGTCTAAGTAATAGTTCATATGATTCTCTGTTGCCTCTTGCTTTCTTAGTTTAAGTTCCAACTTCTTTCAGCTGATGCACCATTTATGAAAGCTGTCTTGGGAACTGCCTCAGCAAATAGCTATCATGTAAAGGCATACATTCTGCCCAGTGCATAGCAATACACCATTCAGTTTCAAGTGACAGCTTCTCTATTTGCTAGTACATTTTAATAGTGTTTATCAATGAAACATCTGCCATTCTGTAACAGAAACTTAAAAGTTTCAGATGGCACTTGCATAGGGCCTTTATCAACAAGATAATAAAAAGAGTCTGAGAGTTCTTGGGAATATGGCCACATAGTTGGATCTTGGCCTGATCTTTCTTGTAATGAAGAGTAGATTGGGACTATTTCCTGGACACTTGCTAAGGAGGCTGAGCTCACAGATTCATCATCATCTTCATGACAAATAGAAATGGGTGGCTCACTAAAATTGTCAGTGCTACCTATCTCTCCCAGCTTCAGAAGTTGCAGGAATGATCATCTCATGCTGAGTAAGGTTCTTTCCTGTATCTTTAGTCCAGATTGAAGCCATTGATAGACTAGATCCTAAATAATCTTTTTCCTTCCTGTATCCAGGACCAAAATGCCACCCAGGCAGGCTGGCCTGCTGATGGTGCATAGTATCAAATGTGGTAACCTGGAATTTCCCCTTGTCAGCCCTTGACGGATATTTCCACTTTTTTTTTACGATAGAATGTCCCCATATTAACAACAATCCTGCTAATGACAACTTTCTTTTAAATGGAAACATTTTTACTGGAACCTATAATATCCAATTGGCTGGAGTGTTAATTGGTCCAGATATTGGCAAAAAGCTTGATACTTGCCATGCTGCCTCATGAGCTCCCATGTGGAAAGCCAAGCCACCAGCAGGTTTGCAGATTGCAGCCCACTGGCAGAGTTGCCAGGTTTTTCAGTGTTGATTTGCTGGCTCAGATTGCACAGAGGAGGTTAGTCCCATATGGTTTTTAATCCAAAGGGAGAGGCCAGAAAGAAGAGATGGCAGGGGCAGGGCTGGGGCTATTTCCAATGTAAATCACCAACCTGAGAAGTAAGAGAATTTGCTCTCCAGGATAAAGTCAGAGGGGTGAGAGACTTGCACAGGAGCTCTGAGGATGAACCTCACAGCCCATTCTGCCAGAGCATTCACTCAGCAAACTCTATGCAATAGGAACAGTCTGACAGAGCCCTGGCTTACCCGACTTGGCAAAGCCCTGGTTGTGATGATTTATTTGTGGCTGGTCCTGCTTTGAGCAGGGGGTTGGACTAGATGACCTCCTGAGGTCCTTCCAACCCTAATCTTCTATGAGTCTATGACAGCAGATTCAAAGCAGAGCCCTTCTGCTCCGGCTGCTGTCAGCCCTGTGCAGCATAAACGGCATGCTGGCATCACTGACCTCCTGCCCAGAGGCTCCTCAGCAAAGCTCCCCTGCCCCAGCATACCTTATCCCACACAGAACCCTGTCGACAGGCTACACATTATCCATCAACCACGTGTGCGCCTCTCTCCCCACCCCAAACACAAACCCTTGAATGCCTCTCCCCTTCCACCACACACATGCTCCATCCCCCCACAGCTCTGACTGTCCCCCCCATCCCACCTGTACCCCAACAGCTCTCCCTGACCTATATTCCACTCACCAGAGCCTCTAACATTTTAACACCTTAACCTCACCGGTCACAGCGCACAACAGCCCAGGCTCCAACCCCGCTCCCATTCCCACTCAGCACCCCAGCTCACCCCCAGCCCAGCTGACCTCCCCCTTCATCAGAAAATCCCTCACCTTGTGAACCCAAACATCAACCCCAGCCTCACGCCATCCCAACATTCTAGATCCCAGGCCTCCCCACTCACTCCAGCCCCCCATTACCTCCACAGACCCTACAATTCTCCTGAAAACCCCTTACCTCCCCCACTCACCCCATAGCCCACAGCATCTTGCCACCAGACCTTCAGCCGCCACCCCTGGGCCTTCCTGGCCTGGCTCCTCACCTGACCTTCCTGACCAAAGGTGTGGTCAGCTGACTGGTGCACATACAATCAGCTGGCTGGCCTGGAGCACACTTGGTGGTTGGTCAATTTGTTGCATGTCAGTGTAATATAGCAGCCATGGTGCACGCACGAGCAGAGTCCTACTTGGAGCAGCAACGCCGGGCCATGGCATACATGTGAGCACATGTGGTGCACAAGATTGTGCAATAATGCCACAGCACTTGTCTGACCTCCTTGGCCCCCGCCCACCTGACTGTGTGTGCACTGCCTGACTGCATTGCAGTGATGAGACCCTGTGCAGCATGTATGCATGCACCAGTGTGTCAGGAATTTGAAAGTGTTGTGCTATTGCTGGTGAGAACTAAACTTGGGCTCTTTTTTAAAACAGTCTTTGTGGGAAGCACCAAAACAAGCAACTGTTTTGAAAAGACGCCCCCAGACCCACAACAAACAAAAGCAAACAAAAACAACCACAACCCAACACCTTGCTGGGGAAAAACAAGCCCAAATCTATTTATAATTTGGATCTCTTTGAAGATCATTGGGGCGGGCCATGTTCCTCTTGGCTCACACCCTGCTTTGTAGCACTGGCCCTGTCCTCAGACAACTGCAGAGCTGGTACTACTATATTTATATACTATGAACTCTGACATAAGAGTAGATCTGTATTTTTTATTGTAAAGGTACCCAAAACTTGTGTTCTTGTCTCATCTTGGGCCAGATTCTCCGGTTTGCCTGAGCTGTGCTTGACCCAAAGCTAATATTATGCCACATTTGCACTCTTCCTGTCCGAATAGCAGCCAGAAGCCAGCTGGTCATAAGTTAAGTGTGACCAAGATCATCACACCTTCAAAACAGCCTAGGATACTCCCCACTCCACATATGCTCCCACCCTAGGAGAGTGAGGAGGAAGGAAAAGGTGAAGTAAACTTTTCTTTCTGCCACTTGGGGATTCCACTATGCAATGGAATACTTACTTAGCTCTTTCCATCTCCAGGGTGGTACACAGGGAATAGAGAGGGGCCAAAGATCTAGCCCTATGTGTGGACTTAATTTGCCAGTGGTATACCTATAAGAAGTAATAACAATTATGAGAGAGCCATAGAGGAAGTGACTTTATAAGACTGTGTGAGAACTTCAAGGATGAAATCCTGGCTCTTCTGAAAACAATGGCAGTTTTGCCATTGACTTCAATGGGGAATGGGTTTCATTCACCAAATTAATTTTTCATTCCCCTACCTTTCTGTTTAGGTTTTTATCCACTCTTATCATTATGGCGTTTGGAATAAAACCAGTATATATCATTTAGTCAATAATGATTTATTACACTATTTCTTAATCTTCTCTTATGCAAGATAGTACATAAACTGCACTGAGATAAATAATGATGATCTTACAAAAACATTTCACAAAGTTCCACGATATCGACAGTATAAGTGGTCTTTCAGAAATATATGTATAAAGTTTTGGGCAATTGCTAAAGTTACCAGACTAAAACACCCTTAAAATGTTATCCTTGGAAGACATGTCCATGTGCACAAAAGCAGTTATCTCCGGTTTCTTGTTGAAGATCCCTCTCCCATCCTGTAAAAGCATGATACAGGTTGATAAAGTAATGCATGTCAGCTATGCTCCATGGAGCTCTGCCAGTCTCTTATAGGGTGACAATATGTCCCAATTTTATAGGGACAGTCCCAATATTTGGGGCTTTGTCTTATTTAGCCTATTACCTCCCACCCCCATCCTGATTTTTCACATTTGCTATCTGGTCACTCTAGTCTCTTCATAAAGGAAAAAATGGCATTAGTGCAGTTCTTATTTATTTGGAAAGGAATGATATTATGCACTTTGTCTGTATTGCTATAACAATCCACCATTGCTTAATAACAATCCATAATGTTCTAAAAATAATCAGCCTAGGTGGTATGGAAAAATAGAAAATAGAAATTCTGTCACATTTTATCCAGGGGGAATTGATACATTTTGTTTGGCTCTATTCTCCATAGGATAGAGCAGATGTACAGGTGCCAGGCTAGAAATTGTTATAATTATAAAACCTGTATTCAATTCCTGTGAGAGCTTTGAAATTTTCCACATACAGTAGAAATTCAAGCTTTGAAGAAAAAAATCCATATGCCTGAAGAACAATAGAGTACAAGTTGATTTCCTGAATTATTTACTGCAGCAAGATGATCATTGAGAAGTGCAACGCAATAATCAAAATTCAAAGGAAACACTGTAAATCTAAACAATTTCAGAAACAATATTGCTGGAACATGAAGGTTAAAAAACTTTAGGATATATTATTTAACACCTTTTGTGTTTGCAGTATGGTTATAAAGGCATCTGTATCAAGATGGCACCTATTCTCACACACCATATCTGCTTTCTCTTGTCTTTGAATCACAGTGGTTTATTTTCCTGAAGAAATAAGTCTTTACTAATGCTACTATGGAAGGGCCAGATATGGAAGCATGAACTGAATTCTGTTTGGACTCATGCAGCATTCACAAAACTCTTGCTCAGGTTCCATTTACAAAGCTTTTTTCCAGATGATGAAACAAGCAAGGAGACCACAAATTAATTTTCTGATCCTAGGTTAAGGTTCTGGTAGGGTGTTAAGGATCATACAGTTTTCAAAAGTCCAAAAATCCTTAGTTGAATTGAACCTCTAGTGATTAGGTCATATCCAAAGTCTAGTGACATCAATGGAAAGATTCCCATTGACTCCTACAACTTTCTATCAGGTCCATTATAAAATTCACCCATTATTAATTCTAAACTGGATTACATACAATTATAGTATTTATAACTTCTGGGTACTAGAGATTTTTTATGCAGCTATATCCCAATTATTTGACTCTGTGTTGTTCAAATTTCATAACTTCTCCTATATCATCTCATATTCATATAGAAACTGAAGTTCATTTTTATGATGGTTTCAGATCTTCCCTAAGACTTTGGCAAAAGTGGGACTTTGCTGTATCTAGTATCTTATCCCTTTGGTGTTTCCACCTGTAGTCCCTTTGCTACAGCATAATGCAGCAGCAATTGTAGAAATATTGACGTTGTGCTGCCATGTGGGCTCTTTAAAGGGGACATATCTTCTACAGCAGCCTGCATGGACAATGCATTTTGCTCAGTGTACTAGGGGTGTGAAGTAATATCAAGTCATTAGAATTATTCTAGCTGATTCTTACAGCAGAAGAATAACTCATAGAATAGAACTCATACTATTTCTAATTTAATGGTGGATTGTCACAGCCCTTACTCAGCCACACAGGGGAGTAAATATCCCTTTGTTCCCCTATTTTAGCCCAGCTCAGATTGTAATTTCATCACTTGGGAAAGGAAACAGGGCTGCTTGCCAATACTTCACCTTGCAAGCAAATGTGCAGGGACGGGGACAAAGGGTCAGAAAGTGGGAGGATGCCGAGATCCAGGTTTCCCACCCCTCACTCCCTGGACACAGACCAGCTGACCAGGAACACAACCAGAAGTAAGGTGAGCCATGAGAAGGAATCAACTATTTAATACTCTCCCCCA
Source organism: Mesoclemmys tuberculata (assembly GCA_007922155.1). NCBI lineage: Eukaryota > Metazoa > Chordata > Testudines > Chelidae > Mesoclemmys > Mesoclemmys tuberculata. The sequence continues at coordinate 54,137,193 of ML675620.1, forward strand.
GTACAAAGAGAAAGCAGAACAGGACCTGTGACTCTGTGAATCACAAGCCATTTTCTAGTCTGTTTGTGGGACAGTGCAGCTATGTGCTTCTCTGTTCTTCAGTACAGGTGACAATCTAACCATGTTAATTATTCAAATTATTTTACACAGTACATGTTACTCTAGCAAAAAAAATCCTTATCTGGACAGCTAAGGCTATCATATAAAGTATATTTGACAGCAAGCTACAGTGGAGATCATATAATGTCTAAAGCCACAGGGACATCATTCCCACGCTTACAGCCAGCAGATGTGGATTTTTAAACATGGGCTTTGCCATTGCCAAAAAGAAGAGCTCTTATTGCTCAACTCAACAGAAATTTTGGTTTTGCTCAGACATCCACCACAAAAAGGTTGCTATTGCTTCCAAGGTAACTTGTAGATTGTGAACAGCTTCACAACTTTCCATTCAATCTCTAGAACTGAAGGAGGGGAAATGTTTGTTCTATGTTCACCTGTTAAGATAGATGGTGTTTGAGTGGACCTCCCAAATTCATTTTCATCATTAGCAGCAGAATTAATACAGTGTCACAATTATGTTTGTGTGTTTGGAGTCTGAATAATTTGCCTCTGTTATGGAAATTCAGCTTTCAAGTCTTTTTGGTTTATGATTTCCAATAAAGAATAGTGTGAATGTAATAATATTTTCAGATTTCTGAGGTGCTTGATGCAGAAAACAAAGAAAGGGCCTATCTTGTATATTTGTACCTGGAAAACATATCCAAGATGCAAACAGAACATCTATTTAAGTACCATGATACTATGTGCTTTAACAAGATTTTTAAGCATGCAGAAAACTGTGTTATCATGGTAGATAAACCAAACAGTTCACAATCCTATTCTTTTGAGTTCTGTAAGAAACTAGAAAATCATGAAAAATATTCTGGCACTGACACTTCTTGCTGTTAAGCTCTTTATGAGTGATTTTCTTTACTTCTGAAGAAAGCTGCAGTAATCTTTCAAATTTTGCAGAAAAAGTAAGATATATTTGAATTGTATCACATTGTACTTCGTGTGGCATGCTAGTTCTTCAATCTCCTGCAGTTTCTGTAACACAAAATGTCTTTGTGAAACATGGCAACAGTTTCAGCAAGTGTGCAGATTTAGAATTCACAGGAAGTGTGACCTCCTATTTTTCTCCAAATCAAATGAATTTCCCCTCTCCCCCACATACACACACACACCGTATGTGTGATATTTACAAGTGGCTGTTTCTCCTTCCATATCAGAATATAACTGTAAAATAACATGAATATATATATGGTGTCTGGTGTTCACTCGCTGATTTCTGGATTTCTTAGAAGGAATCTGAGATATCCAAAACTGTTTTAAAGGAAAAATATTAGTTAAAAGGTGAATATCTTATTTGTATTTTTAACCACTGTTTATTAATTTTTTGAATATTTAAACAATAGTAACCCATTATAGTTCACAATAAGCAATGCTTAGTAATGAGAGTTATAAATGTTTTGCAGTAGTGAATCCTTTGCTTATAGAATTAGTGCCTTCTTACCCAATTCATCAAACTGTGGTGCAAGTGTTCAGTTTAGGATGCAATATTACCAAGAAGGTATTAACAAACTGGAGAGAGTTCAGAGAACATCCATGGGGACAGATAGATTGATTTAGGAGGAGCAGCTAAATAGATATGGTTATGAAGACTTTAAGTAAATATTATAAGTCTTTAGATATTTGAGGAATTATCTGGTGTGGTAACATAGTGGAATACATTGGAGTAAATGGAAACAATTTAGAAACAAAATGTAAGCTGCATATCAGGGAAAACTGTACTATATTGTGGAATAACCTCCCAAGGGATGTGGTGGAATCCACTTCATTTAGCTAGGGCTTTTTAAAATAGACTGGACAAAACACTAGAAACAGTACCTTAGGGTATAACTTTGCATTGGAGCCAGGGAGATGGACTGGATGATCTGATAGGTCTTTTCCAGAGCAAATATGTATGTATGTGTACTGTTGCACTGGAAACTGTTAATGGCTTCCATCAAGCCAGTCTTTGATTTATAGACTACCACAGACCTGGTCAAAGCTGATAGGTGTTCTAAGAACACATCTTTAGGCTAAACGAAAGAAATAGTTAAGCCTTTTTATGTATGGTATGTCTATACAGCAAATGAAGGTGTGATTATAGAACAGGTAAGCACATCTGTACTAGTTTTAATCTAGTTAGTGCAGGAAACACTAGTAGTGAAGATGTAGTGGCAGGGACTTCAGCATAGGCTACAGTCTGCGTACATACTTCTGGTTCCTGATAGGTCTGTACTGGAGCAGCTAGCCTATGGTGAAGCCCTTTCTTAAATATTTATCTTTGTTAATTTATCATATGAGGGTGAAATTCTAGCCTGTAGCAGTCAATGGGGATTTCGCTACTGACTTTAGTAGGGCCAGGATGTTCACTTTCCACATTAGCACCTGCTATAATACGTTCTACAAATTGCATTGCACTCTTGGCAGTCATGAAAACTTAAGAACCTTCCCCCAACCATTTTTTCAGGAAACAATAAAGTATAGTCAAAGTCTACAAAGATTTTTCTGACTTCAGTGAAGGCTCTACATCTTTTCATGAGATGTGATGTGTAATCAAAGACAATCTCACAAAAGTACTTTTGAATGTCACTTCTCCAATTTTCCTGGCAACCCTCGGTATCCATTTCCTGTTATTCCCTGAGGTACAAACAGGCAAAATTGTAAAAATGGTACATTTATGTACCTCACTTTTCTTAAATAGGATGATAATTACATTAAATGGAAGAAGGCGTGGATATCATTATCAGGTACCATGGAAGAGTTCCAGTGCCCCCTCAAGCTTAATGTTTTTCCCAAGTTTTTTAGTATCACATTGTCTGATACACATTTTATTTTAATAACTTGACTGTTTTAGCCAAAAATTCCACTGCGCTGCTATGCTCACTTACTGAGATTTCCAGATCAGAGACATTCCTTGCAAAATTGTACGCTATAAGCCTAGTACCTGAAACTTGTAATTTGAAACAATTATTGTAAGGATTCAAATAGTTGGGTCCCTTTCCAGGACTTATAGGTGAAACAGCTGAAGTTGCTAATGAGGCAGTGTGTTCTGTTGTGCCAAGGGTAGCACCCATCCAGCTTCGTACAGCATCAGTTCAAAAGCAGGAAAAAAGCATAACAGAAAATGGGTGGAAGACTCCAGCAAGAGTTTACTTTTCTTCATAGACTATAGCAGTCTTAACTGCTTACCATCTAACCCAAAGAGGCAATAAAATTTGCAGGTATGACAAAATTTGACCGTAAGTTTCTGCTTCCAAAATGTGTTTTTTGTGCTTGACATCTAAGGGCATGTCTACACATCAATTCAGATAAATTCATTCACTTTAAATACATTGAATTAACTCTATCAAACTAAAGTGCATCCATACTACTTTGTTATGTCATCTTAAGGTAATTCCCTTATCAATCTTTGCATCCACACAACTCTTTCCTTCTGCAAATTAACTGTGCAGCATTCTGAGTTGATAGTGCAGTGGTCCATTGAGCTCTGTGATTTTTTTTCATGGGGCATTATTGGATGCTTTCTAGAACATGCAGGAATTCTGGGACTAGGTCAAACTAAAACACTAACGTGATTCCTCTCCTGTCATCCAAAATTCATCTGTATTTTGACAGCACTATTTTCAAACTACTGTCACTATGCTCAAGATGGTTTTTAATACGAGCAGGATGATGTATTGGCAGTTGCACACTTGAAGGGGTTTGGCTCCCTGGCTTTGGAGGCCAGGATGATATGGCTACAAGTAGAGGAAACACATGAGGATGAAATAGAGCAGTCACTTCTCCATGCGATTTTCATGGAGTACCTTTGCTTGGTGGATTGCCACTTCTGGCACTGAGTAGTCCTCTAGCTGTGACTGGTGGGACAGGCGAGGCTTTCTTCCTTGCTCTCACAGATATTGTGCAAAACACAACAAGCACAGCATCTGTGAGAGCAGTGTACATGCCAAAATAGAGAGCTATCTTTGCCTTAAATTCTCTTGTACAACCCTAGTTGATCAGCAGAAGGCATACTACAAAATAAACACATTTTTGCAGAATTCATTTGACCACACAAGGATAATAATCTTAATAGTTAAAAATAGGCATGATTGTCTTGCAAACTCTTTGTGTTTTGGAATGTTTCTTTAGCCTGATTTTGGCAATGTACCTTGCAAAATGTACTGGTAGCTGTAATCTCAAAGTACATTTTCTGCTGCCTTTTTGTTCTCGTTCTGTATCTGTGTGTCTGCTGCTACAATAAACCTGCCTTCCACAAAATGTGATTGATTTTTTAAATCCGGCGATGCTGACATCTTGAGTGGGGGAGGTGTAAGGAGGGCACATTTGACCAGTAGGAATCACAGTTCGGGAAATGAGGCTTGGAGGCAGCATGTTGGGCCAGTGATTGTGGGATTTGATATCTCAAGGTAACAAAAGCTTTATAGCTTTAAGTCTCCAGTGCGGATACCTTTTTGAGCCTGTTGGGAGATCAATACAAGCCAAGCAGGCAGACAGATGCTAATAGCTCCACCCTGCGTGGCAGCATGGTATCTGGAAAAAGATTGTTTAAAGCCCCCTGTAGAGGTGAATTCCAATACAGTACTTACTGCTTTCTGGTATTGCTCTCCTGCACAGCACTTGTAGGTTGGCTCCATGCATCGTGTTCTGGTGTAATCTCAAATCTTTCGGTTCATACAGCTCTTGACTGTCTGGGAGAAACTCCTCCTAGTCACATTCTGTAAAAAATGTGGTATCTTAGATGCTTGGCACGGGCTGGAAAACTGACTATCATGTCATTCTGGGGGGGTGGCACTGCTTGCATAAATAAAGTCAGGTGCTTATAGTATGTGTAGGTATTGGGTGCATTACTAGAGGTCCTGTTCTTGTTCCTTGCCATTAGGTATTCTGCCAGAACTCCTTTTTTTTTTACTCAGCATTAGGATCGTCTCTGGGAGTGCCACTTCTTCATTTTCTCTGACAGGGTCTTATGGATGTCTGCATCCTGATGAATCTTCTCCAGAGGGGACTGGACATGCAGCTTTCTAAAGAGATCAAACATGTCAAGGAGCTCTGCAGAAATCCAGAAGGAAGCACTGGTGGGTTTAGCCACTATAATGAATGTGTGCCTCTGGGTGTGTGAACCTGGGTATGGGTACTGGGTGTGTTAACTCATCTCTACCCAGTATCGCTAAGGGGCACATCTGGCTGTGTGCCAGCATTTAAACAGGGAGGCCTCATTCAGTTAGGATGACACTGGAGCAGTGGAGGACACACAAATATACAGACAGGCCGATCCAGATGTGAAGCAGTGCAGCATGGGATATCTGTGTTAATCTGAATTAAGATTGTATCCAGAAAATGCGTAGTTAATCTGAATTAGGACTGCTTTCCATATGAACCTAAAACCAAACAAATGTGTTCTGATATAGTGATTTCTCTTTCAAAAAGGATTAATTAACATGAAGTAAGATGCCAAATAGTTTGAATGACAAACAATTGCTTATGCATGCGAGGCACTTTAATGCGAACAAACTCAAATTAATCTGAATTAAATTCCCTTTATAGATAAGTGATAAGAAAATGTGAATTGTTTTAGTTCTGTTCCCAAAACTTAAAATAGGGTTTAAGCAGAAATTAAGCACTCCATAGGCCTTATACTGCTCATCTGAAGGGTGGTGAATTTCCACCTTGTTACTGCTTACTGTTAACATTGTTACTGTTCACCGGAAGAAAGACTTGATAAAACAGCAATAGAACAAACTGTATACACAAATATAGTAGCTCTGCTTCCAGAGCACTAGCAAAAGCCAAGTTTCCTGAGCCTCTGTTTCCAAAATGCTGCCCTCACTGCTATGCATGAGGAGCATCAAGCCATGCCCCAGACATTCTTTTAAATCTTCTGAATTAGAAGAGCCTTCAAACTCACACTCTAATCCAGCTTCCAGGTATCTAATCAGAACCAACGTCTGGGTGGAGCTGCCCAGTCTGAATTTGCCACACTCGTATACCTCACCATATATGAAAAAGGAATATTGTTTTAAAGTTGATAGGTTTAACAACATGGTCATGTAACTGAGCACCAACAGACCTCATGTCAGATTTAGTTCAGTAAAGGTATTAGCTTCATTTCACTATCTTTTTCACAACAGGTGCATATAATTTGTGGAGCACTATAGGGTCCCTTGAAATGTCATATATTAGGTAATAATATTACTCCCCATGCTGCATGCCTATACTTTAAATGATGATCACGATTGTTGTGTCTGTGTATGTACACCAGCACAGGTTTTCATTTTCCCCTGTCCAACTGCCAGCAATCAAAACAAGGGAATAAAAAAGGCAAAGTAGTTAGCATGTTTTCCCCAGAAGTAAAAGAGAGAACAGGTCATGAGAGTGGAATGATTCCTTTTATGTGAGAGAGAAAAAGGATCCCAGTTTCAGAATTTAGAAGATTTTTCATTGCCCCGCTGCTGGTGTGAAGAGAGAAGAGCGTTCCTTTAAAACCATTTTTAAAACGTGCACATAAAAAAAAAGGTTAATAGAAAGGATAAAGAAGTTTAAATGAAACAGTGGTTAGCAGTTGTACCAGTAGAGCTATTATTTCCCCTTCGACTGTGGATGAATTGTATTTAGGTCTCATTGCTTGTTGGGGAGTTTTTGAATGCCATGAAGAGAACAAAAATTCTTGTTAATTAAAACAAGGTATGATGGAAGTAAGTCAGTAAGAAATAGAGTGACGTGAGAAATCAATGAGGAAGGAGGGACCTGCTGCTAAGATGTAATTAGACCTCTAGTAAAAAGACACAATGGCACCATCCTATGACAGCTCCGCGACTGTCATGATATATTTTGCTGTACATGCTCTGAGGACACAGAAGTGGTAATTGTGTTAAACCTAGCAGACAAAGTTTAAGAACAACTGGAAGTTATAGGTGATGCTGATTATTTTACTTACTGGGAAAAAGGCAGGATTTCATTAGCCCTTGAGAAAGAGAGGAAAGCAGAACAATAAACATAGTGCAAGGATGGTGATTTGTACCTCATAATTAAACTCTGAAGAACAGAGACAAAACTAAATTGTCTAGAAAGATGTAAAAAGGTCAGGTAGAAGCGTGGACAGGAGTTCCTCTCCTTAATAGATATACCAAATAGCTTGAATTACAATCACAGAAGGTTGTTTAAAATCAGGAAGGCCTGATTTTAAATTGAAATCAGGAAGGCCACAGCAAAGTTGGAGTAAGGGATGTGAAGGATAACAGGAAGCATTTCTACAGGTATGTTAACAACAAGAAAAAGGTCAGGGAAAGTATGGGTCACTTACTGAATGGGGAAGTCAATGCAGTGACAGGTAATGTGGGAAAAGCTGAAGTGCTCAATGCTCTTTTTGCCTCAGCCTTCACAGACAAGGTCAGCTCCCAGATTACTGCACTGGGCAGGATGGTATGGGAAGAAGGTAAGAATCCCTCATTAATGAAAGAACAGGTTCAGGGCTATTTAGAAAAGCTGAACAATAGGGCTGGATGCAATGCATCTGAGTGTGCTGAAAGAGTAAGCTGATATGATTACAAAACAATTGGCAAATATCTTTGAAACTCGTGGTTATTGGGGGAAGTCCCAGATGATAGGAAAAAGGCAAATATAGTTTCCATCTTTAAAAAAGAGAAGAAGGAGGATCCGGGGAATTACAGACCAGTCAGTCTCACCTCAGTCCCTGGAAAAGTCATGGAGCAGGTCCTCAAGGAATCCATTTTGAAGCACTTGGAGGAAAGGAAGGTGATTAGGAAAATTCACCAAGGGCAAGTCATGCCTGACCAGCCTGACTGCCTTCTATGACAAGATGGCTGGCTCTGTGGATGTGGCAAAGGTGGTGCATGTGATGTATCTTGATTTTAGCAAAGCTTTTGATACAGTCACCCATAGTATACTTACCAGCAAGTTAAAGAAGTATAGATTGGGTAAATGGACTAAAAGATGGAGAGAAAGTTGGCTAGATTGTGGGCTCAACAGGTAGTGATTAATGGCTCAATGTCTAGTTGGCAGCCGGTATCAAGGAGAGTGTCCCGGAGTGTCAATCCTGAGGCTGGTTTTGTTCAACATCTTCATTAATGATCTGGAAGATGGGTTGGATTATCCCCTCATCAATTTTTCAGATGGCACTAAATTCAGGAAGTAGTAGATACACTGGAGAGTAGGGATAGGATACAGAGTGACCTATACAAATTTTGGGCCAAAATATATCTGATAAGATTCAGCAAGGACAAGTGCAGAGTCATAGACTTGGGACAGAAAAATCCCATGCATGCTACAGACTGGGGACCGACTATCTAGGCACCAGTTCAGCAGAAAAGGACTTGGGGTTTACAGTGGACAAGAAGCTGGATATGAGTCAACAGTGTGCTCCTGTTTCCAAGACGCCTAATGGCATATTGGCCTGCATTAGTTAGAGCATTGCCAGCAGATCAACGGAAGTGATTATTCCCCTCTATTTGGCACCGGTGAGGGCACATCTGGAGTATTGAGTCCAGCTTTGGGCCCCCTACCACAGAAAGGATGTGGATGAATTGGAGAGAGTCCAGCAGAGGGCAACTAAAATGTTTTGGTGGCTGAGGCATATGACTTATGAGGAGAAGATGAGGGAACTGGGTTTATTTTGTCTGCAGAAGAGAAGAGTGAGGAGGAATTTGATATTTGCCTTCAACTATATGAAGGCGGTTCCAAAGAGAATGGAGCTAGGCTGTTCTCAATGGTAGTAGATGTCAGAACATGGAGCAATGGCCTCAAGTTGCAGTGGAGGAGGTGTAGGTTGGATATTAGGAAAATATTTTTCACTAGAAGGGTGGTAAAGCACTAGAATGGGTTGCCTAGGGAGGTGGTGGAATTTCCATCTTTAGAGATCTTTAAGGCCTGGCTTGACAAAGCCCTGGTTGGAATGATTTAGCTGGGGTTGATCGTGCTTTGAGCAGGGCGCTGGAATAGATGACTTCCTGAGGTCCCTTCCAACCCTTACCTTCTATGATTCTATGAATTAGATGTAAATGCATAAATGTGTATACATTAGCAAGAGGAAACCTTTTAAGGAGAAGCGGGCAGGGAGACCCTGTATTTGTAGATTATTGGTAGTAGTTAGGAAAATTTGTACCAGATTTAGGTCACTGCTCCATGTCTACTTCTTCATGTAAAATATGCTGCCCGAGAGGACTCCCCAGCAACATCATCCCAGGACATGATTCTGTGCGTGGCATAGGGCCTTTCTGCTGCCATCACACGATAACTCTGATAAGGTGGAGTTAGCAGGAACTCCCCCAAACACAATCCTCTGGTTGGATGGAGGGGTTTTGAGTCCTTTTTTTCTTTGGGAAAGACCGTAACCCAGATGAAGATAGGGATTCACAGTCCAGAGACCTGGGGAAGCCCAGCTGCACTGTCCCTTTCCAGATAAACAGATGGCAAAGTGCCACCCCAGGGAAAGGCAGAGCTGTCACTAAATGGATGGACCCTAGTGTGGCGGATGGGCCATCATGGGACATCGTATGGGGGGTGCCTTTACTTAATGAAATCCTATTCCTTCATAACCCTAATATTATTAGTTATTTGTATTGTAGTAGTGCCAAGAGGCCAGGGTGCCATTGCGTTAGGCACTGTGCAAACAAATAATAAAGTGATGATCCCGACCATAAAGAATTTACGTTCTACACCTAGCTCAGCTCAGTAAGACCAATCAGTCTGGCTCCCTGTGACTTTACTGAGATCCCTTTTTTATTATTATTCAAGTAAACGGGATCATTAACAGCTGAAATATCCAGAAGCCCAGAATGTGTTTTTCATTTCTTTTCAAAGGTGACCTGGAAATGTTTTGATATATTTGGTTTCAGGAATCCTTCAGTTGTAACAACAGATGCTATTGCTAGACTTTAAGGAGCCCTTTGCAGATCAGAGTAAAGTAGATGTCACAGGACATACATAGAAAAAGAAAAAGATTTAAATTAATAATGTGCTGACTATCCTCATCCTGGCTATTGGGGCATTCATTTTGCTACAGTTGAGGAAGTTTTGTAAAATAATCTAAAGGTCAACTCTAAACTGAAGTGGTGAAATCACAAATGCTGTGCTCTCTCTTTCTCTCTCTGCAAGATGTTCTCCTGCTGGTGGGTTTTTTTGTCTTTCTTGCAGTGAACACAGAGCAATTCAGTCTGCTTTTCTTTTTCCAGAAATTAATGCTGTGAGAAAATGAAAAAAAAATCACACCTCGAACAATTCCCAATCTGTGAAATGGGGATAATAATACTTACCTCACAGGGGTGTTGTGCATCCCAATTAACAGTTTCACACCCTCTGAGGAGTGTTCTATCTTCTTAGCGTGCCTTGTGTAATCACAGCCACAAGCTGTCTGCCTGTGCCTGTATTTGTTAATTGTACCACATTAACATTTACTCAATAGGCCCAAGTTTCTTCTTTAACATTATTTGAAATTCAGTCAGGCTTATGGTTTAATCCTCCTAATTATTAGTATGTTTCTCTCTATGACACTTATGTCTCAATTGGTACAGTTTTCAGCAGAACCCAAGGAAATATAATATACATAATTTAGTTTTATAAGGGTATCTGTTTCTAGATATACATCATACTATAATGTCCTGGCTTTGAACATGAATAGGTAAGTAATGGTTCCCTCCATTAGCTTGCCCACAGACAGGAGCTACTACTGGTAGCTAAGAGTGGTTGGAGCTAGAGGAACATGGTTCTAAATCCCCATTCTCAATGTATGGCCCAGTCTACACTTACCTTCTGGATTCGGCGGCAGTCGACGGGAGATGCGTCTGATCACTTGTGTATCTCCCGTCGACTTCACTGCATCTGTTCTGTGTGCCATCCACACTGCACTGCACCGAAGGGAACAGCGTGCCCTTCAAAGCAGCGCTATACCACTTACCAGAGCGGTTTTCCTACGTCAATTGCTGGTCTACACAGACCGTTCAGTTGATCCAGAGCAATCGATCTGACGGCAGCAGCCTATGTATGATTTATCCAATAGTTGTGTTTATTGTTTGCAGCCAATGGATTCCTTATAATATAACCACACAGCGCTAATGGAGTTAACATAGCAGAGGTAATTTGAAAGATTTCAGCTCATCTGGACATAATTCCTTTGAGGGTCAGGCTGTCCTTTATTCCAGTGTCTATCCATCCTCTGACTGTTTGTTGGGACCTCATTCCACTCTTCCCTCCGTCTATCTTTGTTAGTTTTCCCGATTTACTTTGTCTAATTTAGATCATAAAATCATGGAATCAGAGACTGTAATTTTTTTTAGTTCTGGAAAGTGACACTCTAATACCTCATGGGCAATGGAGAAGGACCCCAATAGATAGAGGTGGATAGATCAGTATTGTGCTCTAGAAATATGAAACAACATCGCTAATATTCTAAATTACACTTGGGGGCCAACCATAACCAAGTGGGTGTGACCCAAAGATGGTATCTAGCAAAAAGAAGTTTAAATAAATCAAATCTAGATCTAAATGTCCCTTGTGTCTTGTAGCAACAGTATCCTGGTAGAAGTATGCTTTTGCAAGCAGCCATCTTTTAACATTTAAAATCTGCTCCATCAAAAGTTATCAAAAATAGATTGCAATTCAGGCTGAATATCCACCACTTCTGTATTTTAATATCTGTGGTGTAGGGGAAGGGGCATGGCAACTGTCACTTTCACTATTATTTCTACTTAATAAAACATGGTGAACTTGGTTTTACCCTGCCTGGAACCTTATGTAACTAATGTCTGCCTGTGCAAAATGGGAAATAAACACGACCATTCTGATCTGTGCTCACTATGCACAGATTTAAATGACTGCACACAGTGCAAAACAGTGGAAAATCAGGCCCCTTATTTTTAAACTTTCTTCCTGTTTGACGCTACTGATCCTGAGCCTCTTCTTGCCTAACCTGGTGTAAATCAGGAGTAACTCCAGAGGAATAGGTAGAATTGCACCAGTGTAAAACTAGCATAAGTGAGGGAAGAAACAGACCTACTGTCTCTTAGGAACCCCTGCTAACATGCTTTTGCCTTTGGCTATGGTTTACTTTTGAGGTCACCTTTGCACAAACAGCACTTTCAAAACTTTGTACTCTTTTCGTATGTTCAGAACATATTTGCAGAAGTTCAGGAGGGCTGGGATTCTCAAAGTGAATTCTGGAGTCCTAACACCCTTGAAAATCCCATCTTAAACATTCATTTTCTCCCCAAAGGCTCTGTAAATAGACTTAAAACTGGATAAATATATCACTGAATTGATATAATTTCAAATATTAAAAATTAAACCCACTTTCACAATGTACAGTTTTAATGGAAATTGTAAATGTGCCAGTTGCATAATGAATCCAATTGTTTATTACAGTCCAGCATAGTCTGCATTCACATTCCAGGGGAACAACAGTTGGGTCCACCTTCTGGAAGTGGTTGATTTAGCAGTTGCAGTCTTCCACCAAAAGGTGTTCTTGCCAGAATTTCCTAATTGCTGTCACCATCTTCTTTGTTGCAGGCCCTTACTTCCTAACAAATGTAAGCGCCTGAATGAACGTCAAACCAACCCTGCTGGGATGAACAGTCTCAGCAAAAAGACAATGATTACAGACTCATTAGGCAGACTCATAGTGAAAGTGCTGTGGCCAAATGTTCAGTACTTACAGTGCAATAAATTTTCCTAAATGGAAATGCAGTATTTTAAGCTTCCCATCATTTATTCTGGGAAGGGAAGAGGGAGGGAAAGAGTCTCTCCTGCTTCAAGTAACACTGCAAAAACAGTGGCATTGTGTTGTGTGGTTCGTTTGATTTCTATTATTTTATTTTTATTTTAATTAAATGGGCTCCATAACCCTGGATCTGGATCCAAGTTTCCAGCTTGCCTCTATCTCAGTAGTCGATAGAATCTAAATATTATGAACAGTGGTAAAGGCCGGCTTTGGTTGCAGATTTCAAAGCTACAGATTAAGGGGTGGTTAGATCTTGCATCTTGATTCAGTTCATTCAAGAGCTACCTAGTTTAGATTTGGATCTGGGTTTTTTGTTTCAGACCTTTCTGTTGGTTTTATATCTGTGCAAGAAGATATGTTGTTTTTACCAAAAAAGCAGTAAATAAATCCTGAGCAGGGATTAACATTAAATAATTTATGTGTGAAATTTATGTTAATGGTGACTAAGTAAATGGATTTTATGTTTTACTTTTCTTGGCGGCATCTGTGTTCATGTGAAATTGATTAGTTGTCTTGCCTTGACTTTATATCACAGTATTGTATTCACTGACACTGAACCTCCTGTACCTGTGTCTTTGAGGGAATGAGTAATGCAGTTTACAGAAACAACTCACATAAATTCTTTTAAGGAGAAATGGGAATCCAGATAGGATGCTGCAAAGGGAGACAAAGTAATCGATGCCCATTCTGTAGTAGGCTCAATATATGGACTCCAAGGATCAAGAGCTGGTAACATTAAATTCCCTGCCAGAGTCTCCAGATGATGTGGCATGCTTTGGAGATTGTGTTAGTCCCACTGAGGATCAGGGATAGAAGTTTCTCCATGAAGGCACACCCAATAGAAGATATTTGACAAAAGACAAATGACAAAATATGATGGGCCTTACAAGGAGAATTAGTCTCTGGGTCAAATTCTATTATACTGATGTAAATCCAGAATAATTACACTTCACTTTATTTCAAATTTATACCAGTATAACTGAGAGTAAATTTGACCATCTAACTCTTCTGTGTGTTGGTTTTTATCCAGTTGCTCTGTGAGTTTAGTATACTGGTCATCAGAGCCACAGGCACCCTGAACCAGTGCTTTATTCCTAGACTGTTTACATGCAGCCACTACATGGCTGCTGAAACATAGGAGAGAAAGTGGTCTGAGTCCAACCCGTAGGACACCTCTTTGCTCAAGTTGAGTAAAGAGTGGTAGAAACCCAATTCTTAATGCAATGTCTGGAAAGTCGGGACTAATTTATTGTACCCCTGTTCAAGCCAGATGTGCCCATGAATAACTAAATGTTAGAACAATTGTGATTAATTATAACAGGTCCAGGGAAAGGATAAAATAACAGCAAATGATTTCCCACAGACTGCAAGGCTTCATATAAAAAGTCTGAGGACTTAGGTGGAAAGCACCAAGCAGAATTACATCAGGAAATAGACTGATGCATTTCTCAGCATTCCTTCCCCTTCTGCCCCCCACTTCTCTAAGAGCTCACTATGTTAATTGGGGTCAGTTACATTTGTATGCATCATTCTGTAAATAACTACCTGGGTATAGCTATCTATTTGTCCATTTTGGTCTTATGGTTTCGCATTGCTGACTCTATATGTTTTTGACGTTCTACTTTATTAAGATTCAAAAATTAGAATTTCAAATCTAATGATGCTTATTAGAATATTTTTAAAAAACCCTCTTCCCCAGCTCTTCACTGAGAATCCCCACCCAACAACATAGTTTATAGAAGTGGGAGGATAGGGTGTGTAAACTACATTTTTTGCTCAAAGAAAGGGCTGGGGAGCGACTTGAAATATTTTGTGCTAATTTATGAACTCGTCAATTAAAAGCTACCACATTATCTACTAAAGAATGCATGGGGGGGTGACTATACAACTACAGACATTTTCTGAACTTTGATGTGTCAGAAGAGATCAAGATGAACCATCAGTCATTTCACAAAATGATGATAGAGCCAGATCAAGCCTCAGTTTCTGTCCTTCTTGAACTACAAAAGATTCTTTCTGTGTGTTTGGAGCAGATGCACTTTTAACAGACTGCAGCTCCCTGCATAGAATTATTTTCTGTTTATAAATATTCAGTAAAGTGTCTGTTGTGGTTTTTTTCCTGTTTATTTTGCCTTAAATGTTGTCCTATTTCTCTACCATGCATCACATGCAATTTATTATTTTATTGGGGTGGGAGGTATCATTGTCTATGTAAATATAACTCAGGGACTACAAAAAGGAAGTTATTCTACACTAACATTAACATTCTACACCAATGCATTTCTGTGGTCACCAGTCTCCTCCTGATGTGATTACTGAAACCTCTGGATCAACTTCAATAGTGTTGCACCAGTTTAAAGGCGAATCTAGCCCTCCATATCTAAGTGTAGATTTTCAAGAGCATTTAAGGAATTTAGGGACTGAAGTTCCATTGAAAAACCAAGTCACTTTGGAAACCCTTCCTTCCCCCAATAAAAAAGTCATCTTTTGCACATTTAGCTATGTAGCCCTATCCTTCTAACACATTGGCCCAACTGTGATGAGCTGGAATTTACCTTTGTCAACAAATACAATACCCCTTACATACTGTAAACACTGAGATTTATTGCCCTCTTTAAAAGTAGCCACATACAAAGTCACATTAAAGCAAGCAAGAAATTGCAGATATTCTGAACAAAGTAAACATTTTTATTCTCCCAAAATATGACTACAACTTTATTCCCCCCATTATCTTTAAGAACATGAACCCAAAGATTCAGATCTTTTAAAATTTCAGAAATGGCTTCATGAAGATACTGGAAAACTTCTGAAAGGCAATAAACCTAGGTATTGATTAGTTAACAGAGCTTTTCCTGTGCACACATCCAAAGGGGTAAGTTACTGTATATAATGATTCCCACTTTGTGTCAATTATGTGAGCAGAGTACTCTGTACCATTCTTACAGCTGTGAGGGAGAGAAGGAACAAAAGGTGGTTAAATGCAATATTATTCCACTGGTCTTCAATTGGTCTTTATTTTGAAAAAAAGAATGTAAAATATGTCAGGTGGTTAAGTATAATACAGTGCTTTAAGGTTCCTAACTATTCTTTATTTAAATGTAGGAAAGACTGGAAAAAAAAAGAGATCTTTTGAAATGCATAGTTTCCTATAGTGCTTAATCTTGGGGTTCAGTGCTGTTGACATTACAAAAAAAAGCTGATCTTTTTTCCTTCAGCAGTTCCATCTGAAGAAAATCACATTGTCTTAGAGATCCTGGCCCCAGAACCACCTACAACAATGATTACCAACCTTTCTGGCTTGAGGGCCACAGATATCATTTTTACAACCCTGAAGAGCCACGTCTCTGCCCCCCCACACACACACTGTAGCCAGATGGAAGAAGTTCAGTGAGGAGTCTGCCTTTGTCCTTGCTGATCTCCCATCCCCCTGACTGCAACAGGGACATTGCACCTGTCTTTAGCCCAGTGCGCTCCACCTGGGTCCCTAAGCAGTGGCTCCTTTCTGCAGTCAGGGGGATGGGAGATCAGTGCTCCTCACCCTCTGGCTCCAGCAGGGACCCCAGCACCTATGGACCCAAGAAGAGCACTTTGCTGTGCTCCCTGCTACAGCCAGGGGGAGGATAGCGCTGACCTCCCATCCCCTTAGCTGCAGCAAAGAGCCTGCACCGGTATATTAGCCCTGCGGCAATGCATTCTGCCTGGGTCCTTAGGCAGCGGCTCCCTATGCAGCCAGCGGGAGAGGAGCAGCAGGCCACTTTGAAAGCCTCTGTGGGCCATTTTTGGCCCATGGGCTACAGGTTGGGAGCAATTGACCTACAATACTAGAGCTTACTGAAGATTGATCCTCTGAATCCCTGTCTATGTCTACACATGCATATATTCTTCTGTAAACCGCAACAGAAAAATTGTGTCCATCTATTCTGTTAGAGCTCTTTTTAGTTGCATATCTAAGCACTTTGAAATATAGGAGATGAGCAGCAGTAGGAAATGAAATTTTGAACACTTCCGCAACAGGTGAGTTAAACCTTTGAGAGGCAGAACAAGATATTTTGAGCAATAAGGCAGAGCAAGGTAGCTGAAGGAAGACAAATGCCAAGAAAGGAAGTCCAGAAGTTCAGAGAGCAGATTCAAATCCTATTAATAGAAAAGGGAATTTTTCCATAGCCATTAATGGAAGTTGTCCTCCAGACATTAATGTAAGTAGAGTCTGATAGGAGGAGGTAGGTTTTATTAATTGAAACATAGGAAAGTTGTGACCAGACTTAATATCAACATATGATCTATTGAAACAAAAGGTCTCTAGAGTATTTTTCTTGTTTATGTTAACAGAGCCATTTCATAAACAGAAGTCTATCTTGTGCTACTAAGTCTATGTATGTCTGTCCCTCCATCAATTTCAACATTTGCTTTGTTTATATTGTGTCTTTGTCAGGCACTGAATACAGCATTTTTATTCATTACCTTATATACCTAATGTAGCATCCTAGAAGTTGTAAAATTGTCAATGTATATTTATAGAGTGGATATAGAGTGGATTTTCTATTGTCAGGTCTTTTTCTACCCATATCTTTTAGTGGCAGCAGATTGATACCCATTGGAATTCAGAAATACTTTGTTTAAATGGATTTTTATTTTTTGTGGGTGGTTACTTAAATATATGCAACTGTACTGTGTGTGCCTTTATAATACGCATATGCAAATTTCATTTAAAAAGATGACTAGGCCAATTTAAATTTCATGTAAAGGAAACATTCTTCTGCTGAGACTGGCATGCCAAATTTCAGCCCAGAGAGAATTTTAATAGGCAACTTATAAACCCTTCAGAAACAATATTTGTAATGGAAATTTTGACAGTATTTCACTATAGCAGTGAGAATTACAATGCTATAATGAAAAAGAAATTATGATAAACAGAATGCATTATAAAGTAGACGATGACAAATTTTTAGCCTTTACATTTGTCAGTAAGCTAGTAACAGATAGTGTAACACAAAACAAGCCCTAGCTTTTGAATAAGAACACCCTAAGCGACCAAAGGGTTTCTGAGAAAGAAACAGTTACATGTAGAATTCCAGAAAATACATACAGGTATGAAATAAATATGTTGTGTAACATACCCATACAGTATAAGGTACTGGTTTGAGTAGAATAGCTTGTAGAATAGTTTTCCTATTATGTAGATCTCTTCTTCTTCAAATTTTCACTGAAAAATATTTTGATAAAATTTCCTGCTCGGCTCAATAAATATATTTTATTTTAACATATCCAGGTATGGGTTTTAATCTGATCTCTTTTGAGATCTGCAATCTAAAGGTAATGGAGAGATAGAGGCTTCTAGAAGGTGCAGCCATGGGAAAAGTAGAGTGGGAAGCAAAGATGACTAAGATTCAGGGCTTTTCTGGGATCCAGTGTGGCCCCTGGCATAAATGAAAGCAGCCTTCTGGTGCTCTAAATTTACAGCAGCTTCCTGAGTCCTGTGGAATGCACATGGGCTATTCCACAGTCTTGAGCAGCCCAGAATCTCCATAGTGCTCATTATTTTGGAGAATTCTTCTCCTACCCATGACACACATCCTACTGCCCACAGTACATAATCCACACTAGGGCTTGTAGAGAGGGAATCAGCCCTATATTGTGCCTATAGTGGAGGAATTCTTTCTTGGCCCCTTGCAGTGCAGTTCTGGCCAATATACACTGGCCAGGTGGACAGAAACTGATTCATAGGATCACATTCAGATCTTGCTCACATCAGCATAAATCTAAAGTGACTCCACCAATGGATTTACATGGGTGTGACTGAAAGCAGAGTTTGGCCCATATTCTAGGTTGAGTCACCTTTCTGTTTTTCATGTCAAGCTTCAGTCAGAATTTACTAAGGTTATATCTACACTACAGACTTTACATCAGCGCAGCTGTACTGCTGCACCTGCACCACTGTAAGATCTTCCATGTAGCTGCTCAATGCTGACAGGAGAGAGCTCTCGTACTGGTAGAATTAAACCATCCCTAACAAGCGATGATAGCTATGTCATTAGGAGAGCATCTCCTGCTGACATGGTGCTGTCCACACTGGTGCTTTGCTGGTCAAGGTGTGTTTTTTCACACAAAAGTTTTACTGACAAAAGTGCTACTGTAGACAAAACCTAAGAAAGAAATGTTGTTACAGCATAAGAAGTCTGTCCATGCAAAGGGTATTGAGTAGAAAGTAAAAGAAAGATGAAAGCCAGTATTAACTGTCTCTCAATGAACACATATGTACATATATATACATCATTAATATAATTTTACTAGAGTCCAAAAAGCATAACCTTGTAAATGATATTCTATCATCGATATTCAAACACCAAGTGGTATTTATATTTGATTAGTACAAGGTTTATAATGCAATATTCCAAGTGATAAATATATCAGGGGTAAACTTCATTGCAATGAAGCACTACATTTTAAAGACTCTTGGCATGCAGTATGCAAGTTTGCTAATGCTGAGATAATAATGTTTTTTAGTATCTTTTCTATTTTGTTTCATTTTAGACACATGCCAAGATTAAACCTATTGGAAAATACAAATGTTTCAATTCTCTTGACAAAAAACAATCGTGCCGAAATAGTTATTTCTTGACTATTCTGTATAGTGTCAATTACAGCAAAAGAACCCTGCAACGTATTTTTTAAATTTCCAAGTATTCTCCTTCTGCTAAGAAAACATGAATCTCCGTCTGAGTGTGTGCACACATGCACAAATATATCTCTATCTATCTATCTATCTATCTATATATATCTATTACAGTTCCCTTTTAAATGTTCCATTGTAAAGGTTAAGCTGTATTTTAACTACTCTGCGTAGTAGCTCTCTCACTTTCTAAAGGTTGGAATAAACAGAGACACTATTCTTGCTACTTTACTGCAATAACCTTAAGTCTTTGAATCTCACTGTTCCACAAAACAATTTTCAGAACCTGACCCACCGGTCATCCTTTCCATATCCAGCACAGTCAAGCAATTCACAGGAAGTTGCCGTGTCCTACTTATTGGCTACACAAAGCTTCCTCTTTCCCCCATCTCCCTTCATGCCCCTTACCTACCAACTAATGTTTCAGGACAATAATTACATGATACAAAAGTAGAATAATAGCAAGACAATGCTCAGTGTCTCACAGAACCCTGATTTGACAGTATGTAACGGGAAACGTGGGGTGTGGGTTTTTTTAATAATTGCTTTAGCTACTGTCGCTGTGTAAATGTGTAACCCGCTAGTAATATTTTCTCTCTCTATTAGATGTAATAAATATTTTGGATGACTAATTTCATTTGTAAGCTTCTGAAAGCTGCCACTACGTCTTCCTGTATGTGTTGGTACAGCATTTAGCGCAGCAGGGCCTGACTGAGACCTCTGGGTGCTAGCGTGATAAAAGCAGTCATAATCAATAATAATTAGCATACATCTTGCTTTTCTGCTCTGATAGCACTCTCTTCTGTACTCCTTATTCTTCATTCAAGCTAAAGTTCCCACTGAAGGCACTGGCAGTTCGACTTGGCTGAAGAATGAGTCAGGGATGCTGCATAGTGCTGTGCGACACAAAGAAAGGCAGCTCAGCGCTTGGGTGCCTGCAGAAAGTTTGGAGATTTTAACAATGCTGCAGTTCTGTTCTGTTCTATTATTTGCAAAATGTCAATTTAGCATTAATCTAATAGGAACAATATGCATATAAATAAAACCAGATGGTGCCTGCTATAGCACAGGTGCTAAGGGAATGAGGGCCGGAGGTGTCTTCCTTTGAGACCCCTGCTCCCTGAGCAGGGATTTTGCTTTGTGTGGCACAATCCCTCCAGAGCACTCTGGGGACATACAGCTCTCCAGCACCCCCACCATGAACCAGATTATAAATTGCACAATCTGGTCCCTAATTTGCATTGTTCATGTGAAACAATTTAGAAATCGACAAACCCATTGTCCCTACGTCAAAAGAACCCTGAAAGTCTCCAACTTTTCTCATGTGCAAAGGTTCTGTTTAGCACTTGCTTTGTCACTAACCACAGGCCATTGCCTGCCAGTAATTATTTTTTAACACATCTATCCCATTGGCTCAAGATGAGGTGACCCACAAAGAGTGATGACAGGAGGATAAATGTCTATGGGAGCAGACAGGAAGAACAGTTGAAATTAGGGCAAGGTTGACATTTTACAATCTGTCCCAGGAGCAGACAGGGGAGCAAAACTCAATGAGGCACAGTCTCTGTCTACTTTGCCCTCTACTGGAGGGAAGCTGTCCTGTGTGCCAGTGCCAGACTTGGTGTTGCATACATACTCCTGCAGGTACAACTGTGGCAAGTCTCTGCCCATTCCTCCCCCTTCCCACTCACTCCTTGCCCACATACATCATGGGTGGATGTAGTGGTTCTGCAGTTATGGCTGTCCTCTTTACACTGCTAATCATGATAGCTAGTGCAGTGGAGTTATGTGGTTCCTTCTCCCCATTACTTCCATATGGGCACACACATGTAATTCTTAGGTATTTTAAAGACACAATGTAAAAAGAAAATTACGAATGTATTGCTTGTTAAAGTGGTTTTGATTTTTTTTTAAATTTAAACAAGGGCATAAAGTGTACAAATCCCATACATTTTAATACTGCTTGTCACAGGCTGGCTGTTCCGTAATATTTCAGCTAGTGATGGATCAGCAGCTCCACCCACATATACACACTGCTGATTCTGATTGGCTGGAAATCAGGCGGCTCAGCTTTGTTTTTAGACCCAGCTGACGAAATGCTGGGGATTCTCATAAAGAGCTGGGTGTGCCCAGCTGGAGTGCAGAGAGCCAGAGGAGAGGCGGTGGGAAGTATCCTTTCTGAGGAGCAGCTTTAAGGAAGCCTGAAGGAAGGAGAAAGGGGAGATGGGCAGACAGGCTGCTCCCAGGGTGAAATAGAAGCCTGACTGGAGGCAGGAGCCCAAATGAGCAGAAGACTGTCTGAACCCCCAAGTGAAAAGAGGAATGTTCCAAACTGTGGACAGTTTCGTTGGCTGAACCACAAGAGCCTGGGACTAGCCACAGGGACAAACTGTGCACCTGTGAGGAAGAGGCAGCTCACTAAGCCTGGGTGGGCTGAACATTCAGTTGTTTGGAGTATTTTTGTGGGACTTTAATAAAGGACTTTGTGGCCCTGGATGGTGCAAGACACTCTAAAATATATGGTATAGGACAAAGGACAGTGGGGGAGGGGGTGAAGTGAAGCAAAATTTGCTGCAGTGCCACAGCCAGCCAGAAGGGAGTATATTGGGGTAGCACCTTTGCCTTGTGTGAATTCTCATCCAGGATCTATTGAGACCTTCTCTGATAAAAGAGGAAGACTGACACTCTGGTGGAAGTAAATGAGGCCGTGATAATCCTCTGATTAAAGACAAAAAGCGCCACGGCCATCTCATGCAGTGAGATATCAATTAGCTAGCAAGCGTAAAAAATCAGGCCGGGGGTGAGGGGTAATAGGCACCTATGTAAGACAAATCCCCAAATATCGGGACTGTCTATAAAATTGGGACATCTGGTCATCCCAATATCAATTATCTAAGCTGGTGTGCAGGACAACAGGAACTGCAGGAGTCGCAGCTCTAGTTCCAGGAGACAGCTGAACAGCAGAAGCAGACCCAGGCAGTCCTCTTGCAGGTCCTGGAGACCAACAGAAGCATCAAGAGGTGCGCATGGAGCTGCACAAGCAACTGGCAGTAGCAGAAAAACCGCAGAATACCAGCTGGAGAGTCTGCAGGGAGCAAATGTCAGGAACTGCAGAAACAAAGGCCCAAAGAGGTATTTGGGATCCAGGAGACCTGTGGCCAAGATGAGTGCATGCTACTCTTGGGGTCATCCGGGGAACACAAGGTTTTATCCCTATGTTCACTGTGACTTTAAGGCCGACTCCATTGTCCAGAATATAGAAAAAGCTGCAAAGGTAGTGGACATTATTGGGCCTGCTACAAAAGCATAAATGGGAATAATATGTTCTTCTGTAGGGAAGCAAGCCATAGGAAGAGGCACTGCCCTTGAAATAAAATGACCTGTAGTAGGAAAAAAGGCTGAGATCCCAGGAATATTTAAATCTGGGGTAGCCAGAGAAATGGGGGCAAATCAGGTGAGCAAAGTTATCCTGCAATGCCAGCACCAAGGTAACAGGTAAAGCACATGTGGCAGTGATGGCAGGTAACCTTGCTACTATCTAGCATAATCACCTAGTTTAAGCCGACAGGTCTACTACCATTGAGATAAACTGGGTGAAAATCAGGGTAAACACTGAGGTAACAAAGAATACTAATGCTGCAATTATAACAGTAATGGCTGTGGCTGCCATAGGAACCAAGGCTGCAGTGAGAAGTATGAACATGAACCGCCTAATCTCTTTAGCAGAGAAATACCAAAAGAACTTGCTGCATTGGAAGAGGCTGCCCAACAAGAAAGAAATAGAGAAGTTACTTTGGGAGAGGCAGGGGTTCCAGGTCCATAATGAGCTCCTGGAGGATGAGAAAGTGGGATTTGACATACAGAATCAGGGCTTGTAGGAGGAACACCAAGATACAGACCAATTCCTCTTGGAGGTGGACCAACTGAAGAGAGAGCTGGAGGAAATTCAGGGCAGATCCTGGTATGGATGGTAGCACTTGCCCTGGGGTTATGCCAGGCTATTAAATCAGGTGTGTCACAAGCTGGCTGGCCCTTAAGGTTATGTCTACACTGCATTGTAAACCTGGGTCTGTGGGACCTGGGCTTGTGAGATCTGGGTCTGTGGAACCCGGGCTGTGGGGCCCAGGCTTATGTTTCCAAGCCCACACTTGAGCAGCCACTCGACACTACAATGAAAATCTGGGGTTCACAATATGAAAAAAAGAATCTTAACTATCATGGCGTCAGCAGATGCAGCTGTAATCTTATGGCACAGAAAACACACTACTTAAAAATCTGCTTATTTAAGAGCTGCCAGGTTTTTTTAACTGCTTCTCAAGATACATGAAAGACCTCTTAGATACATTGCCTTACTATACTGCAAATCTATCCATTTAACAGCTATCTCAGCTATATTTCTTTGTCAGGTACCCATTTAAGATGGGATCATCTTAAAAGGCATTGACATAAATTGTTGTGTGGAAGATCGATTAGTTTAAAAGGTTTTTTCTTTTAAAAGATCAGATAGCCATTATATTTAACCATTTGGTATATGGAATTTTCATCGCACAATTTCAGTGTTTGCAATTAATCATGTATTAATTTTAAAGGATTTCACCAAAATCACGTGATCTAACTCTTCACTTATATTTTTGAGGGGCTGGATCCTGGGACATTATGTAGCCCCTTTGCACTAAACTGCCAGGAGATTCTGCACATAAAGCCAGCTTAACTGGCTATGGGAGGCTCACCTCAGTGCAAAGAGGAACCTGAGGTGGTGTAGGTATTCCTGCTGCTCATGACCAGCTCTCTGGGGCTCTTGACAGCTGTCATAAGTTAGAGCAGCCTTCAGGAATAAGTTAGTAAATTAGCACAGACTGAGCTCCATGTCAGAGTATCAATTGAACATTACACCCGCTTTGCACTCTTCCATTAAATTGTGGCTTGGGCAGTAGTACTGGATCCTGCAGCCCTACACATGTAAATTTCTATAAGCTCATTCCCTTGTGACCTGCGAGGTGCAGGGGAGGGTAAATGAACTGCAACTAGTTATTGTTTTGAAAAATCACATTTTTTGTTGGATGTGCAATTGCTGTTGTGTTTACTGAAATTACTACATAAGGAAGATCCTGAAAACAGCAAGCTAGTAAATAACTTCAATTGAATTCTAAAGGCAACATTCTGCCAATCTTTCCTCCCCTTGAGTAGAACCTTACCTTGAAATTAGTTCTAAGAGTTTCATTGGGATTACATATGGGGTGAGGTTCCATTCAACGAAAGTAATAAGAGGCAGAATTTCACTCTACTACTGAACTGTGGCAAGAAAAAATGGGCTACTTCCTCTTTTTGGATCCTTTCTAGCTCATATATCTGAACTATAATGTAGGCAACAATCTATTCCATAGGTGTTTAATTGATGTCAGGATTTAGGCAGATCCTACCTGGTGTATTCTGTGTTCTTCAGTCTCTGATCTGGAGAGCTCGGAAGAGCTTTAGGATCAGTATGTACCCAGAATAAATGATACCTTACATTTTCAGTACCCAGATCATGCCTCTTATCTTCCTTAAGGAACCCTAGAAAAACTATATATTAACCTTGTCAATTCTTTAATTTGAACTGAATGCTGCTTTAGGTGGAGGAGCAAGTAAATCTTAAATGGCAGACTGGTTTTCCTGGTTCTCCTGGTTTTCCCTGTATAAATCCCAACTTTTGCATATAGTTTATCATTAGAGAGAAGGAGAGAGGAAGAGAGCTGAATTAGCTCAGGACTAACCGAATTACAGATGGTAAAAATGTGACTTTAAATAATCGCATATTTACTTCCTCTATTTATTGTCATGCTTTGAGCTTTTGTTAAATTTCTGATTAATTAAGGGATTTAACAATTACAAAAGCCAAATTACCAATACATTTTCTTGCTCACATCCCTAAAGTTTAGGACGAGAAAATGGAAAAGTAGGAAAGGATTAAGAATGACAAACTTGTTGGAAATTGGATAATTACAACAAATAATCTCTTGTATTTAGGAAAAAGTGGGTTATCTTTTCAAACCCACTGATGCCTATTCATGCAACATCTTATGACGAGTGCATGATTATAATACAATTGAGTTTTTACTTTATTGATTAAGGTTAATTTTTCTCAAAATTCTTAAGAAAGAACATCTCCCATTCTGTCCTTGTTTCTTTGTTTTAATGCACTCACATGCTCTCAACAGACACAAGGTCATATCACTCAGACTAGTGTGAATGGGGTGGTTGGGTTTTGGAAAGTTTTTTCTGACATATGAGTGGTTTGTCAAAATGGAATTCAATCATTGGCTGAAATTTTCTAGGACAGTTCCCTATAGATTTTTGATTGGGACTCTGGAACAACTGACGAAGTAGCTTCCATGCAAAAAAATCCTTGGTATTTTAATGGATCCGTTACATTCTGGGACTGGACACTGGAGTTTAGGCAAGTATCCATTCAGGGTAGACATGTTCAATAAAGCAGATAACTAATTTCAAAGTCTTAGTGCTTTAATTTAGGTTTCGTTCACTAAACTGACATTTCATTTCATTATGAGGCATTCCTTGGGATTCATGGTGCGTAACAAATTCATTTACTGTAAACAAAGTACTGTTACAAAATAACACACATACACAGAGGGATCTGGGACTAGAACTTGGTCTTTCAAACAGGCCACTTGGACTAAAAAGGAGCTTTTTAAATATGGGTCCATGATATGCAGTTGAGTAGTTCTGATGCTTTCCAGTAGAGGGCAGAGCTGTTTACGTGTCTCACCATTTTTCATCATAATATTTTACGGACACATTTTTCATGTACATGTCCTCAGATGTACATGGTTGATTATCGAATGTGTGTGCACAAGGAGGAGTTCCTTTATAAACTATGTATCATAATGCGAATGTACCCACTTCTAAAATTGCCACTGAGACACTATCGCCCCTACTAGTGTGGGAGATCACTGATTGCAAACTGATCAATCAAAAATCAAAACCTTGTGCCAGGATAGGCATAACAGGATGATTCGGGAGAACAGAGTGGACCAGTAGGCTCTGGCTGCTGGAACAAACAAGCAGTCATAAACCCAGTTTAACCAACTAGTTATGTTATCTTTATGACAGCTTTCCTTTTTTAAAGTAATATAAAGTAACTAGAATGGATTGACAAATCTAGCCCAGTATCAAGAATGTCAACTGGATTTTTGAGACAGAAAGAGGAAAAGGAAGAAAATGGGTCTGGTCCATGAGTGTGGAAGTGAGGAAGAGGGACAGACTCAAAAACAGCTTTTTGTAAAGAAGGTGAGTACACAAAGCAAGATAGACAGAGGAAAGTCATTTAATCGGTTTTTCATTTCTTATCCAAAAACATATGAATGGTTTGGATTTGATTTTGTTTTTCTGCACCAGTTCGTCCATCCCTGGCTAAGGCATTATTCCAGGTAGTACTCTACCACTGCCAGAAATTCAATCTTTTTTGCTGCAGAATCACATCATACCAGATCTATTTTACAGGGATTCACCACTTCCAGGAGAGACTCTAAACAAATGAAGCAGATCTTGCAGATAGTTTGTATCTGGGACACCCTCTTCAGATAGGAGCAATTACACACTAAAACCAGATCAGAAAACATATCACACCATCTTCACAGAATTTTTTGTATTGCCAGAACAAGAAAATCTAAAAGCACTGAAAGGAATCTCTGTCACCACATTGTGATTGCCAATATCCCCTTTCAGGTGAGATATCTATCTTCAACCCCAAGACATGCCATAATCCATCCTATTCTCAAGAAACCTTCTCTTGATGCAGTGGACCTCTAAAATTGCTAACTGGCATCCAACATCCCTTTTCTCACCAACATACTTGAAAAGCTAGCTAAGAAATGCCTCCAAACTCACCTATCTTCTGCTAATATCCTGGATTATTCCCAGTGATTTCTTGAATTAAACTACACAATAAATTTAGTACAGGTATCCTAGTGGATGACCTTCTCTCATCCATTAATAGAGAAGAATGCTTTTGTGGTTCAGGCACTAGAACTCAGGAGACATAGGTTCAATTCCTGGCTGTTTCATAGACTTTGTACGTGGCCTGAGGCAATTCACTTAACTTTTCTGTACCTCATTTCTGCCTCTGTAAAATGGGGCTAATACAGATCCCTACCTGGCAGTCCATTAATATTTGTGATGTGCTCAGGTACGAAGGTGATGGTGCCATATATAGAGAGGTACATCTTTCCCTGGAAATGATTCTTTGGATCTGGTCACCATATCCCAAAGAAAGTATAACAGAAATAGAAGTCCAGAGTGATGATAAGAATGGCTGAAAACAGAGAGAGACTTCTATATGAAGAGAGACTACAAAGGATTATCCGTTTACAGGGAAAATGAATAAGAGGGAATGTAAGAGGTATACAAAATAATGGTGTAAAGAAAGTAAATTGGGTGCTATTCATCTCTTTTAATAATACAGTAAAGAAAGGCATGATGGAAGGAAACATTTGTACTCCATGTGCAATTAACCAATAGAACTCACTGTAACAAAATATCACTTTGGTCAGGAATTAGATAATTAGCATCTGGTACAGGTCACTGATAGACAGGAGACTCACTAGATAGACCATTTTTTAAGTCCAGTAAAGTAATACCTTTGTTCCTGAAACTGGGCTATTCTACTTATCTGCCAACATTATGTCCTAACACTATACCAACTGTTATACTCAGTACTAAAATAAAAAACTTACGAACATAGCCAAGGCTGAAGACTGTTCACAAATTGACACAAATGACCCCATTTTTGTCAAGAACCCTAGTGGAAAAAGTGGAAAACTATACTTCACAGAGGCATCCTTGGAATAAGAATTGAATAAAATGAAAAATTCAATGAATTTTAATGAGAGACCGAACTGGATGACAGAATCATAAGAAATATATTTTGTACTAAAACAATGGCCAATAAAGAACATTGAAAGAACACTCTTAGCACATATAGACTATGTTACTGAAGTCAGTGAAACATAACAAAAATAATAGAAAAGGGCAAAAAATATCTACACGCAATGGACTAACCTCTGTGAGATTCTTTAAGGGGCTTTATTCATTAATATTTGACTTGTGATATGAATGCATATTCATTTTCTCCTTGCAGTTGGATGGATGCATTAGCCGAATGATATTCTTCATAACAAAACCATTAGAAATATATGGCCCCAAAGTGCCTTTGGCCTGGGTCCAGGTAAGCCCATATGTCAGCAAACATTTTAATTATGGTGAAAAAGAAAAGAAAAACCCTTTCTTAATCATAGCAGATCACGAGAAGCATGATTTAACAACGTGTAACAGAAAGGAACAGGTGGATTTCTGTAGTGTGCAATAGTTCAGATATTCATATAGTTTAAGGCCAGCAGGGACCATAAGATGAATTCTGAGTGCTACACCACTTTGGTATATTCTGACATCTATGATATTGCTTCTGTCGTTGACCTAAAAACTGCTGCCACAGCATCAGCTGCTGGTGGTACCATATCAGACTGTCACGTGATGCATTAATGGGACTCTTCACATGACAGTATGCAGACTATGGATTATGGTCACTAATTTCCACTATTTGTTCCATGAAAAAGGAAGTGAGACTTGGAATCTAATATCTCTGTCAGCCACTGCCCTGAGCTATTGCAAAATATGAGAGAATGAATAAAAAGATTGTTTTTATCTTTTTAGCCACAGTTGTTTTTAAAGTAAAAACAAGTAAAAGAACCTGCATGTCTGATTATCAATAGTGGGTTCTGAGCCTAGGAGTTAGAGTCCAGGTTTAAATTTGCATGAGTGGGCCCCTATTGTAGGCTTGTTCTTGGCATTTTGGGGCCTTTAAAAGGTTCCTTTATGAATGCTTTTATAGTGTCTTCAGCTTCTCTTGTAGCTGGAGAACATATGATACTACCCTGGTAGCCATGGAGTCCTGCTCCTCACAGGTTTCTCAAACTCGGTCTAGGGTCCCTAGAGGTTGTCTTCTGTAAATGTGAGAACCCTGATAAAGCCTGGGGAATTTGGCATACGGCAGATGAGAGGGGTGGTAACAATTAATTCCACTGGCAAGGGTTCTCAGCCATAAACTTTTTCAACATCCCCTTTAGGGTCCCATTCAAAATTCAACTAGCCCATCTGTCTGTGGATGGGAAAGAGAGATTCTCAAAGACTTGATTTTGTGGAGGTCAACAAACTCTTTATTAGTTATGACATGAAGTTTGTTCCCTGATCTGTGATTATTTCCTTGGGAATACCCACCCTCACATATACTTTCATACATTCCACAATCACTAGTATGTGTTGCTGTCCAATTTGCACTCTTTTCCAGCAGGCTAATCAAATCCATTCCAGTTCTCTCACAGAGGCTGTCTACCAATGACATCAGCACTGGGGCCCCATGGAATACTCTAGGATCCTGCTGACAGACACTCCAGGCAGGAAACACAGTAATCCCTCATCTCCTTGTAGATACCCTGCCAAAACAATCATCTGGAACTCTCTCAAGGGTCTTCTTCCTTCCCAGGAGTCTGGTGCAGAGTTTTGAGAGCACAAGCCAAATTAACTCTCTCCAGAAAAGTCTAGGTACCAGAAATTGGGCCCATACTTCATTAATCTGGTGATTGCACACCAGCCAATAAAGTCATTCCTCCTTTAACTCGATATATGTCCATTGCTCTGGCTTTTGTTGGTCGATTACCTCCACATTGATGGCAGCCAGCTGTTCATATACCTGACACAAGGTGGGATATCCCCATTCAGTTCCATACCCAAAGATCCCTGAGCCTCTGTGTCCTGGGACTCTCCTACTCAGCCTCATAATCCCTGCTGTAGGAAGTATTCAGACCTCACCCTATCTGATGATCTCCTGTGACCTGTTTTCTTTGTACCTCAGCACTCTCTGTTCAGCAATGGCTTAGCTTTGGGACTGCCATCTTTGGGAGTCTTTGAGGTTGCCCTTTGGCTACCAGGCTGTTTTCCATGAGCCTCACCACCTCTGACGACATGGCTGGTTGCCCACTTCCGTCCCCTGACTGGGATAACCTTGGTAAATTGTTCCAGAACAATATCTTCTGCCATCTGCATCTCAGTTCTTCCCTCTAGGGCTAGCCAGCACCAGAAGTAATCCTTGAGGTGTTAACTAATACCTGGTGGCAAGCTCCCAGTGTGTATTTTTTCCTCCAGAAGCTCTAGTGTTACATCTCCAGAGAGATGTCAACATAGTACGAAATGGCCATTTTGACCCTTCTATAGTTTCAGGCATCAATGGAATTTAGCGCCTTACAGGCCATCTAGGCTGGACAAGTCAAGTATGAGAACAGAAGTGTGGGCCAATGATCCATTGGCCACACCATCACAATGTCCAATGTCCAGTGCTCAAATGTCACCAAGGCCTCAGGGTCACTTCTGGACCCATCTTCAGCAATTTGACAATGATCCCTGATATTGAGACCCCCACCCCTACCAGAGGGCTCTGACCTCAGGCTCGCAACAGTCCCCTGAGTTTGTAGGAGTGCTACCATCTGCTGGACAAGGTGTTGCTGCTATTCTTGGTATTGTGCAATCAGCTCCCAGATGAATTGCTGATGATGATGTTGCCATTGAGCTGTTTGCCGCCGGTGTTATGCAGTTATTTATTGCAATAACTGGCTCTATTGCTGCTTCAGCTGGGTTGCCTGTTGTTGGCTGTCCACGCCACATTTAAGCAGCTTCTCCAGATCAAGGGTCCACTCTGTTTGTTTTTGCTTTTCCTTTAATCACTCCTCTGTGGGCCTCCCTTGTGTTCTTCAGGAGGACCGGGTCATCTTGCCTGCATTTTCCATGAGATGTCAATGGGTGGGTCCCCTGCCTAGTGACTAGAGTTGCAGCAGCAGCCCCACCTAGTGGTTAGAGACTATGGATGGAGGAGCACCAGGTTCTAACACAAAAGTCCCCATGAGTGCCATAGGGATGACATTCGTCAGCTGTAATCTAGATAACACCCCCCGGTGTCCTTTCCTACTGCTCCACCACTTCTCAGGGTGTGTTGAAGATTGGGGCATCCTTTGCAGCCTGGCCCATGGGCCTCTGTACGTAAGAGGATCCCTACTTCGTGATGTGGTCCCCCTCCCAGTGATTAACCCTTCTGGTGTAGCTCCTCTATTGTGGTGAGCAAGGCCGATTCCTTTCTGCTAGCTACCTGGCTGTGCTGTTGTGCCTCCTTTTAAACCCCTCTTCCAACTGGAGCATGTCCAGAAAGCTTGCCAGGGTAGGGCTTCTTGGGCTCAGAGATGTTCTTGTACTCCTGTTTCCTTAGTGTGGAATGTATCCACCCCATCATACTGATGTTGCAGTAAACCACATCTGTGACTTTGTCTAATACAAAACTAACAAAATTCAGTTCTGCTTCATCTCTTTCAAAAGCTTCCCTCTTTATAGCACAAAGGTTAGTGTGCTCTTGTCCCTACATACATACTACAAAAGTGCTGGAAGGCATAATGTTATTGTGATTAAAGCATAAGCAAGAATTAAAGTGCTGAATTGTGTTGCTGGCTTTTTCACAGGGTCATTGTGTGAGCTCTGTCAAATTTCTTAATCTCTCTGTGTTTGTTTCTACATCTGTAAAATGGGGATACTAATAATTCTCTGCTTCACTGGTTGACTGTTGATATTAATTAATTAATTTTTGTGGGGTGCTCAGATACTACGATGATGAGTAAGGACGGCAAAAGGTGCTCTGATTCTGATCTATCTCTGCATATCTTAGTTATAATTTTGTAACTAACCTCTGAACTTTTAAGTGAATTCTGTATGAATAATTTGCATTACAGCTATAGGGAAAATTCCTCACAGAAGTTGCCCAGCTAAACAGCTGCCCAGCTAAACAACTATTTTTCACTGGCATTTTCATTAGATGTCATTGGGTAAGCAATGGCTAATCTTGGAATTGTTGCTGAAGAATCATTCAGACTAATGGCTATGGATGCAGGACAGAAGGATGCAGTTGAGGAGATGGGTAAGATTGGTGACTACATAAACCATCTGTTATTCCAATTAAACTCAAATGTCATATCTATACTGGAAAAGATGTATTTTAACATTAGCTAATATGCATTAACATTCTAGTGTAGACAAGGCAAGATGTCACTTAGCTGGGTGAAATAAAATAAACACAGCTTTTATCCTAGTGTAGACATCAATTTGGAATGAAATGATGCCAGCCTACTCCTAGGCTTTTAATTAGCCAACAGGTGAAGGAGTTGTGATTTCCCCCACCCAAAAGTTGCCCAAAGTGGCTGATATGGGTGAAGGTGGGCATGGGCTGAGCCAGAACATGCAATGGGTGTGGGGCAGAATAATGCACTATATAAATGTAACAAGTCATTTCCATCAACTTTAGTGATCTCCCAAGAGGAAAAAAATAAAATAAACACAGTCAATAAAAAAATGAGGAAACGGAACATGTACATGAGGTATCATGATACCAAATTAAAAGAAGAGTTACAGAAAAAGATAGTAAATCTATCTCTTGCAAAAGACAAAATATTCAGAGTTATTTCAAAAGACAAAACCAAACCAAGTCCAACCTTGACACATAAATAACGTGGACCACAAAATAACACAAGTGAATGAAATATGTAGTATATCACTGGAGCAAAGCACCAATTCCATGATTCTGTAAACCAACAAAAGGTAGGCATCAAAAAGGGCTTAGCTAACTCCCATCCAAAAGAAAGATGATCTAGCCAGAGGTCTTAGAGTAATGAGAGATTCCACAAAAGCAATCACTGGAAGAAAACAAATATTTGAGCCTGAGGTAAAAGGGGCTTTGCATACATGTGTGACAAGAAATCCAATGAATAAACAAATTACATACGAACACTACAAAGGCTCTCTAGCCTAAAAAGAAATTTGCAGCAATTTGCAATAGCAGAACAGCAGTGATTCAGGACCAAATCAATGCCCAACCTGGGTAGTGAGGTTTTAGCATTGGGTAGATTGTGTTCATGGGGGATAAGGAGAAGTAATCTCCTCCTTAGACTTCAGGACTGCTGTATCTAGTTTAATTCATCCCTGTGGCTAACAGGGGCCAACCCACTCCAGTCTGAAGGATCTGTACAGCAGTGTGTCCTCTGGGCTACTCTATCCCCTCCTCCTGCTACCATTCAGCTGAGCTTCCTGACATGCAAATGTCCAGCCTGCCAACCTAGCGGTCAACTATTCTCAAGGAAATTCTGCAACCATTGAGGGTTTTTCTCTGCTGCAGTGTGTAAAGATCTGTGGACTATGTCCTTGGTCTGCAAAGCCTGGAAGGGCTGACAATCCCACAATAGCACCAGGAACCCATTCGGAGCCACAGCCAGAGCAGCACGACGGAGAGTAAGCACCACAGGAGGTATCACCCAAGGTAGCCAGAGTGGCCTTCTGATTGGCCAATCCCCCTATTTAACCCCAGGGGTTGCCCCAGGAAGTTGTCTGGGAAACCACACAGGCTTTGGACTGCTGTGACGCCAGACTTCACCTTGTCTTCTGGTCTCAGCCTGACTCTGAACCTGATTCCTGCCTCACACTACATCTGATCTCCGATTTCTGACACGGGCCTGACTCTGACCCCAACCATTGCTTACTGAACCTGGCTTGTGTGATTGCTCCACACCCGCTCAGCAGCAACCATCACTGAAGTGCAGACCCGAACCCAGTTATGACCACTAAGCCAGACTGCCTATGCCCTGGGCAATGTAAGCTCAGGGTTTGAACTCAGGATCAAGCCTATCCTCCCTCCCCTTCCGTCTACACACAAATTGTGCTAATTCAGGGTTTGGTCCCAAAACCCCATAGGGATAGAGAGTTTGAGCCTGAGTGAAGCCGGGAACCAGGATTCAAAACTTCTTTCTTGTCAGTGTAGATGCCCCACTCAACTCATGCTCTTGAAGTTTGCCAAATGTATCCCTTAATCCCAGGGGCTGACATTCTTTGACCTTTGACCAGTCAAGTTGCACAGTCAAATTTTTCCACACTTCATTATGAACAAAGAGCTAGGGCGGCCCCATATTGGGAAGGCGCTAGAAAGTCTGGTATGTGAGTGGTTGGACTTGGGCCTGCATAATGCAGTGTAGATGCTGGAGGCCTGTGTTGGGCTCCAGGGTTCAATGATTCCTAACCTGGGATTACAAATGGGTGTAGATGCTCAATCCTGTTTTAATAAACCCATGGTCTGCTAACTTGAGTTCTACTAAATTTAGGATTATATTGGAGTGTAGACATATCAAGAGATTGGGGCAAAAAGAAACAAGTGGGGTGGGTGATAGACAGGACCAGACAAATTGCTGGTGCAAGGATCTTCCCCTCCTCCCTCGGTTATGAGTGGTGTGTGTCATGCAAGAGCCTATTTTGGATATTTCAATCACTGGGCTGGGACCGTCTCTGCGAAGTGGCTCTAGAAATGATTTGCAGCAGCCCTAGGAATGTGCATCTGTTTAGCGCCTTGTCTGGTTGTTTGTGCAAAGGGATTTGGGCCATGGAGATGGCGAGTGTGCTACTAAGAGAACCACCAAACTTGCCCAGACATTAAAGGGCTAGAAAGTGGAAATTTGAGATTTATGATGTACTCATGTTCTTTATTGTTTATATTGTTTTACTTGATTTTTGTTTTTAAGAAATCATTTTCTTCTTTAGTATAACCCTGGTTTGCATATTCTTCCTACTCCTGAATCTGGCAAACACCCATGAACCTAACAACCCACACACCATCTCCCCTAAAATAATGAAAAGTGAAGTAAAAAACAAGAAATCCAGAGAAAGTAGACCCACATATAGACGACATAAAAAACAAACAAAACCAAAACCAAGCAATACGTAGCCGCAGAGAAAGATCAACATTGCACATTAAAGGACAAAGGGTAAAAACAGCTAAGTCCCATTTTAAAAGTACCAACTTCATTTAGAACCCTATATCCCAGGCTCTATAGTAGTTTAATCATAGTACAAACTTACTTTTGAAAATTTTCTCCAATGGGCCATATCTTCAGGTACTGAAAATCAGCATAGCTCTGTTGGGTTCAGTGGCATTACACTGCTTTTCACCAGTGAGGATCTGACTGAAAGAATCAGATGTATTCATTTTTGCTCTAAAAACTTAAGGAAACATGAGATTTCTTCCAAAGAAACACTGAATTTGAGAAAAAGGAACTTTCTTTTGAAATCTGCTGAAGTTGTTTGCACAACATATGCTTTCTGGTGCTTTACTTTTAACGACAGCAAAGCCGGCATTGTATCTTGTAATTTAAGGTGGTACAACATCCATCTTGAATTGCCATTAGCAGTCCCATGAAGAATTTATATGACAGTCTTGATTCACAGTGGAGGATCGTGCACAATTTTGTAGCTGGTCCTGTTAAAAGATACTGAAATGTTTTGCATCAAAATAGGAAAGAACATGTTTGTAAACAGTGCGCTTGACATCAGCAACAGATATCTGACCCAAAATTAAGTTAATTAAGGATCTCATATTTTCAGATACTTAGAAACTGCCAACAACTGCAGTCTGACATATATTTTCAGTAAGTTTGCAACTGACAGGCCACATAATTTTGCCCTTAACATATAAGAAAA
Organism: Mesoclemmys tuberculata; assembly: GCA_007922155.1. Taxonomy (NCBI): domain Eukaryota; kingdom Metazoa; phylum Chordata; order Testudines; family Chelidae; genus Mesoclemmys; species Mesoclemmys tuberculata. The sequence goes on from ML675620.1 coordinate 54,173,282, forward strand.
AAAATTTCTTCATATAATAGTAAACCATAGCATACACACACCAGACTCACCCTGCTAAGATAATATCGAAAATGCATTATGACAGAGGTCTTGCAATCAGAAGTGAAGAAAAAATTGAATTTTGAGGAAGAAAAGATTAAAGGCTTGATCCTCAGAAGTGAAGCTCTTTGCTTTGCGGGGGATTATGGTAGTGGGAGGTGTTATGAATTGATTTTCATAATTAGCCTTACTTTTCTTGAGACTGCAAAGATCCTACTTGTAGCATGTACAACAGTTTTGTTGTTTTTCTCCCATCAACCTTGTGTACCACTTTAGCTGATTTACTTTTAAAAGCAGATTAGTGATTTCTTTCCTTATTGCACATTATTAATGTGAACAGAGTATAAAGTGGTTAAAGGAGCTGAAATGCAATTGTGTTCTGCATATTTTATGATGGTTTAATTATACTATATTGATTCAACTGCATTATAGCCTGGTTTGTTTTCCTAATAAATTATACTGTTCTTTGAAACAGAAATGGGCTCAGAATGAAACATTAAACTCAAACTAATATCCAAAATGTATCTCTTCAATATCACATGTAACCCTTGAAAGGTTTCCCACTCTTTGAAGATTTTGACCTATGAACCCCTCAATGGCAACTAGCAAGGAGGTTACAAGAATATCCTAATATTGGCATGCACATTCTGGTGCATCAAAGAATAGCATGTGAGGTCTTAAATGAAAGTCAGGGTCATGCAGGTCCTCAATATTGCTGTGAAGAGTATGTGAAGAGTATGTATTTATGCTGAAAATAGCTTCCTAAAATCTGTATCAAAAAATCTGTTTTCTGCCAGATAAAAGATGTCAACTCACCTATCTCTCAGTCAGCATGTAAATTAAGCATTTTAAGCCAAGTCAATGGATGATCTATTTACATAAGAAATCAACAGGAGGATGTGAAATCAACAGTGAAGAAACAGGAAATAGGAAAACAAGCAATTGGGGGTTTTACTGTCTCTAAGGACAGACAATGCACTTTATATAAGTAAAAGGCAAGGCAACATCTCTTTATCCTGCACCTAGGAAGTAAATAAACAGGCTGTTTACATTAATGAAAAAGGGATCTCAACTAGCCTTGATTGAGACACTGCAAAAAGGACATTTGGATGAGGTAAACTTCTTTAGGCAGAAGGTTAAACTAAGTTAAATTTAGTCTCCAGAAATTGTGTTATGATTTTGTTTTATATGTAACCCTTTTGTTTCCATTATCTTTACTCACTTTCTCTTAAATCTCAAGACTTTGATAATAAATGTATCTCAGTGTGGTGATATTACACAAGGAACTAATTCTCAGTTGAATCATTCAAGATAGTGAGTACACTATTCCTTTGGGCACAGCAGACTTCGTATATATGTGAATGTTCAGTAGATAAAGGTCTGGAAACTATGAGGTATAGTCATATTGATGATCGATTGATTGCTATGATTATTGATTAATCTCTTCGACTTTGGTGGTCAACAAAAGTTCAGCCTCTTGAGGGCTACAGCATCAGGAATATTGTCATCAATATCACTAGAATAAGAGACCCTTGAGGCACATGAGAAACAACTAGAATTTATCACAAGCCCGTTTATTAACAAATCACTAAGCAGATAAAAAATCCCACAAACAGTGAAATATCATAGGCAACAGAGAATAGTGTGAAGTGGTTAGACCTCTGACTGACAACACTCACATCTCTCATAATCTGCTGGGGGACCCTGGAGTGTCATTCATTATCTTCATGTGCCTCCTTATCATGGGCATGGTTGTCATCCTGGCATCATCCCAGGACCTCCCCCCAGCACATAGGCCAGACAACCCCTTTTTTGTCCTGAGTTATGCTTACACCTGCTAAGACTCATACATATGCATAAGGATTCCAACCCCTTTTTCCTTATCCATACTTCCACACACCCCTAATTTAGGGGTGCCCTATATCTTATTGACTATTCCATTAGTTCTCCTTATTCTCATTAACACCTATTTCTGTGGGTTATCATATCAATTTGAGACTTTGAGTTTTGACTAAAGAATAAAACAAATTTATTTAACTATAAAGGGAAAGATTTTAAGTGAGCACAAATACAAAGTATTAAAGTCAGAAATTGTTAAAAGAGAAATAAAGATAAAATGTTTTCTAGTGCTAAAATGTAACGGACTAGACTTGGTTCAAGATAAAATTCTTACCACCTGTTCGTAGCAACAGGACTGATCAAATTTCAGGTCAGGATCTCTCCCAAAATCAGAGTACTGCTTTCTTCGTTGTCTTAGGTGAAAAAGAAATAGAGATAGATTCAAGAAATATACCTTCAGGTGTTTTTGCCCCTCGCTTTATAGTCCAGTTCCCCTTTGCTTTTCCTGCGGGTTACTCCTAGATAAAGTGAATTCCTAATGTGAGGACGGAGATAAGGAGTCTTGACGTGAAAGAGGTTCCATGTTGTTTGCTAGAAAGCAGATCACTTTGTTTCTGCCCCGCTTCCTTGCCAAAAAAGGACCACTTGACAGGTGATGGCTTATCTTTGAGAAATAGGTTTATCCACTCCCCAGACTTGTCTGGTAACTACATTTCAGTTATAATTTCAGCTTAGATTCATAACTTTACATGCAATGTTGCTACATACATTTCACCATGATACTATTGACCAGTGAGTTATTTGTTTTCAGATAATACTTCAAAATACAGTTTGTACAAAGATTATTACAATAATGTGTAGGGTGTGAATACAAGGTCACGATCCCTAAACCATTGTGGAAGTGTCAAGAGAAATCTACATATGGAGACATTTCATTTGACTGAGAGCTCCAGAGAAGATTTGTGAACAGAAAGGAAAATAATTTCTCATGAAGATCAGAGAGGATTGGGTGGAGGGAGAAAGCAAGAATTTTCAACCCAAATAAATCTAAACTAGGATTTTTTTCCAGTGAGTAAATAGCTTGTTATATGTTGCTTAAAATAAGTGTGGCAAGACACTTCTTTTAACATGCCAGCCTCTGCTGGGAGCTTGAAGTAAATCAGTCCTACGCTAGAGGATTTTAATTCTTAACTGTGATTTATTTATAGTATTTATAAGATGGGCCTCAGGGTAGGCCTGAGTAGTTCTCTTAAGCAGAAAAAAATGAAAGAAAACACAAAACACCAATAAGACAAAAAATACACATTTCCTTGCCCCACTGAGGCACTGACTTATTATGCTGGCTTCTAGTCACCAGCCCTTCCCCAAACCAATGTAGCCTCAATGTTTTCCCTATACGGTGAAGAACAGACCTCCACCTAGATGCCTTTTCTCCCTGCTGCAGCTTGTTTCTCATCACTCCCCACCTACTCTCTCACCAGAAGAGGGCTTTTCAAAGTTCACTGGCAGCCCTTAATTGGACTCAGGTGTCTGAGGTGACCTCATAGGAAAAAGGACCTTCAGCATTCTTAGACTCTCATACTTTCAGGTCTGACTTTGTCACATAGAGAATTATGTTACAGAAGAAAGAAAGAAAATTATCAGTATTATTTCTGTTGTTTATTGGTAGTTGTCTGTTTTATGCGGTAATTCCTGTGAATGCCAAACATTTAAGAATAGCATAAAGGGAGAGTATTTTAAGTTGCAAAAAAAAAAAAACCACCAACAAAAAAAGTTAAGAACTTATGTGCTATGCATTTATTGAGTGGTACATGTTGATTTGGAGGTCAGCAATAAAGGGAGAAGGAATTATTGATTAACTGGAATAATTAGCATAAATACTATGTTGTAATAGGTAAAAAATGTTTAGGAATTTTGTTAATAATTTTCAAATGTGACTACATTATTGGGGTGCCTCAGTTTGCGGTGCCCAGCTTGAGATATCTTGAAGGCACCTGATTTTCAGAGAGTTGGTACTCAACATGTTCTGAAAATCAGGGCCCCTCCAGTTAGGTACCCAAAAACTGAGTCATCCAAAATCCCTAGTCATTTTTGAAAATCTTTGTCCTTAGATTTATTGAAACCCATAATACTCACTGACACTCTGTGCTGTATGGCGGTTTTTACACTAGAACCATCTACGTTAAAAAGGTGACTATCCTGCCTCTTATACCCATAGGGACAGCACCCTGTACTGATCAGCAGCAGAGTCATCCCAAGAAGATGTATTTAGAGAGGAAATGTATTGCTCCTATCCTGATTCAGTATAGTCAAAATTCTCAGGTACAGAACTTTTGATCTTCTGCTTACTTGGCTCCTTTTTTAAATAGCCTGTATACTGTAAACAAACAAACAATAGATTGAATTGTGTATGATTGTGTTTATATCTATGTATATTTTAATGTTTATTTTTAAAATACTGTTTTGATCATTGGTCACGTGTCTTGCCTATCTGATGAGTATAATAAATTCATTTATTACTATTCTAACCTATAGAGGTGAGACCAGTGAACAGAAAGAAAACCTTATTTCCTTTTAACCTGAATGTTATAGAGTTATTGTAGCCCTAGGCCAGGGACAGTAAAATAGTGTCATATGATCTGATTAATCCACAGTTATTGAATTGACATAGGAATTAATTCAGGGAAGTCCTATGGACTTTTTTATACAGGGTGTATAAAATGGTCCCTTCTGGCCTTAAAATCTGTGAATCTAGGGTTATACAAACACTAAAGTTTGGTACGTTATCCCATCCTTGAAATTTCCACTTGGACTGACATTATAGAATTGGTCATTCATCATGTTTGACATTGGGGCTATTTGAGAAGTATTGCTTTGGCACATTCAGGAATAATTATATCCAGGCTAGTGCTGTATACTTCAGAAGGATGCCATGCAAGCAATAATAATCTGCCTTGTTATTTCTCTATTGTAATGTTGCATTATGTCTCTTACTAATGGCCTGTAACCTCTCGGAACTACCTGCTAGGAGTTCTTGCCCACACTCAGATATCAGTCAAATACCTGAGCTTTGTGAAGGGATGAGGAAAGGGATCAAAACATAAAATACAAAAAACAAGCATCCTTCAAAGTTGTTTTGTAATGCATTTGAAATGCACTCAGTAGAACTGACAAATCAATGTGGCTTACATAAATCTAATAAAATAGGTATCAACTCTAACATGCAACCTAGTATTGTACACATAAAACAACATAAAATGTTTCATTCGTAAACTTGTATTTTAAATTCAAAGAAACAGATTTTACAAACTGATTTGATTTGCACAAACCAGGATGTATGCAAACTCAACTGAAATTATGAACCACAATTATAGTATTGTTTAAATACAAAGCCAAGGGCCCAATTGTGCCTCCAATCTATTAATGACAAAATATTAAGTGTTTCCAATGGCTGTAGAATTAGTCCATAAGGGCCTAAACTGAGAATCTCATTTACCTGCAAGTATTCTGGCTTCTGAATAAGGTCTACTTGTGTGAGAAGGGGAGTGCTATATTGTCAACCCTGAATGTTCAAAAACATAAGATTGGCTTAAAACCATGAGATTTAGGGGGGAAAATAAATTTAGGGTTTTTTTGTTGGACTTCTGATTCCTGAGCCTTTCATGGCAACATGGGATTTGCAGAAAAGGGCCTCTTGATTTCAATAAGAGTCTTGTCTGAGTTAGAAGTGAATCATTTGGCCCCATATGAACAAACTCTTGAATCCGTTTTATGTTTAAAAAAAACCAAGTTCACATATCAATATTTATACTGTAAGTAACGAAGATCCCATTCACACAAAGTACTATGCTACCCACCTAAACCACCATGCTTGTCAGTCAGTTCCATTCTTTCAATGCATACAATGTTAATAGCCTATATACATCATAGAGCAATGGATCTCCTTAAAACAGAAATCAATTGGATTTACATTACTGCTGTGCTCAAGAATCAATATAAGAATATCTAAATCTAGATATCAAACAAAAATTAGAAGTTTGATCTATTTGGCATCTAATGCTGCAGATAAGGAAAAAACAGCACTGTAAATATTTAAAGATCAATCTTTCTCATGTAAAGCAACAATGAGATTAAATGCAGTTGCTTATTATTCATATTTTTTCTCCTTGCTTACAGTAGGGATTGGTAACAGAGCATTAAAACAGTTACAGAAAAGAAAAGAGCTAAGAAACATGGATTTTAATTTTACACCTGTATATGAAATAGCAAGTCCTTGCACCCTTTGTTGTATTGCTTCCACACAGAGACTCTAAAGCACTCAGTATAGAGTAAGAATGATGCTTCAAAAGAAGAGTATCTTAGATTTAAATGTGCTGGCAGCAAGGGATAAGAGACATTACAAAGAGAATGTGTTTTCTCCATAGTTGTGGTTGACTCTAATCCTCTATTAGAAGCCAGATTTTGATAACCTTTTACCAAGTCTTTACTGAAACTGAACCAATTCACCTGAAAGATGTGACTTTAAACTGAGCCAGAGCTCTTCTGGAAAAATTAGGGCAAACTGGAGAAATAGCTTAGGAGAGACCAGAGTTTTAAAAAGTGGTAATTTCCTTTACTGAATCAGTTCCACAGGCAAAGGGAACCCTCCATGCGTGAATCTCCTCACTCTTGTCCCAGACCCTACAAAGGCTGCACATCATCTCCCCATCTCCCAAAGACCCCACAGAAGGCAGGGATCTCTGTGACCAGAAAGAGTCCTTAGTACTGCAACACTGTCAGGACAGCAATAGTAGGGCAAAAGATAATCAGGGCACAGAGTTGCTATGAAGCTATGGAAAATCTATGTGACTGTCCTTGCACCCATCCTAGGATCTGTAGTGATCATTCTGAGGCCTGTCCTATAAGTGATCAAATTCTGCTCCTTGGTGGAACAACACTGGTGAAACTCCAGGAGGTGAGCCTCACAATTATTTTCTCTCCTGAGTTTCTCCTGCTCTGTTTGTTTTATGAGGGCGTGATTCAGCCCTTTACATGGTTCTCTGTAACTCCAAACTGATTTGATTCTGGTAAGGACAACCATTCAGATTTGTGGGGGCTGGTGTTGGATTTGCTGAAAAAAATATTTAGCTATTCAAGCAATTTACCCATACATAACAGCTCCAAATGTGAAGTACATGTTGCATCAGAGTCAGCCACAACTGATAAATTGGCAGGCAGGACACAGCGAGTTGTGAAAGACAGCCTGGGTGGGGGAGCTGGAAGAAGATAGAGCTATGTGGGAGGGTCTGGGGAGCAGGCAGGAACAAGCAGGAGGAGAGCAACATGGAGAGGCTTAGTTTGAGAAGAAAGGAGGCTGATAGAGCAGTATAGACTCCTCTCCTAAAATAAATCTACTTAAATGCAGCCAAAATCCACAGTTTTTCACTGAGGACTTGTTAGTGAGGAGTGGGCTATCAGTCAGGAGAGGATACAGGTTGTGTCTGGGAACTGTGAAGGTGGAAGCCATGTGAGAGGAATGAATAAACTCCATCCCTGTGCAATATTCAAGCTCTGAAAGGACATCAATAAACATAGTTTAAAATGTAAGGGAATTCCCAAGTTTAAAATGTGACAATCTATTTATCAGTGACTTAAGACGATGTTGTACTTTTCTCCATGATTAGAAATTTGGAAATAAAAAATTATGGCTACACTTAAAGAAAAATTATGAAGTCTGATAATACACAGTTAATGTCACTCATCTAACCTTAGCTGTACCCGCCCCTCCCCCCCATCATCCGTAGAAAAAACAAACACCAAGGATAATATTATCCTGAAACAATGCACAATTTCATTACATTGGTGACACTGAAAATTGTGATGTGACCTACCTTCCTATTTTAATAGATTAATTCTATCTCATTGTAGTGTTTAACTGGGATGCACCTATCTGTATATCACTACAGCTATCTATTCTCAATACCTTTAAAACCATGAACCGGTGTGAGAAAAATATGATAAGGTTTTACATGTTTTTGCTATTTCAGTAAAACGGTTGAGGGTAATTGCCCAAAAGTATGCGGAGGTTCAAATGTAAAAAGTATTCTTACTCTTTGAGACTCATCATAGACACTTAGCTACCAAATCAGGAATCATAAACCTTTTTAGTGCCACACCAGAAATTAGGTAGTTTATACACAAGAGTGCAATAGTGATCATACTTCATAGACATGAGGTAGAAAACCAAAGTCATGTATTCCAGATCAACTTGTCTCTACAGGAAAACTAAGCAAATGAAGCGGATATAGTAGATGTAAAAGGTCTGCAGTCTAAACCTTTTCCATCAAGAATCCATTATCAGACACTCATCTGGAAAATGGAGATACTACTCCACTGTTTGTCTTTGCTATTTAGATTGTAAAATGTTTGGGGAATGAATTATGCACTTGTACAGAGTACCACACAATGGAGACCCTATTTCAGTTAGGGCATCCAGACACTACTGTAAAACAAATAATAAAGAATTATTATAATAACAAAATGTTTCCCTCTTACACATAATTTGCATTAGGTGCACAGGAGACGGACTAGGCAGAGTTAAGAGTTAACTAGCAGAGTTAAGGTTGGATAGGAGAACTTAACCATCCATTTCCATAGTTTATAAGGTTTGCATTTAGTGTAACTTTCACTTTGATTTTTCAAACTCTCCAGATTTTGTGGGATTTGGGAGAAAATATAACATTTTTAAAGGATTTTTTTCCCTTATGAACTTGATTGATATTTACAAACTTTCCTCTATCTAAATGCAGTACTTTGCCTGAGAGTATTCTAAAAGCACGTAGGGTTAAACATAACACAAGCTCTGTTTCTTTGTTTCTGATTTACAAAGGCTTGTGCATAGGTGACTTGAATACCAAAATTAGGACAGGTTAAGAGAAGGTGAACTTTGTTCATCATTGTTGAAAATCTTGCAATTCCCTGGTGCTCACAAACTGTGTACAGAACAGCAATACAGTATAAGAAGCCTTCTTCCACAGCTTGGTGTTATTTTATTATTTTAGCATTTGTGTTTCTCTGGAATAGAAGTAGCTGGGGATAGCACTTTGGCAAGGTAATTAATTTGCATATTGCCAAATTCAGAAAGAATTTCAAGAGTCAGTTTATAACAACTGATAACCATGAACTGTATGTATACAATGACTGACGTAAAAATAGATAGTAGAGACAGTAGTCTCAATGGATTAAAGGTGTGCCAGTACAGGTATCACATACTATGGTGACAACTACGACATTTATAACTCGTATGTTATAAATGCTTAGTGCAAAAGAAAAGAAAATAGGTTAACAATCCCACATAAGCTACGGAGCAGAATTGTCTTTATGAATTAACAACATTGCCAACCCCCAATAATAAAAAATCACCAGGAAGTACCCCCAAAATCATGGTATTGCTTAAAAAACCAAGTTTCTCAATCTACAGAGTGCCCTTGCTTCACATTTTCAAGCTTTTCTCTGAAACCATGAGGAATAGAAATTTACTTTCCTTTTTCAACAAAAGCTGTGAATCTCATTTGATTCCAACAGGTGAGGCTTCAGTTCAAACAAAATATTGCAAGACTTGCAATAAAATCAAGAGAGATGGCAGCTCTGGGTCAAGTCTGCATTCTGAGAGCCAGGAAAGGTGGTTGGTATGCCAGGGGCAGGAAGGATGGAGCCTGGGAGTAGCATACCTGCCTTAAAGCCACACAAATATCAAGAATCTGCCCATTCATTAATGCTACTCTGAACTTCGCCTGTATGTCTACAGGCCACTACTCTCAGGGGCAATAAGAACATAAGAATGACCATTTTGAGTCAGACCAGTGGTACATCTAGCCTAGTACCCCATCTTTCAACATTGGCCAAGGCCAGGTGCTTCAGAGGGAATGAATAGAACAATAATCAAGTGATTAACTTTACCTCTGTTTTCAGGCCCCTGGGCAAAAAAAAAAAATAAAGTGCGGGTGCTAACAGTTGGCCCCACAGTGAAAAAATCCTCACAAACCCAGCTATGGCAGCTCAAAGTCCCCACAGCATCACCAGAAAGACACAAACAGGCCACAGAGGGGGTGCAACCTTGTATGCTTACTAGAGATGACAAGAAACCCTTTTTTTTAATTCAGATGCTGAGGAGTACATTAATTGAATAACAAGACAAAGAAAACCTCTCAAACAGCATCCCAGAGGTAGTTTTCCTAGCTCATTCCACCTGAACAATGTCAATTATTATGAGATCCTCTCTGGTCAATATTATCCTTTCCCTGTGGCTAGTGATAAGAGCAGTGGAAAGGTTCTGAAAAGTAAAACGTACAAGAACCGAGTGCTACAAGCTTCATAAAGAATAAAAGCGAGAAGTTCTTTATGAGATTTTGTCTACTAAGTACAAGATGCTTCAAATCCTATTTGCAGTCATGTTCTTCTAACGTCCTCCTCAAGCAGTCTACTCATACACACAGCACAAAGAAAGTTCGGCTTTGACTCTGGTTGTAACTTCTTTTAACTTATCCAAGAGCAGATAAGGGACTGCAATGACCATGTTTCAACGGTAGCTCAAGAAGAAATGAGCACACATATTGAAACATTATAGCATTTATGTAAGAGAAACAGTTTGAATAATATTCATAATAATTCAGAATAACGTTTTCATAAGCATTAATTGATTCAGCATCGCAGCACACTGAGAAGCAGGTAATTATTATTATACATTTTTTGTAGGTGGATAAACTGCTGACACATTTGGCCAAAGTCACACAATAAATCCCTGGCAAAATTGGGAATAAGACCCTGAATCTGTATTTTCCTCAGACCACAGTGTCCTCCACAAAATTAGGGCAGAAAATAGGATTTCTGGCACATCAGCTAATTGCACTGACATGGCTGTGTTTAAAAAATACTGCAACATGATAACAAAATTTCAAGTGGATAGGAACTATGGTGCTTTTTTTCTCTTCAGCAAATGGAAAACAAAATGTGGCTGTACCCACCATTAAGCATTCATTGTGTGCACATAATCAGTGCTGTTATCAACCAGAAAAGCCTGTTAAACTAGAAAATGAATACTGAAAGGTTCCCTAATTAAACACTCTCTCCTCTTGATGTTGAAAGAATGAAGTGGAAGATGAAGCTTCTGATATTGCCGTAGTAATTGTATCTTTCATATCATGATGCCGTAATCAGCATTTGGGAGTGTACATGAATAATCCAGGTGCTTGAGCTGCATTGTGGTTTGTAATTGGAAATATCGTTGGATGATAGGTATTTCCTGTGTTGTCTTTTTTTCCCTGTCACATATTTAATGTTATGTGACTGGTAATTGAGCTGTTATTAAGTATAGTAGGACAGACTAATTTAGAACTAGGGGCCTGATCCCACAAGCTGCTCTGGGATACCAATCCTGACATAAATATTAGATCACATTAATAGAAACTTGGCTAATTTACACACAACCCTCCCCGCCCCCCATCCCAATGTCATCTCGTTTCACCTCTCAGCAGAACTTCATAGAGCAGATAATGTAGTTTGTTGCCCTGTTACAAAGACTTGTTATTTTTGAAAGAGTTTATGATGTTTATGTAATGAAGTGTTACTTATCATGAATAAAGCAGCATTTTCACCAAAGCTGTCACTAGAGTCACAGATTTTTTTTTGGGGGGGGAGGGGTGATTAAATATAGCCATGACTTTGACACTCTGAGATTTCTATATGTAAGTAGGTGGCTGTGATGGTAACAGTCAAAAGCAATATCACTGAGAACCTTGAGAGCTGCTCAGATTAAATCAGGTGTCCATTGAAGGTTAAGAGAGGCAGATACTCTTATAAATGAAGGCTAGTGGTTTGTCGTATATTCAAAGTAGAGTTTGGATTGTAAATGTGCTCCCTGCAGCAGCTATGAGTCTGAAGTAGGATTGCAGTTTAAAATGGTTTAAAATCACTAGTGGAATCTTATTAAATGCATTTATATAGCTTATAGTAAAATAAATAATGTTTTGATTCAAATAAATGACTTTTGACATCTTCATACTATTCATTGGTGGCATTTCACTTTCTCACCATGCCTCTTCACAGATTTACCATGACAAAGCGCTAACCCAAATCTTAAATAACCAAAATTGAACTACAGTTGTCACAATTGATGAAAAGCTTTCATTTGGTGATGTACTATCCTTGCCCTTTTATTGTGCATATTAAACAAGACACAAATACTGCCCCAACTCTAACACCATGAAGGTTCCCCTGCCATAGGAATATTGGAACATGGGAATTATCATCTAACCTATGGTCCATCTTGTTCGTTATTCTGTGTCTAACAGTGGCCAATACCAGCTGCTCCAGAAAAAGATATAAGAAACCCTGCAGAAGTCAGCCCTTGGAGAAAGTTTCTTCCTAAGAAGAGGATTCTGCTGCATGGTGCAGGGCAGACTATGGGGATCTCATTGGGTAGCACACGGCCTGTGAGGCACAGAGTTCAGCTCCACATAGGACATTGTGAGGGCTGGGGCAGGGTTTGGGAAGACCAGGAGAGGGGTTGGGAAAGTGCCAGAAGATTCTTTGCTATGCAGATTATCACATACCTAATCTTGTGGTCACAAAAAAGTCTTCATAGAGCACTTGGAGTGGCATTTGAGTCACTTTGTGGGCATTTGGGGAAAGATGCCTCCCTTCTGTTCCCTGCTATCTGCCCAGCACCCATAGGTTCTAGAACTAGGAGGTGATTGAGGGTGCTGCCACACTCCCTGGTCTGAAGTGGTTTCCATTACATAAAGGATTTACAGTTTGATTCCATGACTTTCAGCACCCACACTATAAAAATAGTTCCAGCACCTGCTAATTGGCAGAGGATTTGGGTTTATTCTATAATTTTAAAAAAATCAGTAATTTACAATGAGTCTTAGTGCAAATTAGTGAGTTTCTAATGTATTTTCAGATTAATAAAAATATTGTCACAGACTCACTCAAACATTAATTCACTATGCTACTTCAGCATATGTCTAATGTTAAGCATGCAAGATGTCCCATTGAAGGGGACAGACCTATTTACATGCTTAAAGTTGGCACTTGTTTAAGTCGCTTCCTGAATCATGGGCTTGGTCAAAAAGATCTGATAACTAGATGTTGAAGCTAGACAAATTCAGTTTAGAAGTAAAACACATTTTAGGAATGAGCATAATTAACCATTGAAACAACTTGCAAATGGTTGTGGTACATTCTCCATTACTGGCAATTTTTAAATCAAGATAGAAAGTTTTTCCTATTTCACACAAGATTTAGTTCAGGGAAATCCTATGGCCTGTGTAATACTGGAGGTCAGACTAGATAATCACAATAATCACTTCTGGCTTTATAATCTATGAATGTTTGAATTTGACACACTTACAGAGACAGCCAAGATTGTGGCTGGGTCCACACTGATGGCGGTAATTTGCCGCTGTCAGATCGATTGCTCTGGATCAACTGAGCGGTGTGTGTAGACCCGCTCAATCGATCCAGCAATCGACGCAGGAAAATCACCCCGGTAAGTGGCATAGCGCTGCATTGAAAGGAACACTGTTCACTTCAACACAGGGCAGTGTGGATGGCACGCAGAAGAGATGCAGCAAAGTCGATATAAATCACTTGCATACCTCCTGTTGATGGCCGCCAAATCCCAAAGGTAAGTGTAGACTGGGCCTGTACCTTTCTTGTCAGTCTTACCAGTTTATCTTGGAAAGAGACAAGATTATGGTAGGCACTAGAGTTTAAAGTGCATACATACTTTTGTCTACCCATTGGCTAATAGAGTCAGACAGATCCATCCATAAAGCATTAGTTCTCTTAAGTGTAAAATGCTCTTGATAGATGCCTTTAAATATGATATAGCAAAAGATTCTTAAATTATGGCAATTATAATATGCTACAAATGCATAATGTCATGTAAGTAAGAATATTAGATGAAGCAATTATGGATTCCTAAAATATTTGGCAAGGGTGGTTGGATTAAAAACTTGTATAAAAGATAAATTTGAAATCTATTATATGTAGTCAACATTCTTAAAGGATCAGAAACTTCATAATGAAGATTTCCTACAGCTGAGCAGCTGGTCCAGTTGTAATGTATGATAGTCAGCTCTCCCTTCTTTTGCAAACTCAGAGGTGAAGCCTTGTGTGGAGAAGGAAAACTCTGGGTGTTTCCAAATTCTTCTGTAGGAAAAGTTGCCTTCTCTTCAACTCCTGGGCAGTGGCAGCATTATGACCATCATCTCCACTTCACTTCTCCTTGTACTGGTGGCTTTTTCCCGCACACACTAGAGTGAACATTATTAGGTGTGTCTTTTCACACACACACTTTCACGAAGTTTGAAGGAAATTAGTCATGTAATTTTTGAATTATGGATGCTTAAAAAAAGAGTCCTTTTGAATTTGTACTCAAAGGTTTGTTTCACCATTATGAGCAGCAATGCTGATCTGGAGGCAATTCCCTCTAGGGGAGGCCAAGCAGTATTTGTATCCTCTGACTGTTCCTCCAGCATATGGTGGCTATAAAGTTCAGCCAAGATTCTGTTAGGAGACCTGTTGAAGGAGACTGTCTAGAGATTACTTAATTGATATATCCCCTCAACACCCAGGCTGTGTTGCCTTTGCCACCCATTTTTAACTATTTTGTCTGTCCTGACTCCTTCCCCTTTCTTCAATAGTTCCATAGTGTGCATCATGTGATGTTGTACCAATTGCCTGACAAATAAATAGTCTTTGCTAGCCAAACAGTTTCCGTGAACATCATCAGCAATGTTTCATACACTTTATAAATTTAAATTCTTACTATTGGTATTATCATACACAAATTCAGCCTATCAATCCCTGGGAGTGGGTTGGGAATTGAAATATATGTAGATTTTTCTGAGTAGTCCAGAATTTTAGATTTAAATTAGATTTAGATTTAAAGTGGAAGGGAAGCAAAACTGAACTTGATGCAATTTAAAATATGACTTCTTGGACGCTGTCTTATTCCTTTAGATGATGACTTAAAGGATAACAACATATGTTGGAAATATAACAACCAAAAATATTATTTTATCGATGTACCCCAAATTCTAAGTAGGTAGATTAGATAGATATAAGAGGAGTGGCTATAAGTTATTGTGGGATGGGATTAGACTTAAGTGTTGTTTTTTTCTATTTTGTTTTGAAAATGTGTATATATTGGGACAAATTCATGCCTAGTATAACTCCAATGATGAATATGAATCTGGTACACATTGCCTGCACCATAATTACAACGTATAGTTTTGATTTTCTCAATAGATGTATTTATATATTTGCTTCCCCTGAGGACATTACTTATCAGCCTTCAGTAACATTACTGTAATATTGTTTATACCCAAGACTGCTGTTACAGCATGGCACACCTAATAAAAGTTAAAGGATTGTAATGGCGGGATGGGTAAATGTCATGGAAGCATGATGCAAGACAAAAGCAAGTCTTATGAGAATTGTTTTGTAGCCCTGAGACAGACGGTGCCTGGTGATCCCCTGAAAAAGGGGTGTTTTGGTACAACTCTCATTCTATGCAGGCCCCAAAATGTCATGCTGGTCAGTAACAGCCCTTGAGCCCCTCTGGGTATGACAGGACTTAACTAGCAGTCACGCCAGGCAGCAAAGCAGTCCTGAAACCCTGCTGGGCATGGCAGGGCTCAACACTCAGCAGTGCTGAGTCACCAAGCGGTGCTAAAGCCCCTCTGGGCAGGGCAGGGCAGGTCTCAACATGCAGCAGTGCTGAGTTGCAAAGTGGTCCTACAACCCCTCGGGCATGGCAGAGCTCCACAGGTAGCACTGCAGTCCCCAGACCCCTCTGGACATGCTAGGGCTCACCAAACAGCAATGCCCAGCAACCCTTCTGGCAGGCTCTGGGAGTGAATCTCTCCCCCTCTATTTTCCTACCCCAGGCTGAGGCCTCCATTGGGCTTTTAACCCACACCTCCTGCCAAGGAGTATGCAGCTTGAATGACAGGGAGGGGCCTTTCTGGCCACTGAGGAAGCTGAGAGCTCCCCCTCTGGTGGGAGGGGCTAGTACACCCCATCACAAGCCCAAATAAAGTCAGACTGTACCACGCCCCTGTGCTCCATACATAGGGAAGGGAATATGTTACATGCTCTGAAGCAGTGTAACAGAATGCATACTTTCTGCATGTGGCTAGGAGCTCTTGGATAGACTGTGCCTCTTTAAAGAACAATCCCTTTCAGTGATCCCACTGGGCAGTGTGGCTCCACATCATTCCTAGCATAAATCATGAACTCAGGCCTCACAAGTTTTGTTCCGTATTTTAGTGCAAATAACTAGGATTGTGTTTGTGCTTATAACAACAGTGGACAGGACAAATTAGTCATCCTTACAAATGCAATTGTTAGTAACCTGGCCTACCTCTGCACATCTTCTAAGTTTTTACTTTTTTCTTAAACTTTGTGGGAGGAACACATCTCCATACCCATGGATAAATCAAAGCTTGGGGTGAGAGTTTACTAGCTAGGTCATTTGTGTGCCCACAGCGTTTTTGCCTTCCTCATTAGAATTAGTTTCTCGTACAGTTCAAAGTTTAATTTTGCAGCTCACAAAGCTTCAATAAAAATAGATTTAACTGTTCAGCATCAGATCCACCCACCCACTTAAAAAGCCCAGACTGTAAAAAGTCATTAAAGGGACACTGTCAATTTAAAAATCACATGTCGGTCTGAATATCCTATCCTTTCTGTTGCTGTATGTAACTTATAAGGTTATATAACTGAAAGAAATTAGAGCAAAGAATTCTGTGTTTGAAAGCATTTTATATACAATCTATTTTACTATTTCTCCTGTTAATTCAGTTAGGACCTAATGCAGCAGTGAAATCTACTCACCAACTATTGTGCCAGCACAGAATCCCATTGACTTCAATGAAACACTGCATGGCCTTTGAGACAACCTGTGCAGATATCACGGCAGAGATGGAGCCAAGGATAGTTTTTTCCATGTATTTTGTGGGGGTCTCCCAAACAGCCACAGTGGAAAGAAGGATTTAGTTCTCACTCATTCAGTTGCCACTGAAGTCAAATGGGTTTGTGAAAGCACAAACAATTGTTAGTGAGACTTTGGGGCAAATGAAGTACTTCAAACTTCTAATTCCATTTTCCCAGGTGACGAGGTTTCAAGTTAATGTCTCTGCAATGTTTAAAAAACAAATGAAAACTAGAGAATCATTGACTCCTATTGATCAGTGAACCATTTTTATGCCATAAAATGAAAAAGGTTTTTAAAAGAGACAAAGAGATAACGTCACTAGGCAAAGAAAACACCTTTTGCACCCATGCTATAATATTATGCATACATATTATGGGTTGAATTTTTGACTCTGTGTCCTTAGTTTACACTTTGGCCAATGTTACGTTTTCTGCCACTTCTGCTACAATTCTTCGTCTTCTGAGGAATATCAGGAATTTCAGGAATGGCTTTATAATGTTGGAGAGACATTCAGTAGCCTTGTAACAACATTTAAAAGATAGCAGTTGAAAAGGCGTTGTGGTAGTACAAAAGGTGACTGAATATATGCACATGTTATTGAAGGAAAGGGGGTTATGGAAGCTGGAAGATGGACAGGTAGATAGAAGCAGAGGGTGACTGAGTGCAGCAGCATGGAGACAGGAAGTAGATAGGCACAGAAGGATGAAGGGTATAAAGTGCAGAGGGGCACCATCCATCCCATGCTCTGAGACAGGTGCTGTGGAAAATATAGTATCCAATCAGGCAATTAAAGACTATATAATATAGATGCAAAAGCAAATTTAAGTGGTACGAGCAACCTTAATTCTTGCATTTCCCCACTTTTCAGCCACCTTAACATTCTTTCAATGTAGGGTTTTTATGTAATGCCTGCATATGTTGGGTTTGTTAATTTTCTTTGTAAAACAATATATGATTCTGACTGAATCAGCACCTGATTTCATTTTCTTTCACCAATAGTGCATAATTGAGATTGGGAAAAGTATAGAGTTTTAAGCATAGAATATAGAGTTTTAAGTACAGAGTTTTAACCATTATGAGATCAAGTGAATTTCCTGTTCCTTGTCTGTAAGGGCACATAAAACTTTGGTGATGGTAAAACTCAGCTCTTGATGGGGAGATTTCTGACTTTTTTTTTCTTCCCTTTTTTTTCCCCCACCCCCAAGGAGTCTTTAAAGTAACATCATTGAGACTGTCAGTTTCTCTGACAGAATAACTTGAAAGCAGAGTTGTGTGAACCACAGGATACTTGAATTCACCTCAGGCTTGGTGAGTGGTACGAAAGGCTTCTTAGTCTGCCGGGTTTCCTAGCGTATCACAAAGAGAAGCAAAGTAAGTCCTTTTGCAACAGCTTGAGAACTCACAAGAGTATCTCCATTTCAGCTCCTTCAAAGGCTTACATATATATCATGTAGATTGCCCCACACTAAAGAACATTGAAGCCTGTTGGAGTGAACATTGACTTGAAAGGCTACAGAATTTGTCTCCCCAACATTTGGCTCCTAATACATTTTCTTAGATGCTCTGTGAATTTTCTTGTCCTACCTACTTTGTTTGGAATTTTACATATAATCAGAGCATGTAGTTTTTTTTTTTTAAAGTTGCATGATTGTAACCAAATGTAGGATGTTCCAGAGGGGTAGCTGTGTTAGTCTGTATTCAGCAAAAACAATGAGAGTCCTGTAACACCTTAAAGACTAAGAACCCACGAAAGCTTATGCCCACAGAAATTTCTTAGTCTTTAAGGTGCTACACGACTCTCATTGTTTTTTTTGTTGTTTGTTCGTTTGTTTTTGTTTTTTTTAATTAGGAAGGTGCATGCTATGATCTGTTGGATGATCTGTTGGATGCCTGTTGGAGATGTTCTTGTTTTGGAATTGGAGGGGGGGTACTAGAAAATAGGAAAGAAGTAGCATGGGATAAGTCTTCTTTCTTTCTCAATAATGACAGCACTTTCTACATTATTGCTGGATACTTATAAGTATTGTAAAATATAAAAATGAAGTTTTTTTTTCTTCCACTTGCTAAATTTAATTAAAGAAGAAATCAGTCACCTAATAGTTGACAGATGGAGATAGTTGGCACTTAAATGTATTTAAATTGTGAACATCTATAACACACAGACACGCACACATTTACTCTACATACTATTCCATCTCACTTTGTCACTTGTCTCATTAAATCCCAATCCTGAAAACACTTATACATGTGAGTAAATGTAAACATCAGAATAGTCCCATTGAATTTAAGGAGACTAATTACATGCAGAAAGTCACCCTTATCTGTAAGTGTCTGCAGGATTATGATTTTAAATTAAAATATCCTTGAGCAGGGATCATATCTCCATATGTCAGTATAGACGTTCATACAATGGGACCCCAATACCGACTGGGGCCTCTGGATAGTATTAATAATTATTATTTATGTAATATTCTTATAAAAGATCATTTTAACAGTCAATGTAAAAATACTGCATGCAGTGCTGTTGCAGCTGAGTTGGTTCCAGGATACCGGGGAGATCAGGTGGGCGAAGCAACATCCTTTACTTGACCAACTTCTGTTGGTGAAAGAGACAAGCTTTTGAGCTTACACTGAGCTCTTCTTCCTTTCCCAGACCCAAAGTAAAACTGTGTAAGATCAAAAGTTTATCTCTTTCACCAACAGAAGTTGAGCCAATAAAAGATATTACCTCACCCACCTTGTCTCTCTAATCTAAAAATATAATCAATAAGGGAAAATAAATGCTTGATTTCTAAGTGAGATGATGTTGGTTTATATGTGGTAAAAATGGCAAAGAACATTATTAATAAGAGAAATTGTGTACTAGATGTGATTTATTCTTCTACAAGGTGATAGTTACTTTAGTGCCTGATTTAAAGTCCTTTGAAGGCCCTTGGACTTCAGAGAGCCTGGGATCAGGCTCTTGTAGAGCTAACACCCATTGGAAAACTTATTTGACCAAAAGAGCAATTGCTTAAATATGTGGGGTCAAATTCTAGCCTCAGGAACACTTGGGAAACAATAATGAACTCAAAGGGAAGATACAGATGGAACAGAGGGCAGTGTTCGGCCCATTGTCTCTGAAAGAAATGACTGTGAAATATAATCGATTATCAAAGGCAAAGTTAAAGTGCAGTTATGGTCAGAAAAGTGACAGAAAAAGTAGAACTTTCTTGCTTAACAGATCAGATCCTTGAGGGTATTTGGATTCAGATCTACTCACTTCAGTCACTTGTAAATGGAGCCTTGGAGTCATGCAGAAAGGACTTGGCGTCTTCGAGAGTCACTAAACATAGAATTTCACAAGGGCATTTTTATGGAGTAACTTTTCATAGGGACTATATTGGGAATCGATAATGAAGAAATTAAAGAAGACAATGACGGGAACGTTAATGAAGCATTTATTATCTGAGTGGGTTATGTTCTGTGGAGCAAAGGGACTTAATATCCAGTGGCAGTTCTGACCCAGCAATGAGTCTCTTTCACTGCTCAACTCCCAAGAACACATGGCCAAACAGAAATAAAGAGTATTCTTGGAGAACAGCATTTTTAACTGTTACAAATTAAAGAACAGAGAGAAACATTTCCTGAGCTACACTATTAATAAGGAACACCTAACATGGTCCAAAGAGATTTGGGAGAAATTGTGCTCCTTTTGCTGTTCCATTATTGTTCAAAGCTTAACTGCTGGAATTGTATATTTGTTAATTAAAGTAGATTAGGCTAATCTAAAAATTATCTCCCTCTTGTGCTTTATGTTACTTAATTTATTGATGTAAAAACTAAACCAGTTCCAAAGGTTTTATTAAGAGCAATTTGAATATATTGTAATTTTGCTGCTAATCAAAATTATGGGTTGAATTACTAATTGATTGCTAATTGTTGACATGCTTGATCGGTTGCTGAATTACAGTTAGAATTTATTGAAAATATTTTTTTGCATCTTTCCCCTCCCTCACCTCAACATTCAAGGACAGGCATGATAGGCAGTCCTTTCTACTTCCTTAGGGCTTGATCCAGAGCTATTGACATGATTGGAAAGAATCCTATTAGGTAAGGCCTTTGTTGAGCTTATTGACATTGAGCTTGTTGTTTTTTCCCATCCTCTTTCCTTGCATTGTGTTGCATATAATAAAAAGCATGACCAAAATGTTAACAAAATGAAATGCTCCTGTGCCTACTGTCTTCACATTGTTTCTAACAAAAGGAATAACAAGTGTCCACAGCACACATCCCAGCATCATACTATGAAACTTCAAGCAATATACATCTCTGTCAGCTTTATAAAGCTATAAAGGAAATTCAAGAGAATAATGAACTGTGACAAGGATATGGGGTTTGGAGCTTGGGAGTAGTTTTGAGGGGTGGGTTTTTTTGTTGATGTTTTGGGGGGTTGTTTGTTTTGGGGTGTGTTTCTTGTGTGTGCTTGTTCTTTTACTTAGAAGAAAACCAGAAAACAAAAGAAATGTAATGAGTGTTTCATGCAAAGAATCTGTAGAAGAACATGGGGGGAAGAGGGAGAAGGAATCATGTGGTAGTGTCAGAAGGGTCTAAGACAGCAATTTCAACAAAGAAAAGCCCAGTAAACAGTACAGCCCAATAGTTTTTAAAGCTCCATTAAATTGTCTTTGAGTTGCTTCATTATCCATGTGATCAGATCTACCCTGTTGTGCTTTGAAACCAGTTGAAACGGTACCCTTAGTGCTTTCTCCTACTCCACAAGATGGGGAAAATTCTTGGAATCTTGTAATCAGATACAGAGAGAGAGAAGTTTATTTCACAGTCTGAATTACCCACACAAGATGAAAAGGATAGGGATCTGAACTCTGCTTTACTCAGGATTCATAGAATCATCTGAGATAGGAAAGGGGAAGGAAAGAGCAAGGGTAAAAGGCAATTTTATTAAGGATGCCACAATTATTGTGTACTCGTCTTCTTTGCTTTATAGTATGTTTTTGTTTTGTTTTTTTAATTGTGTTTTTATGTATTTTGATACATGTGCTCAAATTCATCAATGGGAAAAATTTTTAAATCCCCTTATTACTCTATTTATTAGCATCCATATGTTGAGTCACCATTTATAAAACTAGCTGAGAGAGAATTAACTGATCCAACACGTTAGCTGATTTGTTACTTACAGTGAAAATGTATTACGTATTTGCAAATAGATTGGAATGGTAGTTGTTTCAATTACTTGGAATATTGAAATAATGCATGAATAATACATTATTTTAACAAAAGTACCAAGCCATTCCGATACAAGCCATCAGAAGGCTGTGTGGTTGTGTGGAAGTGTAATTTCTGTGGGGGGAGATGGCAGGAAATACCAGCACAATGGTGAGCAAAATGTATCAATGCTCATAGCATCCTTATTCTGTCCTCCTCAGAGGGATGGAGCTATGGCGTAGGAATGTCAGGGAAATCATATTACCTAGGGGAATGGAGATCTGGTAAAATGTATTGAAAAAAAATATATTGGTCAATAGTTATTTTTCAGAATGAAACATTTTCACTAAAGCTTTTTGTTATTTTAAAATTTTATTTTTTTTTACAAAATCCAAAAAAGAAAAATTTGGGGTTGTGAAGAGATTTTTCTTTTCTTTTTTTCTACTTTCTCCATCTCCCACTCATCTTTTCTTTCAAAAATAAAATAAAGAGGACTAGGGGGAAAAATTGTGAAAATTTTCAAATAAATGACGTCATTTCTTTGTGATGGGACGAATATGGCAATTTCCTGTAACATCCTTGGGAGATCATATTGAATGAAGTTTAAGTATCTTTGGTCCATTGTATTAAATGGATGTTTATGTATTTTTGTCAGCAGGATTGCATGTAACCTCTCTCAGGAGATGTGATATGAGGCCTGGGAGTTGAAAGGACTATACAGAAAATGTGCCAGACAAAAACGGACTGTTGGAACAGTAAGTGTGAAGTGGATTTCCTGGGAAACACCTAGGGAGAAGTTAATGCAAATTCCCTCCCCCTGGTATGCAAAAACCCAGCTTTCTGAAGCTACACTCTGAGGAGTGGGGCATTGGAAGCTGATTACCTGTTCCCAGAGACTAGAGATCAAAGGCCCAAGTTGTATAAAGAACTATCTGGCCATTGTTCTGGTTCTGAATCTAAGACAGTTTTGAACTTACAAACGTAGACTCATAGACCCATAGAGTATAAGATCAAAAGAGACCATTATGATCATTTAGTCTGACCTCCTGCACAACACAAGCCACAGAATTTCACACACCCACTCCTGTAATAGACTCCTAACCTAAGACTGTGTTACTGAAGTCCTCAAATAATGATTTAAATACTTCAAGGTTACCCGTGTCCCATACTGCGGAGGATTTTGTGGGATTTGAAGGACTGATACCTACCAGAGCTTGAGGCTGGCATTGGGAGTGACCTCTGGTAAGATCTTTAGTATGTGTGTTGCTTCTTTTATTGTATTTAATATGTGTTCTCTGAAATCTATCTCTTTAAGAATAAATAAGGAAGAGTGAGGTGATAATTTATAATAGAGGGCAATATACTGGCAATGACCTCTAGAGAGAAGCTAAACCCAGATAATGGTTTTTTAGGCAGTGTGGCTTGCTGCGGATATCACAGTGTAGGCAAGGAACTGTGCAGTCTTAAAGAACTCCAATTCAGGAGAGAGTGAGTTTCAGGTATCAGTCCAAGAGAGGTAATGCCTGGTAGCTGGAAACTTTTAATTTAATGCCCTTGCTGGCATACGGGGGGGGGGAAGCTGGTACAATTACCCTGAAACTGTGACATATATAGTGGCAGCATGTGTGGGATCTATGAGAGTGTGAATTGCCCCAAGGGCCAACAGCAGTGAAAGAAAATACTGTAAAAGGGAAAAGCATAAAGAAAAGTCTCGTAGTCTTTTTCAGGAAAGGAACAGCAAAAATAGAGACGGGGAAAATGAGTTATGAACAGATGGAGAAAGGTAAATTAGTTGAAGCAGAGAAAGGCAGTTCAACACTGAGGAGCAGACAAAGGGCGACTAGTTGATTTGCTGTATTCTGACAACCAGAAGAGAAATGATGGTCCAGGTTCAGAGGGAACATCAAGCCCACTTGCACAGAGTCCAGTAGGCAGGGGAAATCCAAGGAGCTTA
Organism: Mesoclemmys tuberculata; assembly: GCA_007922155.1. Classification (NCBI taxonomy): domain Eukaryota; kingdom Metazoa; phylum Chordata; order Testudines; family Chelidae; genus Mesoclemmys; species Mesoclemmys tuberculata. The sequence goes on from ML675620.1 coordinate 54,197,305, forward strand.
AAGTGTGTGCCTTGGTGAAGCATGGAAAGGCAATATATGTACAGTTATCTGTAAATTGTGACATTCAAAACCCATGGAATGAAAATGGTTTTGAAATGACCAACTCCAGGGAAGAGTGCTCATGAGAACTGGAGGACAGAATGGAAGTTCACATCCCAGTTCCTTCCATGCAGCCACAGACTCTGCCCCTGAAGGAAAGAATGACAGTAACTGCACAATTTAAACTTTGCAGAGTTTTAGGTGCACTAATTCACTTCCCATGGGCTTTGCCACTGAAAAGGGCAATATAAAGCATACAATGCAGTTAGGCCTGATCTTTTCCAAGGAAATGCATTATTTCTTTCATCAGTTTAAAAAAATTTTTTATTCAAGGTATCAACAGTATGCAATTGCATTGTAAAAGAGACAGTTCTTATGGTAAAAAGATGACTACAGCTATTACTTATTTTTTCAAATTGCAATGATTTTTATAGAAAGATGGACTGAAGCATTTTGCCTATCATTATTGTAGTACGTTTTTTGGCTAAACATCTCATTTTGTACTCATTTTGTTATCACATTCATCTTTTTATCCTTCAATAGCAGAGATGTGCAAATAGCAAAATATCTGTATGTCTAAATTATTTTAACATAATCATGGGTGGAGCTGAGCAAATAATCCACAATCAATAATTTAACTGGAAAATTTAACATCTTCTCTACTTATGGCACACGTCTGAGCAGATCAGGATTTACATGAATGTATTCATTATTCTGATTTATTCAACACACTTTTGTTTTTCTTGAATTTTTTCAGTTTAATGTTGGATCTTGAACATTTCTTTTTGAAAGGTTCCAGAGGGGTAGCTATGTTAATCTCTATACATCAAAAATGAGAGTCCTGTAGCACCTTAAAGACTAATAAATTTCTGCGGACATAAGCTTTCGTGAGCTGCAACCCACTTTGTCTAAGGGCATCTGACAAAGTGGGTTGCAGCCCACAAAAGCTTATGCCCGCAGAAATTTATTAGTCTTTAAGGTGCTACAGGACTCTTGTTATTTCTTTTTGAGTGTATAATACTCAGTATTTGAGAGGAAAGCGATTTCAGGGTTTAGAGCTTCAATTTCCTACTGTAACACAGTCTTTCTTTATAATCTTGGGAAAGTCATTTAGTCTTTCTGTGCCTCAGTCCCACATCCTCTAGTTTGAAGAGCCAGATGCCAACATCTGGTTGCCAAGACTCTGATGCCCTGCACCTTGAAGGGGATGGTCCCAGAGACAGGAATTTTCTGTGGCCTCTTTCCTCTGAGTTCACCATGGAAGCATTTTGGGAAGGAGTCTTCAAAATCTTTCCTTAGACGATCGAGAAGTTCTGATGCTGGTCTCAGGGCAGCTTCCAAGAGGCTATATTGGAGACATTCTTCCCTCAGCTTCTTCATCTTGGTCTTAAAGCCATGACAGATAGAATACCTATCTCTGACGTGTCCCTTACTCAAATACTTGAGGTTGCTGGAGTGAGGGTCACTAACAAGCATAGCCCTGCTGCTGTCTACACAAGATTTGAACTGAGGAACTGTGGCATGGGTTAGGGACCGGGTAGGGTCTCAAAAGAAGGGTTAAATGAAAATTAATAAAATTATAAAAGAACTTTAAAAAAGAGAAATAAGTCAAAAGATTTTGGGTACCACTGGCTAGATTGTGCAGTCATTCACAGGGAACACCAGTGCTCTGACCACCAGCAGTGAATAGGAAGAAGGAACTAAAGAAGGTGTGTGGTGACTCTGCCCTTTATACCTACACTTGGAGCATGAGAAGCTCAGCAGTGGGTGTGGCTGCCACTATGTATGCTGCTAGGGAAAACTCTATGGTTTAGGTGCACGAGGCACACACACACCTACAGTGCAATAGACATGTGCAAGCACTCAGAGAAACACTTTTTTGGTAATCTACATCCATAAATTCTTCAATATCTTCTAGTTGTTGAATAAACACCTGTTCTTCCAAAGAACAACCGTTCTACTAGATGTTGCATGCAACATAAATTTAAGAGGGGTTGTAACAAATTAATATTACACCAAATATTATTCATATGAATAAGAGTAATATCCAAATACAAACTTTGGGAGCACATTACATTGTCTTCTCATTGACTGGTTGACACAACTGGTTACCACCAGTTGTATAAACTGTTTCCAAGTGGTGCAAATCATTTTATAGATGCTGTTCCCAGGGTCCTGAATGAAATGCATATCACTAATCTATTAAGTATAATTTGCTTAATGTTGAATTTTTTAATGATTTGCTAAATGTTAATGTATGACTTGTGAAATGTTTAAGTAGTAAATAGCTTCTTTGAGCTCATATGCGTTAAATTTCACTTTGTAACCCTGAGCATTTAAGGTAACAGTCACAGGGTATTAGTCAAAGGGAGTGTCCTATAATCTCATTGACTTTAATTTATTATTGTTAAAAAAATTATCATTAAGAGTTGATGGCAGTAGAACAGAGGAATAGACCATGGTCACAGGATAATGGTCTTCTGCTGATTAGTTAATGTTTAGACAGTTATTTAAAAAAATAAATAAATGTTATGAAATTTGGGTGAAATATATCCTACAATATCATAATGTTCTATGACAGACTTTATGTCGGCTATTCTGTATGACTAATGTAGATGTTATCATTGCCTGAAATGTTACTACACTTGTTTGATAGTCATTGATATATAAACAAGTTTGAAAAGATTTTTCACAAATGCAGGTTTTAAAGCTTTAAAAGTTTTTTTTTTTCTCAAATTTTAGCACACAAATATGCCTATATTGGTTTTCATTTGTTTGCTATATTTTCCTCTATTTGTTTCCAACGTTTCCTATATTTTTAATTTTATTTGTATCTAAGTATCAGCCTGAGAGCAGGAATTATTCTGGCTGAAAACATCAGCAGGATATAGTTATTTGTTTTAAAAGGGTGCTAGCCAGAGGCTAGGGCCTATCATTGGAGAGAGTGGTTGAAGTTCAATGGCCTGCGATATTCAAGAGGTCATGGCAGACCTTCACAATGGTCCCTTCTAACTTATGAGTCTACTAGTTTCTGGAGAATGTTGATGTATGGTTCTGTAGCTAAACTTCAGTGAATGCAAAGTGCTGAATTCAGTTCTGATGTAGGTGGGTGGAAATCTATTGACATTAATGTAGCTGCAGCTGCAAACACTAGGGATAAAATTTGACCCAAATTATCTACTATGAATATATAAAAATACTAGAAGATACCCAGTGTTTCTGAGAAAATATTAGGCTAAGTCCTAAAATACACAACAAGCACTGGAGTAAACAGAAATGCAGTTATTCTACATATAACTGCTTTCTGGCTTTGCAAAGTTATTTCCGTATTAAGAACCAAATTCTGATGTACTCAACAGGAGTACGGCTCTTATTCTGCAAGTAGTCCAGATGAAGTCACGTGGTACTCTTTTGTGGAGTAAAGTGCCACTTGTCATGTATAAAGATACCCGAATCTGGTCTTTGGTGAAAATTATGCAAAATACTTTCATCTTTTAGAATATATATTTTCATTCTGTGGCAATTGTTAATAACATTTTGATATATTGTATACATTTAATTCATTTAAGTAAAAACCAATAGTTTTAGCTGCAGCTTTTTAATCACTCAGTACTAAATACTTTCAGCGCTCTTCATCGGGGCCAAATACTGTAGTGATTTACAATCTGATTTGCATTCTATCCTATTGACTTCAGTGCATTTAAACATACTTTAAATCAGCATAGATTTAGGCCCAGGGATTCTAAGTGGCATAATTAAGAAAGGAGAAAAATCTGCTCTCAGTTAAAACCCCATAAAGGTCAATACAAAAAGTGAGACTGCGGTTTGGCCCATAATCTCTTATTTAAACTGCATAAATGGGTTCATGAGAGTCTTTCATCGTCAGAACTGCATTCTGCCCACATTTACACCCATCCTCCAGTGTTTTATTCCAGATCCAGACCAGTTCCATACTGAGCATAGTATAAGTCAGGTTTTGGCCCAAAAGGGGGCACTGTTAACACATTGTAATACATTAGTAAATCCCAGCCCAGCATCTTGGCATTAGTTTAAATGAAGGTGAGTTCAGGTGAAAAAAACAAATCTTGCTTTCAGGTGAATTAACTATTGTGCAGCAGCCTTCCCAGATATCTGAACATTATGATGAGGAATTGACACACATATATCTGTTATTGTAAAGGTCTCAGTATTGAATACTAGTATTCAAGAACATATGGGACATTAGCTGGAGGATAACTGTAAAATGAGCAATCCAACAGTTCCAGAGAGGCTTGTAATTCACAACACTGAATGACCCTATGTTTGTTGCAGAACGATTTCCTGAAAATGATAGTACCTCCTGGTTTGATCCATCATATCATATCTATAGAAGGTAGGAATTTGCAGGCTAGGATTTGACACGTTTTAGTCTCTTTTGGTGATTAATTGATCATCACCCAAAGCATTCAGGACCAATTCCCAATCAAGCTCTTTGTGCTGGCTGCTACGTTGTGGCAGGAATAAGAAAAGACTCTAATCTGTGTTATTCTTGAGCCATATGAAAAACATAGCACATAGTTAGGCCTGGTCCACACTTACCTTCTGGATTCAGCGGCAATTGATGGGAGATACGCAAGTGACACAAATCACTTACATATCCCCCGTTGACTTCGCTGCGCTGTTCCATGCGCCGACCACATTGCAGTGCGTCGACGGGAACAGCGTTCCTGTCGATGCAGCGCTATGCCACTTATCGGGGTGGTTTTCCTACACTGATTTCTGGATTAACTGAGCGGGTCTACACAGACCATTCAGTTGATCCAGAGACATCGAACTGACAGCGGCGAATTTGCTGCGCTCAGTATAGACCCAGTCATAGATTCACAGCCTTGGCAAACAATATTGGAGCTCCCTGGGCTTTCCTCAGCAAATGTTAGTGCTATTTCTTTGTGCTGTAAGCTCTCTTTTTCAAACATTAGACAACATCACTGCAATTGTACTATTCATGCAGGTTATTATATAATAGCATTGGTTAGGTCTCCTCCATGTATCATTCAGTAGCTTCAATCTGCCAATAAGATGGGAGCTATATCCAAAGTAAACTACCATGCTCACAGATCCAGATTCCTGACTTTGTCCTAGGTGCAAGAGATCAGTGAAATATATCTTACAACAATGTTCACAGGGGTAACGTTAAAGTATAAGATGCACATCGGCTTCCATGTAAGATATGCAGTGTAGTGTTGGGGTTTTTGTTTGTTTCTTGCATATGCAAGATATGTACAGCTACATTGTCTCAATATCTAAAAAACCGTGGAAAGCCCTTTTAACAGTGGAATAGATAAAGGTAGATAAACTCCATGTAACATGCCATAGATTCTGTAACTGGAGAGTTGGGACTGTACTTTTTCCATAGAAGTAACAAGACACAGTAAATACTTGGTGCATCATACTCTATGATGCATATGAAACAGCAACTCAGAGACCCAACACCTAGTCTGAAATGACAACTGAATTCTAATCTCAAGGATGCAGAGCACTGGACTTCTCATCCCGAGGTGAGGGCAAGCAATTTTTATAATAAGCCACCCAAAAGCCTGTCTCTTTTAAGTCTTGTAATTCAGAAAAAGCTGTTCAAAGTGAGATGAGAATGTGTGTGCATTCAGTAAATTAAAAAGCCACTTTTGGGTTTGGAAGCCAAAATAATAGGTACTCAGGATGAAATTCACCCCAGTGTAGATTGACAATACAAGGTTTATGCATCACTCAAAATAAAGATGAAGTAAGTCTTAAGTAGCACAAATACCTTGTGTGGTCTCCTGCATGAGGTGAATTTCACCCTTAAACAACAAGATATACTTTATTTTATGTCAGATAGGAGGCTCACCATTTGTTTGAGTAGCTAAGGAACTTCATCCACAGGCAAATACAAGATCACAAATGCAAGATTCCCACTGTAGGCAGGGAAAGGGTTAAGTTTGCTTTCCTACACCTGCCCACGTTGGGACAGGAAGTCACAGACAACTAAGTGACCTGCCGACATATCTCCCTGACATTGGGTCCAATCCTCCAAGAAGCTGAGTACTGGCTTCAAAGTGAATTCAGAGTATTCCCCACCTTGCAAGACATGCTCAGTACCTCACACGGTCTCCGGATTTTTAGACACTAACCTTTAGCCATTGTGTCAGTGTGTGTAAAAGAGAAATATTTATAGAAGCAAGATCTTCCTGTAGCCATAGTTTCTAGTATTTGACAAATGAAATAAACCAGTTCTACTAATAGTAGTTAACACTACAAATATCAAGTTCTTGAGAAGTTGATCTACAATAGTGGTGTATTACACCAACATACATGTCCAATTAGTTTGTAATTAATATTGTCATTGCAATCAATATCAAAACAATGGCCTATGAGTAACCTCTTCTTTTGAAGTGCTGCCATTTAGAATGGAATTCACTAGGTAAATAATTTTGAAATTGTACTGGATTTGAATAATTCTGATTATATTTTTCCATTTTTTAAAAATTACTGAGAAACAAATTATGAGACCATTTTAAACTCAATAATATAAAAGAGATGGGAAAGTGTAGCAACATATATTGAAATATGCTATCTGCTTCATTAACAATCAGCTCTATATGAAACACAAAACAGGGAAATAAAAAACAATTCTGCCATAAAACCTCTGTTCCCATCAAAGGTGCTAAAGCTGTTGCTACCTCACTTTAAATGGGAGGATATTTTTGACTCTGGACTCTACTTCTCCCTTCCATCTTGGTGTGAAAACAACTCAAACCTGTTTACCATCAAGGCATGCTGATGCCATTTGTAACAAAGTTCATTTGTTTCCTCAGTCATTAAATTATTGCTAATTGAAAGTGAAAGTGCAGTTCAATACAGCTTCCTCATGTCTTCTCTGCTCTAGTCATTTATGGAAGAGGAATACATGCCTCTCCACATGCAAATAATTTTCTTGTTTTCTGTTACTTCCTTCATGTCCTTGTCATTTCAATTCCCCTCCCCTCAAATAAATGGATTCTAATAATTTCCACTGGCTACAGCAGTAAGTGGCTAATTTATATATACAAAAGTTTCTGTAGAAAGTGTCTGACTCTCAGGTAACAGGAAAAATTATGCATTGGGGATTCAAAGCTAGTTTACAAAATGGAAATTAAATTGTGGGTTACTCAGAAAAAAAAAGATTGTGAATTCATGGGTTGACTGTTCAATTTAACACCATTGCTTTGCTTCAAGAATCAAATTTTTAATACTAACCTAGCACAAAATTTGTCCTTGGATAAATATGCAGAGCTTCAATGGAAATCAGCGAGAGCTTTGTCTATGTAACTGAGGCCTACGTTTGACACTTAAAGCACAACATTCACATACATCCTTTCACACTCTCTCTCTCTCTCTCTCTCTCTCTCTCTCTCTCTCTCTCTCTCTCACACACACACACACACTAAGAGGCAATTTGGATATTAGCCTGCCAAATATCTATTCTGAACAAGCAATAAATGAGCAACCTGATCACTTTTCAGTGTGACATTAGGTATTCAAAAGAGAAACAAAAACAATATAATTTCAAGGGATAACATTTTGCATACAACAAGTTCTGTTTATTATTTAATAGCTTTGGTAAAGCATCACTTCAGTTCTGCGTCCAGAAAGCAATAAAGCAGAAGTTGTTTTTACAAAGCAGACAGAAAATTGGTTCACTGAACGTTGATCATTTTTCAAATGTAATTCAGTATTTCTAAACTATGGAATATATAGTAATGGTTTGCTTTGTATTTTAAGTAAGCCTCCCAATGAATGGATTGTGGGTGAACTTTGGTTATGAACTACATATTGATTTTTATTGTGTCTGATTCAACTATCAGTTCCATTGTTCTGTTTGCTTATTTTTGAAAAGTCAGACTCGAAACATTTTTGTCCTACTTTAAATTTATTTTTCTTCTTTTTGCTTACCCCCAATAAACTACCATGTAGTTGCAAATAAGGTTCTGAATGTAATAGTATATTAATAGTATAATTTCCTTCCATACTTCTCATGTCAAGATTTTCAAATTCTTTGAAGGGAATGAAATTTGCATTTTCTTATTAATACTGATAAGAAGTTGGACATTATAGTTATTGAAAACACAAGCCAATTTGGTCTGCCCTTCACACAAAACACTCTTGTATTAGAAGATTTGGCAGCTTTCTTTTAAAAGATTGATAGGTCCGGATGCTGAATTCTCCATAACCGAAAGGTTACCAACAGAGACCATTTATATTAAAGCTGAGACAGAATCTGATGCTACCTGAAGGGAAAAAAAGTATTGGATATATGTGTGTATGTTTTAATTTTAAGTGTTTCTAAAAAAAAAAAAAAAACCCAAACAAACAGAATTTAGCCAATGTACTCAATGTATAAAAGAGCTTAGAAGTGTCAACTCAAAGGAATTGTTATTAAAGAGTTGTGGAATAATGGGAAAAACAAAAAACCCACAAAGCTACAAACAGTAACAACCAAAATCTATTTAGGGAAAATGGATTTTATTCAACATGTGATAGATTTTTGTAGCCAAGGTCACATCATTTTCTTAAAAATCAGGCTGATGCCAGATAAATAATCCTTCGATGTTTTCTGAAGAATGAACATCTTGAAGAATTAAAGACAAAGCTGATTCTATTTCTGTTGTGAAGAAATTGTATATTTTATCTGGCAAATATTGACAGACAAAAAAGCATTTTTTACATGAAATCCTTTCCCATCCTACCATATCTAACATATTTAGATTCTGATTTATGAGTAACATTCAAATAAGACTATTAATGTGACATTATTTTTTAACTGCAAAATAAGCATTTTTGTTTATTGTTCTAGTTTCCAGTCAAGTAGAATAGGACAAGCAGGAGACTATCCAGAACAAACTGTGAAAATAATCTACTCCTAAATCATTGCCTTTTCTGTTTATGATTAGCAATACTTCCAGGACAAACTTGGATTTTTGAAGTATTGAATTTGAGTGGATGAGGGGCAGATTCTCTTGCTTAAATCATCTCAAAATAAATGCCTCTTTTCCATGTTAAAACAAACCCCTCCCTGTCCCATTACTACCCCTCTCTCCTCTCTCTGAACACAAACTTATACAACATAAATTATTTCCTGCAGATACAGCCGGGGAAAAAAATCAATGGTTTTATCCTTCTCCCGGTGACGTCTGTAAGAGTTTTGACTCTGACACCAATGGAGAAGGGCTGGATTATTGTGTCCATTAAGTCCATTTTTGTCCCTTATAAAACAGCTTTTTTTTTTTTAGCAATAACTTGCATTTCTTGAAAGAATCGTGCCTGAATTCCTTTTTCTCCACTGTGAGTCTCTGCCCCAGGTAAGATTCAGGCATGACAGAGAATCTGGTGTCCCATAGGATTTGCATGTGGGTACGATTTATGTGCAGGTCATTGGTCAGAATATATTCCTGGGTGGTACATGAGAATATGTGACAGTGTCCCTATCTATAATGGAGAGAAATGTTTTTATCAGATTAATACATATGTAGAATTACAAAGGAATAGAAAGAAGAGATTAAACATATCTCTCCTTCACTTAATAGAGCTTTGAATTTAAGTTTAAAGAGAAGAGGTATGTATCTTTAGGGCATGGGCATCATGTGGTTTATACTTGGTTTATGTAACTAGCTCTACTGTCTGCTTTTGTAAGCTATACCTCACTTCAAGGACAGTGCTACAGAGGGAGCAACAGAGTGGTCTGGTACTCAAATAAGCAAAACGTCTTGGTTTGTTGTTTTGGTTATCCATTTAGTATACTTGCTAGTTTTTTTTCCTTAGGTTGCCCCTGAAATTTACCTCATTAGCAATGAAATCTATCTGCATAAATAAAGCTGTCTGATTTGAAAAAAAAAAATAGATCCAATTTTACAGATCAACAACCAAGTTGACCTTTACACATTGATGACCTAGTTCCCGAATACCAGCTCCTTCACACAGTAGAATAGAACCTTTGCTGATGGTTACAGATGACAGACCAAGAAGTATATTGGCATCTGTTTCTAATCAGTCTTCCAAGCTTCAGTCTCCCAGTCTATGATCAGTGATGAACACAGAATTACATTATATAGCTATATTTAATATGAAAGGTTTCTATTAATTTTGTTCCGCTTTTTTACATATTCTCCTGGAGTTAATTTTTTTCCATATGACAGTAATGAGTATAAGGTCTATGCAACACATGACTGGAGGAAAGATAGCAATATTTTGGCAATATGTGCCTGGGCTGACTATTTTTTCCTGGGTCTTATATGTAGTAGTATGTCCAGTTCCCATTCAGCTCCCTCACCATCTGTGACCTGGTTTCCCCTCTCCATTTAATTACATCTTCCCCAGCCACCTTCTGCATGTTTGTGACTATCCTTTCTGAAGCAGCAAGTGACACCCCTCCTTCCATCATGTTTAGGAAACTGCATTTTCTCCAGTTACTCCCACAAGCAGCCACGGAGTGGAACAGAATTGTAATTTGGGGCCTGGAAGAGGGCAATAAGAGTATTCAGTCTATGCTTTAATTCACGAGGAGCAGTCAGCTATATAAGGAATAGAGCATGGTGTACTGGCCAAGCATGGATGTAGTAAAGTAGTACCCTCTATGAGCACTCAGATAACATAGGCGTAGGCTACCGCTGACACTTGAGAAGTATAACTATGCTCTGCAAGCATTTTCTTGGCTTTTAGCGAGTGAAAAGGTGGGGAGTGCCTATCCTTATCTTTACTTTATCACATGACATTCCTTAACCAGGATCTCTTTTACTGATTGTCTCTTGACCTTTCTTTTTTCTCCTGAACTGTTAATAAACAGATGGCATGATGCTGCTTCCCTCATTAAAGTCCATGGAAGTTTTACCAATGACATCAGCGTCAATGGGAGCCAGACCAGGCTGACAGTTGGAAATGTTTTGTTTTGCTGCTGTAATATTTACATGTCCACATTTTCATTTTGGATTTAGCTCAGCTTAATTACATTCAAATTTTCAAAAAACAAAGCAAGCTGGTTGTTCAAGTGGATTTTTCAAGGTTCCAGTAAAATATGCAATTTCGTTTTTTGATATTGTTTTGGTTTTTAATGACAAAGCCTTCAATACAAAGCCTCTCTTCTATACACTTCTGCATTCAGTCAGCTCTATATTAAAGTTAAACCACTCAGTGATAGAGCTTTTCCAATATCAATCAGAACCATAAGACATAATAGGTAACTAAAAGTAGGAGTCAAGATTTTGATTGACAGTGAATAGCAAATAATACTTCCAGCTCGATAAATGTCAGAATGGTTTTGATAAGCAAGTTAAACTATAATAATCTCTAGAGAAGAACATGGTACAAGAACAGTATTAAAAAAAACCCTCTCAAAATGTAATTTAGGTGAAAGAAGAAAGCCCAGCTATTTGAAATGTGGTGATTACTTCTGCAAAATATGATGCACAATTGCAGCCTAATATTCAGAGATGAATTCTGAGGCAGAAAATGTTGAGAATACATTTTTGTTAATGCTCTAGATACAATGAATGCAGAAATGGGGGAGAGAGGAAGTTTAATTCAAAAAAATAATTTTTAGTTCATCTCAATAGAATTATTAGGGGAAAAAAGATTTAACCACCATATAGGCAAAGTCTAAACATAGCCATTATAAAAAACTATAGTGAAAATGCTTAAAGATACTTTTCAAAAGCTGTGCAGGCAAAAAGGAAAATTAAAGAAACAGTGCGAAAGAAATCCAAATTAAATGAAAACATTCTTTCTCCTTGCACTTTCAGTTAGTACTGCTGACCATCTTTAGGGACATATGCAATTGCTGCAGTTGTTGACATCTATTTAAAGTTATTAAATATTGGCAAAATTTGTTAAACTTTAAAGGCTCAGTATTGCTTTGAGCACAGAATCTTTCTTTCTTTCTTTCTTTCTTTCTTTCTTTCTTTCTTTCTTTCTCAAACACAAACACACAGCATTGATTTTTAATGCTTAGAAGGAACCATGTCATGTTTTCATTTATCAGGGCTATGGCCAATCTTGGACGCTTGTGAATTTTGCAGTCAGTGCTTATATTTTCTGTCTCTAGAGATCTTCTCAGGGAGCATAGCAAATCAGCAGTCAATATTTGGATTTAGGCATACCTTGATTAATGAAGAGGATTGCTCTGTGCCTCCTAAAACTTGTCAGGCAATGCCACCGGTTTGCAAAATAAAACACCGGAATAATAAATCATGTTTTTAAACTGAGTCTCCTACTTTAACTTTTAGAATGTTTCCTCAGTAAACGAGTAAGCCTCAGATTTAAATAGTGGATTCATATTTTATTCCCAATGAAATAATTGTTTTTCTTTTTCTCCAATATGCTATAACAGATTGCAAATAGGGAGGACTGAAAATTCTCCGTGTGTCTGTATGTGTGTGACGCGGCTAGGAGGGATCGCATGACTGACAGCCAGTTTTGGATGACTGGCATAATAACTTGTAGAGATGATTCTGCAGTGGAAGTACACTATTTATTTGCAGGTGATGTACAACACTTGTTTGCACTGTGCAAGCAATTATATGATTTATTTATCGGGTCAAAGTTCTGTGACTGTAAAAACCTATAGTGAAGCAATATTAATTAGGCTTAGAATGACATGCTAGTACCTCTGTAGGTTGAGAATGGCACCCCGAGACCTGGATCTAGTTTAAGTAGTTTTAAGTAGTTTTTTTTGTCAAATATTTAGTCCCTTCAAAATTATATATTAAACAACCAATAGTGAAGGCAACTCACCTATTTCACCCACTTAATGTTGTTAGAGGGGCTATACAATATAAATCAAAGACATCATTAATTTTCTTCTTGAAATTTCAAATGCATGTACATGACTTGACAACAATGCCTAGAAGTTATATAGCACATTTCAACTTCAAGGTGCTTTATAAATATTAGGTCAGATTCTTGGCCACTGGAATGGCCACTTTTAGCTGTTCTGAGAGTACAAAACAGCTGGAAACTTGGCAGATTTGGCCCCTGGGATTCCCCAGAATAGGTCTCCCTGGCCACTGGAATGAACCCTTGTGGGAATGGTTTGCTTTACATGATGTTAGGAACCAAACTGGCCCCAGGATCAGTCAATCACAAAAGTGGCTCTGAGCGATCTTTCCCCCTTTCAGCCACTCTAAATGTACCTTTGCCACAGCTGACGCCCTCGCCTGTCAATTTATTTAGTCTTAGCAACATCCCCATGAAATAGGAAAGTATTATTATCCCCATTCTATAAATGGGAAAAATGAGGCAGAAATTTTAATCCCAGAATTTTAAAGAATGGCACCTCTTAATGAGTGGTGCATCAACTTTTGGGTGCCCATCTTGAGAGATCTAGAATCAGATTTTCGGAGTTGTAGAGCTCCCATAGCTCTCGCTGACTTTAAGTAGAGCTGTGAGTGCTCAGTTCCTCAGACAACACCCAAAATTAGTAGCTACTTTTGAAAATTTGAGTTTAAATTAGTTTCCCAAGACCATGCAAGGGAGGACAACTAAAGCTTGAAATTGAACTCAGGGATTTCTAGCTCTCAGTCCTTCACGGAGAGCACTACATCGTTTTATCTACTCACAGTTATTTTACTCCAGAACTCACAGGATATATGCAAATCGAATGGTGGATGAAGCTGGAATAGTTGATGGTTGGGTTCTGCAGCTGGCTATAAGGCATGGGAAATTTACTGTGCCCTGGGAGGGAGAGTCCTACATATAGTGTCCCTGTTCAATTGCATGAAGAAGTGTTTGGTGATTTTCTTTTCCTCGTACTAGGGCTATGTCTACACTGGCATGCATATTCAGGTTCTGGACTGTGTCCGTATAGGACTTTGTCTATATGTCTATTTGTCTATATGGATACGTCCCTCAGATTTATGGCGATTGTCCCCATTATGCTGTGCTGGATACAGGTAAAATGCTCTGTACATGTGTATATCACGTCCACACTGTAACTGTCCTTACGTGACGTTAGTGGTATCCCAGGGCTCTGTGCAGACAGGAGCACTCTATGGACCACTTTGCTGTGTGTTTTTGATATTGTTCCCCCTACGTCATACATTTGCTGAGGGTAATTCCTGATCACATTGTCCCCTTACTTTTATTTTCAGTCTATCTGGGTAGAAGACATGGAGCAATGTGATGATGATCTGATTCTGCTTCTGCTCCCTGTTGTGGGAAAAATGGTTATGCAGCAAAGAAGGCAATTGGTGACATGCTGAATGGAATGTGGCCAGAACTTTCTGACACGTCAAAGACAGCTTACCTTGAGCATCAATGACAATTCATTCAGATCACATGGTACAGGTGTGGTGACTGCCGGTATTGCTACAGTATGGTGGATTGTCGCTTCTGGTATAGGACGACCAGCATGGTGTACTGGGATCCCATTGCCCTGGGAACTTGGGATGGCCAGCAGTGGCTTCAGATCTTCAGAATGAGGAAACAAACATCCATGGAGCTGTGGGAGAAGCTTGCGTCAAACCTCAAGTGTCAAAACACTTGATTCAGGGAAGCCATACTGGCAAAGAAGCAAGTGGCTATTGCCCTGTGGAAGCTGGCAACACCAGACAGACGCAGGTCCACTGCAAACCACTTTGGAGTTGGAAAGTCTACTAGCAGGATCATGGTCGTGCAGGCTTGTGAGGCAGTTAACACTGTAAGTTACCCATGCGTGGTCTCCATAAGAAAAGTCCAGAAATAATAGCAGGATTTGAGAGGGTTGGGTATCCTAACTGTTTAAGGGATGTCAATAACACCCATATCCCAATACTTTGCCCACCACAAGCATTTAGCATGTGAACCAAAAAGGTTACTATTAACTCATTCTGCATGGATCAGTGGACAACAGAGGCAGGCTCATGAATGCAAACATGGGAAACAGTGAAATCATGATGCCAAGATATTGAGGAGATCAGGATTATACTTGAAATGGGGAAGAAAGCACTTCACTCCCCAGAAATGATATTGTCTGATATGGCCTATTGCCTATTGTTATTGTGGAGACCTGGCAGACCTGCTCCCAACTTGGCTCAGGAAATTGTACTCCAATATCAATGACACTGGGAAAAAGGAATTCAATTACAAACTCAGAATAGCCACAGAATAGTTATGGAGTGCACATTGTACTGCCTATGCACCCATCTGGATGCCAGTGTGGCAAAAGCTGTTCAAATAACTGTTGCTTGCTGTATACTCTATTACATTTGTGAGGGCAAAAAGGTGCATCTCCATCCCACGAGACTCAGGATAAATCTGCTGTACAAACGCTGAAAGGTAGCCAGATCCCAAGCACATGGACACTGGTCCTGGTTCCCATTCAGAGAAGCCATATGTTCACACATCTTGGCACAGCAGGAAGCATAGGATGTCAGATAAAATGATGAGGGGTACCTTCATACCTTGAGGGACACCGTCACATCCTATATAGATGCTGAAAAAGCACATGGAGAAACACTGGCACATATTTAGGAGCTACATAGCTTTGTGATGGCTTTGGTCCCCTGTAGCTGAAGCTCACTGGCTGTTCATTCCTGTGACATTGCATATATTAGAGACTATCTTAACAGGACACCTCCACTAGGTTATCTAGGGTTGGGTTTGTTCTGTGGAGGGTGGCGGCTGAGTTGTGATGCGATCATTGTGTAATGCTTTTGTATTTACTAGTCACAAACAAACCTCTGTTACTGGGAGCACTCGATTTCTCTTAATGACCTCATCAACATTTGCTTTGGGGGGTTGAGGGGACATGGAGCCATGTTTTTGGTTAACCATTCATTGTCAGCAATGCTAACTGCACTTAGCAGCTGTTATTGAGCACTAATCACTACTGAGGTTGAAACTGGTCTAGATTGGGGGGGAAGGAGGAGCCGGTTAATCACAGGATAGTGGCAGGTGCTATCTTTGCCTGTACTGATATTGGAATTGTGTTTAAATTTTCTTCATGTGAACTAAGCCATAAAAACATGTATCGACCTATTTTATGTGTTTTAGATTTCTGCTGCATTGAAAACTAGTAGTGCTTTCTGTTAAGCATGTAATATTAACTGTACTTTCCCCACCTCTCCCGTACATCCTTGGAACTTCAGATATTTCTGAACATGGAAGTGTGTATGGGTGTGGGAGACAGACAGAAAAATCATGCCACCAGATAGTTACATCATTCCATTTCATGTGCTGTGAATCATGTGGCCCAATCCTCAACTTGAAAACATCTTTCATTCATCATACTTAGGAAGTAGGGTCCACACGCAAGTCAAGGAAACTATAATAGTTATTGAAAGTATTATATTGAGATGTAATTAAAATATATTTTAAAAGATATGTCAACCAAAGCCTTTAAAACATTAAGGAAATGAATCTGTGAACACTGAAGAAATATTAATGTCTCTGCTCCCATCTCCTTGCCTCAACCCCCCCCCACATACACACACACACGCACACAGACTTGTGGGGAACAATGAGGACAAATCTTTTTTGGAGAAAACTGGAGACATCTCCTGCATGGGACTTGGGCACATGGTGGGATTCAGGGGCTCCCATAGGCTCATCATTCTCCTCTTGGAAACTCAGATAGGTTCCCCTGTGAGGGTTTTTGGATGCTGATGGACTGTGTGGTCTTAGAAGTCATGTAGGCACCATGTTCTCTTCCTAGTCACATGAAAACGAGATATAGAAAGAGGGTCCTTTAGTTCAGCTGCATCCTGGGCGGCCACTGGATGAGGAGGTGGTGGTTCATGGTCAGGTATGGTTGCCCATCCAACAGGTAGATCGCGAGTTCATTCAGTCACCAGTTCTGTGAACCTTTCCATCAGGGAATGCTCTTGTTACCTATGGCATGCCTCCTGCTCCATGTACCAGTTCATCAAAGTCTCTTCCTGATGAAAAGCCCAGTGCTTCCATGCCTTGAGGAATTCAGACGGCTTCTGTCCAAACCTATAAGGAGCAATTCCAGGGTCCTTCTCCATCTGCTTTTGCTGTGCCCAGGATGCTGCTCCTGCCCTCCTGGCAGAATGATTTCCCTTTAAGAAGTCAAAGGTCCTTCCTGTTCTTTTTTTTTCCTTTGGAAGAAGCTGAGAAATCTCCCAACTTAATCTAACTTTGCTGGAGAAGGCCACAATTTTTATATTTTTCAGCATTCAAGGAATGTGACTGTTAGACTATACTTGGTTCTAGGACAATTTTTGCAACCCAGAAGGCTACAAATGGAATTTTTGCAACACAGGCTACTAATGGAAAGAAAAACATACTAAAGTTTAAAAAAAATTAAAATGCTTATGGTGTGTCAAGGGCGGTAAGGTGGCAGTTCCTTCCAGAAACTATGTACCAGCTTGCAATTTGTTCTTTAAATGCTGGCCAACATTTGGAGAACATAGACATTTTCAAGGTACTGGAATGGAGGAAAGAGATGGCTTTCCAGTCCTGGGGTGGAGATCTGCAAATCTATGCCAGAGAGATGTTTGTGCTAATTGGTCATTCCTTTATATGTTGCTGACTAGAGGGGTTTGGCCAGCTAAGAAGGTGGCTCAAGCAGATTTGCATTACTGTTGAACCTCAAGACCCAGCCGGAGTGTTTTCTACATCAGAAACTTGCTGAAGTATGCATGCAGGACTGGGAGGTAATTTGACTAGAAGTTGTCTATACTGCATTGACTATATTGCCTAGTTTCTATGCGAAGGGAGATGTGAACCACAAAGAGTGCTTACCCCTCCACCCAGCCCCAATATCACCATAAGATCCTGCCCCAGTGCTTGTCTAACAACAGTGGACTTCTGCCTCCAGGCCCTGCAGAGACTCTTTTATGGTGCAGAACTGCACTGGGTCTCTGCAAGGGTCCGGAGTCTCCCCCCCCCCCCCCGGAGGAAGGAGGACAGGGCCTGTGCTGTGTCCACAGCTTGTGCCCGCCCACACCCTGGAACCCTAATAGTAGCACCTGGGTGGTGCTAGTGAGCTAGGTAGCTTCTCTTGGAGCAGAATAATCAGGGGTTGAGGCTCCAAAGGAGTTAGTCTCCTGGCAACCCAAGAAGCACAGCTGGCCTGAGGCAGGCTTCCTGATGGATTACAGCACTTGATTGGGCAGGAAAGGCTCCTGGCTGGCCTTTAGCCCAGCAACAGGTCTCTCATTGTTTGATGCACTCACACCTGCAGCTGTGAAACTGCCTGTGCTGGCAGCTCTTTGCCATGCCCTAGATCTGACCCTTCCTGCCTCCCAGCCTTGCTCTGGCTCAGTCCTTGCTATCTCAGCTTGTTCCTGTTTTTGGTCCTCGATTCCTTACACTAACCCTGACACTGACCCTTGTTATGGATACTGGTTTTCAAGACGGGTGCTGATCCTTGGCTTGGCAACTGGTTTGTGATTCTAGATTTGCCCATAGTTTGACTATTAGTTCCTGGTCCTGTCTCTAACTTCTCTTGTGGCTGCTGATTCCTGACTCTTGTATTGGATCTGCTTTCTGGCTCCTGCTTTGACTTCTAGGCATGACTCCTGTGCAGACCATTATTTCTGTCTGCCATGACCCAGTTTCTAAAAAGGCTCCATGTTTATCTATATTGATCTGCAAAATGTAATGGAAAGCTGTTCTGAAGTGGCCAGCACACCATGCTACTACTGATGGAAAAAGGAGGGACAGGAACCTTTATAGTGTAAGGGGCAAGAAGAAAAGGGTTCAGTGCATTCTGGAAATGGGGGTAGAGGACTATCGAAACTTGAGGTCTGGTATATGCCTCTTACCCCCATCCACGCTGCAAATTGGCATGGGTTTGAAGCCATAGCACAGACTGAATTGTATACTTACCTTCACCCCTTAAGCATGCTATCTAACTCACCTTCTATTCAGCTCCAGATATGTGCTTCTGAGGTTTAGGAGTGGACAATAGCACTAAGTCAATGTGTAAAGAGAAATTTTACACAGGTGTCCTACCCAATTCACAAGGCAAAAAGTCTTGTGCATCTAAGCACATTAGTAAAAACTCTGAGACTGACAATCATTCATTTTATGTAGTTAACACAATTAAATAAATCAGAGAGCGAGACTGGGAAGTGTTATATTTAAAATCTAAATAGAGGCCTCCCATAGCCATATCTACCCCACAAACATATCAGATCAAGTAGCCCTTAAGCTGGCCCCTCCTGTCCTCCCTCATAAGTATTTTTGGTCTAGTCTAGTCGAGAATCTGTCAGCATAGAGCTAGTCTTCTCCATTTTAAACTTTCTGAATGACTCTGGTCTGCCCCCACCCTTCTCAGGACAGCTTCAGGGTGGGTTGGTTTCCTATGTCTGGAAAATGCTTCTCCCAGGATACCTCTGACTCTGGTCTGGTTGGCCTCACCTAAGGTATATTGGCCTGATTCTGCTCCTTGTAGGATAATTACAGTCTGGTCCAGCTTTCCCTTTCTGCAACAGATGTCCTGGCAATGTGTTAGGAAGACAGTCAAGATTAGTCTTTCTTATGAAGAGTCCCACCTTTGACAGATATGGCAACTTCCTGCAATATTCTGGACAAACCTTATTGATTAAGTTAAATCTTACTGAATTAAATTTAAGTATTTTAGGAGTTCATTGTATTAAAATGCAATTGTTTGTGTGTCATTGTGGAACTCTGGGGGGAAGAAACCTGACCAATGTAAACCCTGAGAAGTGTTATGAGCTTCAAAGGTCTATATGAAACAGTGAGATATATGTGAATGTAATTCCTCTGGTTATGCAGAAACCCAGCCTTTTGAAGCTAGTCCTTGAGAGGAAATCCATTGTCTATGAATTACACATTCCCCAATCAAAGAGTCAGATTGTATAAAGGAAGGACTAGATTATTCATGTGATTATGGACTCGGAACCAAAGAAAAACCCTTAGTGGGGTTTGAAGGCCTGAGGACCATTGACTGGAGCCATGAGTTAGAATGATAAGCTTATTAGAATGTGTTTAGGTTCTCCTATGGTTTTTCATGTTTCCTCTGTAATACTTTCACCTTAAGAGAAATGTACTTGCTTAGAAAAATTGATAACTGATTGGTACCTTATACCTATGGGCAATTACATGGTTCATAGCCTCTGAGAAGAAGGCAAAACAGGCTAGCTAAGGCAGTGTGATGTGCCAGGAAATTCACACTATAGGTAGAGAGCTGTGCAGCCTAGAAAAAATCCACTCAGGAGGGAGCCAGACACAAGTTTCTGCCCAAGAGAAGTGATGGCTGTGAAGCTGGAAGTGTGAGAGTAGGTGCCCTTGTTGGACCATGCAGAGGAATACAGTCTCAGTTCCCCTGAACTGTGACACCACCTATGGAGTAATTTCATGAAGGCCATTATCCAAAGCCTGCTGAAGATCACAGGAGTCTTTCTGTGGATTTCATTGGGCATTGGATCAGGTTCCAAATGCGTTAATTGCAAACAATATAGAATAATAATATATGAAATTCTGCTTAGTGGAATATTTTCTAGCCAATAATTGCTAAAGAACTAAAAGCTATTTATATTACTTTTTCCTCCTCACAATGGATACCTGGCAGGCTGTAATTCTTGCCTGTTGTCATAAGCTTGGTATTTTTGGATGCTCAGATAACTATAATTACATACTCTTTCCTCAACATTATGGAAACCAGCTTATGAAACAGAATTGAGATCTACTCTCAGTGGTCAGGAGAGAAAAATGAGCTGTGAGCAATGAAGAGAGGCTATGATCGGCAGAAACATAATCATCTGGTTGTTTAAAATCCACCTGTAGGTTCATGAAAACAGAAGCAATCATAGATGTCTGCAAGACTAAACATGAGCGACACTAACAGATATAGAGGAAATGATGGCACAAGGCTTCTGGGGGAAAATAGCAGGGTTAGTTGTAAAAGAGCAAAATATCCCTTATTTTGCCAGCTGAAGTAATCGAGTAAGGTACTGTTTTTGTGCCAATATCCTGATTGCATTTTGTTTTCCAAGCTATATAAATGACCATTTGCAGAATTTTAGGTTCTCTAATGCAAAATAAGCATGTAGGGTTTAACGTCATGTGCTCATACAATTAGTACCAAAAACCTACCAGTAACAAAATGAGCCAGTCAGGATATGGGATTTATTGGACCATGGCATGTAGGGACTAGGGGAAGAGTGAAGCTGAAATAGGAACAATGTGAGAGTTCCAAGGAACAGAGGCAGCCAGTTGGGGCAAAGGAACATCTTAGTGGTCTACTATAGGAGGGCAAGAGAGACACTAGTGCTTCCCTAGCTTCTTCCCCTATAGTAAAATACTACATTAAATATAAAACTACACCCAGCTAACTAAGGAGTCACTAGAATATCTCCATAATCTGCTAGTGCATAACTGGTTGCAGGCTGTTTATCTTCAAGAATAAGGCTGCCAAGACAGCACAATACTATAAGGCACAGTTAGTCACATGTCTTAGCCCTGGTTTACACTTACCGTGAGATTCGGTGACAGTTGACGGGAGTTACGCAAGCTACGCAGATTAGCTTGTGTAACTCCTGTCAACTGCTGAGCTTCCCTTCTATGCAGTGTCCTCACTGCACTGCACTGACAGAAACAACATTCCTGTTGACGCAGCATTACACCACTTGAGGGGGTGGTTTAACTGCGTCGACTTCTTGATCGACTGAGCGGCTCTTCAGTGACCGCTTAATCGGTGCAGATAGGTGGATCTGATGGCGGTGACTTTGCTGCCGTCAGTGTAGATATACCCTTAGAAACAGCTGGTTATTTAGACGTGAACTCTAATAACTCTGGTTATTTAGACGTGAACTCTAACCCAACATTGTAGCTTTTTTTCCCTTGAATGCTTCAAAAACTTTGTTCAATAATCATCATAATTAAAAAAAAAATTATACAATTTACAAATCAGTTTTTCGGAAAAGAGAAAGGGGTAATTATCTAGTACTGAAGCTAATAAATATGAAAATGAAAGAGTTTCACATAGGTGGCAAGTACAAAAGCAATATTCATACAATAGCTTAGTTGTACGTGCTTTCATTTAATAAAATTGCTGTTACAGTTGCCGTTTGAGTTTGGTAGAGAGCTTTGGCACACTGAACACAGCTGATGTACTTTGTTTTCTTGCCACGCTCACTTAAAAAGAGAGAAAGAGACTCAAGCTACAAAATTCAAATCTGAGTTGGGATCTAGATTTTAGCACTTCCACCTTCCCATCCATCCTCATAGCTCTGAGGTAGGTAGATGTGAGTTCTGGTTCATCCCAGTTGAGAACTAGGCCCCACACTCTGGGGATATTTGCATTCAAAGTACCAGTTCAAAACCTATTTAAAAAAAAAATGATCTGTGAAAAATAGACAGTTTTGCTGGTAGGGTTTCACTAACTTTTGTCATGAAAAACTTTTGTCTGATGCTGTGAAAAATTGCTCCCAAAAGCAAATAATGGGAACGTACCCAGGGAAATGCTAAATATCAAAAGTTAAACATTTCATGTAGAGTTACATAAAAGTGTGTCAATGTGTCAAGAAGACACCAAGTACACAACCCACTTTCATTCCCCTGTCCCTTTACCCTCATTCACCCCAACTGATGCCATTTATTCCAACACTTCCCCCCCGGTCCATTAAATATTACAGCTTTGCTGCAATTTTTGTTTTGCAAATCACCTATGAACTGTCTCTTTTTTTTTTTTTTTTTTTACTAGAAGGCCCTTAGCACTTCTTGGGGAAAAAAACTAGCAATTAGTGAACAATGGTTATGAAAGGTTTTGGGTTGACTGACAGCACTAGGGACTGCAATCCTCATTTTACTCCAGAGATCAGTTACATCATGGTCAGTGGCAGTGAAAGCTCCCCTCAAATCTAACTTACCAATATCTCTGAACACTGATGTTGTGGGATCATCTCTATAGGGGAGAAGATAATTAAACTCCATTTCCGTCCAGTTTTTGCCCTCTCAGTTGAGATTGTCAACAAGAATGGCAATTAATGTAATTGGTTTATGTGGTGTGGCACGTGTCAGCTAGGGAATGGAATGGAATGACCAGACAGTTTGGTGGACCAATTATCACATGATATTAATGACCGTCTGTCAGTGGTAACCTCATTTATATTCAAACCAATGACTCAGATGGGATTTTCACTAAATATGGACTTTCACTCTATATTACACATATTATAGATAAATTAAGATAACAAAGAAAGAATAAAAATGACATCTCCATGAAAAGAAAAGAATATGTCCTTTAGTCTGCAAGGTACTCCATCTTGAATCCCCATACCAGCTCTGTTGCCAAGCTGTAGGTCTGCACTGCAATTAGACACCCGTGGCTGGCTTTTGCTAGGTGACTCAGGCTTGTGGGGCTCAGGTGAAAGGTCTGTTTGTAGTGTAGAAATACCCTATTAGTTAAGCAGGCAGATTTCTTGTGTTTAAAGCTACAGTATACGTAAAATAGAATCATAGCACCATGTAACACGAGAAATCCTTTCTTCCACTTTGCTCTTGGGCATGGAATGCCCTCCCTGGACTGATCTGTCCGGTACACGTATGTTTTTTAAAATCATTTTTCAAGTCTGACCTCTGTTGTGGCATCTTCAAGAAATCTGCCAACAAATGATGGTTAGGGTTGGGAAAGAGGAAATGTAAAAGAATGTATGTTTGTACATTAAAATGTGTATAAGCCCTGTGGTCTGAAGCTCTACAGAATAAGGACCTCTCTGTACCCATCTGTTGGTAAACAGGCTGGAGAATAGCTACTGAGAGAGTTTTGTTTGCCTAATTTTTCTACCCACATTTCCTCCAGCAACACTTTGAATGTCACTATAACTATACTTAAACTCAGTATTGGTTACGTAGTAAAAACTGAAGTGAAAAGGGGGAAAAAGAGTTCTTGCTTTGTGGTAACGTGTACAGCCCTTGTGGAAAGGATCCTATAAGATACTGGTTTCCATGTTGGTTTTCTTCTGTTGGTAGGACTCTGATGGGAGATGACACTGGTGAACTCTAATTAGGGCTCTCCAATGTAGTCACTAAATAAAACTTACATCACTACCTCCAGGTTATTTGATAGAACCGCAGGACAGGATGAGGCAGAACTTCTCAAGAGAGAGCACACAGGCCTGTCTGCGTGCAGCTGAAATTTCTGGGACTATGTTACCCGCTGACGACAAACTGAGAGTGGAGTTTATTGGATAAGGAAGGGATAAGTAACATGTTAATGAGACATTTCCAATTGCATGTTCACACTGGAAAATGGGGGACCCAATTAAAATTTCTGAAGTTACCATGGGGAACTCTCTTAGATATCATTCGTATAGATAATATTTTTTCTTTCCCTTGGAATCACCTTTCCTTTGGGATTCAGCAGAAGTCTAATTGCAGTTTAGACATACACCTTGGCAACAGGGCAGGTGTGGGGATTCAAGATAGAGTATCTTACAGGCTAAAAACACATTCTTCTCTTCTCAAGTAGATGTCATTTTTATTCTTTCTTTGATTATTCTCATTCCTCAACCAAATAAAGTTTCCTTTGTTCCATACTCAGACTCACTGTTTATGAATGGGGAAGAATTGTCTATTAAGGGTACCCATAGAAGGTGTTTAATTATTCCAGAAATTCTCGGTGAGGCTCAGGCTGGTGGAGTTTATTAATTTTAAGAAGAACCACTGGGTAGCTTTTTTTAATGCACTTCAGTGGACTGCCAACAACACCTGGCAGAAGGGTTACATATGTGCTTGTGTATGTGTGTGTCTATATACATTGATATATATTCTGATTGCTCCAGGAGTGTTCTAGAGTCTCCAGGAATTAAGGATCAATCTTTAGGTAAAGATTATGTCATGTGTTGAAACCTCAAGGAATACATCTAACCAAAATTGGCAACCCTATCCCTAGCCCCCAAATCAGGTGTTCCTTATTTTCTTTTGCTGTAATTCCTTCAAGGCAGGGAGTGTGTCAACTCTTGTGTTTGTACAGTATTTAGCATGATAGAATCATGATTCTGAATGGAGGTATAGGTAACAATTACAATGATGACTGTGATAGTGCATAGGTAACCTGAGTAGCAAGTACAGCCCCATTGTATTAGACAATATGCAAATTATTGCTACTATTCCTAATACAAGAAGTAGAAACTAATAACATTTGGCCATTAATTCCTAGTCATGAACCTAATTGGGTGTGTTAACTGGATATGATTATTTTGCAAGTTCCTTTAACTTTATTGTTCATAAGAATGTTTTATATTGTACATTAACTGCACCTTGAACTCCATTAGGAAGCCAGGTCGTGTGTCTTTCATTTACTATCCAATCAGGTGTTCCTGTGCTGGGGGCATAGAATTTTTCAGAGGTTTGAGAGCTTTGAAATCCTTTTGTTGTCCTGAAGCTCTCTTGCTTTCTACCTTGTTGTTCTGTGAAGAACCATATAGTTGTAATTTTCTTTTTTTCTGTTTTACTATGGTGGATCCAGAACAATAGAGGGTAGTTTCTGAACTGACCTACTTTTAATCAGACTTTAGAGGGCTGTGCTTAGGATTCTGATTTTGGAATATATCGTTCTGCGCTCTGAGAAACATATTTTGGCTCGTCCCTTTTAAATATACCATACAATTAGCTTCCTTGGGAAAAGTATCACATCTGATCTTTAGTCATCCTCTACTAATGAAATTGTTGCAGATGATATAGTGGGGTTTAATAAGTTGTTCATAAATAAATGCATTCCTTAAATGACTTTGAATGATTTTTAGGAAAGGATGTACCACACAATATGTGGTGACAATTGGTTGATTATTCCTGATTGCTTCTTTTTTTTTCCTTTGAAAGGTTTGCTTTCATGTGCATATTAATGTTTGAATTCTGTGTGCTTTGCAACACAAATGATACCAAAAACTACAAAGCCCTTCACTGAACTAATTACCCACAATTTCTAACAAAAATATGAAAATTTAATTTTTTCTTACTTTTTACTCTAAATTGGAGGAAAGTATCGCTACAATTTCTGATACATTAAAAAAGATGTATCAATAACCAAA
Organism: Mesoclemmys tuberculata; assembly: GCA_007922155.1. Classification (NCBI taxonomy): domain Eukaryota; kingdom Metazoa; phylum Chordata; order Testudines; family Chelidae; genus Mesoclemmys; species Mesoclemmys tuberculata. The sequence continues at coordinate 54,223,332 of ML675620.1, forward strand.
AAACAAATTAATCAGAATAAGCATCCGAACATCCACATAAAATATTTATTAGCTTTTATACGTGTTTTAATTTGTAATGTTTTCTTACTCTATAGATTTTCTATGTATTCATGTTTAGGCTCCTTTTTACACATAATAGGAGGGCAGGAATTACTGAGTGAGGTTCCTTCGTCTATGTTATGTAGAAGAGCACACTAGCTAATCATTATAGTCACTTCTGGCCTTAAAAATCTATCAATCTGTAAATGACTTTGAATTGTGAAGTTCCACATGTGAGTAATGTTACTCATGATAATCCTGTTGATGGCAACTGTTTGCAGCATAAGACCTAATTCAATCATCTGTTAATCCCTCATTTGATTGTAATATTATTTCTATCGTCTGTAATCTCATAAAAACACCCATACTGGGTCAGACTGATGGTCCCTCTAGCCCAGTATCCTATCTTCTGACAGTGACCATTGCCAGGTGCTTCAGAGAGAATGAATAGAATAGGTAATCATCCAGTGATCCATCTGTTTGGGCATTCCCAGACTCTAGAAAACAGCAATCCCTACCTATCTTGGCTAATAGCCATTGATGAATCTATCCTCCATGAACATATCTACATATCTAGTTCTGTTTTGAACCCGATTATAGTCTTGGTCTTCACAATATCCTCTGTCAAGGAGTTCCACAGGTTGACTGTGAGTCATGTGAAGAAATACTTCCTGCTGTTTGTTTTAAACCTGGTGCCTATTAATTTCAATTGCGTTATGAGAAGGAGTACATAACACTTCCTTATTTACTTTCTCCACACCAGTCATGATTTTATAGACCTTTATCATATTCCCCTTACTTACCTCTTTTACAAGCTGAAAAGTGCCAGTTTTATCAATCTCTCCTCAAATGTAAGCTTTTCCATACACCTAATCATTTCAGTTGCCCTTTTCTGTGCCTTTTCCAATATCTTTTTAGAGATGGGGTGACCACATCTGCATGCAGTATTCAAGATGTGGGCATACCATGGATTTATAAAGAGACAATATGATATTTTCTGTCTTATTATCTATCCCTTTCTTAACGAATCCCAACATTCTGTAAGCTTTCTTTGGCTGCTGCTGCACATTGCCTGGATTTTTCAGAGAACTATCCACAATGATTCCAAGAATTTTTTCTTCAGTGTTAACAGCTAATTTAGATCCCATCATTTTATATATATATATATATATATATAGTTGGGATTATGTTTTCCAATGTGCATTACTTTGAATTTACAATATTGAATTTCACCTGCCATTTCATTCCCCAGTCACCCAGTTTTGCAAGATCCCTTTGTAACTCTGCACAGTCTGCTTTGGACTTAACTATCTTGAGTAATTTTGTATCATCTGTAAATTTTGCCACCTCACTTTTGACTTTTTTTTTTCCAGATCATTTATGAATATGTTGAACAATACCGGTCCCAGAACAGACCCTTGGGGGACACCACTATTTAGCGCTCTACATTCTGCAAACTGATAATTTATTCCTACTCTTTGTTTCCTATCTTTTAAGCAGTTACTGATCCAGGAGAGATCCTTCCCTCTTATCCTATGACCGCTTACTTTGCTTAAGAGCCTTTGTTGAGGGACCTTGTCAAAGGGTTTCTGAAAATCTAAGTACACTTTATCCACTGGATCAGTCTTGTCCATATGCTTGTAGACCTCAAAGAATTCTAGTAGATTGATGAGGCATGATTTTCCTTTACAAAAAACGTGTTGACTCTTCCCCAACAAAGCGTGTTCATCAACAAAGCGTGTTCATCAAATGTGTTGATAATTCTGTTCTTTACTATAGTTAAAACCAGTTTTCCTGGTACTGCAGTTAGGCTTCGTGGCCTGTAATTGCTGGGATCATCTCTGGAGCCTTTTTTGAAAATTGCCATCACATTTGCTCCAGTCATCTGGTAGAGAAGCTGCTATAAATGATAGATTACATTCCATAGTTAGTAGATCTGAAATTTCACATTTGAGTTCCTTTATAATTCTTGGGTGGATACCATCTGGTCCTGGTGACTTATTATTGTCTGAACTAAAAAGAATGGCTGAGGTTTGGGAATCTCCCCGACATCTTCAGCCATGAAGACTGACGCAAACAATTAATTTAGTTTGTCCGCAATAAACGTATCTTCCTCGAGTGCTCCTTTAGCATCTCAATCATCCAGTTGCCCCACTGGTTGGTTAGCAGGCTTCCTGTTTCTGATGTACTTTAAACAATTTTTTGCTGTTACTTTTTGAATCTTTGGCTAGCTGTTCTTTGAATTGTTTTTTGGCCTTCCTCATTATATTTTTATTCTTAATTTGCCAGAGTTTATGCTTCTATTTTCCTCAATAGGATTTAATTTTCACTTTTTAAAGGGTGTTTTTTTTGCCTCTAACTGCTTATTTTACTTTGTTGTTTAGTAAGAAGACTTTTTTGGTCTTCTTACTATGTTTTTTAATTTGGGGTATACATTTAAATTGAGCCTTTATTATGCTGTCTATAAAAAGTGTCCATGCAGTTTGCAGGGATTTCACTTTTGGCACTGTACCTTTTTAATTTTTGTTTAACTAACTTCCTAATTTTTGTGTAATTCCCCTTTCTGAAATTAAATGCTACCATGGGGGGCTGCCTTAGAATTCCCCCTGCCCATACACACACAGGGTTGCTATATTTTATTATGAATAGTCACTATTACCAAGCAGTTCAGCTATAGTCATTTTTTGAACCAGATCCAGTGCACCACTTAGGTCTAAATCAAGAATTTCTTCTTCTTTTGTGAGTTCCAGGACTAGCTGCTCCAACAAGCAGTTATGTAAGGTTTCAATAAACTTTTTTCTGCATCCTGTCTTGAGATGGCACGTAGCCAGTCAATATGGGGATAGCATCACTGAGTTTTTTTATTTTCACAGCTTCGCTAATCTCCCTGAGCATTTCAGTTACTATCACCATTCTGGTCATGAGGTCAGTAGTCTATCCCTACTGCTATATTCTTATTATTCAAGCATGGAATTACTAACCACAGAGATTCTATGCCACATTTAAGATTTGTACTTAATTTGACTATATGCTTTTTTCATATATAGTGCTACTCCCCCACCAGTACCACCTATTCTGTCCTTCCGATACATTTTGTACCCTGATATTACTGAATCCCTCCTTTCACCAAATTTCTGTCATGCCTATTATATCAATGTCTTCATTTAATACGAGATACTCAACTTCACCCATCTTAATATTTAGACTTCTAGCATTTGTATGTAAGCACTTTAAAAAATTGTCATCTTTTAGCTGCCTGCCATTATGTGATCTAATTGAATGGGACTCTTTTTCATGTAACTGTTTCTCATCAGACCCTACCAATATTTGATCCTCTTCCATGCTCTCCCCCTTACTAGGATATAGAGAATCTCCATTAATAGATCCTCCCCAAGGGATGTCTCTGTTTGAACCAAGTGCTCCTTCGTACTTGTTGGCTTTCTCTCAGCCCTTAGTTTAAAAACTGCTCTACAACCTTTTTAATTTTACGTACCAGCAATCCACTCCCATGTTGGTTTATGTGCAGCCCATCCTTCCTGTATAGACCCCCCGCCTTTCCCAAAAGGTTCCCCAGTCCCCTGCAGTTTTGCCCTGTCTAACTGACTCTGCGCAGGGAACTGGAAGCATTTCAGAGAATGCTTCCATGGAAGTCCAGGATTTCAATCTCTTACCTAACAGCTTAAATTTGGTCTCCAGGTCCTCTCTCTCGTCCTTCCCTATGTCATTGGTACCTACATGTACCACAACCACTGGCTTCTCCCTAACACTACACATGTCTGCCTACATGTCGTGAGAGATCCGCAACCTTTGCACCCAGCAGGCAAGTCACCATGCAGTTCTCCCGGTCATCACAAAGCCAGCTATTTATGTTTCTAATGATCGAGTCCCCCATTACTATGTCCTGTCTTTTCCTAATAACTGGAGTTCTCTCCCCTGGAGAGGTATCCTCAGTGTGAGAGGACACCATGACATCATCTGGAAGGAGGTACTATGGGATTGTTTCCCTCTGCTCCAATTTGATATTCTCCTTCCATGAGATTTTCATCCTCCTTAACAGTACAGAGGCAATCATATCATGGGTGGGACCAAAAAAGTCTCATCTATGTACCACTCTGTCTCCCTTAGCTCCTCCAGCTCAGCACCATGGTCTCCAAAACTCATGTGCAGCCTCTGAGAGCCAGGAGCTCCTTGCACCAAATTAATACATACACCATCTGCCTATAGGGCAGTTAATCCTATATGTTGCATTCAGTGCAATAAACTGGATAGCTCCCACTCTGTTGCTGGATTTCTGCCTGCATTCTCTTTTTTACTCCTGCAGTTCTTTCTTTTATTGTTTCTTTTTTATTGGGGAGGGGGAGGGTTATTGTCTTTAGTTTACAGAATGTTAATGAAGTGTATCTACTCCCCGCTGTCCCACTCCCCCTCTAAACACCCTCACAAAACTTCTCTCTTAGCTACCTAGTCGCTAGCTCCTCTTGTTGCCTAGGAGTGGGCTTTTTAAACCCTTGGTCTCCCTGACTAGCCCCACCCCCTGGTTAAGTATTGATGGGCACTAAAGGGCTTGGGGATCAAAGCCTTGTTAAGAAGATGTCAGCCTTGCCTAGTTCATGATGAGAAAAGAATACCAAAACAAGGCAGTCTTATATTAATTCAATCCGAAAAGCACACAAAATATGCTATCTACATTAAGGCAGCCTCTGTGATTCTCTTCAAATATTTAAACCTAACAAAATTGATTTGTAGTGCTCCAGAAGAAAGATGGGTAAATTTTAGTCATAAAATGCTCATACTGGCCAATCTTGTATTATCTTTCCAAATATATTTTCAACTTTTCCCTCATAATTTCCTGAATACTTTTTAAAATCCAATGGGATCCAGTCCAACTATAGCAAAAGTATACCATCCAAAAATTTTTAGCATTCTTCATAAACTCCAAGAAGATATTTTATGTACCAAAATTTTCAGTTTTACTGGATCAAATCCACAGGTTCCTCATCAGTTTGTACTCAATCTATATGCCGGCAAACTCCCATTCAAACAACCGATCACTGGGGCAATGAAGGTCAAAGTTACATTCCCCTGCATCTGATCTAATCCTAAAATTATCAGGTCCAATCTCTGCTTTTTTTTTGCTTTTTTTTTTCTTAAGTAAGATTCTACATCTTCTCTTCTAAATATAAATTTGAGAAGCTAAACTGAGCACTATGGTTAAAAGTGTGCCACCAATTTTACCTAGAGATCACGTCAGATAGTCTTTGGAGTGTGTGACAACAATGACCACAGGTTCCCTGACATTTTAGAAGGACCACAGATCAGTTTGCAGTTGTGTCCCAAACTGTGACTGATAACACTAGGGTAGCCTCAAGCTCTTCTCAGCCAGCTGGCTCCTCTACCTCTGGCCACAGGAAGAAACAGCTCAATGCACATGAGGCTGTGTGATGTAGTAATGCAGGCACAGGACTGAGAAGGGACTCCCACTTCCTCATCTCAGCTTTGGCACGTGACTCCCTTTGTGATCTTAATCAAGTTATTTCACTTTCCCTAAGAGTACCTCAATTTCTACTTCTGTGAAATAGGAATAACACTTACCTCACATGAAGAAGGATTTTAAGACCAGATTGTAAACCCCATACTCACAACGTTGAGGGCCAGAAGGGAGTCAATAAGGTGGCTTATGTAAGTAATCACTCACCAACACGTGCAATGGGTTAACATTCTGGCCCTAAATAATTAATGTACGTAGAGTGCTAGGTAAGTGCTAGAGTTCATCAGAATGCCCACAGAACTATTCAGTGCCTGGAATGCCTTCCAGTTTATTCACACAGTTGTTGCTTGAAAATATTGCAAGCTACAAAAATCCCAGCATGAGTTTTATGTGGCTTGAGTCTGGGAGAACCTAAATCACCCCCATAAATACTTCTGGGATCCAATCCTGAAAACCTATTCTACCAGATGTAATGCTATTGATTGAATTAAATTGGACTGTGCATGGGAGTGAAGGTTTGCAGGACCATGCCCTTTATGTGAAATGATCCTGTTGAGTTTGAGGGGTATGCCACTAATCCTCTTATTAAATACCCCCCAAATCTTACAGCCTGTCTATAATGGTGAGTCAGGATGAACAGTTATCATTTATCTTAGAAAAATATTGTTTTGCTTCCTAATTTAAAAATGCTTAGTTCAGTCGACCAGCTCTTCTTCTTCTCTTTATTTCAATGGGCGTTTGCCTAGACCAACCATTCCAAACTACTTTACCTGTTTCAGAAGTCAGATTTGTTTTGAGTACCCCCAAGTTTCACCTCACTTAAAATCTACTTGCTTACAAAATCAGACATAAAAATACAAGTGTCACAGCCCACTATTACTGAAAAATTGTTTACCATATAATTATAAAATCAAATCAATTGGAATATAAATATTGTACTTACATTTCAGTAAACAGAGAAGTGTAAACAAATCCTTGTCTGTATGAAACTTTCCTTTGTACTGACTTTGTTACTTCTTTTTATGTAGCCTGTCGTAAAACTAGGAAAATATCTAGATAAATTGATGTACCCCCTGGAAGACCTCTGCAAACTCCCAGGGGTACACATATCCCTGGATGAGAACCACTGGCCTAGACCTTAGAAAAGTTTAGTATATGATACATTTGACCAATTACTGGGCTGTATGGTGCTATCCATTTTTAAGCAGAACTGCAAGGAAGTGAATAAAGCTTCTAATATAGATGAATTGTGGGACCCAAATCAGAAGATGTATGATTCTTTTCATTTTCCTAAAATGCACATCTTTTTCTTTGCCATTTTCACATTTTTTTAATCTTTATTGGAAATAGAGTGAAAAATAATAATCATTGTCTTCCCAGATTGCAGTTAGATTGCAACTCTTGTTGGTAGGTGGCAGAATTCTTACTTTCTAATTCATGATATGATTTATGAAATTATTAATTAAAAATTGACTTTGTTTGGCTGGGTAAGAAAAGCTAAATTTGAAATATTTCAGCATTCAAGGCAATGAAAACTTTCTCTAATGTTTCAGAATTACCCTTCCAATTAACCAGTCCCCCCAATGTTTTCCACAAAGTTGTAAAATTAGAGCTTTGTGCATTATTCTTCAAGTATTCTGGCCATCCATCCATAATTATACGTCCTTTAAACAATCTGGACTCTGGTTGCTCTTTCACAGCAGGTAATCTCACTTCCAAATCTTTTAATTCTGAAGTATATACAGTATGTTTTCCAGGGATATGTGTATGAGTTCTTTTGGTTTTAATTGTACCCAATTGATGACTTAAGTACTGAGCAACAAAGACTTATGCATGTGCACTTTTAAAGTCAGTGATACTTATATTAAGTAAAGTATCAATGAGACTGTATATTAAGTAAAGCATACCTACACATTTTTGCAGGGCTGGGACCTTAGACACAAGCTTGGTGTATTTTTGTGTATTTCACATGAATGAAGAGGGAGCATGCATATAAAATATGGCCTTTGACCAAAAAAAAAGGAAGACATTGATATTTGCCAATGGCCATCCTTGTTCCCAATAATAAATGATACACGGATGTGAACAGGGAGTTGATGTGGGTTTTGTGTTATAAATAAAGGAAAGCAATTCAGAATTCAAAGTTTTTAACATTTCTTCTCGAACATACATACAATTCAAATTTTGTGAAAATGTCACTACAGTATGTATATTTTTATGAGTGAAAACAGGCCCATCAGATCCAGTTACATTTCCAAGCAAATCCAAGCTAATGTCTATGAAAAAAGGAGGAAAATGAGCCCTTTTTTGAGTGAAGTTTGCTTTTTACCAACACCTGAAAATGTACCTCCTTTGTAAGCTTTTAATGTGGAAATGACCATTTCAGTGAAATTGTGACTAACGAAAAATGTGGAGGGATGAAATTGTTAGTATTAGTCTTTATTATTCATACTCACAGAAACAAAAGGAGCCTAACCATAATGAAACAGTTTCTGCTCAAAAGCCCATGAAAAATTAGTGAGAAGTTCCACAGATCAAAAATTGTTTATTTCACTCAACTCTAGTTGATATAACTTTGGATAGATGTTCCTGATATGATTGCAATTAAAAGTGAAATTCTAGGCTTCTTTCAAATCCCTATTTATATATAGCACAAAATTATTGCCCAACCTTTGACAATTTGTCTTTTTCTGCTCAAGTGAGGCTCAGGACTGGAGTATTAGTTCTGAACTGCAAAGAAAATAATTGCACTGTTCTTACCTCGAGACAATGTAGTTAGTTGCACAGTTTTGTAAGCTCTAAACATTTATTCAGACATTTAAAAAAGTATAGAGTAAGATAAAAAGATACAGGAAAATAAATTCCTCCAAGAGGCAGATGTGGATTCTAGATCTGGGTAAATAATTTATTTTCTAATTGAACCAGCAAAATGAAAAATCAGGGAAAATATTTGACTATTTTGAAAATTTTTGAAATTTGTCAGCAAATTGGAAAACTTCATTTCAGGATAGAAACTGTATGTCCCCTTTGATCCAGTGGTTAAGGCACTTAGCTGGAATACAAGACCCACTTCTGAATCCGCAATTGGGAACAAGAACTTGAACTCAGAGCTGATCTCACCCCCAACCCGAGTGCCCTATAGGCTATCCTAATGTAAGCCACTCTCACTCTCCCCTGCCAATGCTATACTACTTTGTATAAATATTTAAATATTCACTGGGCCACAAAAAAGGCACTAGGAGGTAACTGTAAGTTCAAATCCCTCCTCTGACTTAGGCAAACCTTTTACATATTTATCAGTACAACACCGACTTTCTCCACTTTACAGAGAGGGAACTGAGGCACAGAGAGACTAGGCATGGGATTCACAAGGATACTTAGGCCTTAACTCCCATTGAAATCAAGTGACTTGCCCAAAGTCACACAAGTGACTCTGTTCTTGGCTTATGAATACTGCTTATGCCCTTATCCTTCTAACACTTATGCAGATGTTTAACTTTATCATGACTTCAGTGGCATTTCTTGATTGCTTCAAATTAAACGTGGGCATAAGTATTTGCAGGTTCATGGTCTAAATAGTATATTTTGTGTCTACAGAACACAGCAATCTGCTGAAACCCATAGTCACAATAATAGTCATCGTATTAATAAAAATCTTACAATAACACTTGGAAGCCTATAATTCTGGAAAGTTACTCTATTAAATAAACAGCCTTCTATAGCATACATATCTTAAAAGAGAATCAAAGAAAAATGTCATTTCCAGTCTTTTGGAGTCAACAGGATTTCAATGAAATAGCGTATGAATTGATACCATTTTATTAGCATTTCTGACACATCAATCATGTAAAGCTGCATGTTAAAGGAGGTCATTTCCTCGTGCAGAAATACATTGTATTATTCTAGTACTTATTTTGATCTTTAATTTATTTGCTTTTTAAAAAGAAATCACTGACAGATGTGTTGATTCAGAGCTGCTGCTAGATTAGTTCTCTGAGGCTTATAAAAGGAAGTCATGTTTGAAAGGTAAGCTTTTTCTTTTTTAGAAAAGAAAGAAAAAAATCAAAAGTCAGCTGCAATGCAATGTATTTTTCTTTAAAACCCTATTTGAAAATTATCCCCAGAATTTTAACAATAGCGAGGATGAAGCTTCAAATAGTTTGTGTAACATCTTCAAACCAAAAAACTAAAAGACTACATTTATACATGTATATAAATTAAAATATAATAGCCTTAATCCTGCAAATGCATGTGCAATACATAGTACAGAGCACATGGTTGGTCCTAAGGCCGACTTGAGTGGAAGCTACTCATGACCACAGAGATGGTTAAACACTATGGTCTTGATTGAAAGCCCTCTGAAGTCAATGGGAATCTTTCTCTGATTTCAAAGGGCTACAGATGAGGCTCAATGAATAGGCCCTTGTGAATTCTATGATTATGGGGCCTCAGAATTTGCATAAGAATTCACCTCTTGCCACAGACTAGTGCTCCAGAACCTCAGATTTTATTATTGAAAAATTGTTTCCATCCATCCTGGTTCTACAGAGAGGCTTACAAATGAAAACCCACGATGAAGTGATGCAGTGATGTCTTCATGAGTTTGCAGACAGCCTGAAACAATTACCTCACTCATCTTAAATGGTCATTAACTCTGAAACTTAAGGATGGCGAGCTGCAGCAGACTGGAAACTGAAAATGTAAGAACAGTATAAAATGAATGTAATTCAAAATCAGTATAAAAATAAATAACAGAGAGGCACTGCAGTGACTGCATTGTTCATTTTCATAGGCAGGCAATTCAAACCTTCCATTTAAAAAAATTCCTGAAGCTGCACTTTTCTCTTTGGCCATACTGCTGTTACGTATTAGGCCAAGCAGCCGCAATTTCACTAATGCAAAATTCCACTGTCCTCATCACTAAATTATTCCTTCTACATATGTACACAACACTATGCTCTCTGTACTGAGCAGGATCAATCCTGTATTTTTCTGCATTGGTCCTACAGCTTTGTGGAAAATCACTATTTTTTAGTATTTGTGTGAGGGCTTTGGGCAGGGGGAAAGGAAAAGGAGAAAAAGAGCAGAAGCTAGGAGGCAAACAGAATATCTGTTGGTGGGAAGAAAAATCCATTTAGTATCTTTAGCACCCGATAAGGGATGTACTATCTCTTTATCTGCTTTTGTGTGTTTGCTAGGACAGGAAATGAAATATTCTCTTGGAGATGGCAAGCCTCAGCTGTTTGTGAGAAGAGTGAAATGAAGGCGTTATTGTGATGTGGAGAAAACCCTAGAGAATGTTCCTTAGGTCCCGCTGAGAGGAGAAGCAGGAGAACAGACTGTGCACCAGCTGCCTTCCCCAAAGTGGAACAAAGGCAAAGACTCTAAGAGAATATTAGTAAGTAAGTGAAAAGACTTCTATGTTCTTCTGAAGTGTGGAATCCATTTGCCCACTTGTGAGTGGATTGGGGCTTGTTGGTAAAGATCCTTTTTAACAGAACCAGCCTTTGGTTCTGTAAAGAAGAATCTCAGCTTTTTTTCTTGAGGGAAGAAAGGAAGGAAGAGAGGAAGGGAAGTTTTCAGTTCTTTTTTTCCTTGCAAAGATAGGACTGAAAACTAATGCAAAATTGATGACTGAGACTGAATGGATATCCAGCTGGGGTCTCATTCTTATAGCAAGAGGGACCTCCTCCTCTCTCTCCTTCCCTTTCCCAGGTAAGATGAGTCTGTAAACTCTGTTAACCAAGTATCTCAAATCCTTAATATGGCCCTCCGCAGTGCAGTGGAATGATCATAGATATTAATTGTTTTCACTGAGTGCCACAATTATTGCCCCCCAGTAATGTAACAGCTACTATAAGGGGACTGTCTGTCTTGTGTCCTCCTCCCGTACGTGATGCCAAATCTCAGGATATTTGCTGCTTTTCTTACAGCTTCAGTTTCTAGAGTCATGTGAAAATCTCATCTTTTATAAAAACAAAGTAAACTTCTAGCCCTGAGATATGCAGATAAAAGCTTTGAAATGTACTCTGAAGGAGCTAAAACCAGACGGCCAATAAAAATGTATTACTTTTTGAATAAGACTATGGTAAGCCCAGTTCATAATTCTTGGGTGCCTGACTCATAATTTTTGTCACTGCGGTTGGCAACACTCCAGTGCCACTTGGCCTGCAAGGGGGCACGCTTCATAGTCCATGCAGAGGCATATGAGGACAGGAGATGGGGCCATGTTGCTTCTGCACTGACTAGAAGTCCAGAAGCCACTGCAGCAAATCAGTCTCTGGCAGTGCCTGCCCACCTAACCTCATCTCGTTACTCAGAGCCCTGCTTCCTGAGGCAACTCCCTCCCCTCACATCAGTGAGGGAAGTCATCCCGCAGTCACAGGAGCTTTGTGCATCTCAGGAACAAAAGGTGAACCATTCCCCACATGGCTATTCAAGCCCCGTGCCATGAGGGGACTCATTGTCAAACGGAGCAATCACCCAACAGGGAGAGACTGCCAGACACCAGCCTACTACTACTGCTGCAAGTAAGAGCTGCCAGTTAGGAGAGTCACCGAGAGGAGTATTAATGAGGTACTGCTGAGGGGGAAGCATGTTAGTCTCAGAGGTAGGAAAGGGTGAGATCTGGAAAAATTGATAGGTTTTGGAAAGGAAAGTATATGGGATAAATGGTGTGGTTTTTTTTTAGAAGAGTATTGTTGCGTCTTAGTCAACCTGGAGTCCCCAGTCTGCCCCCGGCTTCACTTAGTCCACCAGGGGCATCATTCGTTTTGGGTTCCTGCGGGCCGGACAAAGCACAGCGACCAATATGATTGCAAGCCAAGTCGTTTATTTCAGGGCAAAAGCCATCTTATATAATACTTCATGCACTGCTCACATCCTCCTCTTGCAGTTACTGATTGGTTAAAAGTTACAAGCATACACACAGCACAAGAACAAGCTGATTCTCATGGATAGCTTAACATTTCCCACAGCTGCCTAATATTATTCTGTTTACCTCCTGGACACTGAGCTAAGAAAGAAGAAAGGGAGGTGTCCGCCGTCCTTGGCCGGCTTCCACCTGCCTAGGCAACCTTATCTAACTCTCACATCCTTGGGGCCTAGCACTGCAACTTCCCATCCCAGGCATCAGGGCCGCGTAAGGATTGTAGATCCCCACAGAGTATTTTATCCAGGGATTATTTAATATATCACTAATGCAGGTGGAAAATGATAGCCTATTTGTCCTACTGTTTGGGATATTTGTCTCTTTTAGAGCCTGATGTTTTTGTGACCTTCCACTGTACATCCCTTTGCCTCTGTGAGTGAATGTACTAGGCAACTCCTTCTGGGGAGTTATGAGGCAGAGAGTCTAAGTAAACTATTCCTAGAGCTACCTAAATCTGGATCTGGAGTGTCCTATGTCCCTGCTGCAACAAAAACTTTTGAGAGATCCTCTTGTTAAACTCAGGCTTGTGCTCCCAAAATTTTACCTCAGATCTTAAGGGTGGTCTTTTAAATCATCATCCTAGAAGCTCACAGCCTCCAGTTTAACCTATATGCAATGCAATAGAATAATTATGTCTGGTAGAGTGGATGTCCTGTTTTTAATGTTTAGATGACTTATACACCCATCCATACTATTTTCCCTCTTACCCATAGAGAATAAATGGTCCAAGGAAAGTCCTCGTGGGTGATGGAGAAAGGATTCAGGCTGCACATGCGGAATATGGCTGAGTTGAAGAACCTGAATCAGAAGGTGATATATGCAAGCAGAGGTGGGATAGTACTTGAATAGGAAACATTCAAAGAAGGTTCCCTGTTGATATGGCAATAAGTAGTGCTGGTCTTCTATTACGTGGTATATTTCTTGCTGAGTCACAACTGGACTAATGCCCAGCAAGAAAGTAGGGGTAATGTGGCATTGAGGATGCTTTTTGGATGAGGTTTCAAACCCGAGTCCTGAGTGTTTCATGATCATTAGATATCTCAAGATAATTTTTGTAAAAGTTGGGATTGACCTTTGTGTCCAGAACAAATGTAAACTTGCAAAAAATCTTCTACAGCCAAGTTTCCCCTCTACCTCTTCCATGGAGGGAAGAATAGAGTTCAAGTGAACTAAACTATTATGTAGCTTTCTTATGTGTTGATAAATTACTGTTATGTAATTTATGAAGACTGCATTTCACTGGTGGATGAAGTGATCTTTGTTTAAGTTGTTGAGCTTGTTAAGTGCTTTGCATGATCCTTCAGATGATCATACAAATTTAAGATATTTTGATATTATGGCTTGTTGATCCTTTTTTTCATTCTTCCTCTGGGGTTGGATGCTAACAACAGATTTCTCTTACAAGTTAGTGGGGATACTATATTCTGTGTATTATTGTAATAACATCTTTCTCTTGCATATTGTCAAATACTTATGTAATAGCAGTCAAAGAAAAATAATGTTCTGTATAGCTGTACATTCAGCTAACTACTGGATCTGAAAGAAAGTATAGGATGGTAAATATTCTTTTGTCTATTACAAAGAAGAGGAGTGTAGTAGAGCATAAGAAAAAGATTTACTGATCCGCTAGGATTTTTTTTTAAAGGCCATGAATGAAAATAAAGTATGTACAAGTCTCTTCAGCATAACTAGCATTGCCCTTTCGCACTCACTCTGGGAGAGTTATACATTTTCACAGCCACTGCCACATCTGCCACCCTTATAATATGATGATGTCAGATGCTTAGCCAGCAGTTCCTACTGGGTTCTGGCCCCACTGGCAGATGGAAGAGCACTCTTTGGGAAGCCTGGAATCTAGTTCCTTTTACTATGTTCTTCTTACTTTATCATGAGCAAAGGATGATATAAATGTAACAGTGGCACTATTCTCAGCACAATGCCTGAGCAATCATACAGCTGATTATGCTGCATTAATGAATTGTTCTCCATTCAGATGCTGCATGTACCAATGTATTATTTCTTTGGCTGACACAACCTGTTGTGCACTTATACCTACAATGCCACACTAAATTGTAGCAACTAGAAGCTGTTGTGTCCATGAATACTGGCAGCTCTTTAAATCAAGATATTGTGATTCAATAGTGAGGCCTCTGTAGCTACAGTGTGAGCTTCATTAATCATGTCTGCATTGTGGAAGTATTCACACAGCATTCACTAACCACCCAGGGTCCTGTCCTGTGTATACATTGGGGAGAAGGGGAGAACTGTATCCCTAGATCTGAGTCCAAAGGAGACTATCAACATGTGAGAGTCCCTCCAGCTCTGCAGATGGGGGGCTCAGCCATGTCCAGTGCACATTGCCCTGGACCTTTTAGTAAGCACTTCTCTGATCCCTGGATCCACATAGAAGGCTGAAGTGGGGACTGGGTGGCTTGAGGAAGGAATGGATGGCCTGGAGGCAGAGTCCAAGGGAACACACATCCCCTATCTGGCTCCACAGAGATGCCCAAAACAGGCTTAGGTCTGTTTTACCTCCTGTGGAGCCTCCTTTCTTCTAGTAATCCTACCATAAGCAGGATGAATCACTGGGGCAGTTGCTACCAGAACTGGGAAAAAAGGACTGTTAGGCACCAGAGCCACTGCAGAGGTTCAGGAACTCCACATGGATGATCCTAGCTTCCCATTGATCTCCTGGAATCTGCAAGGTTTGAGGAGCAGGAGCTGTGGCCAATTCCAGGGAGACAAATCCTGCCCCCAATGAAATAATCCATGAGGAACTCTGTGAAGGGATCTTTGCAGAGATTTCCTCCCTCTTAGGTTGGGTCTACACTGATGGTGGCAAATTTGCTGCCGTCACATCGATTGCTCTGGATTGACTGAGCAGTCTGTATAGATGCACTCAGTCGATCCAGGAAGTGACGCGGAAAATCACCTTGGTAAGTGGCATAGCTCTGGGATGAAGGGAGCGCTGTTCCCTTTGACGCAGCGCAGTATGGACGCCATGCAGAGGAGACGCTGCAAAGTCGACGGGAGATACGCAAGTGATTTATGTCACTTGCGTATCTCCCATCGACTTCCGCCAAATCGCAAAGGTAAGTGTAGACCAGGCCTCGACTCCTCAGCAGCTTATGAGGCAATCTCTAAAATGGCTTCTATTCTGTAGCGATTTTAAAGTCCTGGTCTGGTATCTAGAGGGGATTTCCATGACAGTACAAAAGCCATGATTTCTGAGAGCCCATTTCTTCATCTGGTCATCTGGCTCTGGCCTCTTCTCTGTCCCATCATATAATCTCCCCATGGTCAGTTTGAGAGCTTTCCTTTTTCCAGTTCCTGTCATGTGGAGCAACTACTGTGCACCTTTGGGCTTCATCATTTCTCCATCTCTTCCAATTGGAGGTGAAAACATTTTTTGCTCCATTGCCTATATCCTGAAATCATAGCAGAGGCAGAGAGGCATTTCCTCAGTAATTATATTATTTATCTCTACAAAAACTTTGAGACACTCTGTGAAAGATGCTATAAAAAATAAAGATGAATTGTAAAATGGAATTTCCTTTTAATGTGAACTGCAAACAAAACTCATTCTGTTTAAGGGAAAAACGGTATAATGAGCCTTATTCTAATCTCATTTATACTGGTATGAATCAATAATAGTTCTCTTGAAGTCACTAGTTACACTAGTATAAATGAGGCCAAAATTGGGCCCTTTTTTATTTTTTGTAGCTAGGCTTTTCAACTGACCCTTTAAGCTTGTCCAGTACAGGACATCAGAACATCCATTGGCACAAAAGACCTCATGCAACTTTTTATACAGTGTACGTGGCTCTTCCATAATTTTGCTAACTACTTTGACAATAGAGGAAGGTAACATCTCTTGGAAAATGAGAACATATAGTGGCATCTAATTTCACCTCGGACCACATAATGCACATAGAAATTACCATATTTCAACAGACCAGTGTTTCATCATGTCTGACCATATCTATTCTCAGATACTTCAGAGTGAAGTGCAAGGACATCTCACAATGGACAACTATACAATGACCTGCCCCAAATAAAATTTTCATCATCACCCTAAACAGTTTGTAACTGGTTTATACTCTGAACTCTGGATACCTTTATAAAGTTGTATCCATCTGTTTGACTGTGCATGTTTTCACTACCTATATAAATGACTAATCCTTTTTAGACAATCCTCACAGCTTGCACTCCATGACATCTAATGGAAATGAGTTTCATAGGTTAATTATGGGAGAGAATCATTTTAATCATTTTTTAAAAATTCGATCCCTTTCATTTTCATTCAAAATCCCTCTACTGTATAAGAGAGCTTTTAAAGGATCCCCCAGTTAACCTTCTCTGTACCACTCATTATTTTACATACCACTACTCTTTCCACATGTCTCTTCTGTTCATCTTTCTGCACACTGAACAGTCCTATTCTTTTCAATCTGTACATGGCATTCATTTCTTTTTATCATTTTTGTTTTCTGCTTCTCTTTTCTATGTTCCTTCTATATCTGCTATAGCCTTTGAGATAGGATAACAAGAAATGAGCACAGTATTCCAGATGAGGTCCAGTATCCCATCAATGAGCTATCAATAGTATAATATCTTTAGTATATTTTCTCTGCCACACTACATATACCCTAATATTTTGTTTGCTTTTTGCCTCACAATTATGGCCAGAGATGAGGCGCCTATTGTAAACCCCAACATTTTGGGAAAAGAGATTCAAATGAATATGTCTATTTTAATCAGAAACCTTAATGCTTTTGACAGCTGCACTGTAGTTGAAAAATGTAGTCATAGAATCCCTTCTTGATCTGGTGTAATCATACCATCTAAGCAGATAAGCAGCCTGACTCATAAAGACCTCACGAGCAAAACTACTGGCCTCAGAATTATTGTGAAAACTCCTGGAGCAATCTAGAGGCACAACTACATTACACTCCATCAGTACAATACTTCTTTCAAGGAGAACCTCAGGAAATTTGGTAATTTGGATGGACAGGAGTGCAGATACAAGCTTTGATCAAATCTCTCTTGGCCAGAAAATCCACACTATAAACTGTAATTTTTAACTCCTTGAGACAGTCTGCAAGACAGATACTAGCAAGTCGCCTATGAGCAAAGTGTAAACTTCAAGTCAGTTTCTTGGGATAGGTACTTTCTGGAAGAGCTATGAGAGAGCTTGGGAAATGGGGAGTGAAGTTGAGTGGAAAGGAGGATACCATAGGAAGACTGAGAATAAAGATAGTCCAGTGCTTATGGTGCTAGCCTGGAACTTAGGACACTGACTTGAAGTCTTTGGTTTGCCTTAGGCAAGTCACTTTGTCTGTGTTCAGTTCTTCATCTATGAAATGGGATAATGCCACTTGCCTACATCCCAGGGTGTTGTGAAGATAATTGCATTAAAGGTTGTGAGCTGCCCTGAGACTGTGCTGGTGGGGAACCATATCAGTACCTTAGATAGATGTACAGAATGCTCTAGGAATGGTGGGCTCCACATCCCATTGGGGCTGGGGTGAGTGCCATACTACAATGTTTTTTCTCTTTAATTTCTGACTCTGTTAACTTACATAACTCCTTTTTTTAAGCACTGACCTTTGAGGAGAAGACCTTGCTGACTGTAACTCTTTTTTGCTGAGACTTCCCAATAACTTCACTGCCCTTATGAAATAGTTGGGTAGTCATTAGAAATCTGGAGAGGGTATAACTTTTCAATGGGCTGACAGCCCCAGGTGCACTGGGATAAACCAGTATTGCCAACTCTCAAAATGTTATCGTGACTCTAGGAATTTTTGTGTTGGGTTTTTTTGCTTGTCTCACAAAAACATGACAAAAGACTGCTTACTTCCAAATTTTCCCTCACGCAAAATGGCTACCATCTTCTGTTACTATCAATTGGGCTGAAGCCAGCAAGATGGTCATCAATCCCCTGTAGTCTATTTGCATGTGGATGTGAGACTGCACTTAATAAAGTTGGCCACCATCTCCCATTGTGTTCAATTAGACTAAAGCCAGGCCCACAGGCAAATTGGCTGCCACTCTATGGATCGGGGCTTTTTAGAATTATAATATTTGAAAATATTAATTTGGGAAACCACCAAACACTAATTTAACCATATATCCCTTTATTAAATCCAAAGGACTTACACAATTGCTCTAAACATAACTAAAAATCCTAAACAATAAGCAATCCAAACAGTAACAAAACATTTATAAGCATTTGATCAAGATATTTACAAACAGGCTAAACCCAGAGATGCTTAGACCCATATCAGGTGGTTCCATTGTGGTCAGGCAGGTATCAGCCATGAACCCTTTAAGAGTTTAGGGATTTTTTACACTTCAACAAACAAGTGATACCAGGTACTGACTTCAGCTAAAAACCTATTTGAGACAGTTCACCCACATTTCCAGTCTTAATCCAGAGAAGGGTTACAACTTCCAAGACCGTTCTTCCCTTGCAGCTGGGTTCACATAGGCTTCATCACTTGGTGTGTGTGTTGGGCCATGTTGGCTCATTTGAAGACGGATTGTGTCTTTGTCTTATTTAAAACCATCTGCCCATCAGTCAGAGGCCTTCTTTTTAGAAACTTTCCTTTATTTCATCAGTTATTCTTTGAACCAGACATTCTCTCTACTTCATTTCTTCTGGACTCGTGACTTACTGTTTTCAAGGACTTCCTTCTACTTGCTAGTCAGGCCTTTCTGTACAACACACATATATTTCCTTAAGCAAACTTAAGATAATTCTATTTCTTTAATTTCATATTAGTCCTATAGGGCTGGACAGGAGACAGACTGTGAGGAGCATCAGACACTGTGAAAAGTTAATGGGGAGAGTGAAGGAGAGCAGGACACTGGGGGGAGCAGGAGACAGATTTAGGGGCTGCAGGGGAATGAGATTAAGGGAGATGTGGGGACAGGAGGGAGGCTGAAGTGAGTGCAGAGGAGTGTGGTGGGGTGTGAGATAGAGGAAACAGAAATATGGAAGCTCTCACAGCCAGGATGTAGTGGTGAGTTAGGGGAATCCCCTCTTACTGAGAAGTCAATATTGCCAACTCTCTTATTGTGACTCCTGTGAGTCACAGGATTTTGGTGCCTGCAGGAGGAACTGTTGCATGGATGCAAGAACCATCTTTGTTCCTACTATTTTCAGGGCTAAGCTTGCAGCCAGAGCTTAGTTCGTGACCCTCAGGACTGAAGACATAGACCTGCCCTGCCACTGAGCCCTGCCTTCATGCATGGCCCTAGAAGAGAGAAATAGGGATGCTACTTGTTCAGCTGTTCCCAGGATCATCTCTTTTTTAAGGTAGATGTCCCAGAAAATCTGAAGGGCACTCAGTACACACTGCCAGCTTTCCAGTTTTATTGGCTCAGGATCATCCTGGATATTCCAGTTTTTTGTACCTTGCAGGTGGCAGCAGCCTTAAGGAAAAGGGTCCTGGGGTATAGGAAGGCAGGGGAGGGGGAACTCAGGGACGTGATGCTACTGGGACCCTTGCAGAGGAGAAGCCCAGGGCAGTGAGAGGCAGAGAAGAGTTACTATTAGTTCAAGACAAAAATAAGGGACTGCCATCCATTTCCCATCTTAGGAGTAAAGAGAGAAGTCTCCATCTGAGTAGGCTGGGGGAGGCATGCATTTTTGTATGCATTAAAGGTTTACTTTTACATCTGAAATTCTTGCAGACACAGTGGCAGAGGAATAGAAGAGAGTGAAAAAGTCAACAGAGCAAAAAACATGATTTTTTTTTAAACTCATGTATTTTGAAGGGCAATCACACGGTTTTAAGGATCCAGAGGTTGGCCAAATGTAAACTATTTGTTTAAACTATTTGCAGGTGTCCTTGAGTAACTGAACACTTCTTTCAGTTACCGAAGCATAACTCTGGAGTTACTTCATTGAAGATAATGGATTGGCTTCAGGTTCACCGTGAGCTAACCAATCAGAAATTGGCCTTGAAACGCTAAGCCTGTGTGGATTTCCTCTGCTAGAGGCAGGGCAACATCTTTGTCTATCTTTACTTGTGCGGGTCAGGCAATCGCACCACATTTGAAATGAAATAATGTTTTAACTCTCTGACACCTATTTCATAACAGACAGTGGAAAGTGAAGTTTTGCAGTATATGAGCACAAAACTGTAGCCTGCCATTGGCAACAACCAATTACTGAGTCTGATACGTAGCAGTGTGGTTACAATATATTACATGATAAGTTGGGCCTTTTTTGTACATATGTGTGTCTTCCACTGGAGAAAAGGAGTATAGAAAATACATACCGGAGCTAGAATCCTTACAGTAAGGCTAACAGTGTGGGAATCATTGAAAGGAGGCTGCATCTCAGGCCTAACAACCTAAAAAGGGCCCTTTAATACAATATTTTGAAAGTATTTCTCATGTCTTCTAAAATCAGCCCAATAACCCTTTCTTCAGTGGAGGAGTCTAATTCCTTTTGGATGTTTTTATTCATTTCCTTGAGCTTTCCTTGGGCTGAAATTTGAGTTTAAGGCTAAAATGTAGGTTTGGGGACATTTATTTTAAAAACTACATAGTATTTGTGATTTTCAGAGTAGAGCTAGCATGGCACAATTAACTGAATGCATAGCTGTCTATTTCATAATAAATGGAGGAAAATGTACAAGACATTGGACATTTATTAATATACAATCACTCCTAAATTGTGAATCACAATTGTGTACAAGGTATATGTGTGTGCATGATATATATATAATCAAGGTCTTTCACTGTTACGATATTATTAAAACTCTTGGGCAAATTTCTGTAAAGAAATCCAATGCTTCCCTTTCAAATCCCGTGGATTTTATAGTAGATCAATGATGTTTACTTGAGGTAAATTTGATATAACTTCAAATGCCCAGTAGAGTTTACAAAAAAATTTTATTAGGCTTGCCAGGAAGACAGTCTTGATTTAGATGACTCTGCTGTAATCACTAAAACAGAAGAAAAAAAGTGAAATGTACTGAAATCTCTGATTACAGGACACAGCAAAAAGAGAGATTAGTATAGATTTTAAAAAACCCCACCTGTCTAAAAAGTCAGCTTCTGAAAAGATGGAGAAAAACATACAATCTTCATAGAGATCATTTAAAAAGAATGGGAATAAAAATATAATTCTAGAAATTATTGTATATTCTCTTAAGAGCCTTGTCATCTTGAGAGACATGCATAACTCCCATTAATGGTAACTTGAGCTGTGCACATGCATCAGTGAGAGAACAGACTTTCAAAAAAAAGTCATCATTGTGAATGATAAACTAATTATTTTTGATGACACCCAGTGTTGTCACTTCTCAGTTCATAAAACTACAACTGGAATCTTTCAGTTGCACAGTTACCAAATCTTCTGTTTCAACAGCTATCATTTGTTAACAAGGCAATTGAGCTTATGCAGGCCCAGTGTTTGGTTGGGGGTTTTTTTAAACTTAATTTTATGTCTCACTTTCACACAATTCTGTAGACAGAATGTCCCAGATAGAACCCACTCCTGAACTCCAGACTAGCACATTTTCCATTAACCAGTGCGTGATTTCATAAGGACCATAGGTTCAGGACCTTGCAACTGAAATACCAGAATAAAATCCAGGCTAAGGGGCTGCTATTACTCACCTTTCCAAGTTCTGCTGATGGTGAGGAGAAGAATCCTTTTCTTTCTTTAGAGTGAGGTGCTTGCAGCTCCCTAGCAGGCTCCCTTCCATTTGCCCTTCTACCAGGTTTGAGCTACACAAGTTAAGATGAGTTCCAACAAGAGTGGGGTGGAAGGAGCAGCCATTCTGTGGCATTCTACCCTGGGATATCTCCTAGTTGATAACTCTGTGGGTGTTTGTGCTGCTCCAGGCACTGTAAACACCCACACCGTGCTTTACTATATGCCAGCAAAAGCAGAGAAGCTAGTGGAAAAGTGCTTCCTGTAGGAGACATGCTGTTGTTGGGAGAAGATTTTGTGCAACCAGTTCCTCTAATCAATGGTACCTGGATCATACAATTTGCAGCGTGTACCCTGGCATCGATGTGATCCAAAGGCCTGTCCTCCCTTGACTGAAAGGATGGATGGTCCAGTGGTTAGGACTTTAACCCCAGGACTGAGAAGACCTGACTTCAGTTTCTTGGTCTGCCACAGACTTCTTGTGTGACCTCGGCCAAGTTACTTAGCCTCTCTGTGCTTCAGTTTCCCACCTGCAAAATGGGGATAAACAACACTTCTCTATCTTACAGGGGAGTTATTAAGGATACATTAAAGATTGTGACATGCTCAGATATGAGGGGGACATAAGTACCTTCAACAGAAAAAAGAGAAAGTACTGCAAAGTCTCTAAACTCTCTCTAAGGATGCTGCAGAAACTTCTCATGTTGTAACAGAGTTCTTTGGCAACTTTTACTCCTTCTGTGGGATTTTTATGGAATAAAGAAAATATGGCCAGAAAGCAGAAAGAATGATAGAGAGACACTGATACAATGTTATTTATATCTTAGGTGCATGTGTTGTTTAAGAGCAAATGGTTTAGTGGGATGAGGCAAGTTTTATGGCATAGAAAGTCTACATATGTAATTGAGCATGGCATTTATCACAAATTCAAGATCCTATATAACTGAATAAATCAGATGAAATAAATAGCTCCTGTGGGAGCAGGCTAGAGTTCTTACTATGTAAACTTCATAGGCTTTTATTTAGTTATTTTTATTTATTTTATTTAGTTAGTTATTTTTTTAGTTATTTTATTTATTTAGTTAGTTTTATTTAGTTTTTAACATGTTGTTAGAGGGGGGGAAATAGCAGAAATAAAACTGGGGGTTTTAGATTTTAAATCTGAAATCTTAAACCCCAGTCACGGAGGCAAATCCAATAAATGAGGAACAGGGCTGCAGGTCCAGAGAGCAGTGGCAGAAAATAATTAGAGCTCTGGCAAATAAGAGCTTTTTTTTCTTTTTCTCCGTATAGCTGCTTTTGCCAATATATTCACTATTTCATCATCCTTTTGATAAGGAACCATTTTTGCATCCAAGAATTTACTGGCTCCATAAAATTAATATAACCATATAGGGCCAAATTTTGGCATTAACTATGCATACTAGCATGAGAATGTGAGGTGAGAGCCTAATGTTGCTCTTTCCAAAGCACACAGAAAAACATCTCTGAAAACTTTCCACAGCAGAAGCTGTGAAGATATATTCTTGAGCATATCTTAAAGGTCAGAGGGTGTTATCTGGCAGTCATGTACATATGACCCTTGACTCAACATTTACCCGTCCTTCCCATTTATTCCGGTTCCTGAGCTGGACTTTGGGCTCTGAAGCCTGGTGAGAGGGACGGGTCCCAGAGCCCAAGGTCTAGCCTGAGTGGGAACATCTACACTGGTATTTTTAGTGCTGCGAGCCAAAGTCTGTAGACCCAAGTTCTGAGATTCACTGCGTTGGGGTTTGATTTTGCCATGTAGACATAAACTTAGTGACCTGCACAAATCACCTAGCAAGTTCTTAACACAGCCAGGTTAGGAACTAAGGAGTTCCTGGCTTGTAGTTTCTTGCTTGATC
Source organism: Mesoclemmys tuberculata (assembly GCA_007922155.1). Taxonomy (NCBI): domain Eukaryota; kingdom Metazoa; phylum Chordata; order Testudines; family Chelidae; genus Mesoclemmys; species Mesoclemmys tuberculata. Next base: position 54,247,349 of record ML675620.1, read on the forward strand.
TACTAGACCATCTTGCCCCTCAGATTTAAAACTTTGGTTCACATATGTAACCTTGCTGCCAGTTGCAGTTGGCAGCAACAAAGGCCAGATTCAATATACAGGGGTTCCTTTTCAACAATACAACACAAAACCGAGCCCCCATCCAGTAACCTGGGACAATTACTCAGAAGCACAGAGTCTGAGTGTAGAAAATAAACTTTTATTAAAAGGGGAAAGTAACCCAGTATTAATTTGGGAAAACGCCACAAGCAGGATTCAGAAGCATAAAACCATGAGCAAAACACCCACCCCAGAGTTAGTTGGGCAGTGTCCTTTTGCCTCAGGTCCAGCAACCAAAAGTTCCTTTAACTTGCCCTGCCCTTCACCACACCCCACTCTCAGTTGTTGTCCTTAGTTTGCGAAGACCCAGGTGCATCTACAGAGTTCACCTCCCACCCTGGGATGAGGGGCCTTGCTCACTCCACTGTTGGGGTACTTGCTCTGGTGTCTGCTGCTTCACTGCTCCTGGTGCCCTGCATTCACTGTACACTGCTCCACCAGCCACTCCACACCTGTTGCTGCTCAGGGTTGTCTTGAGGTCTCATCACTTAATACATCTCTCAGTGATTTTGGCTAGTGGGAGATCCTCACTGCTAGTGCACATAGGGCAGTGTCTTGCATCAGAGATACTGTCAAAGCAGGTTTAATGCTTAGAGCTGGTTATTACTGATTTCAGCTCTGTTGTTCTGCAACAAGACTCTCAATTGAGTTCTGTCATTACACAGTGGAGCGAGGAAAGGTCAAATGGTTTCTGAGACCCTTAGGCAGGGCCCTACCACCAGGCCTATCCCCACCTTCTCACAACTCCACTGAGCTCTGGCATCCATGTCTCCTGCTTAGCAAGTACAGTTCAGTTGAGGGTGAGTCCCTCAAATGGGGTATGCCAAGCACAGTTCTGCTGCCTTGGTTCACACAACAAGGATAACAACCCTTGAGTATCCCTACCCCCACAACAAAGCGACCATAATCCAACACCAACCAAAATTGATAATTTGGATTAAGCAGTCCCATGATGCCAAGCACTTAGTCAGGATGAGTGTGCCCATGCAAGCAAGTTCAGCTCCTAAAGTCCTCTTCCCCAGCTCATCACTAGATGTCCAGGGAGAGCTCATTCAGACCCTGCTTACACATAAATGTCTAAACTTTTGAATTTCCCCAAAGTTTATTGCAAACTTAACTATGCTTCCTTGGCCTGTAAATCAGACCAAAGCCAAACAGGTTTGAAACAGCATGAGAGTAAACTTTCCAGGTGAAATGAAGCAATACAGAGGTATGTATGACCCATCAGTGCCTACGGTAGCCACCTGAAAATGCCAAGGTGAGGCCAGGCTGCAAGAGGACAGCAGATTCTCCCAAACTGGTAGCTAACACTGCAGTACATTCACCAACCCATCACAAACTGTGCTTCTGATCCCCCACACTTGTTACCAAGAAGCTAAAAACAAGAAGTTATACAGCCCCCTTATTGCATTTCAGTCTCAGGCTCCCAGTCAGCCACTAAGTCCAATAAAGGGATACTTTATTAAAAGGCTATTACCAAAAAGGTTCTCCTGATCCCCAAAGGGTCAGCCACATTACCAGTTTAATATAAATTTGGATCTTACCCAAAATACCACACTGTCAGCCAATCCTTTAGTAACTAAAATGAAAGGTTTATTATAAAAGGAAAGAAACAGATGAGAGAAATGTTAAATGATCAAAACAATCAGCTACATTACAATTATTTGAAAGTCCATAAATAATCAGATTCTCAGCAGAATTGTGGAGTTTGCTGGCTTGTACAATCCTTCCAGTGTACATCCAGTACATGGATGGGATTAAATCCTTTGTTTCAGTAGCAGATGAGTTGGTAAAGGTAGGAAGCAGGAGTGAAGACAATGTGGAGTTGATGAATCTACATTTTATAGTCTCTGGTCTGCCATGAGGGTTGGTTCAAACACAAGACCACAGCACATGGACAGGGCGAGGCCTTGCAGACCCCTGATGAGAGGCACGTCTTTACATGTCCTGTTGACTTATAAGAGCAGTCCTGAACTCACTGTAAAGATAATTGGACCTCGATGAGTCATCAGTGCTGACACTAAGCTGCCTGAGGGGTAGCACAAATGTTTGGACATGGACGTATATCATATATATCGCTAATTTACAGTACAAAGATGTTACATGCACATAAATAGTATTACCACATTTAGCAAATTTTAACCTTTCCAACAGTACCTGATATGGCATATCTAGTACAAATTATTGTAATTTTGCAATATTTATGTCAATAATATTATGGCTTCATTCATATTCCATCCAGCATCACAGCATGCAAGCATGTTTTCAAAACAAACATTGTTCAAACTACTTTTCAATTACAGCAAAGCTTCCATATGAGTTAAGTCAAGGTTAGTGTCAGTTCTTATTTTCTGGACCATTTTTTACCCTTACCTGTTGGGGTTTTTCTTTAGTCCTTTTCCAAACCAAACACAAAAACAATCTGAATATGTTATTGCAGATTAATTGTCAATGCATGCTTTTTTAATTATATTGCGCATTTCTGCCTCCTAATTTGCGTGCCCCTTGAGTTCACAATGGTATGTGCCTATCTTTCCGAGCAGCAGAGCCAAATACAAATCCCATCTCTATGTCCTAGCTTTTCTTTGGCAATAACAATATAATAACTAATTCAAAAACTAAATTGTTTTAACTACCATGAGATGGGATGAGAGAGAGAGAGCCACGTAACAGTGAATCACCTGTTTATTTCATTGTAAGGTACTTTCATACCTTGATGATGAGCATGTTATGAATAACTGCTCCTTGATAAATTTCTCCATCCTCATTTTAGAAAAAAATCATTAGGCTCTAGGTAAAAGATAAATTCTCATTTTTTTCCTCTTGCTCAGAATCCCATATTTCTATGGTTACTAGGAAAAGCTATTCCTAGCCCTGCTATCCAATAAATTTTCTCCTACTTCATCTAATGCCTCTCCAATTCCCAATATGTTTAAATGTTTAGTTTGAATATTGTTCTCCATGATCTCTAGTTTTCTAGGAAGCAGGAGCAGGATTTGTTCTCCCTATGAAACTATCCTCCTGATTTCAGAGTCTGAATTTAACATTTCTGATTGTTTTCTAACAGTTGCTATATTTTTCCTCCATCATCAAGTTTACTTTAAAGGTCAACAATGATCAGAGCAAAAACATTCTTCCTGGTTTTCTGTTTTGCCTTTCAGTGCTGTCAGGTTTAATGTTAGATTTTCTTGGTCCCCCTTGGAGCCAGCTGACCAGGTTTGGAGCTAAAGGTCCCCTGATTTTCAGGGCAATTGTTGAGTGATTTGTGGCTTTTGGAGAGTCTCTGAAACTTCTACCCACAGTGCTAGGGGTGCTGCAAGCTCCCTGCAGGCAGCTGGCTTCCTTACAGCGCCTTCCCTTAAGTGGAAGAGATTACTTTCTCCTTTACAGAGTGCTTAGAGGGCTGGAGGAAGAGGGAAGGTTGCAGCAGACTGAATGGCCTCCTTCCATGTAATAATGGCAGCAGTCCTGCAGTAAGGGAAAGGAAGCAACACAGTTGACAGAGAATCTAAAAGCTAGTTTTTGCAAAATATTCAGTATCTGTTTGTATGGGTGACTGGTATGGGTGGAATTTTATATAGGGAGCAGAATCCCTGTGGCCTGCCCTCTGTAATGGAATTGTTCAAGAAAGTCGCTCTTCTTTTGGTGTCGAGGTAAATGCAGCAAATAATGCATACCTGGATGATGCATCACATATACTGGGGCTATAGCATAAACCAAGCTGCATGCTACAGTCACAGAAAGTGCTTTCCCACACCTTTTAGGTGAACTACACTAAGATTCTGCTGGCCTCGAAGTAGGACCACCATCATTAGACTTGCATCCCATTGTAGGCAAAGAAGAGTTACATATCAGAAAGAGAGAGACAAAAATAATTTTAATTATGCAGAGTGAAATGCAATAGTAAACTCAAATACATGTTTTTTGTTGTTGTTGTTGTAATGTTAAGCTGGATGTGAAAAGAATCCATAAATAAATGATAAATCACTGATTGCTTTGAAAGTTTACTCGAAACTTCTGAATTGTGCTGCTGATAGAGAATGTCCTGAATTGGCCTAAGAAATGCAACTTAATGCAGAAGCAAACAGGAATATAACAAAATTATGGCATTCATATTCATCTGACAGCTGTAGAGTTTAGTATGTATTTTCCAAAGTACTAAAATTATTCTGTCTATGAAAATAAAGCAGATTGCATAATCCATTTTAAAAGTTTGTGCTTTGCACACTATTAAATAGACAACAATATTAAATTGATGGGGATGAATAACCATACAGGATCGTCAGTGAATACCGTCTGTATCTCAGTAAGCACACAAAAGTGAGACTGAGTGGAGTCTTTTGTTGACTTTGATTTCCACATGTTGAACTATGGTAATTTATGTAGGTGAGACCTGTAAATTTTTAGCAAGTCCTTACTGTGTGGATCTTTCCTTCTGATTCTACATTATATTATATATGCCCTCTCTTATATATGACCACAGAAGGAATCTTTTTGGAAAAGGCCTGAACTAATTACAGTGTGTGGCAAAGAGAGGGCTTGTTGGCCTGATTTCAAAATTATTCCTACTCCTCCTGATTTGTATTTTCTACCATTTTAACAAAGGATCCATTGTCCTTAATCAGTTATTTTCTTCTGGCTATTGTTATGCCATCTTCAAATCTCTCCTGTGGGGATTCTTGCTCCAGAGCTGGCATTCCCAGGCTCCTGGCATGCTAACAAATCCTATTTCTACAGAGAGGCAAGGTGAGCCTTATCTACCACAATTCAGGCCAGTTCAGTTTATTTAAGTAGCAGTATATCTGTGATACAGTACCATTTGTGGACCAGTTGTACATTACAGAATGTGCTAAAAATACAGTGAATTAATGTGCAGCAACAGAATGTGATGGGAACCTAGTAATTGAAGGTGGGTTTGCATGATATTGCAGTAAGTGCAGCTCTTCAAGCTACTTTTTAGAGTTAGGGTCTGCCAGTCCCCATGGGAGACTCTGCTTCTGTTCCAAAGATGTCAGGAAAATCCTTGGAATAGGAGCAGTGGAATTCCACGACAGTTGGACTTATACTTCCTCCACATGGTGCAGAAGGTAGTGAAGGCAAGTGGAAAGTGTTTTGCATAGAAAGCAAAAGCAACTACATGGTAACATCCCATCAGTGTATCACCTCTACCCCTTTAAAGGCCATCCATCCATGGAGCTCAGCCATTCTCAGGGAAAAGCAAACTACATGAAGGGGAGTACTGCCTCCAGAGATGAATTTTATGGATTTTTGCCCTACTGCATTGTTCTTTCTGGGCAGTGGACTGATATTGGAGTGGAGCAGCCAGAGAGCATGGCTGACCATTTTAACAGAAATCCAAAATCCATGGGAACAACAGGGCCTGGTTCCTTAGATCCTGGCCAGTCCATATTTCCCCTCGAATGCCAACAACAATGGTAGTCCCTGGTGTGTTAACACTGCTTGGCCCCATTGCTGCTTGCATGCATGTTCAAACTCGATCAATTGCTCACAAAAGCCATAAAAGGAGGATTTACTGCTGTCTTCAGCAGTAATAATGATGATATCTTTTGCATCTGATATCATTCTGAGTGCAGATCTTCTTGGATCTTCTCCCATTTCTTCCAGCACAAAAATCCACCTAGCTTTCCATGCACACTGGCTCACCCCTATGCTGCATATGCCTCATAATTAGAAGCAACCAAAAGTTGGGATGGATGAGTGGCCAGCAGAATTATGCAGAGCAACAGATGTGATGCTGCTCCTACCTAGCACTTAAGGGAAGGTGGAGTGCAGAGATGTCAAAATGTACGAAGACTGGTTCTGCTGTTCTATGGACTTTGATCTCCTGCCAGAACGGCTGCCTGAGGTCGCTGGGCATTTCATTCGTTCACTTGCAGTGCCACCCAGAGGAGACAATGCAGCAGCACTGTGGCCCCACAAACTGCAGGTTACTGTCGGGGTTAGTGCTCCCCTTTTGCAAGGTGACATGCTTGAAGGTGAGCATGTAGCCCTTTCTGAAAAGGAAATAAGGGAAGCAGGACACAGTGGATGACGAGGATGGTGTAGGATGCCGTACTGAAGCCCTAGGAAGAACACCAGTTTGTTTCTTGCATCTAATTTGGGCCCTGTGGCTGCCAGAATTGTATTAAATAGATTTCATTTTCTATACATCTTGCCTCTGAGCACTCTGACCAGATCCTGCAGTGATCTGTGTGTGTCTTCCTCACATTGCAGACAATGGGAGTTCAGTGAGCAAAATGTGATTGCAGGATCCAGCCCTGCAATATGTAAAGGCTGACTAATGCCATTTGATTTATAAAGGAAGGAAGTTGCTGAATTATTCATGATTAGGTAAGAGAAATCAGCCTGTTGATTTCCGTCTTTAGCCTATCTCACGTATATAACAAGCAAGCACAGATCATGCTAGCATTTTTTCAAATCAGAAGCTCAGACTTTTAAATGAAAACTAGTAGTCTACGGAGTTGCTTTGTTTTTTGTTTACAGGGATTTAATTCCTCATGAAGGCCAGACATCCCCGTCCCCTTATAGATTTTTACATTATAAGTGGATTTGGAGCATGGGAGTATCATTACAACAATTTTAGGGGGGTTGTATCCCCAAACATCAAAAGAAAGAAACAAAGGACTGAAAATCCCCTATGAAATCTTGTTGAAGCCCTGTTTGAAAAAGATTATAGAAAATATCTCTGTACTGGCCGGAGGGGGAGGAGGGGCAGAGCAGGGGAGTGAAGGGACTGGGTTGGGTTGGGTTGGGTTGGGTTGTTTCTTTGTTTGCAACTCTCTTTCTCCTACCCCCATTAATCATAGGAATCTTCTCAGGAAAAAAAATATACCTGGCCTTCAGATGAAACTTATTCAGAGGAAAAGAACATTTGGGCTGCTATGGAAGCCAAAAAGGGAGTTAAAAACAAACAGCTCCACTGCTGATACTGTGACACTGATAGAGAGATAGAAAGCTGGTAATGTGAGATTCCTATTTTTAAACAGTGATTTGTTTAATCTTTTTTTTTCTTTTTGCTTTGGGCTGAGACTAAAAAGTGTTGCTCTCTTATATCATTTTGTCTGCAGGCGGGAAGAAATAATTTGCTCACACCCTCCGTAGGCTGCATAAAGAACTGATAGTAAATTTGACAAAGAATCAAAATATTAAATAAAAGCTTTGAATGAGCTGGACATGGCATCTAAGTGACCAGAGGTCACTATGTTCCACAATGAAGTCTGCCATCACATCAAATATTCTGTAAAAAAATGCGTGTATCTCTTTTCTGTCTCTATTTTGCTTCTTTGAAGGTAACAGTTGGGGGAGATTATCTGCCTGGCATCAAACCAATACGTTACTTCTGAAGGATCATATGTGATTGTATGGGTGGGTTCTCTATTTTCCTCTGATGGTCTAAGATATGGAGGGATTACCTTGATGTTTCCCGTGATCCTCTTAATTTTCTTTAATATGTTCTCTGGACTCCTGATTGCTTTTTTAATGGCTGATGTGTTTATTACTGACCTCTACCATGCAGTGTCTTTGCATAATTCCTAAATAACGGTGGATGTTGACTTGCAAAATCATCTCACAATAGTACCTTCAGTATCCAGAAAGATAATAGAGCAAATGAATTTGCAGACACCTAGGAGATAAGAAGATGATAAGTAATAGCATGGATTTGTCAAGAACAAATTGTGTCAAACCAACCTAATAGATTTATTTGCTACGGTAACAGGGCCTGTGGATGGGGGAGAATTGTAGATGTGGTATATCTTGACTTTAGTAAGGCTTTTGATACTGTCTTACATGACCTTCTCATAAACAAACTAAGGAAATACAATGTAGATGGAGCTACTATAGAAAGTAGTTATCAGTGGTTCACAGTCAAGATAGAAGGGCATGTCAAATAGAGTCACACAGGGATCAGTTCTGGGTGTGGTTCTGTTCAATATCTTCATCAATGATTTAGACAGTGGCATAGACAGTACATTTATAAAGTTTGTGGTTGATACCAAGATGGAAAGGGTTGCAAGTGCTTTGGAGAATAGAATTAAAATTCAAAATGATCTGGATAAACTAGAGAAATGGTCTGAAGTAAATAGGACGAAACTAAATAAGGATAAATGCAAAGTACTCCACTTAGGAACGAACAGCCAGCTACACATAAAAATGGTAAATGACTGCCTCAGAAGGCGTACTGCAGAAATGAACCTGGGGGTCATAGTGGATCATAAACCAAATGAGAGTCAACACTATGACACTGTTGCAAAAAGAAGCAAACTTAATTCTGGGATGTCTTATTAGGAGTGTTGTAAGGAAGACATGAGAAGTAAGTGTCATGTTCTACTCCATACTGATTAGGTCTCAACTGGACTTTGTGTCCAGTTCTGGGCACTACATTTCAGGAAATATATGGCCAAATTGGAGAAAGTCCAGGGAAGAGCAATAAAAATTTTTAAAGGTTTAGAAACATAACTTATAAGGGAAGATTGAAAAAACTGGGTTTGTTTAGTTTGGAGCCGAGAAGAACTAAGAGGGGATATGATAACCATTTTCATGTACATAAAAATTTTCATGTACACAAAAAAGAAAAAAGAGGAGGGAGGTAAATTGTTCTCATTAACTTTGAGGATAGGACAAGAAGCAATGGGTTAAACTGCAGCAAGGGCAGTTTGAATTGTACATTAGGAAAAACTTCCTAGTTGTCAGGGTAGTTAAGCATTGGAATAAATTGCCTTGGAGGTCGAGGAATCTCCATCACTGGGGATTTTAAAAAGTAGGTTAGCCAAACACCTGTCAGGGATTGTATAGACAATACTTAGTCCTGCCATGAGTGCAGGGGACTGGATTGGATGACCTCTCAAGGTCCCTTCCAGTCCCACAAGTCTATGATTCTGTGACATGAGATACACACTTGACAGCATGAGAATGGCTCAACAACAAACAGTGAGTTGAGCTCCTTCAGAATTCTTTGTCATCATCAGGGAAAGACCCTATCGCTGTATTAGGACCCATCAGCATTGCCTTATTGTGATACCTGGACATTTATTTACAATACAAGAACTTGATTTGAAATGCATTTAAATTAGAATTAGTGATTATGTTGTGGTGAAGTGTTTGCTGGGGCAGGCTGGAGGTATATAATGGGGGCCAAATTCTTTGCTGGCATAACTCCCATGCAATAAATGGAGTAATGTCAACAGAGAACTTGGCCCAATATTTAAAGCAAACACTTACACCACAGACATATGGAGTGGAATTTTGCTGTTGACTTCAGTGGGGCCAGGATTTCACTCATGATCTCTAGGTGGCTGGGTAGTGGTTCCCCTAGCTTTCAATCACCTCTCTGGCTACAACTACATTATCCCTGGTGGTTATTACTTTTAAGTTGGGACTCATAAAAATACTTTGAAAAGCAAATAGTTTTGCCTTTGGGATACGCCATATTATACCAGGTATCCGTTAGTTACCAAATCTCCCCCAGAAAGGACACCAGCAGTCACTCTGTGAGCTCTTTCTTTCCCCAGTTCAAATTATTCTACCTGCTTCCTCTGCTAAATCACTGTCTGCAGTAGATATTTTCTGAAATAAAGTATAAACCTTTCTATCAAAGTTGGCTTAATACATTTGTTGGTTAAGTGGTTTTGCTTCCTCCCTTGGTTATGATTTTGTGGAGGCATTTTTGTGTACATGAGAAAACAAATGAATAAATTCCCCAGTGCCTGCTTCCCTCCTCTGCAAACACAGGTCCCCTGGGATACAGGGTTTATGACAGGCTAACTGGAGAATATTTGAAGTGGCCCTTTGTTAAAATATTGGCAGCAAATCCTTGCTGTAGTTTTGGGATGTCTGCAATTGCTAAAAAAAAGAGAATTATAACTGGCTTTCAGAACTGAGCGCTACAAGTGGGTCAATAACTTCTGCCATTGTTCTCCCAGCTGATTTTCTTTTGCAAGATGCAAAAAGGAATCAGTTTCACCTGTGCCAATTTGCACCATAGGTTGGTCTCCATTTTTATTCTTTCTGTTTCTCTTTCCTGGCTGTTTTTCTTTATTTTCCTACTTCATGTTTCACTCTTTTTTTTACTATTGTTCTTTACTTGCATCCCTTCCTTCCTCCTCTGTTGAGAGGAAAGCTAAAAGCCGCTCGGGGTACATGCAAAGTGACACTTTGGCTGATGGAGTTATATCAACCTATGAGGTGCTTTATGTCTGGCTGTCATAGAGGGGCTTCTACAGGAGCAAAGAAGGGTGGGAATCTTTCACTGAGCTACCTCCTCTTCTGCCCTGCCATTCAAGAGTGCATTTACAGTGTGGCACTGGACAGATTGTAGAGTTTTCCATGCCACTGCTGCTCCCCACCTCCATTAGGCTTTGCCTCCTTAGGGGCATTTCTCTGAGGTTCAGAAATATGTTGCTAGACTGAGCTTGAAAAGGTGCGTGTTTAAATCATAGACATGCAGTCTTGAACAACACACTTTTGTTTGTGTGGTGAAGAACAAACAATGTTAGTAGGGTAATGGGACTGGGAGGAAGGAGATTTTCCCGCTGTTCTACTGTGTGCCACCTGCCAGTTCCGCTCCAGCAATAATGTATCTTGTGTGCAGCGTGGCTGGCGAGAAAGTTGGTAGAGATAGGAAGCAGTCACTCTGTGTCATATTTTCACAGCAAGCGCCTGCGACTAGACCTGGCTGGAAAGTATGCGGTTTCATCCAAATGTATAAGTTTTGATAACGTTTTCATCACAGAGAAAGAGAGAGGGAGAGACTCTCATACTCTGTAGCCTGGCTGCTGGGGCCTGGTATGGGACGTATTCAGTTCAAGTTCCAGCTGCTTAATTCAGAATGATCTGTGATGAGGAAACTAGCTAACTGTAAACTTCTTGCCTTCTCACATGGTGTTGGAACCTTAAACATATTTTTTTAAACAAAAAAATTGTATGTGTGCATGCTTATAGTTATGGTTATGTCAGATTTCATATTTTGAGAAAAATGCCCCAACTATATCACTTAGAGAGACAAGCTGGGCAATATCTTCTTATGGACCAACTTCTCTTAGCGAGTGGGACAAACTTTCAATCTTACCAAGCACTCTGCCACGTCACTGTCAATTATAAAATCCATGTGTCAGATCTATCTCTAGTAGCTACAGGCATTTTCTTTTAAAACTGCTAGAATAGCTTCTAACAAAAAAAAAAACATAAAAGAAAATCCTTATCAACTTATATGACCAAGATAAGCAAGACACATTTTGGAACTAACTTGTTCGTTCTTCCCTAAGATTTAACCACCCCTGAAATTCCAAAAAATAAGATATGCTGATGTAAATACTGAATGGTATTATAGTTACCAAAATCGCTGTAAATATTCTTTTGTCATTCTTCTAGCTGATTTTTAGTTGTGATTTACAACCATAGTTCTCCTATGGTTGAAAAGGATTTCATTTGTATAACTTGTTAAAGTTATAATTTGAGAAGTATCCTATAGGGGGCACTCAGGTACCACAAACAGATGCTACTATTTCCAGACTAGTTAGACTATGTTTAGATGGAATGGGGCAGACCTTGGAGCACATTTTCACATTACCTTTTATACAGAGAACAAAAGTGAGTAAAATATAAACTAAAACACTCTTTGTCATAGCCCTACTATTCCCCAAAGAAAGACAAAGCCGTATTAAAAAGTGCATTTAAATGACATTCACAGCCTGATAATGCTAGAAACATAAAAGCATGGTAGTACACACAGCTGAGCTTGTCTGCATTTTAAAATTCTAAACAAGATATCCAATACATTATGTTTCAGTAGTGGGTACAATTATTATTCTCCTGCTGAGTGTTAGGACTGTTCTGAATGCTAAAAGGCAGGCATGTGCCTTGTTCTTGGTTTTAAATGAAATGACTACCTATTCAAATTTCCTTTTAAATCAACTTTTCAGTTCAAAAAAGAGTTTGTCCACTATGTAGTTACGGCTGGTTGCCACAACAGTAATTTACACTGACATCCTATAGCCTTTATAGGATGACAAAAACCTCGTATTATATATTTCTTTATGTGAACTGTTTTATGGTTAACAAGATATAGCCCAAAACCTGAATGAAAATCCTGCTATGGCACCTGACTGGTATCACACAGTAACTTATTTTGAAGCAGAAGGAAAAAAGGGTCCCTTAATCTTTGAAATGATGTAGTACAAATTTGTAAGTTTCTGTTTTGTTATGTTCTGTGTCAAGGTAACATGAATTTAACAGTTTCCCACAGGATAACGTTCTAAACAGTATTAAACAAGTTAAATACTACTAATTTACCCTGAATGCAAAAGGAAGTTTGAATTCTAAACTATAAAGCTTTATACATATTGTATGTTGATTTTTCTGGGCTATTATTAACCAAATTACTATGAGTTGAAGATCCTAATCCACTGCACCTCCACCACGGCTAAAACCCTAGGTAAAATAAAGTGCAGTTTATTTAGAGTAAAGTGTGTGCATGAAGGAAAGAATTAAATGATCTAGTCAAGCACATACACCTGATGTTCATCATGGGTGGGAGACTTTAGTGGCTTCTAGTGCTGATGAGTTAAGCAGCCCAGAGGTATGTTTGTGAGGAGGGTTTTCTTTGGGGAAAAAGTGCATTGCACTAGGAAAGTTGAAACTTTGGAGAAAGAGTTTCATAAAACATAGGTATTCTTTGTAAATGTAGGTAATATATAATGTTTGTGATATAATTAATTATAGTTTTCTATACAAAGAAGGGAATGCTTCAGAGTTGAACTTCTTTCAAAAACTACATTTATGAACTATTATTTTAAAGTGCATTTTCATTTAAATTTACTTTTTAATCCCTGTTTGAGAGACTGTTTTTAAAAGCAGTCTGCCTTATTCTGACTACAGAAGCAGACCCGTACAAGACGCTAGCAGATTCAGCAAGTAAATAGAAATGACGCCATAGTTGAAAAACACTGCATGGGGAAACATGCTCAAATATCTATTAAATTAAATTTCTAATTTTAAAGTCCATTATCTACAAAATATGAAGTATGACTCCAGGATGTGAGTGTATTAATGGTCAATGAAATATTTTCTTTTTTCCTATGGTTAGTATATGTCTGTTTGCAAATATTCCTAAATATTCCCTTGGGTTTTAACATGAGTCTGACAACCGCCTTAAAATCTTCTGAATGGTCAGTAATGAGGTAGTTTAGGAGTTTCAGTTACCCTGGTTGCATGTTCTGCACCCATAAAAGTGACATAGAATAGAAGGGAATTAGAAAGGACTTTATATTCTGTAAAAGAGGCAGTTCTTGAGTTCCACCACTGTGCATATTCTTTGATCCTAGTGGATGTTAGTTTCTTGTTTTAAAAGAATAAATACATTTATTTTATTTTAATTTAAAAAGAAATAAAATGCCAAGTGACCTTTTCACTTTCAGGGAAGAGACTCTCAGGCTTCTCAGTTTCCCCAACTTGGAGAGGCATAATTGTTTGGTATATCATCAATCTCTTTGTGATTTGTTTCATGATGTGAAATACATGATTGATGTGTGGAATTACTTTTTCTCTGATTTAATGCTATCACAAAAATGAGACTTTGGGGGTGGGGGAGGAATTGCTTTAAAAGACTTGACTTCTAGCTACTGTTTTTGTGGGTTTGGATGGGGTGCATGTGCAACATCTGTAAAATTTTGAGAATTGTCACAGATGGGTCCAGTTGTGGAATTGGACAATAAGGCTTCTTCCCACTGAAGTCAATGGTCAAACTCCTGTTGACTTTTTGGAGCAGAATCTGGTGCAAGGACTCTAGCCTATCTCCTAGTTCTGTACTTAAAATTTAGCAGGTAGAAAACGTATATGGAACTGCAAGCATTTACATGGGGAAATTGGTATTTTTAAAGTGTGTTTAACATGGTCCAAGGCAAACACTCTACAGGGCAAATAGTGTGCCAACCAGCAAAAATGATTTGACACAAAAATAATTAATTGAGCCATAAGTAAATTCCCTGTGGAACTGAGAGTAGATCCCATGTAAATATTAGAATCTATGAATATTCATTGTTGATAAAGTAAACAGCTTTTTGGTATAAAATGAGTTTCTGCTTCTGGGTATTAATTCTAAGCACAATCCTATAAGGAATTAAAGCTCTATTCAGCAAGGTGCTGAGAATTCTGGTCTCTTTTCCAACAAAGCCCTTAAGCATAAGCTTAAGAGCTTTGCTAGATCAGCACCAGAATATTTAGGATCCAGTCAGTCCTCATGGAGCACAGAACTTGTCTTGGTGGCCGTTAAAGGTGTAGTCAGTCATTTCCTGATAAATTTATCATTAGACCATAAAGTAGTTAATTCTGGTCTATGTGTAGTTCCATAGTCACGAGGTTAAATTTTACATGAGAAGACCACATTTTGGTGACGACTACTGTATTTGACACTTGCAAATCAGCTGAATTCTTTTTTTTCCAGTGTTGTGAAATATTTAATGCCCAGCACATACAAAGATGTTAAATTTATCAAGTAAAGATACTGAATTGATTATTGGGTAGGATTTTGATTTTTCTCTCTCTGGCTTTATGTTGGGCCAACTTCAGTGGAGTAGTTATTCCTGATTTACATTAGTACAAGATTAAAAGCAGGCTCACTGTATGTAGCATTATTTTTATAATGGTGATAAAATAACTTGAAAATACAGTGCTTTTTGAAAGAGATGATTCCTTTTTAAAGTTATCCTTTGATAGTGTTCAAATAGTGAAGATTCCTTTATTCTTTACTTCCAAGGGTTTGTCATGGAAATATTTTCAGAAAGAAACAAACATTTCAATCAATATCAAGAACGTATATTGGTTTTTCTTTTTTTGCCAATCTATACCAAGTTAACTGTAGCAGTTACCCATTATATGAGATGCTGGACCAGATCCTCAGCTGGTTAGTGTCATCGTATTTTCTTTAGTAGAGCAATGCTAATTCATCCCAATTGAGAATATGGCCCAGTATTGTGTACATCATTTAAAAACCAGGATCAGCAAAGTGATGTCTTGTGTGAAAAGCTGCTGAAGTATAATAAGGAATATTTCAAAATCACAATATTTGCCAAGTTTAAGACTTCATGTACTATTAAATGTATTCATTACGTTTTCTCCTTTTGAAGCAAGTAACCACAATTGTTTCTATTTACCATGTATCTTTTTAATACTTTACAATTCATGTATTAAAGCCATGCCAACCAGTCTTCAATGCCAGACAGTGATTTCCATCCATGCCACTTGGTATGCAGATATACACATTACAGTTCAGTCATGAAGAACTTTTTCAGCAGCTGTGGAAGATGCACGTTTAGGATGAGATAATGAATAATGATGATAAACCATAGTGCTTTAGGAACCGGAAATTCCTTAAGAGATGTTTTTTCCAAAAGATCTTGCTTGTCTCATAAT
This sequence comes from Mesoclemmys tuberculata, assembly GCA_007922155.1. Classification (NCBI taxonomy): domain Eukaryota; kingdom Metazoa; phylum Chordata; order Testudines; family Chelidae; genus Mesoclemmys; species Mesoclemmys tuberculata. The sequence continues at coordinate 54,262,874 of ML675620.1, forward strand.
GTAAAATGTTGAATTTAGATAAATAATCCAATCTTTTATAATTTTTGGTCTCTTTCCCTTTTTCTCCTTATCCTGCGTCAGCTGCTGCCTGGCAACTTTTCTGTATCTGGGAGGACAGGGCAGGGCACCCGGCTGCCTCCAGAACTGCTGCCAATAACATTCCCTAGCAACTTGGTTTTTCAGGCCAACTCTTCCCTCTGAGAAGCTGCATACATCACCTCTGTGACACAGTCCAGAAACCCTGGTATGTACAACCACAAGTTTTCTTCTTAACTTATGACCTGAGATGGTAGCAGGTGAATTATTAATTCCAGTAGTAACAGGCTACCTCGTCAAATATTATAGCAAGCACCCAATTTGAAATATAAAAGTAAAAAAAAAAAAAAGAATACACATGATTTTTCACTAGTGCAATCAACATTTACATAACTGCTAATGTTAGAATACCTCTGTCTGATAATTAATATTCTTGTGTTGTTTTATACTAGCAAGTAAAAATGATTGGTTCTACTTTGTTTAATTTATCTCAATAAGAGATTTCATAATATTCTATAGCTTGATGACTTAATTTATTTAACTTGTCAGTATTAATAACCCCGATTAGTATGAAGAAGTTATAATGCACTGAAGGAAAACACAGATCTTGAACAGCATTTCTAGCTTTAATTTCTCTGTTCACCATTAGTTCATTCTAATTCCCCATTTAATTATAATGTTTGTTATAGTGAAAGAATATTTCTAGATAACTAGAGAGTCATTCCCCAAACCCTGTTGGCTGAAAGCTCTCCAGCTCTTCTCATTTGAGTCATTCACGTGCGAAGGTTGAAAGGTTCAAAAAGTAGGACCATGCTTTCCTGACTCTTGAACTATTTCTACAATAGCTACCATATCTATTGATGGTGATAGAGAACCATGCCAAAGTCCTTATTGATATAGGTGTAAAAGGTGAACTTTAAAAATGATAGCTATGAGGGGAGAGGGAGGAAATCTAATAAGAGTATCTAATTCTTTTTAACGAACACTGGCATGGTCTCAGAGAAGTTAAGTAAAAACCTATTAATAGGTGATCATTTACGTTACTTTATCCATCAAAGTATATGTAAACAGCATCTTGATATTTGAACTTTGTGTTATGTCTCAGGGATCTTTTGTTACTCCTTCCTTCCCAGTATTTTCAGGTTTATTCCTATGATGTATACTATGCTTTTTATACCAAAAGAATCCATGTAGAGGAGGTTTTAGGTACTGATTTATTGAAGGTAGAAAGAAGATATTAAAGTTAACATTATTCATATATATTTGCACTTCTGATCTATATTGTTAGAGTAGTTTAATTTCATCACATAGATGTGACTTCATAGTGAATAATGTTTAATGGAAATGAAATTGAGAGGGAAAATGATTTATTAAAGGTCAACTTTTATTTGTTCAATGGCCTATATTTTAAAACCAGGCTTCCATGATAATTACCATCTCTTTATAGCACTATTTTAAACCAAGAATCATTTATGGGTGGCTATTTGACAAATGATTACTTACAGGTAATTGCATTTTTATTTATAATTCTGGGTGCACACATTTTTATTTATAATTCTAGGTATATTGACAGCTTATTTCCTGGAAATACAGAATACATTGACTTTTATTTCAAAAAAGCTAAATGCCTTTTTTTATTTTAATAAGTTTAGATGCATATGCGATCTGCAATATTGAAAGTAAGATCAATTAATTCCTCAAATACACTCGTAAATGTTAATGTTTAAAATGGGTAGTAAATTGCACTTTATCATTAAAGCAAATTTTTCAAGCAGAGTATCAAAAAGCTTTGTTAGACAAGTATGGGGTAAAACTGAAAATGAGTAGTAAGCTTCAGCTGGTTGGAAATACGTTTTTACTGGAAATGATTTTGTAAGACTGATTAACTTGTAAAGGGACAGCATGCCAATTAACAGATAATGTTTGAGGCAAACTTATGACTGCCTTTGAGTATGCACTTTGAGACCTATGCACAGAATGCAGTTTATAAATTTGAAAAAATAAAATGGACTGCTGATAGGATTGAAAAAAAATATTCAATTTCTATGCTCAGTTTGTGAGGGGAGGAGAATTCAGGTAAAAATACATGGAAAGATTATGTACTACCCATAGCAAGGATGATAGCTTTGCCAACAGAGTGCTGTGTTATACAGCACATGCATTTCTTTGACATGCAGCCCAGTTTTGCAGGCCTTCCACGTGGAGAAAGTCCTTGTCTTTAGTGGGAGTTCCCATGCCCCGCCGGAGTCATTTTGTCTTCGTACCTTTTATGAGATAGAAAGAAAAACATTCAAATTCAAGACGTTACAAATGTAGTAAGACACAAGCTATAACTGTATACAGTAATAACTATATAATAGCTATATAAATTGAGTATTGGGATTTAAGGAGAAAAGTGACACTCTTGAAATGCTGGACTATGGAATATGTAATGTAACTTCAATATATAAGTTCCTTTTTTCCCTGGAAAGTAGGGAAAAAGCTGATTTCATAGGACCATAGAAGTCCCAGGTAGAAAGAATGTATTTCATCTAATTCATCCACAAGTTGTCTTATGGGATTGTTCCCTGTCCTGGGCCAAGTTCTGTGCTCCATTAAATAGATGTGAATTATGAGTGATGTTAGTGGAATTACTGAGGATTTACACTAGTGTAACCAAACACAGAATTTGGCCCAATAGAATATTCTCCAGTCTGGTGTCTAAGCCAATATTAAATTACTCAAATGGTAGGTTTCTTAGTATTCTCTGGTGAATTTTGGACCTGATCTTGCTTTCATAAATCAATGGTAACAGGACTGGGTCCTTAATTTCTTAAACAGTTAATCTCAAGTTAATCTTAATTGATTTACATCATTTTATTATATATGATTAAAATATTCCATAATTCTCCCCAACTTGTGTTGTTAACCTTTCTTTTGGAAGTACGTCTCCTCCTCTACCTGCCCCCTCAAATCTTCTGTGTGTGCGGTTTCATATAAAATGTATTTTAGATTCTGTGTCAGGAAGTATAAAGGTAAAGTTAAAAGGATAAAGGCTTTGCCCTTGAGATGTAACGGTCTTAGCTGACAACTTTAGCTTTTTGCTACATTCTGATAAAAGGAATATCTAAAAGTCTATGTAACTGGTTTATCACCTGCTGTTTTGTTAAAAGTGGTTTAAGTTTTATAAAAAGGTAACGAGAGCTTGTTTTAGCTTCGGATAGGTTAGAGTAAATACTGTTTTTGGCAAGTAAAAGTATTAACATGACTACACAAAGGAGAAAAAAAATCCAAATTTATTTTAAAAGGTGATTCTCTGATCCATTAGGTCAGCTTTTTTAAAGAGGCACCAATAGCTAACCAAAGAGTGCTAATCCCTCTTTAGATGTCAACTCTTATTTACCATATATAATATTTAAAGAGCGTTTTCTAATGGCACCTTCATTTCTTTAGCTAATAGGCAATGTCTTTTTTGTTTGCTGAGTCACTGAGAGTCCTCCTGAGGTTTGTAATTGTATATTTAAAAAAAACCCCTCTTTTTTTTTAATTTCATTTTTGCTATTTCTCTAGCTGAGGCGACCATTTTCCTTTTGAGTAGAACTGAGTTACTTTGCTCTCTGTTAATCGTGTTCAAGGAGACTGCTTCTGTTCGAGACAAAACTCAAATGTGCTACTTCTAGCAGGGAGGCTGTGGATGATCCGAGTCCTGCCTTGCCATTACGATAGGAGCGGAAAGGCTTAGTCGTTGGATACAATGCAGAAGTCTCCCTCTCTAAATGTCCAGATCCCAACAGAATATTGGGAGTTACTTCCCGTTCAGGGGGACAGAAATAATCGCGATTGGGAGTGTTTCCCATTTGCAGTGGTGTTTCCCTGTTGGGTTCAATGCCTCTTCCTAAGTAACAGAGGTGATTTATGCGGACACCAGAGCGGTGGCTGGCAGAATCTGTGATTAATCAGTGAATTCCCATCCTCTGGCATCTCTCACTGCCCCTCTTGCGTGATGTAAGATCAGACGTACTCTGCATTGAAAAGTCAAGACACACGAGCCGCTCTCACGCACACACACCTCGCGAGCCTGCTGAAAGCAGGGAGCTGGCGGGCGGGCTGCGCTCATTTAGCAGACGAATTCCCATTGACATTTGTAAATGACGCCGCTCGATCGCGGACTCGCTGCGGCCGATTTCCCGAGCGCGCAGCCCAGCCACCTCGGCGAAGCAGGACGCTTCAAGCCGGCCACCACCATGTCTGAGTTTCTTTTCGCCTTAGTAGCGCTGTCAGGATTATTTCCTGTTGCTAAGGTGCTGGCCGCGGGCGCCGATCGAGGTAAGGAGACCACTTTCTTTTCCTCTGAGCTCGTTGGGAGAAGTGTGGAAAACTTCCTGCGGCAGCTCCGCTCAGCTGCACGGGACATTTGTCTCTGCCATTGCTCCTAGGGCTCTTAGGGCAAACGCGAAAAGAGGAGCAGGGCGAGCGAGGCGCTTAGTCAGAGAAGTGGCTTCCTGCGAGCGCAGCTGCCACCGGTTTGACTCGGCTGCCTGTGACACGCTGCAGATGTTAGCATCAGATTTCACTGGACTAGATGCTCCCCCATTGCAAACCTTTGCGGTCTCTTCCTGTTAGCGCTTCCACGGTGGCCGAATCCACCGCTCAGTCCCCAACTTAGTATGTCAGGAACTTCCTTACCTGCTGCAAAGCAGCATCTCGCATGCTCTGATTCTCTAGGGGTTCATTACCTCGCTCCAGACCTTTCCCATGCTCTTCAGTGAGCCTTCTGGGGAAGGGATCTGCTGTGCTACTAGCGTCTGAGCAAATGCTGTAATGTAAGCTGTGGCTATGCACAGGAACAATAGGTCATAAACTTCTCCCCGTGTTTTATATTCCAGTTTTGCAACCCAGGCACTGGATTACCTTGAGATATAAACAGTGATACACTTTCAAGCACTTCTTTTTTTTTTTTTAATCTCGTCCTCAGTAGGGTATAGCATTAATGAGCTAACTAAAACATTCAGAAGCAAGAATAGACCAAGATCAGGTGAACTTTCTAGCAGTAACATCGGGTTTCCTTTTTAGAACATCTCTGAAGTTTTGTAACCCTTCCCGAACAAATGCAGAACAAAATGCACCCAGATCAGTAACTGAACCCGATCGATGTTCACATGGACGCTAAATGATTCGATATAACAAAGTGCATTATGAACATTCGACTAAGATCATTTCATTTTGGCTAATAATGCTTAGGCTTTTGGTCTAATTAGATGAATAAACCTTATACCAATGTCCTTTGGGGGGAATGGGGAGAAAATGTATCACTGAATGATCTAATGACGGGGTTTATATGAAGGCAATTATGTATTGACTTTAAATTATTGCCTCATTATATAAAAAACCACAGGCATGAATTGTGCTGATTCTATGTGATATGCTGTTAAAAACTGAAGTATGTACTCTGTGTGTGTGTGTGTGTGTGTGTGTGTGTGTGTGTGTGTGTGTGTGT
>ML675620.1:54268395-54324015 GCA_007922155.1 Mesoclemmys tuberculata
TGTGTGTGTGTGTGTGTGTGTGTGTGTGTGTGTGTGTGTGTGTGTGTGTGAGAGAGAGAGAATAAAGTGTGTGTGTGTGTATGGTAACACTAGCTGAGGGTTTTCTGTGAATAGTTTTATAAGGCTAGTCAGTGGTGTATTTTTGCAACTGCTGTTTGGTTCTACCTTTCAAAGTAGTTTCTAAAACAATTTCCAGAGGTCCTCTACATTACCATACACTTGATTTCCGAACTTTTTTTTAAAAGGAGTGAAGTTCATGAGGGGCTAAATAAAACTGCACTGCTAAGTAATAAAGAATACAGAACCTTTTAGTCAAGACACTAAAATTAAGAAGTAGAAAGAGCAACTGTTTTCTGTCTTAGGAAGTCTTTGATCAAAGATGACAGAATCCCTGGGGCTGGAATTAAGTTTAACTTTTCCTTTACTTACATTATTAGATGCTATTAGTAGACTGATTTTGCTATATGATGCTTGAATTAAATAATTTTAAAAGTAGGATGTAGGTCATCTTTGTATTTATTAACCACAAGAGTGTTACATGTTGATTTGACTCAAAATTGCTTCTGTAGATTAAGAATTATTCAACAGTAAACCCCATTAGGTCAGATTGCTTTCTAGCTCCTTAGTCTCTAAACTACACAACTAAAGAAGTTGCCTTAAAGACTGCATTAAATATTGTCACATCCAATTTCCTAGGAATTAGTTAGATTTCATTATTAATGTAGCTATATAATGCATTGAATTTGCATTATGAAACTCCGTGTTCTATATCGTACACATTGCTACTGAATTGTTTACTGACTGTTTAAAACTCATTTGAACAAGAACAAATGGTTTTAGATAGTCTAGTTCAGGTACACATTTCTGCTATAATTGAACTACCAAACCTGTTAAGTCAATTTCCCAGCTGGCTATCAAAAATTAAATGGATGGTTCACACCATAAGCAGGAAAAGCAACCCTCCTTGACTGGCTAGCAAAGAGAAAAGCATCACTGCGGCATCATGAACTTGTATATTAAAACATGGTATCCTAAGATGCTAGGCTGTAGCACAAGAAAGAGGTTGATGTGTAATATAATGCTATCTGAATAGCTTAACACTAAAGGTTCAAGGACAGTGGTTTTCAACCAGGGGTACCTGTACCCCTGGGGTACCCATAGGTCTTCAGGGGGTACTCAACTCATCTAGATATTTGCCTTGTTCAGTGTTTCTCACCTGTCATGGAATGGGTTTAGGGGAGTTGCAAATGCAGGGGTGGTATTAGGGGTGGCAAACAGGGCAATTGCCCGGGACCCACGCCATGAGGGGGGCCTGCGAAGCTAAGTTACAGGCTTCAGCCCCAGACCACGAGGCTTGGGCTTTGGCCTCAGCCCCAGGCAGCCGGGCTTGGGCTTCAGGTACACTGAAATAGAAGTACAATTTTTATATTCCCATTTATTTATTTTATAGTTATATGGTAAAAATGAGAAAGTAAGGAAATTTTCAGTAGTTGTGCTGTGACACTTTTTTGTTTGTTCATGTCTGATTTTTGTAAGCAAGTAGTTTTCAAGTGAAAGCCTGGGGTATACAAGACAAATCAGACTCCTGCAAGTCTGGAAAGGTTGAGAATCACTGTTGTTGGAGACTCTGCTAGATGTATGAATGGTACATATGATTTTTCTATGATGCAGTATTGTATATGAAGAATGTTGATCACACTAATGCCTGTTTGTTGGAAGAACTTCAAGAACCTTCCAAGATTTGCACAAAATGGTCTGATGACATTTCAACAGTTGTAGCTTGAATATATCAGTGATGATGTGAATAAAAACTTAGCTATGATCCATTTTGTGAAACTTTACTGGAACCTAAATGTAAACCTAAACCTAAACCTGATGTACTCTGCCTATTGTTGGAGATTAGCACATGGCAATTGATTCATGAATAGAAGATTCTAGTTTTTAATTTTTGCTTTAATGGTTGTTTTTTATATAGTTACTTTGTACTGATTTTAGTGTACACAATAAACATACTGTCGGCTTCAATTAGAATCAATCCAGTTTTAAAAAGGCAACATCCTTCTAAATCATGCTAGCCAAATGAGTGGGATAAATCAAATTCACTTGAATCAACTAAGTCATCATCTCATCATGACATGTCTTATCAAAGCATAGTGTGGTACAAATTAAGACAAAGGCATTGTATTTAAAAATGTTAAATGTTCTCAACATAAGTCATTCGGAATATGATACATCTGGAAATGGTATTACATTTTCATGTCAGGTAATGTTTAGGATGTATTGCAAAAAGCACTGACTAAACGGGTTAGTTTTCTATATTAAATGTTTAAAGTTAGTCAAACATCATGAGTTGCAATAAACTAAACCCAAATTTGGAATGCACTTAGTCACAGCATTGACTAGAAAAACTATGGATTTTATCAGATGTGTTCTGCCACCAAGGCCAGATTACTACTGTTCTGTTTTATATAGTAAAAAAAATAAAGCATTAGAGATGAGGGTGAAGTTAGGGCAAAAAGGAGGAGAGAAAGGGGGAGGGGGCAGAGGACAACAGAAAAAAATGGAAAAACAGAGGAAGGAAAAAAAGAAAATAAGTTCTATGGCAAAGAGGTTCATTTATTAATTTAGAAATGTCATTTCTTGTGGCTTAGTTTTCAATGTAACCTTTTTAAGGAAGTTCATGGAATCAGTCTCTCAAGGTTCTCCTATCCATAAAACTAGATCTACTAAAATAAATGCTGGAAAAATGCCTGCTAACAGTTAATAAGTCTGGGTACAGTACATACTTTACTTACTCTATCATACAGATAGGCAGAAGAGTTTCCGAAAAAGTGGATAACTCTAGTAATTATGTTAGAGTATTAGAACAGTGAGATTGGCCAGTAGTTTCAGAAGACAATACTTGAGGAATTACACTGATGAAATCACTGAAGGGTGGTGAAGAGGACATGTTGTTGTCTCTCCCCCACCCCTCCGATGTTTACTGTCATCTTGATGTATCCCCTAACCCAGCTGAAGGATTCTCACCTAGTCCCTTACACCTAACTCCCTCCCCCTTTTTTTGCATGCTGTGCAACATAAAAACAGAGGTTTTTTACTGAATCAAACAGATGCTGTAATGAAAAGGTACCAATTAACTTAAAACTCGTGAATCCATCACACACGTTTACTCTCTCCTCACTCCATTTTTAGTTTAAAAAATATTTATTCCCCTTGGGGATTTTTTTTTTGTTTTTTTTTAAGATGTTTGGGATCTAATTAAGGGAGGAGGTACATGAACAGCAAGGGTGAGTTATGGAAACTACTCCTTTCTAGACTTTCAAACCTCACGAGAAATCTCTTGAGTCCATGTACAAGAGAATGTACTTGTCCCCCCCAAGTTTCTTGACCAGATTTAAAGGTTGGTAATAAACTGAAATATACTTGAACATGTAATTGCCAGGTTGAAGAGTCGGATGATTCTAACTTAATTTAAGATTACTGACCCTGACACTTGAAACACAAAAAAGGCAAAATAAAATCAGTGGCTTCTTAATGGTTTTTTATTATTATTTATTATCACTGTTTGTGATTCTCTTTTCTTCTGCTCTGAAACTTTGCCTGCAAATGGTCATATTGAATGTGTTTGGATCCAATCTCGTTATTAATACTTTGATGTTATAAGTAGAACATGCAAAAACCAGCTGTACTCTGCTCTTCCAAATGGGGCTGATCCTTGTCAATGCGGTGCAAAGTATTCTCAGTGGTTTTAAGACAGACAAATTCAAATAAAGCTGTTTCAGTACTTTAATATAGAGGTGCCTGCTCTCATACTTAAATCTCTCTCTATTTCTCTACTAATATAGAGATTGAGCTGTATCGTACCCACAAAGGCAATGGTTTCAAGGTCACGGTGACATTTCCCAGTTGTTGACTGTGGAAAAACAGTATTACAGAAAGCTTGGTGCGCTCTTCAGAAATTATTTGTCATTTGACAGGCAAAATTACAAAGAAGGGTGAAAATACAAGGGCATTTAGGACAACAGTTAAAATGCCTTAATGATACAAATGCAACTGTAAATTAGTGAAAGACTTCCATAAGAACCTTCCCCCCCCTTATTTTTTTTTCATACACTAGTGCAGAAGTTCTCAAACGTCATTGTGCCGTGACCCCTTTTGGACAACAAAAATTGCTACCCCCTGGGAGGGGGACTGGAGTCCAAGCACTGAGCCCCAGGGAGGTGGGGGCTCGGGCTTCAGTTTCAGCCCCAGGTCCCAGCAACTCTAATGCCAGCCCTGGCGACCCCATTAAAATGGGGTTGTGACCCACTTTGCGGTCCTGACCTAGAGTTTGAGATCTGTTGTGCTAGTGCAGCTAACAGTAGGAAAAGTGCATGTGTGCTCCCAGTTGAGTATGCAACTGCATGTGCAAAATACTGTCATTTTCAAAATAATCAGGGTAGTGTGTGAGCAGTCTTGTTCATAAACTAATTAACATGCATCTCATCTATTACCCATGTCCTCATTTGCGTTAAGCAAATGGGTTTTAATAGATCTTTATTCCCTTCATTAAAACAATGTCAAAGAAGAAATTGTAAAAGGCAAAAGTCTTAACATCAAAACACAGTAGGGAAATTTTGTCTTTCTCTTTGTTTTTTCTTAATTCCTCAAAGGTTTTAAAACTATTTGTGCTTCAGATTAAGGTACCAGTCCTGCTAAAATTTACATAGATGCTTAACTTTACTCACAGGAGTGGATCACTGGAGATATTGGAACTATTCATGTGTGTAAAATTAAGCATGTGTAAAAGTGTTTACAGAACTGGAGTTACAATGCATCCTCTTCTCTTAATTTGCTTTCAATGTACAATGTTTTTGGCATTTCCACAGGCATATTTAACAGCAGCTCCATATAATTTTTAATTTGGGACTCTAAGAATGGAAGAGAGATAATATGTGTTAGTATTAATAGTTTTAGGCAGTAGTAAGTTACATTTATTACTGTGTGTATATTGTTGTGTTGTTTTTTTTCACTTAAATTGTGTGATTTCAGATATTAATCTGAATTAATAAGATTATTAAATTTAAAAGAATTAATGAAGGGAATTGCACAGGGCACATAGTGATGCAAACAAATTTACAATAAGATTTACAATCTGCAGCCAGTGGTCTGCTGTTCACTGTATTATCTGCCTGATTTAGATTTGAAAGATGCTTGCAGCAGGAAATTTATCTTCCTATATACTTGTAAAATATCATGCACGCCTATCGCACTTTTTAATTAATTACCTATATGCTAATACGAAGATTAATTCCAGTGTTGTTTGTTTTTGTTTGTGACCGCTGTTGTGCGGAAGAGAGACTGTCAATTGATCATCTGACCTTAGCAGAAAATGCATCTCCGATAGCAGGATTTAAACAGCAACCAATATTTGTTCTTGGAGTCATTAGACCAATCCAATCAATAGAAGGAAAGTTGCTTCTCTCGAACTATAGGATAATGGCAGTCTTTGAGTAAGGTGCTTTATGAGTTTTCATTATTTGTTTAAACAACAGTAGAAATCTTTTGGGGGAGACGGGGAATAGATCTTACTACAATAAAAGTTTCAGCTACTGTATATAATACCTCATAATGTATTCTTCTTATCAGTTGGATGTCCCTAAATAACTTTTCACACACAGCTTAATCTTGAATGATTTGAATGACAGAACTGAATACTGCTGAAATACAGTAGGCCTGCTTTAGAAATAAGAGCACACATATTTCTTCTGGTAAGATCAAGGTACAATGGACTATGTCTTGTTTTATTCTTAATCAATAGGATATGCCTTCCTAACTTTTGTATATGACACTGAATTGCATGATTTACCATTTAAGTATAACAGGAAAGGTGCTATTGAAAGAGAGCTTAACTTTAGATATAGGAGTATGTATAATTCCTCAAGGATTTCACCACCACTGAGTTTTTATATAATGGCAATTCATAAGATCTTCGCTCTTTTTCTTCTTGAAATGAACAAAGAAAATTTAGAGAATGAGATGCTAAAGCCTTGTTCCTTTAAATATTCTTGTGTGATACATAGAGATTTGTGTATGTATGTGTATAAATGAATACATATATTGTATATAATTTCACAAGGGGGGAAGGGGAATATGCAAGAGAAATGTGGATGTTATCCTCAGCAAATGCAGTACTTTTCATATGAGGCTTCCGTTCAGAAAGGGAGAACACACTCTTGACTAGAAGAAAATACATCAATACAAATACATCAGACTGGCATTAGAACAAAGTGCACTTTGCAGTGGGGGGGAGAGGACTCCATGAGCTTGTGCATATAATATACTTTAAGTGAATAATGTTAATTTCTCATTTCCAATGTCAAACTAGGGCATTAAAGACAGGTTTTAAAAAGAATAAAGTGATGATATGCCAGAGATGCTGGTTCCTCTCTGAACATGATGTACACTTTTGGATGTCACTTTTGTCCACACATTTACTTACCCATTATACCTGGTGAAATATTTTGCTGCTATTTGTAGGACTTGGTTTTGAGGAATAATTTTAAAGCTTTGGAAATACCAAAGTGCTGAACTGTCTCATCCTTTCTTGAATGTACTTTCTTATGGAGGAATGTTATCAGATTGCCCAAGTTGTGAAAGTACTTATCATTAAGTCTTACAGTGATGTGTGCCCTGTCATGAAGGATCCCAAACCACTTTACAGAATGTGGGTCACATTTTCAAGAATACCTCATTCATGCATACAAATACTGTGATTGCAGGGGAAAAGTGAATGGTTTTGTGAGCCCGTGACTAGTTAAACACACAACTGTGTGTGAAAATATCCAAGCTGATATTTATGTTTTAAAAAAAAAAATCAGTTTTAAATATTTAAACTATTGACATCAAATAATTACTTCATCCACCATGGAAACGCTGGAATAGGGTGTCTGTTTAACCATGTGTAGCAGTATTAACTAACATTAGGGGTCTAATCCTGCTCCACTGAAGTCACTGTGTGTTTTGCTCTTGATCTCAATGAGTGTAGGATCAGCTCTATAACTGTGTGTGAATTATGGACTATTTATTTGACATTTTAGGTAGAAGATAATTACCCATATTACAACTTGACTAGGACACCTTTTGTTTGTTACATCATCCAAAAGACAGTAGATACAGTAGAAAAGTCGCCCTTAGTTCAGGAGGTGGGTCTGTACCGCTTTGGAAATAAGGCTGGTTTAAAAAAAAATCCACTTTTCTCACCATTTTCCATAGATTTTTTTTTCTTTTTTTATCAAAACAATTGAATTTTTTCATTTACCAAAACTAATTTTCTTTCTTAAAGCCAATGTTTGGAAATTAAAAACTATGATCATGATTTTCATAGAGTTTTGATTGAAGCATAGATTAATAATGAAAAATGTGAAAAATGGCATGTCATTGACTTTAAAAAAATCATTTTTGAAATGGTTATACTATGTTATACTACGTTTATTACATCTAGAATAAGAATAAGGGCAAGAAGTTTTTTAGAATTTTAAACTAAGGGTGGGGGGGAAAGCCAACAGGTACAGAGAAATCCTTTAATGGAGGATCTAGTAAGGAAGAGGGGATGGAAAAGGATGAAATATCAGTGGGATCTGATGAGAAAAAGTCAAATGGAAAAAGAATCCCATTCACTTACATATAATAGCAGACAGTTAAAAAGTGACTCCTTTTTAAAGTGCTTACATACAAATGCTCGAAGTCTAAATACTATGATGGGTGAACTTGAGTGCCTTGTATTAAATGAGGATATTCATATAATAGGTATCATAGAAACTTGGTGGAAGGAGGATAATCAGTGGAGACGGTAATACCAGAAGAACAGAATAGATCAAAATGGTGGGGGAGAGGCATTATGTATGAAAGAAAGTGTTGAGTCAAATGAAGGAAAAATTTTAAATGAAGCCACCTGTAACATAGAATCTCTGTGGAGAGTAATTTTATGGTTGGATAATGAGAATAATGCAGTAGGGATGTACTACCGACCACGGGACCAGGATGATGATAGTGACTCTGAAAGGACCAGATTGTTTAGAGAGGCTGTACAAATGAAAAGCTCAGTAATGTGGGATTTCAACATTGCCATGTTGACTGGGTACATGTCAACTCCGGATGGGATGCTGAGAAAAAGTTTTCTTTTCCGGTTCTTGGAGCCTCCAGTCCTGGAACTCGCAAGAGGAGAGGCAATTCTTGATTTAGTAGAGCACAGAATCTAATCTAAGAGGTTAACATAGCTAAAATGCTTAGTAATAGTCGTCATACCATAAATAAAATTTAACATCCCTGGGGTGGGTGGGACACCAAAGTAGCCCACCACAGTAGCATTTAATTTCAGAAAGGGGAATTTCACAGTAATGAGGAAATTAGTTAAATTAAAAGGTACAGTGCCAAAGGTGAAATCTCTGTAAGCAACCTGGAAACTTTTTAAAGACAGCATAATAGAAGCCCAAAGTAAAAGTTTTAATTTGGGGGTACAAACACAGGACCAAAAAAAGTACCACCGTAGTTATCCATAAAGTAAAATAAGCAATTGGAGGCAAAAGACATTCTTTAAAAAGTGGAAGTTAAATGCTATTAAGGAAAATGGAAAGGGGCATAAACTCTGGCAAGTAAAATGTAAAAATATAATTAGGAAGGCCAAAAAGGAGTTTGAAGAACAGCTAGCCAAAGACTCCAAAAATAATATCAGAAACATTTTTAAGTACATAAGAAGCAGAAGGTCTGCTAATAACCAGTGGAGTCCTGGGAAATCGAGATGCTGAAGGAGCACTCAAGGAACATGAGGCCATTGCGGAGAAACTAAATGAATTCTTTACTTTGGTCTTCATTGGTGAGGATGCAAGGGAGATTCCCAAACTTGAGCCATTCTTTTTAGGTGACAAATCTGAGGAAATGTCCCAGACTGAGGTGTCAGTAGAGGAAGTTTTGGAAAAATATGATAAATTAAACAATAATAAGTCTCCAGGACCAGATGGTATTCACCCAAGAATCCTGCAATTTCACATTTGAGTTCTTTCAGAACTAACAACTGTGGTTTATAATCTATCATATAAAATCAGCTTCTGTACCAGATGACTGGAGTATAGCTAATGTGACATCAATTTTTAAAAAAGGCTCCCGATTCCAGCAATTACAGGCCAGTAAGTCTAACTTCTGTACCAGGCAAATTGGTTGAAACTATAGTAAAGAACAAAATTCTCAGACACAGATGAACATGATTTGTTGGGGAAGAGTCAACAAGGCTTTATAAAGGTAAATCAAGTTTCAAGAATCTACTAGAATTCTTTGAGGAGGTCAATAAGCATATGGACAACAGTGATCTAGTGGATATAGTGTACTTAGATTTTCAGAAAGCCTTTGACAAGGTCCATCACCAAAGGCTCTGAAGCAAAGTAAGTGGTCATGGGATAAGTGCAAAGGTCCTCTCTTGGATCAGTGACTGTTTTAAAGAATGGAAACAAATTGTCAGTTTTCAGAATGGAGAGAGATAAATAGTGGTGATCCCTAGGGGTCTGTAATGGGACCAGTACTGTTTAATGTATTCATAAATGATCTGGAAAAGGGTAAACAGCGAGGGGAAAACATTTACAGATGATACCAAACTACTCAGGATAGTTAAATCCAAAGCAGATTATGAAGAGTTACAGAAAGATCTCACAAAACTGGGTGAGTGGGCAATAAAATGGCAGATGAAATTCAATGCTGATAAATGCAAAGTAATGCACGTTGGAAAACATAATCCCAACTATACATATAAAATTATGGGGTCTAAATAAGCTGTTACCACTCAAGAAAGAGATCCTGGAATTGGAGCTAGTTCTCCAAAAAAAAATTCCACTCAGTGTGCAGTGGCAGTCAATAAGCTAACAGAATGTTGGACATCCTTAGGAAAGGGATAGATAATAAGACAGATAATATCATATTGCCCCTTTATAAGTTCACGGTATACTCGCATCTTGAATACTGCATGCAGATTTGGTTGCCCCATCTCAAAAAAGATATATTGGAAAAGGTACAGAGAAGGGCAACAAAAATGATTAGAGGTATGGAACAGCTTCCATATGAGGAGAGATTAATAAGACTCAGACTATTCAGCTTGCAAAAAAGAGATGATTAAAGGGAGATATGATAGAGAGCTATAAAATCATTACTGGTTTGGAAAAAGTAAATAAGGAAGTGTTATGTATTCCTCATAACACAAGAATTAGGAGTCACTCAATTAAATTATTAAGCACCAGGTTTAAAACAAAAGGAAGTATGCTTCAAACAACACACAGTCAAGAGGTGGAACTCCTTACCAGAGGATATTGTGAAGGCCAAGGCTCTGTTTTCCAGATTGTGGGAATAGGTGACAGGCAGAGCTGGACTTCCAGTTAGGCCCAGTAGGCATATACTGAGGGGCACTTAAACAGTGAGCCAAAAGGGCCCTGGCCAATGCAGGGTCCCTGCACGAGTGTCAAAACTCTGTCCCTGTCCCCTTCTGTGCTCCTCCTCTCTCTGGGGTCCTTCTGACCTGCTTCCCCTCTTCTGAGTAGGTGGGACCTTAGAGGGATGTCGGAGAGCAGGAGTGAGCATATTCGCCTCACCCATACCTGGCCAAGCAGGTTGCCCCAGCCCTTCTTCATGCCCCCCCAAGCAGAGCTGGCACAGCCAGCCTCTTTTTCTTCCCCATCATCTCCCAATGCAGAAAACATGAAAGTCATCTATAGTCAGTGGGGGGCATTGAAGGTGTGCCTAGGGTCACGTAAATTGTAAAAAATATGGCCTTGGCAACAGAAGATTGATAACTCAATGATTACCTGTGCTGTTCATTCCCTTGGAAGTACCTGGCATTGGCCACTGTCAGAAGACAGAATGCTGGGCTAAATGAACTATTGGTCTGATCCAGTATGGCCGTTCATATGTTCGGTAAATTCACCTTACTTTCTGCTTTCATTGAGCGTTAATATAAAAATAATGAGAATGGGGCTTTGAGGAGGGAGACTGATTCCTCACAGATTGAAATATACAAATATTTTTACACCCCTTGCTTTAGTGGCCTATTTCAAAACCCACTGAAGTCAGTAGAAAGGCATCCATTGATTTCAGTATACTTTGGCTCAAGTTCAAAATGCAGTCCTTGTCTGAAAAGTGACTGTAATAAATACGGCACCTTTTCATGCAACAGATAAGCTCTCTGTGGATATTTGCAGCCAAATCTGCTTGGCTTAAATGATGAAAGTAAATTTACTAATGGCACTACTACAGAACTAACATGTCTCTGTGAGAGTAGACTGGATTATTTTCCTGTTCACACATAAACAACATGTAGTTACAAACTTCTGTTTCCAATATACTTGTGAATCTCATTCATTTCAAATTTAGTTTTCCCACTGCATCTGTGCAAACCCGTAATTTTTTCTTCAGGTTTTCCAGAGGCCAGAATACAAAGACAATGGAGTTGTCTAAGTGTAACTATGGGCAGTGTTTGGCTTGTAGAATCTCTAGTGCTGATGATAGACAATACAGAAAGAATCTAGCTTGATTCTCAGATTCCTGGTTGAGTTTGTAGAACTGATAGTTAATAATAATAAAAAAACCTTTCACTTTCAAGTTTAGCAAATGTGATCTGGAAGGCATTACAATTCAGTAAATTAGAATTGCACAGTGCCAGGTGTATTGTATCAATTTTCAGAGTAGATTTCCTTTCAAGTACCGTTTGACTGTGAACATCTTTAGGTTTTATCACAGTAGGTAGAGGCAATGACAAGGTTTGAGCTCACCAGAAAACAAGCTTAATGAGCATGTTCTATCTCAGGCTGTATAGTAGCCACTTTGACCTATTAGAAAAAAGGAATTATAAGGGGTCAGGGAAAAGATCAAATAAACTACAATAGCTAGTCAACTGAGAAATGTATGTTCATAGAGGAAGTCTCCTTATTTCAGAACTATCTTTTTAATAAAAAGGTGTGAATTACTTGTGCATTGATATATTTGAAGTTGGAGATGGAAAGGTGATTTTGGGCAGGCAGATGAAAATGATATGGGAAGGAGTGAAAAATCAAACTCTGGACTCATTTCTTTTATAGTCCATATTCTAAACCAAATAGTTTACTCCTACATTTAGCTCACAGTAAAAATAATAAGCATAAAATGTGAAGTTTACAGTGCTTTCATATCATTTTAGCTGCCTTAGAAGTTAGGTTTAAAATCATGAAACTTCGCCATGTATAAGAGATACAAAACAAGTCAAAATCACAAATAATGAAAACTAAATCACAATGCCATGCTTGGCACTTCTCAGATCAATATGTTCTCATGCTTTTATTGAAACAACGAAAGGCTAAATCTGAAAGAGGTAAGCTCAAGATTTCTGAAGGGTGTGTGTGTGCGTACGTGCGTGCACTCTCTTTATGCATAAATAGAACCTTGGGTGTATAGACAGTGGCCTAAAAGATATCGTAAAGTAGAGCAAAGCTAGCTGCTCTGTATTTTTTGAGTAGACATAATCTTATGCCCTGACCCAAATGACCCATTATTACACTTCTTCAAACTGGAGCAAGTTATTCAGGTCAGAGTGCACATACAGACTTACCTTGCCTGTTTCGCCTACACTTGCTCAGATGTACTGAACTTCTGTCTATTAATTTTTTTTTCTGGTCTTGGAAGAGCTGTGACTTAACTGGAGCTTCCTGTGCACAATCTTACCCACTTACGCTGTAGATTGAATGGCTCTTGAGAACTGGTGTCTGCTAATCTTCTACTTCTACATTTTTATGTAGAGCTGTTACCTTCATAATGCCATAGGAGATTTTTAACAGAAACTGTTTAATTTTCTTTTTTATTTCTTTCCCAAATATTTAATTGTTGACGTGCTCAGAATTTCTAGCTTTTACAGTTTCATTTCCCCGTAGAAATTCTCATCATTATTTTAATTTTGACTGCAGTTGGGGTAGTAAGAAATGAGTGCCAAACAGGTGGTTGTCACCTAGCTGAGTGAAATTCAGAATTAGTGTATAAATACAGAATGTGCAGTTCGATATTTAGAGCACCTTCTATGGCAAGTAAATTCCAACTGGAAACTCATGTCATAAAGAATTGTTACCATTTTGATAGTTGATGAACATTCCAGGCACAATATATAGGCTGCTGATTTTTCAGAGGAATAACTGCTATATGCTTCCCTTTATTAAAAAAACATAATATGAATATTAAATATTCTATCATAATACCCCAAAACATGTCAAATGATGTAAAATAGCATAGATTCCTTGTCTTCAGTTATGCTGATTTACGCCAACTGAGACTCTGCCTCATCATCTCATTATAGTGTCATTGTAGTGTTGTAAAAGACTGTAATATATTTAAAAGGGTTGTCACTGTTGCATTTTTATTTTAATTCCCACAGAAGGCTAGCAATGAGAATTTTAATAATTCAAGAATATTAAATAAGTGGTCATCAATTTGAGGAGCAAAGAAAAACTCACAAGCAAAAGCCTTTAGATAAAATAAGTGCTTAATAGGTAATTAATAACTATAATCTTGATTAAGTTCCTGTGTCATATTTATATATTACCTTGAGTTCTTGGTTTTAGGTATTTAAAAAAAGAATAATCGTGTAAAACATGTTGGAAAAAACTACACATAAAAAAGAGTGTATTCTCTTATAGCTTTGTTCATATGAATCATGGGAATTGTCAGACTGTAACAGATCAACGGTCAGTCTAGTCCAATAGTAGCCAAGCTTTCTGCAGATGGCTTACTGTCTCCACAATGCACTAATAGCGTAGTGTTATTCCAGGGGGGAAACTTTTTAAGCAAGCCCCGCTAGCTATTGCTTTGAAACATGAGGATTGGACCTTTATGTCATTTTAAGAATGCTAGTCCTATTGATATGAACTTCACTGGCTAATTATACGTTATGTAAACATCATTTCCTTTTGTTAGTTTTAAATATTGCCTTTTAAGTTCATTGACTTGTCTCTTTGTTTCATATAAAATGGCAAAATGGTCACATCCAACTGAAGAGCCACTGAATATTTATGTAACAAAGAAGGCATATTAAAAATACACAGTTGATAAAGTCTTTCTATTTTGGTACAGTGCAACTATAATTGTAGCTGCTCAGTACTCCTCAAAATTTGACCCATAAGGTAGAACACACACTATAAGGTCCTGATGTTGCCGTGAACTCCTGCACCTGAGCAGAGCCCTGTTAGGTTCAATTGGCAACTGCATGGTTGTAAAGAGTAGAGCAAGATAAAGAACTCTGATGATAGAGTCTTGCCCCGACTACTGCGTTCAGTTATGATCGCAACACTGCAGACACAAATGGTATAGAGAATGGAAATAACAAGAGATAAGAGGGTAACATAAGGAGAGATTAAAGTTTAGGACTATTTTATTTGGCAAGGAGCACAAGAACAGATATGAAAGGAACAGAGTAGTCTATTAACAACTTTCTGTCAGACAGGTGAAGAGAATAAAATCCAAGGTTGTTTTTTGTCTGTTTTTAAATCTGTGTAATTTATTCCACATAGCTTTTGAGAAATACAAAGAATATGGACTTTTCATATAGTATTTGCTTTTGGGACTTGAGAAAGAATGTATGTTCACTTTTTTGCAGTGGAAATGTTTGTCCTGTAACAAAATTAGCTACATCATAAAAGGGTCATCTTTCATGAATGTGCAAACACACCAGTGGAGTTGAGTGACAGCAGCTCCAGATGTAACCTGAATTAGCACTGAATGTGTGATCTTGAAAAAAATCTAGGTGCTTTTGAGCTGTGTGCTGAGAAAGAAGTTTGGGGCTTGACACTGACAGCCAGGAAATAAGCTCCAGTTGCGCAATTCCTCTAGTGTTCAGGGAAACATGACTTTGTACACTTTTTTTTAATGCAATCCTGTTTACAAAGAAACCTCACCCTTTCATCCTTTTCTCCTGACAGAAAAAACCTGAATGGCCCCAAACTTTAGCAAACCACTTGGGTCAAAAGGACTAACATTTTTTGTTTTGTTTTACTAAACAGAAGAAATAATATGAGCCCTTAGTTTGAAGGGCTAAGAAAAAATGGTATACCAATATGAATGTATATCTTGGTTACAAACAAGGGAGTTTATAGTGAACAGACAAAATGCTACATTATATGAATGATACATTAGGCAATTATGAAGTCACCTGGTAGGTCTTCACAGTGCTGAAGTACATTGGAACAAATGGCACAGTATCATGTGGAAAAGCGTGTAAGATGAGGCAAGTCCAAATTATGTTCTTGGAGATCTTTCCAGTCCCATGAGTGAAAGAAGGCAGAAAATATTAGAGGTGATATATTGGCTGTGTGACTGGCATGAAGCTGAAGCTTTAGTTTTGTGGAAGATTGGGCCATGTTCCATTGGGGGAGGGGGCTGTACAAACATCTGTTATCACACAGTTGTGGTTATGGGGGGGCTGGGGAAATCTCTTGGTTGCAGGCAAGTTGTAGCAGCCAGGAGGGCAATAAATTAGTAACTCCAGGCTCTAGGGGAGGGTGTAAAGCAGGCAAATGCAGTTCAAACTCAGTGTTTCCCAACAAATTGAATCCATGCAGCAAAGAATGTGACAATAATTTTTTCAGTTGCTTGTATACAAGTGCTAGGAGTCTGGGTGACAAAAAGATGGATTGAAAATTTTCATTAATTGGAAGAAATTATATGTAACTGGCACTGCTGAAACTTGATGAGATGATTGACATGACTGAAATATTAAAATCTCTGGTTCTAACCTGTTCAGGAAGAAAAGTTTGGGTAAGAGAGGAAGAGCTGGCCGGGAAGGGGATTGCATTCTAAACACACCATTACTTATTTTATTGTTATTGATAACTTGGAACTGCAGAATCTTGACTGAAAATGGATCAATTACAGACATCTGAATCTCGTTAGAGAATAGGATAAGTTACTCCATAAGAACCTTCTCATAATGAGAGGAAAGAAAACGTTTGAGAGTTGTATGCTGGAGGTGCCAGGCAGCTAATAGTAATACAACAATAGAGTTTCTAAAAATTATAGATGGATCTTTCTAAAACAAAATGTATTGTACCTGACACAAGGTAACTGCATTTTGGACCTCATTATGATGGCTAAAGATGAATTAATCACTGGAATAGAGCCCAGAAATCATCACCTGATTTATATTGCATATGGGCAAGAAGGTTTTTTCCCCCTCTCTCTCACACTCACTCACTTTCAAGAGGGCTGATATCAAAAAGCTGAAGATTGAGCAAAATCAACTGAAGAAAAGTTTAGACTGTTAAATTGTGAATGGAAACTGTGAGGTTTTTAAGAAAAGTTTATTGAATAGCTGAAAAGCCATGATTCCAAAACTGAGAGCGAGCACAATGTTGGCTAAAAGCCCATCCTTGTTGCCTTTATTTTCCCATTGAACAACTAGATAAACAGTGTATAACACATGGAAAAAGTGGGGAATAGAAATTGATCTACATTAGAAGTTATGAAATATAGAAAATTGATAATGGAAGCTAAAAACATAAGGGAAATAGCCATGGCTGGCAGGGCTAAGGACAATAAGTTTAAACATCTTAGGAATAAATGAAATCCTAGAACTGATACAGGGCTATTATGAAAAGCAGCTGACAATTTTTTTA
The DNA here is from genome assembly GCA_007922155.1 of Mesoclemmys tuberculata. NCBI lineage: Eukaryota > Metazoa > Chordata > Testudines > Chelidae > Mesoclemmys > Mesoclemmys tuberculata. The sequence continues at coordinate 54,285,039 of ML675620.1, forward strand.
AAGAACAATGCAGAAAAGGCAGAAACATGCCATAAATGTTTTTGTCCATCATTCTCATGACATAGAAGCATACATCCTGCTTCTTTCCAAAAGCAGAAGTATTTTTCAGGCCATTAGTAATCAAGAAGGGTGTGGGGGAAAAAAAATTAAATAGAGATAAACATTTTTAAATCAGAAGACCCAGATATCTTGCACCCAACAGTTCTAAAAGAGCTGGCTGAGGAGATCTCTGGCCTGCTAATATTCCTTTTTTAATAACGCTTGGAAAACCAGGGAAATTCCAGACAAATGGAGGAGTGCTAATGTTGTGCTTCTATTCAAAAAGAGCAAGCAAATGACCAAGGTAATTATAGGCCGCTTAGCCTGATATCAATCCTAGGCAAAATAATGGAAAATCTGATATGGAATTCTATCAAATGCCATAATATATCTTTCAAACAATGTGTCCTCTCCATTATGTCAATCTTCCCTATATTGTGCTTTATTATGAGAGCTGCTGTCAATACAATTTGTTTCCACACTACATGCAGGGGTGAGAGATTATCTACATCTTGACATACAAAAACCCTCAGTTCACTTCTAAGTATTATATTGAAATCCGCAGGATATCAGTAGTAAGGATTCCCAGTGAGAGCTAAGCGCTAACCTCCTATTAAGGCCTTTGAAGTGCTGGAGACAGTTTCAGGAGATGCAGATTTTTGGGCAAGTAGACTCAGAAATAAAAGAACAATAATGAAACGGGTTCAAGTGAAAGCCCAGTACTGTTTTTACAAGAAAAAGAAAAACTAGCATTTTATTAGAATGTGTCATTAAGAAAGAGAAAATAAATTCTTTAAAGGGATTAAAAATGTATATAGAATGCTAGAAAAGGAGACAGATGGGGGGGCAGTTTGAGGGAGTGGGAGGATGACAAATGAGGCAGATCTGAAGGAGAAATTGAGATATTTAAACATAGCAATAGGGGGCTCAAGTTAATTCTAATCTCACTTTTATACATCTGGAGGCAGAGTTAAAGAATTGTGAAAGGAGTTCTCTCCAATCATTTGTCAGGATGGTGGCCAAGATATCATAGAATCATAGAATATTAGAGTTGGAAGGACCTCAGGAGGTCATCTAGTCCAACCCTCTGCCCAAAGCAGGACTAACCTCAGCTAAATCATCCCAACCAGGGCTTTGTCAAGCCACATCTTAAAAACCTCTAAGGACAGAGATTCCACCACCTCCCTAGGTAACCCATTCCAGTGCTTCACCACCCTCCTAGTGAAAAACTTTTTCCTAATGTCCAACCTAGACCTCCCCCACTGCAACTTGAGACTGTTGCTCCTTGTTCTGTCATCTGCCACCACTGAAAACAGCCTACCTCCATCCTCCCTGGAACCCCCTTTCAGGAGGTTAAAGGCTGCTATCAAATCCCCCCTCATTCTTCTCTTCTGCAGACTAAACAGGCCTAGTTCTTTCAGCCTCTCCTCATAAGTCTTGTGCTCCAGCCCCCTAATCATTTTTGGTGCTATACTCTGGACTCTCTCCAACTTGTCCACATCCTTTTTGTAGTGGGGGGCCCAAAACTGGAAACAATACTCCAAATGTGGCCTCACCAATGCCAAATAGAGGGGAATAATCACATCCCATGATCTGCTGGCAATGCTTTTATTAATGCAGCCCAATATGCTGTTAGCCTTCTTGACAACCAGGGCACACTGCTTACTCATATCCAGCTTCTTATCCACTGGCTTCTTATCCCCAGGTCCTTTTCTGCAGAACTGCTGCCTAGCTCGATGATCCCCAGTCTGTAGTTGGGCATGGGAGTCTTCCATCCTAAGTGCACTCTACACTTGTCCTTGTTGAACCTCATCAGATTTCTTTTGGACCAATCCTCCAATTTGTTTAGGTCCTTCTGTATCTTATCCCTCCCTTCTTGGGTATCTACCACTTCCCCTAGCTTAGTGTCATTTGCAAACTTGCTGAGGGTGCAATCCACCCCCTCTTCCAGATCATTAATGAAGATGTTGAACAAACCCGGCCCCAGGACCGACCCCTGGGGCACTCCACTTGTGACCTGCTGCCAGCTAGATGTGGAGCCATTGAGCACTACTTATTGAGCCCTATGCTTTAGCCAGTTTTCTACCCATTTTATAGTCCATTATATGAGGACTTGCAGATAATGGGAGTGAAGATAGAGAAGAATCTGGGATTCCACAGGGCTTGACTGGGTTGAAGAATATTTTCAACGCCCAAGAACTTAAAACAACTTGTTTGGTATCCAAATCCTGCTCTCTTAAGAGTCCCTTAGGAGTTTTACTGTTGATTTCAAGGTGAACAGGATTGGGCCCCAAATCTTATTTTACATCAAGCTATGTCTGTAGCTCTGAATTCTAAGTCATTTAGGCACTTTTGAAAATTCTATCCAACTCTCAATCTATTTAAAAAAGTAACAAGTGAGGCAGGAAGTGTACCACACATGCAGCACAGGGTATGGGATAAGATTTTAAAATGTTTTTCTTCTGGTTCTTTTCTTATCAGGCAATGTTGGAGATGCAGATATTGGGGAAAAGGAAAAAGAAAAGAAGCAGAAAACATGAGATAAGGAGATGCTTCACAGTGCTTGAATATTTCCTGTTTATTTAGTGTAACTCTGAGAGACAAACTGTGTCAGCTAAGGTACTTTTATTCAAGATTGCTGCCACAGTTTTTGTTGGTACCCTGCTCTCTGATGAAGTACATGGCACTGAACCTTCAAGCCTAAGCAGATGCCAATTGTGCTTGCTGAACATTAATGACAAAGGGTACAAAACGTACATGAAAGTATATTGGAGCTTTTACTTTATAGGGAAAACACAATTATCTCAATAACACCTTTCACGTGGCTTGAGAGAAATGACATTTAGTCACCTATTTCCTATATTAAATCTAAGGAAGTTTCTGGAATGCTGTGAATTCTATAGCAGGTCTGAAAAATGTTGACAGAACTATTTTCAGTTGGAAAATGCAATTTCATTGAAATAGAAACACTTTATAAAATTGTGTCAATTTGGCCAACATTTCACTTTGGGGAAATAGTCTGAGAATTTCAAAGATTTGTTCTGCTCTGAATCAGAATTGAAACTAAACCCATGGTGATGGAGGAAGTTGCTGGTTTCAGCTACGAAAATATTTATTGCTGTTCTTGGCCTGCCACTTAAGGTGGAGAGAGAGAGAGAGAGAGAGATGATGAGGATTAAAAACATCAATCTGATACTCTTCAGCCTCCTCAGTACCCACATTTCATTGCTGTATATTAGAAGTGGTATAATCATAGCTCTGCATTGCAGCGTTGTAGGAAGCTTCGTATCACAACATCTCTACAGAGGGCACTGAAGGATCCAGAACATGGCAGTAGAGATTGTTGTTATACGAGCATTCCCATCTTTTGAACATCTTCCAGCACTGTCTATGGTACTTTACAAGTATTTCACAGTTGCCACACAGACAAGTTAATGATGAGTTTATAATCTAGAGTTGGAGGCTGTTTGATGGGAATAACATGGGACTTAGTTTTGTCCTGATTGGTGTGGTTATCAACATGAGTTGCTCCTTGCCTGACCAAATTTACATCCCTAATATAGTCAGTTAAAATATGTTCAGCAGGCCATTTAAAATACAGGTTATACATATACTGACAAATCTGCATTTGTCATTTTGAGTGTCATTGGGACACCTGATAAAGAATCAGAATGCTAACTGTAATTTGCAAAATGTGAAAAGAGGTCCTTGTGCCATTTAGCTAACTATCTGGTTAATGCTTCTCTCTCTTACTTTCATAATCTGTTAATTGCAACTGGTTCCAAGTTCACTTCTCTGTAGCTGTGCCAGAACTCACCAAATAAACATGCTAAAATTTAAAAAGCATTATGCCATCTATAAAAAGTAGATGCAGTGACATTCTGACACTGTGAAGACAGTTTGATTCAATTATTTCTTCCCTTTACCAATAAAGGACAAATCATAAGACCTGTCAGTAATTACATACTCCATAAACAAATATGGGAGCTTTTAGAGAAAAATACTTTGCCATCAGAAAATTACAATCAGTAACTTTGAGGGGGCAATCCATAAATCTGGGCAAATTTGTGCAGACCTGTCCTTTCTATGTGCTAGTTGAATTGGAGAAATCTAGATAATTTCACCTTTCAAGAAATCTTCTCTTTAAATCCTCGGGTTACTCCCAGTGTTTACAATGATCTCTTTCCTCACTGTTTATGTTAATAGATAGTATAAGGTTTTAAGGAAGGTTCTTTGTATGTATTCATTGGGAATCTGTTGGTTTATGCAAAAATCTGCACTGTTAGAATGAAATAGATTTGGATAGTATGTCTGAGAAAATGTGGTGTAAAATTTTTAATCAGAATTATCTATGCTGTTTATCAGTTGCTCTCACATAACACATTTTGCAATTTCTTTTCTGCTTAGTAACAATGTAAACAGTAAAATCCCCTTAACATACAGTCTATCTTTTGCAGGTGGCAGTGCTTAAATTTTTTCTATTACTTTTCCAGATCATATTTTATGTTTTAAAGCAACATAGCAAACTTTGATCCAAATATAATGTAGGCATTGCAAATTTAATGTTAATCTCTAAATATCTATAAGAGTTCAAATTGTAATGAGTTCATGAAATAGCTGAAAATAACTTTTAAACTTCAACTACTTGTGACGTTTTATGACAAAATACCCACAGGATAGAGCTGGTGGGCAGGGAGAGGAGTTAAGAGCTGACTTAAATAAGCATTAATTAAAATGAATTTGGGTTTAAAATATTTAAATATTATCCTTAAAGTTTTAAGAAATGTGAGGACCAAAACCAGGAGTTATTCTATAACTCTGCTCTGTACCTTTTAAATATAAGGTGAAAGAAATTTTAATGGAAGTTTCTTTTTTTTTCCCAGACAATATTTAGATTTTATTTCTAGCCACAGTGAAGTATTGACACAAAGTGAAAAGGGAAAATAAACCCTAACTTTCTGCTATTTTTGTTTTAGTATACAAAGCTGTAGACCTAGTGATCAGGTGGGCATAGGACATGTGAGCCTTAGTTTTTTAGTAGTGAGATCCACTGAGGTGAAAAGTGTAGTCTTTGAAGGAAAAATAGATTAAACCTTTCTCATGATGTGTAAGTAACAAATGGGTTCACACTCAGGTGGCTATGTCCTTGTAAGATGGAGGCCAAGTTTGAAAGCGTTTAAAAGGGAGCTAAAAGAAATCAATCTAAAACTATTAAATTAATTTTATTACGGTCTTTAACAGCCATTCAAACTGTTTCAGTCACTCTCGTCAGGATTCATCTTTAGTTCTAGAGTTGAAAGGTTAATGACTCATTTACTAAGCTATGCAGTTTTCTTTCATTTTTCATTTACAATTATCTCTACTTGTTATAAACCCAAAGCCACTTCCAAAATGTATTGTACTCATGCATCATTGCTGTCAATTAAAGTTATTAAATCAAATATTCTAAAAAAAAGAAATCCAAATATACATTAATATATTTCAGTTACTGAATAGCCACTTCTTGGCATTATGAATATGACAAATCTGGTATCAATGGCAGCTGGATCCTTCAGCTAGCATTGCAACTGAACAGATGTTCATTCCTGAGGATCCAGATATTAGTTCTAAATGTGAGTTTTCCTATGGTGGATGGTGGAAAAAAGAGGGCAGTAGGGGGAACCCTTTAAAAGTGACACATAGGAGAGGCAGGAGCAGCTTGATCGAGGATGATGTGGAAGAAAGGATTGACCAGTCATTGGCTAAGTAGTTGAAAGGGTGGAAAAAGGCTATCTTTACTGGCAGAATAGAGGGGCAGAGGGTCATGAAATAAGAAAGGGGAAGTAGAGTGGGGCAAATTGTGACGCGCCTAAGGTGAGGACAAGAAGCTTAAGCTTGATTAGTAGGAATAGGGGGAACCAGTGGAGGGCTGTACTGAGAGAGAAATGGTAAAAATGAATGGCCCAGAAATCAATATTAGTAGCACTATTATTTTATGGAATGTATGTCAGCCAGTGTGGACATCAAAGAGGAGGAGATTAATCAATAATGATGGCCTGGATAAGTGTCTATCTGCCTAGTCAGAGAGAGAAACGTGGATCTTAGAGAAAAATTGTGGAGAAAGTGGTAAGACTGGCACTGGCTTGAAATGTAAGGCACAGGAGAGAGAAGAATCCGCTGACTTCCATAACATAGACTTGAGAAACCAGGAGAATGGTGGTGGCTTTAAGAGCTCCAGAAGATGAGGAATGTCCAAGGCAAAAGCCAGGTTTTACACACTTGTCTGATGTAGCACTGCACAGTGCATTGTGACTTACAAATTCTTCAGATTAGCCATTTCTCTTTCAGGTAAGTTTACTGTACTTTGACTCTTAACTCATTAAGCCCCATTATAAATGGCATATTTCTAACACTCTGTATGCAGGTTAGCTCTTCCAGAAGAATGTTTAAATGAGGTTGTTGCCATGGCAACTTTGCCTTATGACACACGTTACTTTTGAAATATACGGATATCTTCCCCCAAATACGTTACTTGCTTCTACAAGCTACTATCCAAACTTCCCCATTTCTTCCTTTAGGAAAAATTAATTGTTGTAATGCCGATTTTTTTCCCCAATAGTGAAGGCTAAGATTTTGAATTCCACAGAATTTAGTTCACCCTTTTTATGCCTCATATTTGTTGTTAATAAATCTTAGTTTGTGCCAATTTAATGCAAAGGATATTAGTACTGTTGATAGCCACTCGACCTACAGTAAGCATGGGAATATTCCCTATAAATGTGTTCACAATGACCATTTTATTTAGCTTATGCTTCATAATTCACATCAGGGGAGCTCTCACAAGGATGAAGTCCTTGGTCTTAACAAGATATACCATATTACATAATCAGAGATCTGTTGACTATGCAGATAGGTAACTGGTTGCAACATCTTTCCCTCGGTCTTGTCTTTTTGGAGCAGATGCCTGCAGCCTATACAATTGTAATATTAATACTTTATACTGAGCTTTATAAACTTTAGCTGTGTAAATCTCACCCTGCCTCCAAGGTATGTTAAGTATTGTTATCCTCTATAGAAGGGCAAAGGCATGTATAGAATCCAACAGTCTCGTAAACTCTAAGCCTTGTGCACAGTCCAGTAGAACATGGCTCCTCACATGTCAAAAAAGTTAATGCTATAACGACAGCCTGAGTCGTTTTTAGGCTGTTGCTGTTACTATGTGTGGCTGGTGAGTATGTGATAACCAGTCACCAGGGACAATATGTATTGTTTGGATGGTCTGTTAAATACCTGAGGTGAAATCTCATGTCCGTAGTCAATTCTTAGATTAGTAATGCCTCCTTCCTAGTCAAATGGCTTCTTCTTAGAAATATTTCCACTTCGGTGTTTTCAATTTCTTCTAAGCTTAGTTATTTCTTATTAATCTGTCCCATGTGGCTTTCCTTAATTCTACAGTGTTATAAAAGTGAATTTTTAAATTTGTGAAGGTAGAAGATGGACCCTTCCAGAAATTAAAGTCCATTATCCACAGAACACACATACCATGAACAGTATCAACATATGCTACTACACACTGCCCATCCATACACTCCAGTCCTGACCAAGAGGGTCAATATTTAGGGCTAAAAAGATGATTTGGGGTCTATAACTGTTCAGGTCTGAACTTTCTGTTGTCTGTTGGAAATGGCTAGTTTTGATGCAGCGAGACAAGGTGGGTGAGGTATCTTTTATTGGACCAACTTCTGTTGGTGAGAGAGACAAGTTTTCGAGCTTACGCAGAGCTCTTCTTCAGGTCACTTCTCCACTGGGAACTGGACTGGACCAACAATGAAACTCAATGAATTGAGAACTCAATGAAATTAGAAACAGAGAGCAGTGAAAAACTCTATAGTCCATTATTAGTTCCCCAACCCATTGATCCTTATTTCACAAACAAATATTTTTTCTCTTCTTTGAAATTAATTATTTGAAATTTTTTATTAATGTGCTATGAAAAGGTCAAGAAATTTGAGTGCAAACTACTTTTATCATCTTTACTTATAAAGTAAAATACATTGGATACTAAATAATAAAAACACCCTGGCTATATAAATTGCTGCTTCACTGTATTTATTGTGCTATTTATATGTCCTCTAAGCATACTGATATTTTAAAATGCAAAATCTTTCATCCGCATTGAAATCACAAGATGCCCACCGAATCATGTGTTTAAGGTTTGTGCAGTTTCTTGTAAAACTGTTTGTCTCAAATGTGGTATTGTCCTAATCTGCACTCTTATGACCCTTGGACTGAGAATGTAGTTTCTGAACAACTTTCACTAGTCAATATATTTAAAACTATCTGGGGACACTTGAAACTTTTCTACTTTGATTTGCTGGCCATTACCATCACATAACCCCAATTTATAATCAGGGTATATCAGATATCCAAAATGCAACACATTGAAAATATTAGACTACATATAAAGGCACATGAAACTTCTGACAGAGCCTTCTCAGTATAATAACTGTAACAAGATGACACTGATTTAGTCTCATGGGAGGCTGTAAATGGAAGAAACAGTACAAAAATCTGTTTACACAATTTACATTTTGACCATAGCTTTATAGAGCAGAAGGATACTATGTTTAAACTTAGTTAATATATAAACAGTGCATATTTAAACCTTTATAGAGCCATCACCAAATGAACATAACATTTAATTTAATGTTATTTATACAGCTTTACAAAATATTTTTTCTCATGTATTATATTTGTTCAATGGTTATCTCCATGTATAATATCTAATTATTATGCTGTTTCAGTCCTAAATCATATCATTTTTCACGAACCAGAAAATGACTTGTACTTAACAAAGAGATTTTTTTCTGTCTACATGGTGGATTTTAAATTGAACAGTTCCATACACAGTTACCTTAATAATAGCTAATCTACCTTAAATTAAAGTGTTAATTGCTAATCCAGATATTACATAATTTACTGTAGGCTTCATTTTTATTCCTTTTCTGTACCAGGAAAAAACCACACATTTACATTACAGTGTTCCCTTCATAATTGGAAATCAAAGGTCTCTTGTGATAGCCAGCTAAAAACATATTGTTGAACTACTTTATGAATTGTTAGTTCTCAGTAATGTGTAGTGGGGGGAAGTGCAAGTTAGTTTTGTTCTGGTTAAAATTACTCATTGTTTCAAAAGAGTTGGTAAAGTATGTGCAATTGGTGCAGCAACTCTGGTTGGCTACACAGGAAAGACCTTGTGGGTGAAACCCTAGCACAATTATAGCCAATGGGAGTTTTGCTATAAACTTCAGTGGAGCCAGAGTGAGTAGTTCAGAATCCAAACTCAATCAATCTTAGCTTTTTGGCTGACCATTCCTTTTTTAGTTTGACTTATAGTTGTGGGTGTGTGTGCATGCACATGTGTGATTATGGTCACCTTGTAGGAACTGTGCTAAGAGAATGATCTCATTTCTGGAGGCCATCAAAGAGCCATCGAATGGGAATGTGTCTGTTTTTTGCCATTGAACATGATGTGGATTCAAATAAATGAACTAGATGCAAAGTACTGTACCCCATTACCCACTCCTTGATTTATTCAATCCACTTACTACATTTAATGACACTGAATTAAACAGCTGTAGTTACATGTATACAGTTACAGCATATCACATTTATCAAGTAATAATGTCTTGCATAATTTCCATTACAAAGTTCTACAAATGGATATGACCAACCAATCCTTTTTGCAAACTGTCATGAGCTAAATGATGGCGTTAAACAAAAATTAGACACAATAAAATTGTGTGGTGATCTACATAAACCGTATTGGATAATTTAAAATAATGGATAGTAGGAAACATTCAGTTGCTGTGTGCAGCATCTTACATTTGCCTTTTATCATTGAAATCAATTCTCCCAATTCTAGGTGCAAAACAGGCATTTTGCTTTTTTAACTTATTTTATTTTTAACTGAGATGCTAAGAGGACACAATTTAGGCATTTATTTCATACTACCAACTTTTTCAGAGTAGTTACACTTAGTTGCAAAATATTCAAAGCATGTAAGATGGGTGTCAAACTCACTTCCTATGGCAGGCCACATTTAAAATAAATTAAGTTCAAGGGGGCCACGCATACCATAACACACACACTAAAACACATACACTAAAACACCTCCTGCTCTATTCTACTTCACATACTCTACTCTCTGCCAAGAAATCTCCCTGCAGGGTGAAATTCAGCGGCAGAGTAGAAGACTCCGAATGTCTTTTCCTTTCTGAGACGAGATCTCGCGGTAGCATGCGCTGCCACGAGATCTCGCACACTTTGACTGAGCTCGGCTCAGAAAAAAACTGCCAGCACGGATGACACATGGCGGCGGCCCGGATTCAGCCCGCGGGCCTTGTGTTTGACACCTGTTATGTAAGATAACACATTCAAAGCAATGTATTAAGTGAGCAAAATGTAGGTTTTCATATACAGCACCATCTGCTGATTATTTCCCCCCAAAATCTGCTGGGCCTGCCAATCTGTTTAGTTCACATAGAAAGTATTTTGGCTCTTATGAGTAGAAGGCAGGTTGTTTTCCTTTTCTTTTTTTTTAAATACTAGTATCTATTTAGTATTTAAGAAGTCAAAGAAAAACCACTATATACCATTAAACAATATGGATATCAATTCACATGTGCAGTATTGTAGGCCAGTTTTGAAAAATTACAAGCATATAGCCCAATTCCACATAGTACTTTTACAGTCAAAGATCTGACTGGAGTCTGTGAGAGTTTGCCTGAGTAAGGAACGATTGTATGAAAATATCCTTTTTTTTCCCCCCATTTTTTTAAACTCTAACATTTTTATCAAAGAACATCACCTTCTCACCTCACTTTTAATCTTGCTTCCCTTTCATTCCCTATATTCCAGTGTTCTATCCCAGTTGTTGTAAAAGTCACTTAATCTCTGTTTGAAACTGTACACGATCTGCCCCAGCAGCAAGGCTTCTCTTACAAGTTCCTCCAAATGGATAAAGAGGAAGATGCCTTTGACATCTCTACAGTGTCAGGAGGATACCTCCATGCCTCAATCAAGAGGTATAAAAGTGAGGTTATTTTCGGAATGATATGGATTTGTGTAAATCACTTTGGTTCAGTTGCGAACCAGGTTGATTTATGCTGAATAAAATATAACATTTTATTTGAAACATTTATTAAATATCATTATAATTGAATTATTTTTTAAACAGCAGTGCTGTTTATGTCCTCTGCCCAGACAATTCTCTAGCCTGTAGGAGATATAGTCAGTCTGCATGGGTATTTGAGTAGTTTCACTGTGAGTGTTTCTTACATACAAGGTTAGATTAATGGTCTTGAATCCACCATTCATTCGGAGTTAGATAATCTACTTCTGAATTTCATTCCCCCCCCCACGCGCACACAGACTTTTTCTTGTATCCAGGGGCCTATGTGACCTTTCTAACATGCTCAAATCCACACCTCAGAGTTGGATACTTCTTCCCAGACCCTAGGAGGAGCTTTTGTCTCCTCACTCCTTAGTCCACAAACTCTCTGTCTCACACACCAGCAAAGCAGCACATCTGGCAACAATTAGCTATGCACAACACTATCACCTGGTACTTTTGTTTAAAGCAAGCCTGCTTCACTGTGATCTCAAGGAACCTATCTTCACCCACCTTGCTTCAGCAGGTTGAACAGTCTGTGAAACAAATTGGCTTGCACTTGAATTGTACTGTTTCCTTTTCTCAGTAGGAAACAGAGGGCTAAGAGTGATTTCTTTCCTTGTGTATCACAGGCTGGGACCAGGGAATCTAAAGACAAATCTGCTATTACCAAGATTGCCTGCAAGAGAATGGTGGGAGTGATAAGATTCTAAATTGGCAAGAGTGTGGAAATGAAAATAGATGTAAAACTAATCTTTGCAAGATATCCCTGAAGTCATTATTCAGTGAATAATCTCCTAAAGGAGGGGTTATATAACTCTCCCATTCTCAAGAAAAATATTTGCCTTCTTAGTTTGTCTTCAAGAAGTGAATATATTTTGTTACCTGTGATTGATTTTATGCTTGTGGCACTGAGACACTTCCAAATGAAGGAAACATGGCAAAGGGATCTGGGATCTGATAGGTCAGAGGGGCTCTGGCAGGGGAAAAGGAACATTTGTAGCAGATGAGAAGCAGAATATGCCAAGATGCTTGTGTTAAAGATGTCTTAGCCTGCCTCTCTGCTGCCAGAAAGGATCACCAAGCCCACAACCAGCTACGAATGTTGATTAACACCTGCTGAAAGCAGGCATTGGTGAGAAGGTGGATAAGTTGGGTTGAAGCAAGAAGGCAAAAGATGGGCTGCAACAGTGGTGGTTGGAGAGAAAAAGGTAGAAAGGTTGGTGTAGGGACTTTTCTGTGGGAGATGATGAGAGAAGATAGATCAACCAAAGGGCTAGTGTTACTTTTGTGGAGAAAAAGAGGATCTGTGTCTTTTGGGGCACAATTTTGGGAAGATTTGAGAAGATTTTCCTCAGTGCTCTAAAGGTGTGGGTGCATTTGATTTTTTTTTTCTTTTAAGTTAAGTAAATTCATACTGGATCTGTAAAGTGCTCTCACATTTTATCTTACAATAAAGGCCCCTTGAGATTCAACCTTGTTGCTAAACTATCTTTAAAAAAGCTTTAAGTGAAAGTTCAACAATCCCACTCCTCCAGTAAAGATTGTTCAATAAAATCATAACTGTGCAACTCTTGGCCCAACTCCAGCGTTCAGGCTATTCATAAGTGCAGGCCTGAAAAGCTGTGGCTGGGAGGGTAACTTTCTCATTTTTCACTGCCACACATCCAGAGCTTTTGGGAGGTGCTGACAGCAGGAACACTTGATAGAGCACCCTCTTTCTCATGTTCATCTCCAGACATGGGCACTTTCTAAGGAAAGCTTTGTGAGGTTTAAGCACTCACTCCTTGGCCAGTTGGTAGTCAGGCAATATTAACATACCTCTTTTACCCACAGAACTATCACTATGGCCCTGAATTTGGCTTTCATTTTCAACTCTTTCTTAAAATTTCTAAATGTATCTTTTAGGCCAAATCTCAGTTATCTTCTCCTAGACTTTCAATAAGGGGACATATAAATCTAATTTTTGCTCTTTAACCATAAAACTATTGATGCAGTTTTAGAAGTCAGTTTTGCAAAAGTAGTCCTTTGAAATATATCTGACCAAATGTAAATCAACCTTTTACATCGGTGACCTACAGAAGGACTTCAGTGCCTTCTCAAGATGAGGATAATTTCCAGTTTACTTCTAATACTCTTGCTAATTTAAAATGTCTTGCTTAATAACGATCTGTTGATTTAATAAAAGATAATTCTCTTGGATAGCCCAGTTAAGCTGGACAGTTTGTTTACAGTATGTTCTTGCCCAACAACAAGTTATAACAAAGTCCAACAAATTATATAACCAATAAATCAAAGCATAGCCATGGGACCAAATTCTGTGCGGATTTGCACACAGGGAAACCTCAGTCAGGCCCTAATGTGGCTTATAGAGATAAATTATGTAATGTGTCCACAAGTTGATGTGATCTTACACAATAAATTAGAGATTTCCTTGTTACCATAGGTATAATATTAAATTATTTGATTAAAGAAGGATTTTCATACTGAAGCGAACTTAAAATGGAGTATTTATTTACTTAGGACTAGATTGTCAACGAATTTGTGTGTGCATGCAATATGTGCAATTGTGTTCCTAACGTGCACCGACACATACCATGGCTGCATTTGCAAATTATGTTACCAACACTGGCATGGTTTTTTGTTGTGTTTTTTTTTTTCGGGTGGGGAAGGGGGGGGGCGGTGTTTGGGTATTTTTATTGGGGTTTTATGGAGTAACAGGTGCTGGTAAAAGCAAATTGTGGGTATTACTTGAGGAAAAAAATCATTTAATTGGATTTTTTCATATTTATTTTTGGCTTGTAAGGTAATTGTGCCTCAGTAAGGATGATTGGGTCCTGTGTTTGGCTTATCAATGTTGATCAAGAGTGCATACAGATCCAGTCAGGACACAACTGATCAAAAACCTTTTGCATGTACAGAAGTGCCTGTTAGGAAAAGAGCAATTTAGATATGTAAAGGTGTGATAAAACAGTCCTATTAGAAATAGCAACAGCTATTAAATAGTCCAATTAAATTAATACTACAGTCTGGACTAACTTGGCCCCACACTTAAAGTTCATAAATGAACACATGAGAACCTCTGAATTAGTCAGCTCTAATTGCCTCATTTAACTTGAACATTTAAATGTGTTCCATTTTTAATATGAACATTTTATGCCTAAAAAATTATCTTCTAATTTGGATGTTTCTCATGTCAAATTATTTGGTTCTACTCCAAATTGTTTTTCTTTTTCTTTAGAAAATAGTAATAATTAATGTGCTTTGCTAAACCTAGCAATGGCTTCATGGGAGTTTTGAATGCAAAATCTTGCTCTATCATTGTGGTGATGACAAAACTTTAGCCAATATTGTACTGAAAATACTACATAGGCGATTATCACTGAAGATCTACTCAAGTGCACAAAATTATATGCGTGCTTGAGGCTGTGATTTTGCAGTATGAAGTGTGTGGTGTGCAGACATGGAACCCCAGTGATTTTAGTAGGGTTTGGCACTTCTTTGAGACTTGGTAAAGGTTCCGCAGTCTTCCCACATATATGATGTTGCAGAATCAGGGCCTAAGTGTTTGCTGGTTCTGATATTAAACCAGATACCAAATGAAGCTACTTAGATTATCAGAACTTTGAGGAAAGGATGTTGTCTTCTTACATGGTAGTGTAGATCCTAGCATAATAAGGCCTTAGTCCTGATTGGGATATTGGGACATTATTGTAATGCTAACTACATTATACTGAGTGCCTGTCTGCTTAAGCTTTTTAATAAGTTTAGCAGCCGTGTTTAATAATGTTTTAAACACCATCGTGGCATGGTGAGTTCTAATCTTGTTTATTCATTCAGTAGAGATCATCTTAAAATATTGGGTGAAATCCTGATCCCATTGATGTCAATGGCAAAACTCCCTTTGATTTAAAGGGCTAGCTGGCTTGATTGATTTTTAAATCACCAATTTTTAACCATGATTTAAGTAAGGAGACAGGAAACCTTGATTTCCATTTTTTACTTTTCAATTATTTCCTGAAGAAAATTTCATTCTTATTGGTTGGTATAACCATTAAAACTTTTTTTCCCCCCAACCAAATATAGCCTTTAGAGTGCATTCAGTAATTTTTTTGTTAACCAAGAGAATATGCTATATCTATGCACATTTAAGCAATTATGAGCTTAACATATATTTAGTCAGATTTTTATTTATTACATTTTTTATGCAATAGTGACCACCACATGTCTAGATGACAAGGATTTGTCAGGATTTGTCAAATTGCACTTGGATGAAAATTGGAATTCAATTAAATGTACTAAAATATTATTTTAAAATTCACTGTACTGGATACTTAGGTCAGGAAAGTACATTAACAATACATTTAAAACTAAATGATTTAAAATATGTATTAACTGTAACTAGTGAATTGATGGATGGTTTCTAGTCGTCATAGATATTTAGGTGCCTAAAAATGCATATAGGTGCCTATTAGACACATAGCCTGCTTACACACTTTAAAAAAATCCTAAATCCTATTCAAATCAAAGAGGATTAGCTAGGCATCTAAACTGCGTAGGTGGTTTTGAAAAATCACATTAGCGTTTATCCGCTTCTGTAGGTGCCTAAATACCTATGCAAATCTAGCTCCATGTCTTTCCAGTTTTTAGAATGAATAGATCTCATCCTCTCCCACCTGGTTTCTATTCATAGAATGGAAGAGGGAAATGTTTTCTGTTTTTTCAAGTCCCAATCAGTCACTC
This sequence comes from Mesoclemmys tuberculata, assembly GCA_007922155.1. Lineage (NCBI taxonomy): Eukaryota > Metazoa > Chordata > Testudines > Chelidae > Mesoclemmys > Mesoclemmys tuberculata. The sequence continues at coordinate 54,300,973 of ML675620.1, forward strand.
AAGTTTGAATGAACTAGTCCAGATGAAGAAAAATTTCTCTCTGCACCTGCAAGCTAAACTGAATGCAAAAGTACTTAAGGCAAAAACTTTTCTGCAGAAACTGGAAATATTTGCATCTAGAAAAATGGGAATACTACAAATGGCTCCATTGTAAAGACTAAAAATAATATATATACTTAGGTACATGATATTGTGACTTACTTATAAGTTTGAGTTGCCTTCAAAAGTTAGATATTTTCCCCGTGATGCTGTAGATAATTAAAAAAGCAGAACCCTTTAACTCGCTAAAATTTGAGGATGGCTCATTCATGCAGCAAATTATTTTTAATTAAATTATTTTAATAAGTTATATTAAGACATGAAGATACATTGTCATAACTTCAAATTTATTTTAAGCCAGTTTCTTAAAAGAAAAAATGTATTTAATTCAAATTTAAAAAATCAAATGTAATTTAAAAAAAATTCCTCTGTCAAGTGGACCAGGATTTTACACATCATGTTTAAAATTAAGCATGTGTGAAGTGCACATAAAACATGCTTTCTCAATACAACTAGACCCTATCTCTTACCTGACCAAATTGTTATAAACTAGAGCTGACTGGTCACTAGAAAATTCGATAGTTGAAAGTTTAGTGGATAAAAATAGTGAGTTTTGTTCACTCTTATTTGTGGAAATATAATATTCATAGTTAGTGTATTTCTTCCGGGTATTTGTATAAATATTCATAAATCCCAAAAGATTCACAAATGTTAGCACAACTAATTTAATCAGCCCTAGCTTGGTACCAGTTTGCTCACGACCAATTTCAAATACTCCAGGACATTTCTTAACGTGCCCATAATTCCATGAGCCAGGAATCTTGGTCCTGTTACTACAACTGAAATGTTCCTATTGGTAAAGGAAAAAACTAATTAGTTTGTATGTGTGTTTGTGTCTGACCTACACACAACTCTTGCTAACAAGCTTCAAGAATCAAATTTCCATTTTTTAAAAAAGGCACTGAAAAGCAGATTTAATAGTGTTACTGGTTGCTTTTTCCAAAAAATAATTACTTAAGCACTTTTTGTTGAGTTTTACATGATGATTTAATTTATTTTTTTATCATAAGGCTGACACTAAAAAACTAAGCAAAATAACAAACATACATACATCAAAACCTGATAGGATTTGAACTCAATACTGGATATTGCTACTAACTGCTTTATCCAGTGCATTAAACAGCAGCAGTGGGATTTAGAGGTATTATGGCCACCAGAGGGAGCCTATATTGTTCTAGGAATGCAAAAAATCAGCGCAGGTAAAAGCTGATGTGACTTGCAAATGACAAAGTAAATTAACACATTTTTTCTTAATTTTAGCTACAGTTATCTCAATAGACAGAACACAAACTCATTCCATCATTTTAGTGCATTGGAGTGACTAGCTCACATTAAAAACTAAAAAAACCCATACAATTAAATTAAAAATCATGTATCTGTACACAATATTACTCTCCCAAGAACTGTTTCTTTTTTCCACCTTTGTTTCTTTGTTGACCAGTGTCCAGTCTTGTCATTTTTTTTCTATGTTAAAATATAACTTTTTGGCCAAATCATGTCTCTCTCTGTTTAAAAACAAACAAACAAGAAAACCTCTTAGGATAGTCAAAGTTTTAAATGGGCATCAACTTGAAATATAATAGATGTTCTAAAAAATAGTTGCACTCCCTAAACCTCCCTACTAATTTTTGTGTTTTGGCAATCACATTTTTCTAAAAAACAAAAACCCAACCCCTCTCCCACCCGCCTTCCCCTCCTCCCACACACCACCACACCAAACTCCCCTATTGCTGTATGAAAGAGCCACAGAAACAGGGAAAATTGACTAATACTCAAATGCTTAGAGTAAGCAAACTACATATATTGAAAGAAAATACAGTTTGTTTAATCTTTCAGTTTCATTCATCTGAGGTGTTACTTTAATCAATAATAGGTGGGAAAATATTCAGCTATAAGTGGACTTTTCAGTTGATGATGTGCCTTTTACGTGGCAATCTCTCCATTTTTAAGACCACAGGGTTTCTGTTGTTTCCCTCCCTCATGGGAAAGGTGTAACAGCTGTCTGAAAAATCAGTGACAGGCTCCGTCTCCTGCCATCTATGTCCCAGACCCTACATGAAAATCCTGCAGATCTCAGGTAGCCCTAGAAGGCCAGACACATTCTGTTATAATGCCTGGGTTTTCCACATTTGTGGCTGTATGGTTTCCATAATATCGATGCTGTCAGGATTCTTTGACCTGCTTTGTCCAAAACAAACCCTCAGAGATCTGACGATGTGGAGAGGAAAACCATATTAATGGATCTTGAGGGTAGCATTAAGTGCAGTAGATTCTCCCTGTGGTTTTGCTAGAGGGATGAAGGGAGGGGAAATGTCATCTACCGTGACTGTATAGTACTTTCCCTTTTTCTACCTCTAAAGTCCTACAGAGCCCTGATTACAGAGGAACTTTCATGAGACGACAGAGAGGGGAATGTTAACTGACATTTCACACCCCTCCTTTTCATAAATTTTAGCCATTTGCACAAATTTCATGCATCTTTTTAATCCACTTCGTGGCTAAAATTGGGTTGGACGATCTAGATGTTATGTTGCAAGCTGTATGGGGGCAGGACCATTGTGTTCTTGTTTATAAAGTGTCATATTGTTACATAAAATAATTAAGAAATGGAAACACAGACAGAATGAAGTTGTCAATGCTTGATGGTTTCAGAAATGCTCCAGATTTTCTTTTATGTACCGTATGCTGTAGATAGGAGCACTAACAGTAATGTTTTTTTTATAAACTGGGCTTAAGTCACTACTGTGACTCTCAATTGGTTTCAGTAAAAATGTATTGGTTTTAGGGGAAGTGTATTGGTTTTAATAAAAACCTAGTCTCAGATGTTGTTTTATTGGTTTGAGTTAAAATACATTGATTTTTGGCTGAAATATTTGGCCTTTGGGCTAGATGTATTTGTTTTTGTAGTAATGTGCTGGAGAGATGGTGGAACTCTTTTTGTTTCCAATATGTCTCCATTTAAAAGAAAATGTACTGTTTTAAAGAAATTAAACAAGCATTAATCAGTCAGGCATTGTATTTTCAGAGCATGCCATTCTTTCTAGAACATAAACTGCATTATTATGGCCCTTAAAGGAGAGACTGTTTTAATCTTATTTTTGAATGAAGATAATTGTAAATCTATTATGTAAAATGTTGTTTTTCTTATTAATTAAGTTACAGGGATTTCTGCCTTAGTTCAGAGGTAACAAGGCTGCTTGACTAATGTCTACTTACAGTCTCAAAGCTGTGCAATTTACTTGAAGTTAGAGAGGCGAGCCATTATGCTTTGTACACAAATGTGGGAGCCAGAAATCCTCAGGTTCTGATTGCAAATGTTAAACTGACTTCTATTGCCTTGAGCAAATCACTTAGGCTATGGCAACACTACAAACTAGTGGTGTGATTTCCATACTAAATAGCAGGGAAGTCACAAGAGCCGGGGTGGCAGCAGCAGAGGACAGCTTAGCTGTGATGAGTGTGTACCCAATTGACCAGAAGGTAGGTACTTGGCCCAGCTAAACATTGCATCTGCTGCCTTTAGCTATGCTACCATGCCTAAACAGCTGCATATATTTGCCTTGTTTGCTTGATAAGCACTTGTGTACGCAAATAAGGGAATCATACTCCTAGCTTGTAGTGTAGACGTAGCCTTGTACTCACTGATACAGACTCTCATCTCCCTTGTACCAGCATAATCCCTGTGAAGTCAACAATATCACTCTAAAATCAGAATTTTTCCTTTTGTGCATGCTTATCCATCTGTAAAATGGGAATGTTTTCCTACCTTTCAGGGCTGTTGTGAAGATTAATTACGTAATGTTTTAAAAGCACTCTGAAGATGAGAAGCGCTGTCTCAGTGCCAAATTCTATCATTAGTGGATGGAGTGAGTTTTACTGAATCCAATAAATTTCACTTGGAACTAATACCCCATAGCATGAAAGAAACTACCACGTTTGAAACAAAATCAAGACCAAAATATTTAAACTCATGCCAATGTCTGTATAACTTTGCCAAAAAATTATTCTTGCTAATGTCCAGCCATTATGCAAATAGCTGCACTTTGGTTATTACTGTCTTCCGAACATCCAGTCTGTATGCCCACAATAAGTATGAGCTCAGATCCTCCCTTCCCGCGATGAAACACACTGGAGGGGGTTTTGAAGGAGAAAATCTTTGGAAGTATTTCCCCCCTTGAGATCTCTGCACTTTCTCCAGACTTTGCCTTCCAGTCCCCAGGAGAAGTTTCAGAGCCCACCCGCCCCATGAACCACTCAATCTCCTGGAGTTGTCCACCTCCAGATCCCTGGCAGCATGGGTCCAGTAAACCTGCACTACCAGTTCCTCTCCCTAGTCATGGGTGTCTCAGGATATGTGGCTGGTGAGATCCATAGTAAAGACAAGAAAACTTAAGACTATATTGTGTTTTCTGAGTTTGTCTGTAGGGCTGGATAGGGAAATGATGCCTGTTCCTGTCATCCCGTCTCCCACCGCCAGCTCTTCTTCTGATCCACTTCCTTTACAGTTTCCACCCTCTCTGTAAGCATGGGCTTTGGGGGATGCCAAGGAGGTGACTGATTTAATATGGTAGAGATGCAGGCCATGCTCACCATGGCCTCTGAACTTTTGCCAACCCAGTTGCTGCTCAGCCCCAGGATAGTCAATTGTATCTAACTTTAAAATGAGTTACATTAAGTAACACGAGTGCTTCATATAAACTCAGCAATGGACAGAACTAATTGACTCAGCCTTCATCCCCAGTTCTTCTTTTCACCCAAGATACCTTCACCTTCCTCTTTATGATAAGGCATATCTCAAACTATTTTAATAGATACATGTATGCCCACGTGTGGGTTGTTGTTAAAAAGTCAACATTTACCAAAGATTGCTACACTATGGTATCTGTGCTTAAAATAGGAAATAACAAAGATCTCAGACACTGCAATATGACAACCATTGGTAATGGTTAACTTTTTTCCAGCAGTAACCACTGTGCTTTGTGGGTGTCCAAAATCCAACTTCTGAGCAGCCCACAAAATTCTACCATAAGTTCCTGAGCGTTCCAGAACATAACCTACAGTGAGAGAGATGGTAAATTGAGGCGTGTAATCAAAATTTGTGGCCAGCCCACAATGATATTTGGCATAAATTATTTCCAATGTAAGCAGATGCAATTTCAGTGAATCCATTGGTCTTGTACCTTCTGATGCCAGCAGTGAAACTGAATCATTAGCTGAGCTGCTTCTCCTTGGCAATCTGGTCCTGTGTTCACAAATGTATTCCATTCATAGATTATTTGGTTGTGGGATTTCTTTTGTTTTACTGTGGACATGAACATCTATATTATGGAATGAACTAGCAGGATTTGATGCAATTCACATGTAAACCAATTAACGTCATATCTCAAACAGATAAAACAGTGTAGTAGATATGAAATCTAATTCATGCATTGACTAATGTGTGTTAAATATAAACCAAATCAATTTTCATTTTTAACAAAAATGTACGTATATAATGTTGTTTACAGGTATTTTTTTCAGATACTATGGTTCAGTGTATGCATCTGAGTTTCATGAGCTAAACTGTCTCTTCACAGTTGTTTGTTCAGCTCATGGTAAACTCAGTGGGAGATGTATATTAGTATTCAAGGATTCAGTTTTGGTTTTATATACTTTATACTGCAAATCAGTTTTATTTACAAACTACAGATTTCATTTGCATATCAGAGTCCTATTAACTTTAATGGGAATTTTGCACAACTAATTAAAGCAAATGGACCTCTCTATTTAAATTCAAACTAATATGGCTTATAAGAAAATTAATTACTTACATACTTAAATAATTCTACATTAATACACTCCAGTTGAAAACCTACATTATGTACATTAATCAGTTTGTCATAAATGAATCCATTTTATATACAGACCAATAAAATGGACATAACATAAAATATCCTATTCATAAAAGAAAGAGTAACAAACAGATTTCTGTGCAAACATACTTTAATTTTAAAATGTGAGTTAGGGATGAAATCTATGTGCCTGTTGTATGAATCAATATAACCTGTATGAATCAATGTGATATACAGCTAATGTTAAATTCTGACATGTTTGGTATATCATTATTAGTTACATTACATGAAAAGTTTCTGGTTTTAAGAGAGGTTGAGAAACAGCTCAGATTTTAATTAAAAGTTTTACTTTTGTTTTTTAAAAGGTCATTTTAGTTGAGGGAAGATAATGTCTCTCTATAGCAGAGCATCTAACTTCTTTCCTAATTGAGGTTATTTGCTGGCCACAGCAGAATAATCCATTCTGTTGTTAAGGGGGGGCGGGGAGTCAGAAATTCAGTATATCCAATAATTCTTTCTGTGCTGGAGTGTTCACATTTTTCACCTACTGGTGCAAGTGGGTAAATGGTGTTCAAACAAAGAATAACATTCTTAATTTGGTGGGAAAGTGTGATATTTTACTAATGGAATGAAAAATAACTCCATGAATTTGTCTCTCCATAAGATCAAAATGCACACTCTTGCTTAGGTGGAGATTAAATGTTGAATTGCTTTCTTGTCTTTACCTTCTTGTCTAGTCCTGAAAATTCTTGTCTCTTCTGCTGAAACAAGTAGCTAGTTCAAATGTTCTAATGCAAAGGAATTGCACCGAACCTGTACAGTATTTTGAATGTACAATGACATGAAAAGGGGCAAGTACATTTTAGAAGTACTGAATTATTAAAACTACAAAAACAAAAGAAACTGTCTATCTGAATTAATACACAAAGCAGACTATGTAAAAATGATAGGTGTATAATAACTCAAAACATGAAGATAACAAGCCATCAATTAAAACTCCCTGCAGAACCAAATTAAGCCCCATAGTAATTCTAAAATGTCCTTTTTATAAGGAGAAACTATTAACTTACAGCAAGAGCACTATCTGGAGGGAGGTCAGCTCTTGGCTAAAACATAAGGTAATATATCATGGAAGAGCAATTAATCAGACTGAGCATGCAAACAATAGATTCACAAGGGCAATCAAGAGGATATAAAGCAACATGAGAGACACAAGGGGAAACAGATTGGTGTCTTGATCTGAGTGAGACTTTGCTCTCTGCCTAATGTTATTGATTGTGATCCTACAGTTAGGGTTTTAACTGGGTTTGCATTATAAGCCATGGATTTAAAAAAAAAAACTTTCCATTGGGCTCCAAGTATTTTCTCTGAGGGGAAATTTACTGAAATACTACATAGTAGCCAAAGAGAACATTCTGTGTGTGTGAGTGTGTGTGTGAAAGAGGGGGAGGGGGAGGGGGGTGTCTTGCTGAAGTCAGTGGGACCCTGCATGGGCACAGGGGTATGTGCCAGCATACCGAAAGCAAGGTAGGTTCCTTGGATTTTCAGGACAGGGAACTGTGCACCTGTTAGCATATTTTTGGGTGCTATAAGATATACTAATAACTGCCATGTGCTCAGGTCACCTACATCATAGAGCACTGTCTAGGGAAACTATCATCATCTTTTTCAGGTACTCAACACTCCTTTTTTTGACGGTTTCTACTTCTGGTATAAAACAAGTTAGGCTTGAGTAATTAAGAATAGATGTTCCTGCCCTCCACATTCTTGTTCAAATGAGTCTGGAGGTGTTGCTGAAATATTCAAATAACTTAACCCCACATGGCCTTTATCAGTCAAACAGAAACCATTTTTTTTTCTAATACAGTTAATTAAATTTGCACTCTTTCAATTCTAGACATTATGCAAGATCAGTATCTTCAGTTCTTAGTTTGAAAAATAAACAGAAGGAAAAATTGTCATGTCACGTTGATGAAGTGACTAAGGCCCTGATCTTGCAAAGACTTACTTTTAAGCGTTTGAGTATCCCATTGAGTTGAATAGGGCTACTGAGGTACTTAATCATAGAACTGTAGGGATGGAAAGAAGCTCAAGAGATGATCTAGCCTAGCACTTTGTACTGAGGCAGGACCAAATATGTCCAGACCATCTCTGATAGGTGTTTGTCTAGCTTCGTCTTCCTTTTCTTGTGTGTAGTGTAGAGTTCCATTCAAGCACTCATTTAGCAATTGTATGTGGTGGACCTCAGCCATTCCTGTGCATTGTTGGTCATGAGGTTGAGGAAGGCCCATCCTCCTTCGAGGTGGTGGATGGGGCATTCTGCCACATAATGGTCCATTTGTATTTCTGTGCACTTGCATGCTGCAGTAGCACAAAGATTCCAGTTGTGTATACAGGAGTTAAAGTACCTGACACCAGTCCTTAGATGGTTTAAGCGGGATCCACTCCTTTCGTGGAAAGCTGCAGTCTATAGTGCAGGTGGAGATGGAAGGCAGTTGTTGCCCTTTGCTAGGACATTGTTCCTTCCTCTACAGGCTCAAGGAAAATTCTCATGACAGGCCAAGGTCAAGAGATGGTGAATGTCTTCCCTCCTTAAGCTTGTTTTTGTCCAGGCTTGAGAAGGCTCTATGTGGGTAAGTGTATTTCCTATTATTAATAAGGGTGTGTGCAATAGACAGGGCAGGGTTCTCGCTTTGCTGACTACCCTGTGAGGCAGTTGATTGTCTGTCACGCTTTCTGGCTTGAGTGGATGACGTTGATTCTGTCAACTGTCTCTTCCCATCTTGTTTGCTTGTTTCGTCCAAACTAGCTTTTAGGTGGTGTGTGACTTTGGTCACTTCCTCTTCATTTGGTGCACTTTTGAAAGTTTGATGTAATTGCTCACATTCTGTATCCCAACCTGGGATGAAGTTCCTGTGTCTGCCGCGAGGGATGCATGACCTGGACATAGTGACAATTTCATCACAGACAGCAGAGTAAGTGTTATAAGGTCTGCAGAGTTTGAGTGGGGTAGAGGATGAACTAGATCGTCAGTTAAGTTGCTGAAAAGTTCCCAGTCGGCCTTGTGGAAGTTCCACCTTTTAACGGGGAGTGAAGAGTTTGGGGGAAGTAGTGGGGTGCCTTTGAGGAGAACTGGTCTGTGATGGGAGAAGGGAAACTGTCAAGGACCGTTCTAGTTGGTATATAGCAAGCTTCGTCTTAAAAATCTCCAGTGACAGAGATTCCACAACCTCCTTGTGAGTCTATTCCAGTACTTCACTATTGTTATAGTTAGAAAGTTCTTCCTAAAAGCTCACCTAAATCTCTCTTGCTACAGATTAAGCCCATTATATCTTGACTTACCTTCAGTGGACATTGAGAACAATTGATCACAATCCTCTTTTTAACAGTCCTTGACATATTTGAAGACTGTTATCAGATATCCCTTCAAGACTATACATGCATGGGTTTTTTTTGTTTTTTTGTTTTTTTTTCCTGTTCTCATAGGTCAAGTTTTCTAAACCTTTTCTTATTTGTTTTGCTCTCTTGGGAATTCTCTCCAAATTCTCCAAACTTCTTTCTTAAACCATAGAAATGCTGAGGGAGTTAGCTGATGTGATTTCAGAGCCATTGGCTATTATCTTTGAAAGCTCGTGACAACAGAGGGAGGTCCAAGATGACTGGAAAAAGGCAAATATAGTGCCCATCTTCACGAAAGGGAAGAAAGGATCCAGGGAACTATAGGCTGGTCAGCTTCACCTCAATCCCGGGAAAAATCATGGAGCAGGCCCTCAAGGAATCCATTTTAAGGCACTTAAAAGAGAGGCAGGTGATCAGGAGCAGTCAACATGGATTCACCAAGAGAAAGTCGTGCCTGACCAACCTGATTGCTTTCTATAAAGAGGTGACTGGTTCTGTGGATGAAGGGAAAGCGGTGGACGTGATATACCTTGACTTTAGCAAACCTTTTGATACGGTCTCCCACAGTATTCTTATCAGCAAGTTAAAGTAGTATGGGTTGGATGAATGGACTACAAAATGGATAGAGAATTGGCTAGAGCAAAGGGCTCAACGAGTAGTGATGAATGGCCCAATGTCTAGCTGGCAGCTGGTCACAAGTGGAGTGCCCCAGGGGTTGGTTCTGGGGCTGGTTTTGTTCAACATCTTCGTTAATGATCTGGAAGAGGGGGTAGATCGCACCTTCAGCAAGTTTGCAGATGACACTAAGCTAGGGGGAGTGGTAGATACCCAAGAAGGGAGGAATAGGATACAGAAGGACCTAAACAAATTGGAGGATTGGGCCAAAAGAAATCTGATGAGGTTCAACAAGGACAAGTGCAGAATCCTGCACGTAGGACGGAAGAATCCCATGCACAGCTACAGACCGGGGACCGACAAGCCAGGCAGCAGTTCTGCAGAAAAGGATCTGGGGGGTACAGTGGATAAGAAGCTGGATATGAGTCAGCAGTGTGCCCTGGTTGCCAAGAAGGCTAATGGCATATTGGGCTGCATTAGTAAGAGCATTGCCAGCAGATCACGGGATGTGATTATTCCCCTCTATTCAGCATTGGTGAGGCTGCATTTGGAGTATTGTGTCCAGTTTTGGGCCCCCCACTACAACAGGATGTGGAAAAATTGGAGAGAGTCCAGCGGAGGGCAACAAAAATGATAAGGGGGCTGGAGCACAAGACTTATGAGGAGAGGCTGAAAGAACTAGGCCTGTTTAGTCTGCAGAAGAGAAGAATGAGGGGGGGATTTGATAGCAGCCTTTAACCTCCTGAAAGGGGGTTCCAGGGAGGATGGAGCTAGGCTTTTTTCAGTGGTGGCAGATGACAGAACAAGGAGCAACGGTCTCAAGTTGCAGTGAGGGAGGTCTAGGCTGCATATTAGGAAAAAGTTTTTTACTAGGAGAGTGGTGAAAGATTGGAATGGGTTACCTAGGGAGGTGCTGGCATCTCCATCTTTAGAGGTTTTTAATCTGCAGCTTGACAAAACCCTCACTGGGATGATTTAGCTGAGGATAGTCCTGCTTTGGGCAGAGGTTGGACTAGATGACCTCCTGAGGTCCCTTCCAACTCCTAATATTCTATGATTCTAAATGGACACTGTACTAGAGCGGAAGTCTCCCCAGTGCAAAGTGGCATGAGACAATTACCTCTTATATCTTACATATGACACTCCTGCTAATACACTCCAGAATATTAGCTTTTTTGCCACTGCGTTGCTTTGTTGGTTCATAGTCAATTCATGATAACATAACCCCCAGATCCTTTTCAGCAGTTAATGTTAAATATACGGGTAACTCTTGCAGGGTTGAGGCCTGTCTCAGAAATTAATTATTTTAATTAATTAAAAAAGGAATTATTATTAATGCAAAAGGAATTATTTTAGTATTGTCAGCCTGCTATTCACTGTCCAATGTGCAAAACCACCAAGCAGATTACCTCAAGAGAGACCCAGGGTTGAAAGAGAACGAATTTGAAGACCAAGGTTGAGATGTATCAACAGAGCTTACAATCAGAGCTGGCTGATAACTTCTCAGTGAAACATTTTTGAAAATGCCATTTTGTCAAAACTGGAACTTTTTGCAGAAACGTATGTTTTAACAAAACTTGGATCTGGAATGTTTCTCAGATATAGGATATATACATGGGACTTGAACCTGCGTCTTGCACATCCCAGGGGAATGCCTTAACTATTGGCTGTTCTGAGGTGGGTGGCTCTCTTGGTTTTGAAAGGGCTTGTTTTTGTTCTGCATTGAAATGAAAGCAAATTTTGAAACTTCAAAAATTTTCGCAAAACAGAATTCTTCTTCTCCAGCCAGCCCTACTTCTAACACATTGGCTAATATGCGTGTGTACCAGTAACCTTCTGGAGACATTAGCCTACAGAGTCAAACAAGGAGAAGGCTTTGGAGCTGAAGGTACTAGGTGCACTTCTAGCCTTTCTGGTGTATAGGTATAGAATAGCTAATAACTGTAACTTATGAGACAGCGATATACATTATGGTGTGGTAACTCACCCACAATGTATGTGAATTAATTTACTGCCTCATCAATTTCATGTTCCATTTACCTATGAAATAAACAGATTTAAAATATATTAGTCCTAGCAACAACAGAAAAAATATAAAAATGACACTTGTCAATTATTGATCTAACTACTTTGTTGCTATTTATAAAGTAATGTTGCAAACAAACAAGATTTAACTCAATAGTGGCTACTGGCATGTGTAACTCACTTCATGGCCAGATTTTCAAGTGCTCAAGACCTTGAGAACAATAGCAGCTGCCTAGTGCTTAGCACTTTCTAAATTGAATTCATTTTTACAATGTGTACCATTAGATGTGTTCCTAAAATATGATTGCACAGTGAAAGAATCATAGTATAAATCTTACTTGTTTAAAACCTCTCTTCATGATAAATTCTTATAGCTCCTTGGTCTACCAAGTAATTAATTCTAAAATCTTAGATAAATACATATTCTGTCTGCATGTAAATTACTCTAGAGAGCTATTATGTTGTGTAGACTGTCTAATGCATATTCTTAAGATTGTCTTTACACCTGTATTTATATAATAGACTATCCCACTCTTCCAGAATCACAATAGATTTTCATGATAACTACATTAGCATCCACTTTATCACTGAATCATTTCTTGGGTTTTGGCTTCCCAATACTTCTGTTTTCCTAGAGATAGAATCCACAGGCCTGACTGACTGCTCTTACCCTTAAGGAGATTGCCTTGTTACTAATTTGACATCAATGTTGGGATTCCAGGGCTAAAATTTTCAAAACTGGGTCTCTAAATTTAGCTCATGAATCTGTATTTAACTATTTAAATAAGTAGCCTCATTCTCAAAACTTCTTATCTCCCAACAGCTCCTTCTGATGACAATAAGAGCTCTGGATGATTGACACTTTTTAAATAGTAGACTGCTTATTTAGGATCCTACTTTTGAAAATCATGTGCTATGTTTCTTTTCTTTACATGGACTGGTAAAACTTTAGTCACTCCAGTTCTTTTTAATAGGCCTTGACTTCAAGTATCCTGTGAGCTTACTGCTATCTCAGCTTGCCATTTTTCATCTGCCATCATAACCAACCACTGGCACTGTATGTTGGTGGTTCTTATTCATCTTAGCCACAATGACTCTTATTTTCTTTGTATAGACATTTCCACAATCTTTTTAGGGAACAATTGTTAGTTAATAGCTTAGTTTAGTAAATATGGAGAAGTGTTCACATCTATCCGAGTATTTCATTTGAATGCCAGTTATCTCTGTCTAGTGATGGGTGAATCTCAAGGTTCAGAAGTTCAATTTCCCTGATTGCTGAACTTGTAGAAGAGGTGGGAAGGGAAGAGGAGACTTTAGGCCCAGACTTCCCTATCTCTTCACTAATAACAAATGTCTTAGGTTTGATACTCCCAACAGAACTTATTCAATATGCACATAAATAATTAGTTATTTATTTTGCTAAAAAGGTATAATGACAGCAACAAGCTCAGCCATTTGCAAGTTGCAAATGTCTGATGGGTGAGTATTGAGCTGTGGTAAAATGACTGGAAAAGTGAAGAAAAAACTAACACATAAGATTATTGAAATAGCTTCCATGGAAACATAGATGTGTGATCCACCCTTCCTGACTTATTCAGCCATTTAATTGCATTGTTTATTCTGACCTTACATTTTTAAAAGGCTTTTTGAAAAGTCTAGCATTTGAGAATTCTAGCAAGGGATTATTACATTAATGGACACTGCAATACCCTAAACTCAAATGTTAAAGTTAATGATTACAAATGGCACATACAGAATCTGAAATACAAGTCACTAAATGTTCATTTCCACTTTGCCAGCAACCAAGTTTTATTATCCTATTTTATTAGTCTGACTGGGAAATCTTGCTCCAGAATCTTTTGCAGTATTTCTCATGATGATATTGGAATACATTTTAAAAAAAAAAGCCAGTAACATTCAATAGCATCTTCTCCCTAATCTAGAACTCTGGTGTAAGAAAGCATTTTACTGAACTGTACTGATTGTTGATAAATATAGAGAATGAAAAAGTGAATTACTTCTCCGTAATTTGTGTGTGTATCCCCATTCTGGAATACTGATGTACCTTAAGTGACCTCGTCTAACCTATTTATAGACTGAACATCTGGCAGTTTTTATGACTAGAGATAGATAAAACATGAGCATTACTCATTCTATAAAATAGTTTTAACTTTAAGTCACATGAGGTTGTGTAAACCACTTGGATCCATATATATAATTAAACACAATTTTCTGGCTCAATCTTAACTATGGCTACATTGCTGCTGCTGCACCATAATTTTTAATTTTAATAAATTATATTTACCAGTAGCACCGAATGCCTTTAAAGTATATTCTGCTGTAGTTCATTGTGAAACCGTGGTTTACCTTGCTGCAGTTAAACAAGGTATAAAATCAGCACAGAATTTGGCCCTAACAAATTAATTCTCTCAAACAAATGATGTGGTCAGTCAATTCATATTATTCATTTTTTACAAATGGGAAAACTAAAACAGCCAAATTCTGTGTTCAGTTGCACTGATATAAATCTGGAGTAACTTCTTTGACTTGAATTTTCACCAATACAATAAATAAAAGCAGAATTTAGCATGTACTCTGCACCCACACAAACACACATGTGCTTAGCATGTTGTGCTTTTTTGGTGATTGAGGACAGATAACTGCTAATGAGGACAAAGTGGTTCATGCACTGTCCTTGATCTGTATGCAGAGTTCCCACTAGTTTCAATGAGGTGAGGTCTGAAGGGCAATGGGTCATCTAGGATAATTAATCAACCAAACACTGAATCTGAAAGCATGCCCCAGACCCACACTGCCAATCTCCTAAATATATAGCATGATGAATTGTTGATCTGACAGCAGACCATATGTTTGTGTGCATTCTGTCTTGCATCTGGTTCTGGGATTCTTCCAAAGATCAAAGGTAAATTACAATTTGATAGTATTTAGCAGTCTTCCAAAGATAGTGGATCTGAAAATATGCAGGCTTTCCTCATTTGAAATGGTGGATACTAAAGGGAATGTTTGATTAGGCCTGAAATTGGTATATGTTAAGAAAAAGTCAATTTCTAGCTTCTGAAACAAAACTTGCACCAATTTAATGAGTGTAAATTGCGAGGTGTTTTTAAAAATGGATGTATGCTCCTAAACCTTCTAGACCCGGCTCTTATTGTGTTTTTGACTATATGGATTTTAGCACATCTTTCAGATAAATCAGATTTCCAAATGCAAATTCAAAGACTCAGAGCAGTCACATAATTCTGTGATTGTTCTTAAAGTACTTGCATTCTGATACAAATAAATGGATTACACTAATTTATAAATGTAGCTTCAAAATTTGTTAAGGATATACCATTGGTACTATTCTTTCTTAATTCATCAAAACATGATGTGTGAGGGGAAAAGTAACTTAAATTACTGATGCAAACAGTGGCTGAAGTTTCAACCCTCAGGGCATGGAAGATGTTGTCATTGATGTGAAAATTAAGTTGCATACCAACTTCCTGGCTGACATGACAAAATCTAGGTGGCATGCCACAGCCAAAATGCCATCATGTGTCATAGACTTCATTTCCCTGAGAGGTATGACATTTCAGGAAATGCTGCAACAAGCATTGTTCGGATACTGCCTAATACTGGTCATATTTATACCGTTTATTTTTAAAAGGTCATAAAAATATTAAATGAGCATGTTTTTGTTATGTCTATTGTATTCCCATGTCATTCTCTCTCTCTCTCACACACACTCTCTCTCTCTCTCAATGGGACCCTACAGTTGCAGGTGAAGATAGCATTAGTGAGGAATAAATTAATCATCATTATTCTGCCAAAACAAGGCATAGTAACCACAAACTTTCTTTAAGCGGGCACACACTTGCATAGGAGCTGTTAAACCTGGGATAACCTGTCCTGAGTCTAAATCTACATACAGAGATCTGAGAGAAGTTATAACGCAGAATTCATTACAGGTAAATTTCACTACTTATCTAGAGCTGCCACTGTTTTGCTTTTATGCATGCTAATTATAAAATGGGTAGAATTGAGCCTTAGAACTTGTTCATCTTGTTCATCAATGCAACTGAACTGAACACATGGTGTCATATGGATTTACATGAACGCTCTCATAAGGGTGATTGTCCGTGTAAAGCATAGTATTATTCACTGCACCAGATAATTGTTATTTAAATATTCAAGGAATATAATCTCTGTATAGGGCTTTTAGGCACATGCATACTTTAGTGCTGTAATTAGTTAATTCATTTTTTATTTTTAAAGCAATTGTGACCTGCCACCGGCAAAGGGGCACTTGCAAGGCCTTTTAGGCAAATGTAATACATTGCAGACTGTTGAAAGTGGAATTCCTTGTAGAGAGGGATTTGTGAGATCCTGCAGGAAGCCAAGGAAATCTATTTCAAATACACTGTTTTTCCTGTAGAGAGGGCTTTCACGTAGACTCTGTAGAATCTTATAGAAAACACTGAAGATTTAAGTGCTCAGCAGTTTGTCTCATTCAGCCTATAGGAAGTAATTGCAGTGTGTTTGTAAAACACATTCCCAGTGCCAGGATTCACAGGGACATGGCAGAAGATGGGGTTACATGTAGCAGCAGTAGTACTAATTATAGTAATAAAACAAGAAGTATGATTATAGAGAGTGTGGGTGCTGTTTGCTTAGTATGAAGACAGCTAGCTGCCACAACTACATGTACATTACTGGAACATAGATTATCCTGCATGAATACACTTTAAATGTGGTTTGATTTAAAAAAAAATAAACTACGCATGAAGCCATCCCTTAAGGAGGTAGTTCTGTAGCCGTCATCCTCAACAGTTTCTTTTTTTTTTTTTCAGCTCCAGTCAGTTAGTGAGATGTGAAAATCTTTATTGCATTTATCAAAATGCTTCTTTTTCCTGGCAAATCAGAGAAAATGTGTATATCTGCATATAAAGAATATGAATTGACAGATGCTGCCAGATCATTTAAAAAAAAATTTTTTTTTGTCGCACGTGAATGTCTTTTTTAACAAAAAAACCTGCTTTCTGACCAGCACTTTTTTTTCCTTCAGTGTGATTCTATGGCATGGGCCAGCTGACACAAATGCAAGTGAACTGAATAAAGAACTAATTAATTAAAGGATTAATGTAAATTTGCAGTGCAGCAGCTAGAGGGCTCTGTTCAGTGTAAGTTTTGATCCATGCTGTTTTCACTGCTGAGCCCCTATGGAGTTCAACAGCTTGAATGGATTCTGATTCCTGTGGAGAAGCCAAGATCATTTTGGTAGGATTCCCATAAGGCAGAAGCCTACCTTGAAATGCCGGTGAGTTAATTAGGGGTAACTCAACTTCAGTCAGTGGGATTACATCAATATAAGAAATAGTGGGGATTCTGGCCCGGAAGTCTTCCAAGTAGATTTACAGTTTTGTAAAACTTTCCAGCCAGAAGAAATATGGAAGTAAGCCCAGCCCTATGACTTAAGACTAGCTTTTCTGGGCATACTTCAAAGGGGCATGGCTTGCTAAACAAAGGGCATCTTTTAAAGGACCATGGAACACCCCTTTTTAAACCGTTGTATTTAAAGTGAGACTTCTTCCTTTTGTCCGTCTCTGCTAAGCCTGTAGGAATTATGTAGCTCCCAGCTCCCCTGGAGGTGCAGAAAACACCAGCCAGCAAGAGAGACAGATGTATTCCATGAAAAGGTGCAGTAGTGGTCCCCCTGTCTCTGAGGCCCAGATATTTAAAGGTATTTGCTGGACTCAGCATTGCAGTGCCTAACTGATTTAGGAACTTAAATCTCATTTTAAAAAAGATTTAGGCACCTAGGAGCCTAAATCCCATCAACTATGCATTTGATTTTTTTGCTCCAAAGTTCCTTTCAATGCTGAGCTCAGCAATGCCTAAATATCTTTTAAAAACACAGGCCTGAGCACTGAGAGGCTTCCGTTGCTTCACCTGGGAAATGTGTTCAACACAGGTCTGTGTATTACAGGCCCAACTGAACCCAGTTTGCGTGAATATTAGAGATGGAATAAATCCAAGAGGCCCAGCCTCTGCTTTAACAACTGTACAATATTTCCTGCCTACATAATGAACAGGTGATGGTACATAATGATGATATTTTATTCGTGGACTGATGGCAAGCAGAACTTAATCACTCCCTGATATTTGTGACTAAAAGTTAAAATTCAGCATGATTGTGAACTGGGACCATCTCATCCTAAAAAATATTCACAAGTGTACAATTTTTATTTAAAAAAGTCATCCATGTCAGCATGAATCTTAACCTGAGATTATGCACAAATGCTTAAGTAGGATTCCCATTACCAAAATAGCACTGATTTAAGGCAAGTTTAGCTAGTTTGTATCTGGTGGAGTAATGCAGAAGGATGGAAAAGAAGGTCTTCATAATGAAGTATCTACCTACTCTCCCTCACCCATTTTATCTTTGTAAACTTTATGCTGAGCAAATACATGACTGTTCTGCCCTGTCAAATTTTGTTTGAATGGGTTTGCAGGGTGTTGAAACCTGAAAAATTTAAAATGAATGGATCCTGGTATAATAAAAACATTCTGGAAACCTAAGAAGAGTTCTCCTAATTTAATGTTTTAAATAAAATAAATTAGTCTAATATATTCAGATCGCTAATCTGAAATGCATTTGTGTTCTCCCAAACACATCATAAAAATCTCTATAAGAATTAATTACCTGTTTTATGAAGCACTGTAAAAGGAAAAAAAGATTAAGTGAAAGAGGCATATTTGCAGGTAGATGAATCATTTTTAAAGTATAAATTTGGCTCTGAGAAAATTCTTTGCTTATTTTGCTCTATCATTTTAGTCCAGGTCTGGCTTTGGAGGTGAAATTGCAGTCCAAGATTTTCAGTTCCCTTTCATGATTTTGAAAATATGCCACCAAGTCAATAGAAGCAGTTGAATGCTCAGATGATCAGGCTAATAACTTAGATAGCCTAATATAGAATGGGGGGGGTCTAACTGTAGGCAACCTGTATGAAAATCCTGGCTAAATTTGGTATGCCTATGTGCATATCAAATGCAGGTGGAGTTTTGTGGTTTTGATCATCTGTGTCTATATAGCTTGTGGTAAACTCAGTTGTAGAAGTATTGTTTCAATGGGTGGTTTATCACAGTGGTGCTCATCTCCTCTTTCGAACACCTGTGAGGTAGAGAAGAATTATTATCCCCATTTTTACAGATAAGGAACTGAGGCACCAGGAGACTAAGTGATTTGCTCAAGGTCACATCAGAAGTCTGTGGCAGAGCAAGGAATCGAGCCTGGGTCTTCCACGTCATAGGCCAGTTCTCCGACCTCTGTGTTTTGACAATATTTTAACCAATTCTTCATACGTGTGAGCAGCCAACATTAAGCTTTATATTAACCCCAAAATACAAATAGAGAGATTTCCCCTTCTCCTCCCAAAGCATTTCACAGATTTAAAGTCAGAAGGGAATATTGTGATCATGCAGTCTGGCCTTCTGTATATCACAGGCCATAAACCTTTTCCAGAATAATTCCTAGAGCATATCTTTTAGATCATCATCCAATCTTTATTTAAAAACTGTCTGTGATGGAGAAATTATCCCAATGGCTAATCCTCTCACTGTGAAAAATTTACACCTTATTCCCAGTCCAAACTTGTCTATCTTCAACTTCCAGCCATTGGATTATGTTATATCTTTCTCTGCTAGATAAGAGAGTCCATTATTAAATATTTCTTCCTCATGCAGTTACTGTGACAAACCTCTTCCTCTATTTCGGTGGGTCCAGTACTTGCTTCTAGTAGTAGGTCAGGGAACTGCTTCACCCCTTAGAGTTTTTCCATCCTCTATTTGTGGGGGAAGGCAAGACAGCCTCTCTAAAATGGCCACCTCCTGCTGGGTCCCAGTCCTGTCTCTGGTTCTCAGAGGTCTTTGCCTCTTAGCGGGGGCTCTTGCTCCTCCAGTGGATGGCTGATGGGGGGAGGCAGACCCATCCTTGACTCAGGGCCACAACCCAGGGACCCTACAAGTAGCAGCCTCATGCTGTGGCTTCAGGAAAGCTGCTAGCTTCCCTGAGTTATTTTCCTATGCCCCTTGACTTAATGTCTGTACCTTGCTCAAACAGAGGCTCTTCCTGGCCCTCCTTGCCAGGGAAGGCTCTTGACCCCTAACAGCCCACTGGGCATGGTAGTGCCCAAACCAAATATCCAGTTTGTTCTTCCCCTTCTGGCAATGTCTTTTCCCTCAAGCTTCCAGGCCTGAGAAAGTTACTTTGTCCTTTTCAGATAGGGTTTTTCCCTCTCCTAGTCTTTGTACCTATAGGGTTCTCCCTTGCCGGCATTCTCCTCCTTTTCCTAAACACTCCTGGTTTCTGACAGCATCTTGCCTGCTCACATGCTCTGGTAGCTCACCTCACTCTCCCAACTCCACCCACACCCTTTCTCTGGAGAGAAAGCTTTGAACAAGTCCTGGGCGGAGCTTTGATTGTCTTCAGGTGTGCTAATTGTAGCACTCTCTGGTAGGCATTTACTCTGACCCTGTCACAGTACTTAAAGACTGTAATCAAGTCACTCAATCTTCTTTTTGTTAAGAAAAATAGGTTAGTGCCTTGATCTCACTCTCTAAGGCAGGTTTCTAATACTTTAATCATTCTCATGACTCTTCTCTGAACCCTCTCCATTTTTTCAGCATCCTTCGTGAATTGTGGACACCAAAAGTGGACACAGTCTATACCAGCAATTGCATCAGTATCAAATACAGAAGTAAAATAACCTCTCTGCTCTTACTCAGTATTCCCTTGCTCATGAATCCCAGGATGACTTTAGCTCTTTTGGCCACAGCATTGCCCTGGGAACTCATGTTCAGCTAATTATCTGTCACCGTCTCTGAATCTTTTTCAGTCATTGCTTGTCAGGACAGAGTCCCCCACTATGTAAGTCTGGCTTACATTCTTTGATCCTAGATGTGTTCCTTTAAACTTAGCCATATTGTTTGCTTATGTCCAGTTTACTGAGCAATCCAGGTTGCTCTCTATTAATGACCCATCCTCATTATTATTTGTCTCTATCCCAATTTTGGTGTCATCTTCTAGCTTTATTAGTGATGATTTTATGTTTTCTTCTAGGTTATTTGTAAAAATAACATAGGGCCAAGAACCAATCCCTGAAGGACCCCACTAGAAACACGTCTGCTCATTGATGATTCCCTGTTTATAGTTACATTTTGAGACCAGTCAATTAACCAGTTTTTAATCCATTTAATGTCATGTTAAGTTTTATATTCCTCTAGTTTTTAATCAAAATTTGCAGTACCATGTCATAAACCTTAGAAAATATCTAAGTATTTCTCGTCAACACTATTCCCTTTATCAATCAAACTTGTAATATCATCAAAGAAAGCTCTCAAGTTCATTTGACACAATTAATTTCTCCATTATCCCATGTTGATTGACATTAATTATATTACCATTCTTTATTAATCAAGTCCTATATCAGCTGCTCCATTATTGTGCCTGGTATTGATGTCAGACTGACTGACCTATAACAGCAAGATCATCCTGTTTACCCTTTCTAAGTATTGGCACATCATTTCTTTCTTCCAGTCTTCTGAAAGCCCTATGGTCCAAGGCTTATTTAAAATAAACATTAATGGTCCAGTGAGTTCCTCAGCCAGCTCTTTTAAAACCTTTCCATGTATGTTATCTGGGCCTGCTGATTTTAAAATGTCTACTTTTCATAGTTGCTGTCTATCATCCTCCTGAAATGACTGTGGAAAGAAATGAGTGTCATCATCATCATGATGAGACCATCTGTCCCACCCAATACAAAACAAAAATACATATTGAACACTTCTGCGTTGTCTGCACTCTAAGTGATATTTCCATCTAGTAATAAGCTAGAAATATAAGAGTCATACTAAAGAATATAACGACATGACATGTTTCTAATCTGTGCTTATCTGACTTGAGTATACATACTGCCCTGGCAATATAACCCATTACTTATTCAACCCAATGTCCAGTAAAGGTCAACACAGTAACTCAGCATATGTTCCAACCTAGTGACAGAGGATGTGGAGAAAGCTGAGGTACTCAATGCCTTTTTTGCCTCTGTCTTAACAGACAAGGTCAGCTCCCAGACTACTGCACTGGGCGGCACAGAATAGGGAGGAGGTGAACATCCTGCAGTGCTGAAGGAACAGGTCCAAGACTATTTAGAAAGATTGGACATACACAAGTCCATGGGGCCAGATGCAATGCACCCGAGGGTACTGAGGGAGTTAGCTGATGTGATTTCAGAGCCATTGGCTATTATCTTTGAAAGCTTGTGGCAACTGGGGGAGGTCCCTGATGCCTGGAAAAAAGCAAATATAGTGCCCTTCTTCAAGAAAAGGAAGAAAGAGGACCCAGGGAACTATAGGCTGGTCAGCCTCACCTCACTCCCTGGAAAAATCATGGAGCAGGTCCTCAAGGAATCCATTTTAAGGCAGTCAGCATGGATTCACCAAGGGCAAATCATGCCTGACCAACCTGATTGCTTTCTATGAAGAGGTGTCTGACTCTGTGGTTGTGAGGAAAGCGGTGGACATGATATACCTTGACTTTAGCAAAGCTTTTTATACGGTTTCCCACAGTATTCTTATCAACAAGTTAAAGAAGTATGGGTTGGATGAATGGACTACAAAATGGATAGAGAACTGGCTAAAGAATAGAGCTCAACGAGTAGTGATCAATGGCTCCATGTCTAGCTGGCAGCCGGTCACAAGTGGAGTGCCCCAGGGGTCAGTCCTGGGGCCGGTTTTGTTCAACATCTTCATTTATGATCTGGAGGATGGGGTAGATTGCACTGTCAGCAAGTTTGCAGATAACACTAAGCTAGGGGGAGTGGTAGATACCCTGGAAGGTAGAGATGGGATACAGAAGGACCTAAACAAATTGGAGGATTGGTCCAAAAGAAATCTGATGAGGTTCAAGTGCAGAGTCCTGCACTTAGGACAGAAGAATCCCATGCACAACTACACACTGGAGACCAATGAGTAAACACTAAGGGGCAATGTGTGATTATGGGAGATTTCAACTTCC